>CM056379.1:91578491-91688197 GCA_029718625.1 Synaphobranchus kaupii | reverse complement strand
GGTATTGACTTTACTGAAATCTGGCTATTTGTCTGAATCCTCGCTCCCTGTCTCGGATCTCTGAGCTCTGGTGGGGCTGCAGTGTGGGGCAGCAGTGTGGGGCAGCTAGTGCTTTGGGAACGTGGGGGCTCTGGAACTAAGGTTTCTGGTTTAGTTTCTTGTTTGGGGTGGGGGGGGGGGGGGGGGCTACCAAGGTACCCTTTGAGCAAGTTACTTAACTTGTACCTGCTTCAGTAGAAATTCCAGACTTGATAGTGGACACCGTTTAAGCCTCTAAATGAATTCCTCTGCTGAGAAAATCAATAGCAAGTCATAATAAATTCTGTCAGCTGGAGCTGCGCCGTTCCTGTACAACAGACTACATTTCCCTTCATTATTTCCCATCAGGTCCCTTTTGTTGAGGTAAAAACTTTAGGTATTATATCTTGTAGTTTAAAATAGAAGAGTTGACATGGAATGTTTTTCTTACAAGGGGCCGGTTCCTTAGCGAAATGCTAAAAATCCAGTTTTTTTTTGTGTTAGCTGCCTAGTTGTGAGGACGACCTGCAACGGGGGCTGGAGTTGCTCTCGGAGGGGTGGTCAGCAGCGAGGGGCTGTGGGTAAAGGAGTTTAGGTCTCCTGGGCGGGTGAAGGGTAGGTGTGGCAGTGTTTACATTAATGGCGTGCAGAGGTGCAGCGTCTGCGAGGCCTATTCTTTCTCTTCTGACACGCCTCATTTGGGGCATCCTGGCATTGAGGTACTGATGCAGATTCATTGTTGATTCACTGATTGGTTATTCTTAGGGGGATGCGAGGGCGGGGGCGACACTCGGGTATCATTTCACGGGTTATTTCTCCGCCCACAAAGCCCTGACCTCGGAACTGCTGCTCCATTAGTCAGTCATTGGCCATTGGCTGCTCCGGCGATTTGTTTCTGGGCGGATTTCCGAAATAAGACTGAGGTCACTCTGAAAATGGCTCAATGTGTCATTCTGGGAATGTTTGAAGAGCGAGAGAGAGAGAATGACAGTGAGTTTGAGTGTCAGAAAGGGAATGAGACGGAGTGATTTTGTGGTGTGTGTGTTTGAGAGAGAGCGTGCAAATCCTCACTTTAGTGCAACACCTTTTTCCTCTGTTAGTGTACTGTTGGTGGTGGGTGAAAATTGAGTTGTAATAAAGAAAGACATGTGAATAAGGTGGAAGAGCCCCCCCCCCCCCCCTCATGATTGGTGTGCCCCACAAGTTGGTCTTCAATGGATTTTGTGTTGAGCCATTTCCCCGATATGTGGAATCTTAGTTGACAGTCTGCAAGACCCTGTAGACGGCGAGCCAGTCATTGGGCATGAGAGTAAACTTTACAACCTGAGGATCGTTTGAGCTTCTGTGTGAAAGAACACTGTGGCACGAAAAGAACAGGAAGCGCTTTCAACATTAACAATCCACGAAGCAAAGACACTAGAGATCGAGTGAGGAGTGCAAGCTCTTCAGCGTGAATACTCTCTCTGTTGGCCCATAATATGGCAGAATACGGATAACGAAACTTTGGAATCATGGTAAAATGGCAGTTTCAAAGAATGTGAGGGAAAAAATTAAGGGAACTTTTAGAAATAAAACGAATAGAAAAAACGAATGGTTCTCCTCCTTTAGGAGAAAAGGTCCTTTCCTTACAGGATAGTTGTTTTATGCTTGAATCACAGCCTATCCAGTGAAAACTTGCAGAAGAGTGCAGAAAATCTCCCCCAAAGGCAGGGATTAAGAGTTTCCCGAATTAATAAAAACATGCTGTGCCTACGTTTTTCTTTTTATAGAATTATCGTCTGTACGAGCATGTGAACTGTCACTGTGTTTGCAAAAATAGACTCGTTCCCTATGAGAGTGTTTCGCATTAACTAGACTGAAGTTGGAGAAGAAATATTGTTTTATGAACCGGAGTGAAATGGAGCCAAGAAGAATTAATGAGTCGCGGATAATTGACAAAAAAAATCCACAATAAAACCCGGCGTGTCTCCGAGCAGCAGTGCTTAATGACCTGAAACGTGCACCAGGGACAGGGTAGCAATGTGTCCACACCCTGTCACTCTTCTGATTTAATCTGCGCCTTCATACAGTCCCGTTCACCAAGCCCTGCAGTTTATGAATTCAGTGGTTCATTTAAGCGCCTGGGCTCGTTAAAAATGATACGTGGTTATTATTATTTTTTGTTGTTCTTGCGTTTGCCGCTTGGTTTTCGCGGATTTGTTTGTACTGAGATTCGGTGAGAGACGGAGAGGGCTTCTCTCGGTTTTGAATACGCCTCAGGGTCGGAGTCTTGGTTCTGTCCCATTTTGTGCCGGGACCCTGTGTCCGCTGGTTACTGTGGCCCACTTGATGTTTTTGACTCGTTCTTTATGCGAGCGTACCGCATTAAGTAGGCTGGAGAAGAAATAATGTTTTATGAACCAAAGTGGGAAAAGAAAAAAAAAACAGACAAAAAAAATTTATGAAATTAATTTGTAATTAATGAAGGGCCGTCAAAATCGTTTAAAACATTAACCTGGTTTTGTTTTGCTTTTAAACATAGTCTAACACAAATTTTAAATAAATACAACTTAAAACGGACTAAGCATAAGACCAAAAAAAAATTAAGATTTTATTTTAATGTTTATAACACTGGCTATCAAGCTCATTTTTCGAAGGGGATCTGGTGCCCATTATACCTTGCGTGAAAAACGAACAGGATTCTGGTGTGCCTGTGTTTGTGTGTGGCAAATCTACTGCCCGTTGATTTGCGTTGAGTTTAAAAATGATTTGCGAGTTAGTGTGCAGGCGCATTTGGCTTTTATACCGAGGCCACAGGAAAAGCCGGAAGATAAATTACCATTTTTATGGACCATTTTATGGACAATTTTTTTATTTTTAAAAAAATTTGAATTGAATTGCGAGTCACATTTTCAGAATTGAATGGGTGAGTGTCTGCCTCGTAAATTTCCGTCCCGGCCTGAATCCGAGCCGACAAAACTTCATGTTGTTAGTTCAGACCAGCTGATTATTGTGTAGCTCTTCATACTTTTCAGTCATTGAAGTGGTAGAGGGCCCTCAAAATGGTCCTAGTTTAAAACTCATGTGCAGTTGTCTTTGAAAATGTATTAGCCTACTATTCCAGTAACGCCGACCGGCCTACGATAGCCCGGAACCGCCAGCGTAACCCGCACTGCGGCTCACCTCGACTTTCATTCCGCTCAGACCCGCGCTCGAGGTGGCTGTAAATCTGACGGCTCTCGTCCTGTTCCTCTCCTTCCGGGAGTTTGTGCAATTTTATCCCTGTCTTCAATCTCATTCCCAATTGCTGTGGTACTGGCCATCCAGTACCTGTGGAAAAAACAAATTACCCCCATACTGACCTTGTGAGCCACTATGGAAAAGAGTCCACCAAATAAATAATGGAACAAACCAATAACTAACCAAATTTATGTGTTTATTTGCAATTAAACCAAGGCAAGTCTCTGTTAAATAATGCACCTGACACAAATACCCTAAAATAGAAATATGTTTAATGAACTGCAACATTTGTGGTGTCCTAAGTTCTAATACTACCTACTTCTCTTCTCTCACCCCTCCCTCTCCCCCATCCAGGTTTTGGAAGTGGTACGCTCCAACTATGACACTCTGACCCTGAAGCTGCAAGATGGACTGGACCAGTATGAGCGCTACTCAGAACAGCCTAAGGAGGCTGCCTTCTTCAAAGAACTGGTGAGTGCTATATGTAGCCAGCAGCCCTGTGGGGGTAGCACAAAACTGGCCAATGGAATCTCCTAGGGACGGGGGGGGTTTGGCCGTCAGGAACATGTCCGACTTCCTCTAGCCTATCGGGACTGCCTGCGCTCCCAGCTGCTCAGTGTAGTCTTGTGTAAGGACTGTGTGGCTCAGCTGGTCGATAAAATGGCAGCCGGCAACACCTACAAATAAAAAGGGACATTTCAAAACACAAAACAACAAATAACTGGTGAGACCACGCTCACGAAGTGCTGCGGCCGTTTATTTATAGTTATTTAACGCAAGGAATTGGCCGAACCGTGAAGTTATTCAGCCACCTGACCAACCTCCCGTCCCTCCACAAACCAAAAAATACCCCCTTTCCCCCCCCCCCCCCACCCCCCCCCCACCCGTGCAATTAAAGAAACTTTCTGCCATTCACCATGTTCCACACCAGCGCTGTTCTGTCTCCTGTCGGTTGCCGGCCCCTTGTGATGGGTCGGGGAGGCGCTCGGGGCATGCCGAATTGAGCAGAGAAATGGCTTTCACCCTCCCGGTAATTGGCACTGTGGCGTGCGCCGGACCAGCAGAAAAACTCTCTCTCCTCCATTTTTCACAGTTTACAGAGAGGCAAAGGCAGTGTTCGCCCTTGCTCCTCGCCCTCTCAAAGCCCCCCGCTGGGGAACGAGGCGGCGGCGGGGGGGAGCGCCAGGCGCCCCCTCGGCTGACGGAGCGGTGACAGGTTTGACTGGGCTGTCTGGAAGGTTGTCGCGGGGACATCTTTCTTATTTCGGGTAATGAAGCCTGTCAGCTTATTAGGGCGGGGGGGGGGGGGGGTGGGGGGGGCTTTTGTGCTCTGCGCGGGGCCTTGACACCGTCTCCGCTGACTACAACCAATCGATCAAAGGCGAAAAGCGCGGGCCGCAGGGTCCACAGCCTGCGGAGAGCCGGCCTGCCTCCTGAGCGCGGCTCGCCCCTCGTGAGGAAAGCGCGTGGAAAAATGTAGAAACAAAAAAAGATGGCGATAGACATTCCGAACCGTCTTGGCTCAGCAGTATCGATCGCGACGGTTACACGAACGCCGCTGTGTTTTTTGACGGCCGTGTTGTTTGCGCGGTGTGTGTTTCTCTGTGCGTAACGCCAGGCTCTCTCCACCTCCCCCCCCTGTAGGTGCGCTCCATCAGCCTGAATGTGAGGAGGAACGTCTCTCTGAACACGCTGAGCCAGGACGTCCTGCTCAAGGAGTTCTCCTCCATATCGTGAGGGGGGGGGGGGTGGAGAAGGGGGGGCGGGGGTGGTGGCGTCCGGCTAGCCTCTCTCCCTCCTCCTCCCTCCCAGTGCCCGCCCTGGACGATGTCAGACCCGCTCTCGCCCCGGCCTGCACTCCGCTCCAGCAGGGGGCGCCAGCGGACTCCGCCAGCGGAGGGCGGCGTGAAAAAAGGAGCAAGAGAAGCTCGTCATCCAACGCCGTACAATAAGTGTTACTATCCAACTGATCCCTGCTAATCAAGACATCACAGATGAAATCGCTTTAGTTTGATTTCCTTTTCATTTGACGACCCTCTCAGCGCCTGCACAGTTATCTGAAGAGGCGTCCATAGGCACTGACCATGAAGGGCTTTTGAGTTATTTTTGTCTTTTTTTGTGCATATTTAACTAGATTCTTTTTTGTGGTGACAGGAAAACAGAACTTAAACACAAGAGTGGAAGACGCGGAAAGGCGGGTGGCGTAAACCTTTATTCTGCCAGTCGCTCAGGCGCGGCTGGCCAACATTTTGTTCTGCTCCTTTCAGTTAGCAGGGAGAGGGGTTTGTATTTATGGTGCTGGGGTGGTGAGTTGGGCGTCAGAAATTTAGGGTGACGCGGGGGGGCGTGCTGACTGTGCCTCCGCCTCCCCCCGGGTCCTGACCCAATGTACAACTGCTACGCACTGGAACGGCGCCCCCCCTTTCCTCCCTCATCTGCTTCCCTTCTTCCTGCTCCTGTAGTCGTTTTATTTGTGTGTTTTAAAAGGAAAAATACAAAAGAAAGAATAAATGTCATTTCTAACTACCTACACTGAGATCTTTGTTCTTGTTTATTTATTGATTCGGTCAATAATTTACGGCCATTTCGATCGGAACGCCGATGGGAAGAGTGACCCGACAGCGGCGCGGGAATCTCTTACTGTTCTGCAGGAAAGGCCGATCCTAAACCCTGCCCTTTCCTTCAGGGAATGTCGCGGGGAAATTTGTCGGGCTGTGTTGTCTTTAAGAGGAAAGAAATATGGTGGTTTGCGTGGTGGTGGTAGGATTATGATAGCTCTCCCTCCTGCAGGTAGGTCTGATGGGAGAGATTGATTGGTCTGGATTACGGTGTTTGCTTAACCTGTGCTTTTTGGCTTGGTGGGGGGGGGGGGGGGCTAGGCGGGGCATGGGGGCTTGGCTTGGGATGGGCATGGCTCGGGGTTGGTAATGAACTTTTGTCTCTTTTTAAACGTCTTGCTAAATCACTTGCCTCCCCTCCCTCGCTCGGAACGGCGTTTCGGTACGTTTACAGAAATCGAATTCCCGTCGCGATGGGCGCAGCGAGTTGTAGCTGCGAGCGAGGCTGTAGACTGGGGGAAGGGACATTTTCCTGTACAGTTTGTGAGCTCTGAGAAGTAAATCAGCGTGGACTCCTCAGCAGAGCGAAGCCTCCCGGGAGCTGGTGACTGAAGAAGAACCACAAGACTGTTCTTTGCAAGATAAACAATGGCAGCTTTCTGACAAATTGAAATAAATTTATTTCACATAGCATCACAGTAGAGTTTGCGAGCAAGGCCAATAAACACCGGTGACAAGAGACTAGTTAACGAGTAGCTGGCTTGCTTTTACCCACCTGGTTCTCGAGCTCTGGATTATCAGTCGATTGGCTTTTCATGAACAGACTACGGTATGAAAGCACACGTGAACACATTGTTTTCATTTGCAATCAAATAAATAAAGTATTGAGTGGTGGTCCATTGGCTTTACAACTGACCTCTGGTTCTGTCAACTACTCAGTAAAGAAGAGCTGGACACTAAAGCTCTGGTATTCAAATCACAGCCCTTGAGGTCCGAGAACTGGTTTTCCACCCTCCCTTTACCTGGAAGTCAGGAGTGAAGACAGTCTGGCCAATCAGTAGCACTAATTGTTCAGTTAATTACCTGGGAGAAAGAAAACCAGGGCTGGATTTGAGGTCCAGATTTGAATATCCATGCTGTAAAGCTACTGGGAGAAACTGACTGAATGGAGGCAGGCAAGCTGTTGTAAATGACACACCACTGACCAATAAATGAATGCTATTTCTCTAATTGAACCATAGATATGCATGTTTAACTAGACAGGAAAGAACGCCCTCAGCCAAACTAAGCTGTGAAACCCTGGAAGTAAGTGTGCACTGCGCTGCGTTGTGTGGGGAAAAAAATTGGAGTTCCCATGAACTCGGGAATATCGGGAATATCAGGGGAATGGGGAATATCAGACCTTTGCAGGCGAAATTAAACTTCCCTGATGGTATTTTGAAACTAATAATGGTTGTTACGTTTCATATGAAAAGCAGATGAAAATATGTTCATTTTTTTAGGCAAATGTACAGTCAATACATTTTAATAAATACAGTGCCCTCCACTATTATTGGCACCCCTGGTAAAGATGAGTAAAAAGGGTTATAAAAAATTCACTGTTTGGTGAATTAGCTTTATCTCACACTGAAAAAAAGTGAAAAATCCAACCTTTAATTGAAGTAAATTTATTATGAGAAAAAAAAAAGAGAAAGATGAGAAAATCCCTCATCAAGAAATAATTATTTTTAATAAAATCACGTGTGCCACAATTATTGGCACCCCTGCATTTATATACAGAATAAAGTCATCGTTTTTAATATTTGGTCGCATATCCTTTGCATGCCATGACTTCCTGATGTCTGTGACCCAGTAATATCAAAAGACTCTTGATATCTTATTTTCTGGTACTCTTACAAGCGATACTATAATGTCTCTGCATTTGAATGGGTCTCTATGGGAATTGGGGGGTGAGTCTAGATTTAGCTGTAAATTACACTGGAACAATATGGAATACATGGTTGGCTATATGGCTCCAAGTCATCAAGGGTCTGACGTATCAAACAAGCCTTAAACCATAACTGCTGCCAGAAATACAGTAGATATGGATGGACCACTTGAAGGGTTTCCTCTCTTGACTTATTTTTTCCAGACAGTTCACTGGGAAACATTGTCAGGAGAAACAACCCTTAAAGTGATCCATCCATATCTACTGCATATCTGGCAGCAGAGTGATGGTTTGAGGCTCGTTTGATACCTCAGACCTTTGATGACTTGATGACCTTGATACATTTTTTATAACCCTTTTTACTCATCTTTACCAGGGGTGCCAATAATAGTGGAAGGCACTGTATATTTCCAAAACTTCTGGATCAAAGCAATCATTGTTTCACAAACTGCTTTGGGGGACAGATATGCTTCACTCATATCTTTCAAATAGGGAGGAGTAATGGTTTGCGCTCCTGAAACTTCTTCCCACACACGTCCTTTAAAAATGTTAACGGCCCCCCGAAGTTCCCAGTGGCTGAATTGCGCCAGCTCACTCTAGGATCCCCCAAACCGAGCCAATGGTCCCCTGAGGTCTTCTGTTGCGCTGCGAATCTGGAGCTGCGTTTCTATGGAAACCGTTCTACGAGGCGCAGGTTCTCCATGACGTCAGGAAACAGCCAGGGGCCTCTGTAGAAACAAACTTGAATTATTAAAGATAACTTGGAGCCAAATGAATTATGGGCGAAGCCATTTTGCAAAGATTAATTGGGCGTTGGCACGTGTGACCTTGTCGTTTGTCTGCGTGTGCGGGCGCCTGTAGACGGGTGTGGCTGGGTGCCTTGCCAGCAGACAAACGCGCTGTATCCAGTGATGGAAAAACTCCTGTGAAATGGAACATTTAACACATGGCTCAGACATGCATCAGAAAGGTTCTATTTCTTTGGTAGTCCTAAACTCTCTTGAAGGGGAGAAAAAGGCTTCTATTGGATGTCAAACAGCCGAAAGGTCAGTATTGCGCAGAGAGGTCAGCAGAGGCAGGGCGGCTCACCTTTGCTGTGATCACTTCCTGTCGCTGGGTGCGAACCCGTGCGAACCCGACCCTTCACGGTGCTTCCCCTCTCGAGATGGGGCGAAACGACAGGAAGCGGATAGCTTTATGGCCCGCTCCCATTAAAACTCTCTTATGTTCCTCTATGTTCTTAAGTGTTTTTCTCGGGAAGGGAGACGGCAAGCAGTTTGCCATCTCATTAATTCTGATGAGCTGGTAGTGTATGAAACAGTTGGCTCTTATTAGAAGCAATAGCCCCACAAGGTTTCGCTCCCTCCTAGGCCCAAAATTCCTACCGCTGATGGAGTGTGCTCTGGCGTTATGTTCCCCCCCCCCCCCCCCTTCCCCCACCCTCCTTCTCCACCCCCCCCACTGAGAGGGTAATTAGGCCCCATCGCTGTGATTAACTTCAGCTCCTGGCACTTCCCAATAGCGGACGCACCTCTGTGAACACCAGCCCGTCCCGCGAGAGGGAACCCTCCCTTCACGTGGAGAGGAATCATCCGGAAGCATGTTTAAATGGAATCGAAACTTCCCTCAATCTGGAGGTCTCGGCATGCCATAATCTCCATATGAAATGTAGTTGCTGCTGCAGTGTATGTATTTGTAGAGAATGTATGATTTACCTGTAGAAGTTGGGAATATTCCATATTATGCACCTATTCTGAGCCCATTATGAGTCAAGAGTGGGTAGACGTAACCTTGTGGGAATACTCAAGGAAGTCGTGCAGTCCTTACATTTTAAAATGCAGGTTTCTTGATTCTGCAAAGTGGATTGCCCAATTGGTTTTCTTAGGCCTGTCGCTTCGCTGCGACAACACCCTCAATCCATCAATCCTGGAGCGCACAGACCAGCACAGACATCCCCCAGAATGAGCGCAGCAGCCAGCCAATTCTCCGTGCTCTGCTGTCAGTCGCTTGAGCAGCACAGTCATTAAGCCAGAGGAGAGCTCTCGTTGAACGACCACAGATACCCAGCTGACCAGAAGACCCTCCCTGCTGAAACTTTTCAACACGCAAGCCCCCCCCCCGGTTTGACTGGCGTCATCAGTGCTAAATGCAGTCTACTTTGGAAGCCACCTTTAGCACTATTAGCATTTTTTTTTTTTTTTTGAAGATCTCTGAAGATGTAATTATTTCCTGAGCACATCTGTAATTTGTGTCATTTTGATGTTACTCTGCGGTAAAGATGGGAAAGGAATTAAAAGTGCTTTCTTCTCTTCTCACCTTGCCGTTTTTTTTTTTTTTTTCTTTTTTTGTTGAGGATCCCTGACGATGTAATTATTTCCTGAGCAGATCTGTAATTTGGGTCATTTTGATGTCACTCTGTGGTAAAGATGGGAAACGAATTAAAAGTGCTTTCTCCTCTCTTCACTTTTTTTCCTGATGTAACATTGACCTCTAAAAAAGAAAAGAAAACAATGAATTTCATTATTTATAATGACTGCGGTTTACTCCTGGCTTGAAGTTTTGAGAACCACTCAAAACCACGACGCCGACTTGCAGCTTGTGAAAGTTCTGGGGAGAGTCTTATTGCTTCTTTGCTTGTCTGAATCTGTATTACAGCCTCCATTATGTCACATTAATTTCAGAGCTCTGCTACTGGATCTATGTAAATGTGACAGGCTTGCACCGTTGTTTTTCTTTTTTTAAAGGTGCGCTTTTCTGAATTTCACTTAACCCACTTAAGGTTCCATGCTGAGCTGGAATTTATTTTGCTAGGAAATGGGCCTGTGCGCTGGCATTTTTTGGGTCCCCTGTCAGATGAAAAATGCGCTGTGGGAGCGAAATGGACTGTGAACTGTGCCGGCCAATTTCTGAGGTGGATGGGGTGCATTTGTTTTGGTTACGCAATGGGGGAAGTGTCGCGCGGGGAAGTGTGTATTTTCAGCGTGAAAGTGTGAATTCTTTCCTTCCCTGATGATATCATCTTAATTTATGCAACCTATTCTTAGGCCACGCGGCTCGAAAAAATGTTTTCTCGACATTGCGGCGTTTTTTTTTTTGTGAGAGTGTGGTGTCGGCTGGACAGCTGACTGGGGCCGACAGCCCTGCGGGGGGGGTGCGCGTTTGGCCGCGGCGTCGACCAGGGAGGGTCAGGCTTTCAGTCTGCTGGGTTGCCCCGGTCGCATCCCTCGAGACGTCAGTCAGGCGTCTGCCGTTTGCTTGCGCCAGCCGTGCGTGAGGCGTACCCCAATGCACAACGATCGTGCAGCTCAGCTGGTGAACGGCAGAGCAGAATAAGGGCAAGATCCCTCATTACGTTCTGTTACCATTCGTTCTATCTTTACCGTTTACACCGGGCCGGCCCGTGGAGATTTGGCTCCCCTTCTGTAGCTGGGTTCCTCCCGAGAATTCTTCCCAATGGGGAGTTTTTTCTCTCAGCTGTTAAAATTTTTTTTCTTCCCACTGGGGATTTTGTTTTTTTACCTCACTTTATTTGGGGTTCAGGCCTGGTTTTTGCTCAATTTCCTTTTCTGTTTCTTCTATAAAGCGTATTTGTAACAGTGTCTCTGTAAAAAGCGCTACACAGATAAAATTTAATAGAATTTAATTGAATTGTAACTTAAACCTACCCTGGCCAGGAAGCCTGTCGTGTCTCGCCGGTTTAGACTCAGCGGTCAGAGTTGGTCAATGACATATCCAGGGCGCACGCCTTGCCAACTAAGTCTCAACTTGTCATCAGCGTGTGTGCAGATCGAGCCTCGCCTGAAAGGACAAGGCCCATTGCCATTTCTCAAAGCTGTGCGAAAAACGGAGAGCTGAACACAAAAAGTGACAGTGAAACGAGAGACAAAGTGTCAGGCAGCTCATGAACCAAGAGCAGGAGAAAGCAATGATAGAGTTCACACAAGAAAGGGGGAAGCTGAATAAAACTGGAGACAGCATCCTAAATATTTACCACAGGAACTAAAGGGCGTGCACATTTTCTCCATTGTCCTCTGGTTGGCTTCGAGAAAGAAATGGCAGGTTTCTGGTTTCGAAGGATAAGCTACGACAAGTTACCATTATTTGTAAAATGAGTGGCAACCTGCTGATGACAATCTGAGGGGATCTTAAATAGGCTACGCCGAAGCGATCTGGTCCATGCTAAAATCCATTTATAAAGTGTTTTTACAAAGCCATTCATCCTACTCGGGGTCATGCCAGGATGTTCAGTAGCGAAACTGGGTAGAGCTAATTTGCATTATTATTATTAGTATTATATTATATATTTGTATACAATTCTTATACAATCTCTCAATGTTTTTTATAGGGAGTACCATGTATGTTAGGGAACTATTCATTTTAGTCTGAAATGCATATGCTAGTTCTCTACCACATATTTATAAGTTTTGTATGTGGCATATGTGATTTTTATCTGATTTTTACAGACCTTTTGCATATGGGCCGTTTCAGTGTCATCCAAAGAGAAGATTAGGGTGCCTTGTTCCCCTTAACTGGCCCTTGTGTTGCCCTGGCTGGCATGCAAACCCCATAAAAGACAAAGCCATAGTATTTTGCTGCTGGTTGGCTCAGACTGTTAAAGCACTAATCTAGTGTGTGGATGGGCCCCATGAATTGGTATTGAATGGGGACCGTGGTAGTGCTATGGCCAACCGTGTAATTTCCACATTCTTTGAGCGTAGAGTATAGGTTATTGCCTGCGTTGTTTATTTTATGCTTTATCAAGGCTGCCAACAGTTTTAGAGTCCACTGTGTGTGTACGCACAATTGGGAATTGTATATTTGTGAAGAAAAAGGGCAATCAATCAATCAATTTTGTATAGCTCCATTTAGTTTCAGATTTCCGGAGGGAATGATAAACCGATTTGATGTGGGCAAAATGGACCCCCGTTATTGATTTGCGTTTGTACGAAAGGGAAATGATAGCATGCAGAAGACGAATAGAGTATTAAGACACAGAACACAAATACAAAGTGGGGAAAAGACCAGCGCTGAGGTGATTCAGATCCTGCAAAGCCGACTCAATTTGATCACATTAACAAGAGCCCAGTTGCTTGAATCGATATCCCAGCCTTTGTTCTAGTGGCCTCGATGGAACCGCTGCTTGTTAAGTAAGCAAAAAGTCAAAAGAAAGTGTTCAAAGTAGAGAAGGCGATGGAAGGAGATTTATGCTTTAGGCTCCCGGGACAGGGCTGCCGACCGCAGTACGTAAACGCCATTGCAGTACAGCGTGGGCTCAGTAGTGTCCTGTTTCTACGTTGGTTTCAGGATCGCCTAGCTGATGGGAATTCCCGCTCTGCTCTCTGCCGCCCGTCGATTCGTTTGCGGCCCATGCGCTGCGCAGCGAGTCGTCGCTCTCCCGCGAAAACGACTCGCTCCGGCGGCCCCCCCCTCGCGCCCGTACTCTGCCTCGTTATGTTTTCATTATCCCATCTGCCCGTCTCATTTGCATTACGGCTCAGTCTCCATCCCCTCTCATTTAGAGCGTCGGCTTCGCCTTAATCACGGCTCTCCAGCAACTGTAATTTGGCTGTCAGCTTTTCTCATTTATTTACTCCCCCCCCTGTTTGAGATTCCCTATCTTCCGTCCATGGGGGCCCGTCCCGTCCGCGCAGCGTCCTCCGTCGATCCGGGTCGTCGCACACGGGCGTCCTCTCTTCCCTCTGCGGTCCTCCAGCTGAGCTGACGGGGGGGGGGGGGGGGGCCTGACTGTGATTTACGTGCCGCCGACGGTTCGACCTTATGGATGATTCACGGCGAGGTCGCCCACTCCTTCCTCGTTCTCCGCGCGGGTGTCGGAAGCGCTCCCCGCGACGTCCCCGCCGTGCCCTCACGCCGCTCCTCCGGGAACGGCCGAACAAAGAGGAGCAGAAATTAAATCCGACCAAAAGAGATAAGGCAGCGCCCGGACTCCTGGCGCTCGCTCTCCTCCCCGCCCCGCCCCTCTTTCTCTCTCTCTCCGTTCCTTTCTGATGCCCTTTCTTTCCAACCTTTCATTTCTTTTTTTTTCTCTAACTTCCATCACTCTCTCTCTCTCCCTCCGTATCTCTCTTCCCGTTTGCGTCTCAGTTATCCCACAGCCTCTTTCTCTCCCTCCCTTTGTGGACCGGCGAGAGCTCTCAGTTCGGCCCCCGTCTCTTCGTTGCGACTTCAGATACGGACGCAAGGTCGGCACTTAAAGAGATGCGATTAACCCCAGAGAGGAGGCAAATTCAATTTGGAGCCCTGGGCCTCGCAACGTGCCGCGGTACCTCAGCACGCCCTCCATCTCTCAAGTCTCGCCGAGAGTGCCCGCATAAAAATAAGTCGCCAGCTAACAAACATGTTCAAAAAGGAAACATTTGGAAGGAGTAAGACACTTTCCTGTGAATGTAAATGGGAATTTCTTTAAAACATAATGGGATTGATTTACTAAGACCTTCAGCATGTCCGAATCAGCACTCTTCCACACTATTGAGTACCTTTGGTGAGTAGATACATTACATTACATTTACATTACAGGCATTTAGCAGACGCTCTTATCCAGAGCTTATCTTATCTTATCCAAATAGGTTAGTAGGTTTTTTTGCTTTCAAATTGCAGTTTACTTGCAGTTTACTTGAAACACCCGGATGACACTCTTCCGGGGTTTCATTGAATATAATCGGGAGCATGCTTTTCAAGAAGCACACAAACATTTTGGTCGCATGTGAACTTCGTTTTAAAAAATGAGACGCAGCTTCGCTGACGTTTTTCTTCAAATACAACAAAAACAACACGTGACATGGCCGCACAAGGGTGGGATGTCTTACGACACTTCCGCAGTACGTTTGGAAAATAGTATAGCGGATATTTTTCGCGTACTGCTACACAGTGCACATTAAACAGCACACTTCTGCCAGTGCGCTGTATGCAGGACAGGAGACGGCACAGTAGATAGGGCTCTGATTCGGACACAGCCCAGGTCTTAAAAACCAATAACATGACCACTGATTGGTCATGGTATTTGTTTTGCACCAATCATTGGTTGCGTTATTAGTTTTGCGGGTGCTAAAAGGTTTTGCACACGCTAAAGGTCTTAGTAAATCAGGCCCAATATGGGCTGTCATGGGCCTTGGCACGTAGTTGTAGCACACCAAGCCTGGGCCAAACATATGTGACCCCACAGTCAGCAAGTCAGCAGGTGTAAAAGTTTTTGGATGACCCCGGTGGGTGAGGGGGAGGATGTGTCTGGATCTGTCCTGGACCTATCGATTGATGGGCTTTTTGGACTTTTCTTGAAGGGCATGCCACCGTGAGCCAGTTGCCATAAGCAGATGGCTTTCTAACGATCGGTTAATTACGGCTAATCGGCAGCCGGCCGCAGTGATCCGGAAAAGCCACTTTCAAAACCTGTTTCAGGGCTGCGTGGTGGTTTTTTGCAGCAGCCAGATAACAGAAGCCCCATCTTGGCCACCTGTTGCAGATGTCTCCTGGAAAGTCCAGTATATTTTATGACCCCCCCCCCGCCCGCCTTCCCAAAAAATTAAAAATAATAAAAATAAATAAACAACATGGAGTGTAATAAATGCAGCACTAAGAATAAATGTAAAACCAGCTGTGAAATTAATTAATTAATTAATTACAGTGAGAAAGTCTGAAGTCTGAAATAACACTTTATATTTAAATTGGATCTGTTCTTTTTCTTAGGACAAAATGTTCTTTCAAATTAAGTTACATGTATAGACTGATTATTTTTTTACTAATTAAACTTCAGTGAGATGGTACTGGGAATAGCTGGCCTCCGACGTACTGATGCAGCATCAGTAGTGTGAAGGCTTGGTTGTAAACCTCAGGTAACCTCACCTTTAAACTGATCATTGGTCTTGACCTGGTTTCTTTTACTGTGCTTGATCAACAAGTGTGCCAGTTATTTGAATAATTCATTGGGAGGTAATCGCAAAGTCCTAATCGTTTCTCTCATTATAGCGTTCTCTTCAAGTCATGTTAGAGCGTGTAAAAGACAATAAATTGTTTAACTCAGTAAAAATCTACTGAATCATTGAACCAAAGAGGCTACACTACACAACTTAAATCCCATGTTTAACTGTATATCATACTAGCTTTGAGAAACATGTAATAAAGCCTAGCAATCTTTTGTCTGGTGCTTTTTCACGAGCATCAATAGCCTGATCTGCAGAGATCAGATTAATCATTAATGCAAAAAGAAACAATTTCCATACCTATTTGTTTTGATAATTCAGCTAATTACCTGCTTGATTGACAACCAAGGAACGTAAAGGAGGAAAGGTTGAGAGTAATCATCTGTAAAGTAAGGTTACTGAAGGGCTGACTCCAGGTCCGTCGGCATGCTATGATTGGGGACCGCAATCCCACATTTCTCACAGCGTATTGAAAGTGTCGAAAATTGCATTGCAGGAAAATTACAGATGACACAGACATATTTCTTTCATCTTAACCATCGGTTTCAAGAACTTAAGCTACTGGGGTAGATACTTTTTGGAAA
The DNA here is from genome assembly GCA_029718625.1 of Synaphobranchus kaupii. Classification (NCBI taxonomy): domain Eukaryota; kingdom Metazoa; phylum Chordata; class Actinopteri; order Anguilliformes; family Synaphobranchidae; genus Synaphobranchus; species Synaphobranchus kaupii. The sequence goes on along the minus strand of CM056379.1, from coordinate 91,671,954 downwards.
CAGTGGTTGTGACCTAGTACATTCTTTTGTCAAGCTGTTTCACATTTTCTTTCAAATAAGAAAAATGTTGGCTTTGGGCACTTCTATCGCTTTTCGCGAATTCAATTCTCACAATCTCATAAAAGAGGAAGGGGTGACAAGCATGTATAATAGAAAAGAGAGGAAAGTCTTCAATCATGGTAGGATTAGGAGGATGTTCTCTCTTCACACAGTCTGATCTAATGTATATGCACCAGCATCAAAGAACAGAATTTGGCAGCATCCGATAGTAGCTCTGACTTACTTGAAGGATAAAATAATGCCTTTTCACTTCAGATCATATCTGTTTCCCTGTGCAGGTGACAACAGGTGAGTCTAATCTTTAGTGGCTGGACTACAATGTTTAGGGCAGTCCGATCTTATCCCAAATGGGCCGGTATGGGTGCAGGTTTCTGCTTTGTCCCAGCACTAAGACAACTGATTCTACTTCTGAAGGTCTTGAGTGAAGACATTGGCCGTGTCTGAGTCAGCGCACTTGCCTAATATTGAGTATGCCTGTTCAGCATACCTTTTTAAAAAGCTGTTAAGTACGCGACAATTCTGAGAATTGAGTGTTCTTAATATCCCCGGGTTTTCGCTGATAATAGTATGGAGGATATTTTTTGCATACTGCACGTCACTAAACAGTATGCAGTAAGCAGTATACAGTATGCTAGTACACAGTAAACAGGACGCAGTAGATAGGGCTCTGATTCGGACGCAGCCCATGATGAATTAATTAGTAGACTCAGGTGTCGTAGTGCTGGGCTAACACAAAAGCAACTGCACCCAGACCAACCCCTTTACGGGTAAGACGGGAAACCCCTGGTTCAGGGTTCAGACGATGGAAAGGATTGTATAATTTACCACCAGATGAACTTTGCATATTCTTTAATAGCAAGTCTCATCCTCAGCAAAAATCCGAAATATCACATTTTCCCTTAAAACAAAGGTAGCAAAGCCTGCTTAAACAAAATGGGCCTACCTCTCAAAGCTCAACATCAATGTACCGTTATTGGTCACTGCTGGTTTTATTCTATCAGTTTTGCCGTAATGGCTGCTCATAGTTTCATTGTGGGCAGTGCTGACTGCGTTTGGGTACTTGTGTGTCGGCGGCGGTTCCGCGCAGCTCACGAGGAGAGCGAGGCAGCTGCGTGGGAACCCGAGCCGTCCTTTGCTAGTCCCCCATTGATTACTTTCGGAGCAGATAGACCCTCCTGTGGGTTAGCTGTGACCGGCGCTAATAGGCACCCCCAGGCCAGGCGCTGGCATGCAGGCGCGCAACAGCAGGGTCTGTCTGACATGCCGGATGGCAGCAGTCAAGGAGCGCCCAGTACTGATGGGGGCTGAGTCATGGAAGGAGGTGAGCCAATCGCGCCTCTCCCTTTCCCTCCCTCACGCGAGTGCCCTAACGTGGTCCTCGCTCACTCATTTCCCCGCGATGCGTCTGTCCACCGAGCGTAATTGAGGGTAGCCAAGTCACCCGAATGTGAGATGGGGCCTCTCTATGGTTTAAATGCGCTTGCCAAGCCCACCAGCTGGCTGGCTGACTCGAGACTACGTGCGGGTGACACCTGTGAGCTAGCGGATGGGCTGTTGTTGAACTGATGAGGGTAAAGTCCTTGAGCATTAATGTATGTTTATACATGTATGTGCTGCATATATGCTGTCCAAACTCAGGGGTGTGCCACGTGTTCTGTTTTTCATTGCAGGTGATTTGTCGCTCAAGGTCATTTTAAAATGTATATCACTCCACAGTTTGAGCCATGAGCTGAATACAAATACATTTGTTTCAGATTTTTTCCCATTTTGGTAGCCAATTGAACCCCTATTCTAATTCAATTCCCCACGTGTAGCAACCGCTAGAGAATCACCGCTACACAACCCTGTCAGCCGGTAGTAGGAAGGAGGGCGCGGCCCCGTCCTCTTCAGGGCGCGACTCCTCGAGCTCCTGACCGCGATTCCAACTCGCCCAGGGCCGTTCTGTGGGCGGCGATTCTCTCTCCGAGCGCCTCCCCTCCACCCGGGAGCAGCCGCCAATTGCCGCTCCCACAGGGCACCGGCCATGCTTGGATCTGGCATCGAGCCCCCGATCCTCGGGGCGCAACCGCACAGATAAAGTCTGCGCCTTAGCCCGCTGCACCACCGCGACGCCGAAAGCAAATTTGGCTTGCATTGTCTTTGCTCAGCAGCCAGGTGTCCACAGAGCATGTAGGACTTTACTGTGATTTAATCTATATCTATCCATTTATCTCTCTCTACTGTATAGTGCTTATCTGTCTCTCTTGGTCTATTCGTCTGTCTATCTCTTGCTTTCCTTCTCTCCATAAATTGTTCTGTAAGACTGTCTCTTGGTCTTGATCTTTCAATCTATTTCTCAGTCAGGTGAATAATTTGAATGTTTGCAAAGTTGCAGCTACTGGAGCGTCAACTCTGGTCTCTGAGCGACAGTGCGACACAGTGTTTGAGAAGCTGGATATATAATGTGCTTCTGCTTTTGTATTCTTAACTCCTGTCACTATCCAGCTATAGCTATATACAGTGCCCTCCACTATTATTGGCACCCCTGGTAAAGATTAGTAAAAAGGGTAATAAAAAATTCACCGTTTGGTGAATTAGCATAATGTCACACTTAAAAAATGAGAAAAATCCAACCTTGTAGTAAATTTATTATGAGAAGAAAAATCCCTCATCAAGAAATTATTATTTTTAACAAAACCACATGTGCCACAATTATTGGCCCCCCTGAATTTATATATAGAATAAAATAATAATTTTTAATATTTGGTCGCATATCCTTTGCATGCCATGACTTCCTGATGTCTGTGACCCAACAACATCAAAAGACTCTTGATATCTTATTTTCTGGTACTCTTACAAGCGATACTATAACGTCTCTGCATTGGATCTTTATGGGAATTGGGGGGTGGGACTAGATTAAGCTGTAAATTATGCTGGAACAGTATGGAATACATGGTTGGTAAAATGGCTGTAAGTCATCAAGGGTCTGAGGTATCAAACAAGCCTCAAACCATCACTCTGCTGCCAGATATGCAGTAGATATTGATGGATCACTTTAAGGTTTGTTTCTCCTGACAAATTTTTCTATTGAACTCGCTGGAAAAATAAGTCAGGTGAAGAAACCCTTCAAGTTATCCATCCATATCTACTGTATTTCTGGCAGCAGAGTGATGGTTTAAGGCTTGTTTGATATATCAGACCCTTGATGACTTAGAGCCATTTAGCCAACCATGTGTTCCATACTGTTAAATTTAGTCCCACCCCCCATAGAGATCCATTCAAATGCAGAGAGTTTGTAGTATCGCTTGTAAGAGTACCAGAAAATAAGATATCAAGAGTCTTTTGATATTGTTGGGTCACAGACATCAGGAAGTCATGGCATGTAAAGGATATGCGACCAAATATTAGAAATGGTTACTTTATTCTATATAAAAATGCAGGGGTGCCAATAATTGTGGCACACGTGATTTTGTTAAAAATAATAATTTCTTGATGAGGGATTTTTTAAAATCATAATAAATTTACTTCAATTAAAGGTTGGATTTTTCTAATTTTTTCAGTGTGAGATCAAGGTAATTCACTAAATGACAAATTTTTTATAACCCTTTTAACTCATCTTTGCCAGGGGTGCCAATAATAGAGGAGGGCACTGTATATGAATAAAATGGCAATGGGTTATGTAATAGGTAGTTCCATGTAATGTGTAGTAATCAGTTACATTTCATTTTGGTCTGGCAGCAGATCGCCAGCTCGGTCAGAATGACAGAACCCCCCCCCCACCCCCTGCTTTCAGTTGCCTATTGTTTATGGCTGTTTCTGTGGCAGCCAGAGCCCCATTGAGAATGAACGAAATGAACAAATGGCGCTGTAATCAGAAGTAAATTCAGCCAGGCTGACGACAGCTCCCTCAGCGCCCCGTTCCCCGGTCTGGCGGCCTATTCTTCAGCAGCGAAAAATAAACAAGTAAATAAATAAATAAATAAAAAACCACAAAAAAACAAAAAACAAAACAAAACAAAAAAACTCCCACATCTGCTGGCTAATGGGCTATTTGAGTAATGGGCATGAATACCATTATGAGACTGATGCGGGTGCTTTGTTAAGAAAGTAGACATTAATTCAAGGGCAGTGGTGTTGTTCTTTTAAAATATCTGGTATTTATTTACTCCTGGCAGTGGCTGTGCAGTCACTCAATGTGGTGCGATTCCCCATATGCTCCTGTAAGCTCCAGACGCTTGCACATGCTTAAATGTGGCTAATATTGGTTTAGGAAGGGGCTTGGGAAAGGAACAGCAGAATAAAAAGCCTGCTTTGATTTCCCACAGATTTTGAAGAATGTACTTTCGTTTCGCGGTTTTGCCAGGTAGCGCGGCACAGATGCTACACACAACTGCCGCCTAATGCCACTTCGTTAGCTTCACTCCATTGTATCGGCCCCCCGATCTAAATGGCGATTTCAAACGGGTGCCGTGAGGTATGTGCGAGTCTCACGCGGCTAGAGAGTGATCAGTGGCTCAAAGAGGACATCTGAGGTTTGCTCTTCACATTTTCAGGGGAAGAGGATTTGCTCTTGCCTCAGTTGCCTCCCCGATCTCTGCTTCTGCTTTCATCTTATCTGTTGAGGGGGTGTTGTCCTCCAGTGAATTATAGATTTACACTGCAGCCACAGAAGAAAACCTGAGATCATTTCATTATCCTCGATAATGGAATGCTGTAAATATGGTCTCTCTCAGCCAAGACAGAGAGAGAGAGAGAGAGAGAGAGCGAGAGAGAGAGAATGTGTGTGGGGGGAAGAGAGATATAACGAGAAAGCCAGGGTTATTAATTATGTTATCAAATACATACTTGTTATTGTTGCTATTATTACAAAAGTAATAGTCACTGATATTTATATACTTGTTATAGATGTACTTTGTTGTGTGTGTTTATTTCACAAAATGACATTTGCTAATGCAAAATGTACACGCATGCATGTCACACTGATAAAGAACGTGGAATTTAATAGAAAATGGACAGATGATGAGTAGAGAGTGAGAGCTCGCCTGCATTTGTCTTCTGAAAGTGAACTAAACTTTTTGCTGTTGGATGGGGCAAGGCCTACTACCCGCTCCCAGGACATTAGAAATATCAACGATCCTTGCGATAAATTATTCAACGTCACGTGCTTTTACTGTTGACCGCGGCATTTAAATTAGAGCGTAGAAATGTGTCAAAATGACTCTGCATATAAGACTGTAAAGAAAAAAATAGAAAAAAAAACAGCGAGAGAGGGGGAGAAGGTACTAGCAGGAGAAGGTGGCTGTATGCCCCCCCCCCCCCCCCCCCCCCCTTCAGAGTACAGAGTCCAGAGTAATGGGTTGTGATGGTGCACAATTGCGGATATTTTCCTTGATGGCCTTCCAAGGGCCGGGGGCACGTCATTATGCGGTATAGGGGGGTCAGCACATCGGCAGGCAGAATGACTGGGCAGAATTTATGGATGGAGGACAGGTGGCTGGGTCTCCAAATGTACACATTTCTGACACATGACAAACAAGCAGGACTGGACACATCAATTTATATTGCATTACGTCCATTTAGCAGAATTTCTTATACAGAGCAGAACTTGCAGTGCAGGTAATTGCAATCAATAGGTTAATAAAACTGACGATGAGCTCAGAAGTGGATATTTAACTGAAATGTAACGAGAAGGGCTAGAATCAGCTATATTGTTTGCAAAATCAGTTATCCTGACAGTCATGGGCAGTGATAGTTTCTCACAGCATTGGGGAGCCAGGTTCTTTTCCAGTTGAGAGGAGAGCTTAAAATAGCACGGTTTAGGCCACCTCGTGGAGGATAACACGGGGTTATTGCTGTTCACAGAAAGACTGCCTCGCTGATGGAGTGTATATGAATAAATAACAGTTTGAAAATAGGCTGATGTTGGGAGAAATTTTTCGTTATCATAGCTGGTTCATGACGAGGAACAGGTGACAGGTGTGGCCCATGTAACAACACGCGCACGCACGCACGCACGCACGCACGCACGCACGCACGCACGCACGCACGCACGCACGCACGCACGCACGCACGCACGCACGCACGCACGCACGCACGCACGCACGCACGCACACACACACAGAAAGCTGCTTTGCCCCCTGATGTTTTTGTTTTGGTCTCAGAACAAACGTCAGCATTGTTGACTAATGGTTCCTGAAATAGCATTAGAATTTGCAGTTTGAAATGCAGAGAGAATTTATTTTGTGCCGTTGACCTAATAACAAAAAAAAAAAAAAAGAATACCAGGTGGTGAATTTAAGACCTACTTTATGGATGTGTGCACAACCTCCTTTGTCCAGCTATGAAATCTTCGTAAGAAAAACACCTTCGTATAAATCACAATCACCTCAACAGGGACCCAGCTGTGGTTCGGTAGACTGGTTCTGCTGTGCCAGCATTCTGCCGTGGCAGAGTTTTGTTTACTGTAATTAAAGCCTCTCTTAGCGATCAAAGGTCAGGGAAATGCGTCAATGTAGAGTTGGAATGGCACCTGTGATGGGCGCTCAGGGCTGCACAGCCTTATTACCCACGTGAGCTGCTCACCCCCCCGCTTCCCTTACCTTAGAAAGCCATAGACTCAGACCTTGGTGCTTTTAAACGCCCCCCCCCCCCATGTAACCTTTTTTGACATTTCCATCTTCAGTCTGCTCTCCTGCTGGGAGCCGGGAGAACCTGCTGTACTTTCTCTGTACTGCCAGCTCCTCATTTTCACCATCAAGACATTGTACCAGCCTGAGTACTTAGGGTGCAAATGACACTTCTAAGGGGAGGGGGGGGGGGGGGTTGGTGGGTGCGACGACGACATCGTGTCTTGTGTGAGCTGCTACAAGCCGAGCCGTGGGGCATACAAAAGACGGAAGCGGCACTCGACGGGCAGCGCCGTGTAGTGAACGACTCGGAGGTGGAGAGACGCTAGCAAGTGTAACGTATGCCGGCGTTTGCTAACCATGCATCAGGAAGCATGCTGACGACGCTGGGTTCTGACACCAAGTTCCAAAATGGGCAATTGCATGCTACTTGGGACACGTGGAAGTATGTAAAAGCGTGCATACGCATTGGAATATTCCCGTGACGTGTTCTCTCATATCCAGTAAAGAAAATTGTGAGGAAAATAAGTTGTTAACACGCTACTTCAATACTTTGGGTTTCAATTTATTATGCCGTAAAAGGAAAGATCATTTCAAACTCCTGCCGTTTAAAAAAAAATTTGTTTGACCCATGACGAAGATCCATAGAGATCGAAAGGCTGGTCCATATTATTGGATGTGCATGTAATTATCTTCAGTTTAAGACTATATGCGACTCATCATCTTATCCATACTTACTCCCAGGGACCCTTTCATTTAATGATACTAATAGAAAATCAGATGGAGGGGACAGTGATACAGGATTTCTAAGGCAAGTGTTCGTGGTCAACAGGTTTTTGTATTTGCAACATTCTTAACTAGAAGCATTCTATTCTATTGTGGAGGGCCTCTTAGGTTTTATGAAATATAGAAGTAAATAAGGGGCATTATTTAAATTATATTTATCAATCTAGTCTTTCTTTTCTAAAGATTGAAATGTCGAGCTTAAGGTCTTGATTTAGTCAACATTTGTCCTCGCCTTTGTCACCCCCAATTAAACGCACATTTTTTTCTTCGTTCATTTTGGTCATTGTTGAACTTGCCAACCTGTGGTGGTGAACATAACGCTGAAAACTAACACTTGTATGCAGATGTGAGTGAAAGATCAAAGGACTTCCAAGTCTAAGTGCAGCTGACAATACTTCACTTGTGAAGGTCAAAGTGGAGCTGACAATACTCCACTTGAGAAGGTCAAAGTGCACGTGACAATACTCCACTTGAGAAGGTCTAAGTACAGCTGACAATACTCCACTTGAGAAGGTCTAAGTGCAGCTGACAATACTCCACTTGAGAAGGTCTAAGTGCAGCTGACAATAGTCCACTTGAGAAGGTCTAAGTGCAGCTGACAATGCTCCACTTGAGAAGGTCAAAGTGCAGCTGATAATACTCCACTTGTGAAGGTCAAAGTGGAGCTGACAATACTCCACTTGAGAAGGTCAAAGTGCAGCTAACAATACTCCACTTGTGATGGTCAAAGTCCAGCTGACAATACTCCACTTGAGAAGTATAGTTAGCCTTAACTGTAATTGGAGGTTAAATTATTTTGGGCTAAACTTAGCCTGGGGCTCACCAACCCAGTAGACCTTTATTATAGTTAAACCTTTAGTGTTCCCACTGAGTTCTACCGATCCTGTTTTTAACTGCAATGCATATGGAACAGTCCTCTTACATTACATTAACTGTACATAAAGAGAAAAAAAAAGCCAGAATGTAATAACATTTTTGAGATGAGTCACTGAGTGAAAATTAAATCTAAAATTATCCACCCACCAGATGGCAACAAAAAGGCTTGGGCTTTTATTTTGACAGACCATTAAGTGGGTATTTATTTATAAGAATTAATTTAAAGATATAAGCGGTCATCAAATATTCATTTGCAAAAGATTGCATACTCTATCTTGCTGATCTGCGCGGGAGGACTATTAGTTAGGTGAGTCATTGCCGAGGACTGGATTACAGCCGCTCCAGTACTACTGAACCATGGGGTTTGATCACACGTGTCCTGGGAAAACGTGCATAATGGGTTGTGATGAATATTTACAATACGTTCAGCTGATACAAATGCTTTACTTAAGCAACCAGAGAACAAGAGGGGTAGGCTACTCGCAGTCAGGATAATCGTGTGTCCACTTGTGCTTGTCAAGTGTAGGGCTATATGTCTCTTGGCCCAGTGGGTGTACGATCTACATGCAATATTGTGCACTGCTTACCCTTTTGTTCCGTGACAGAATAAAAAAAGAACCGTTGAAACATAATTGTGATCTCCGCTCGTTCATTGAACCTGGTTTGAAATTCGCAGGGACGTAATGTAACGTATCACGCGTCCCAAACACCAGTCTTGGAGAGTCACAGGGTCTGCTGATTCATTGTCACTCAGTGGCTAATTTATTACTTGCGGCAGCTGATTTCACAGTTAAATCACCTCACCTGATTTCTTATTTCTAAACTGGTAAAAACACAAATAAGCAGACCCTGTGGCTTTCAGCGACCAGGGCTGGGGACCACTGCTCTAGAAGAGTCTGTATGCCTCTATGTCTTAAGTCCATTCCTAGTTTTTCCGTTTCCATGTTTTCAGTATTTGTAGTCCGTTCCACGTTTTCCCTTTTCCCCATTTCGTGTCTCCACTTCCCGCACCTGATATGTGTTTCGTCTCACCTGTTCCTCATTGTCTCTTCATTAATCTGGCATTTAGTCTCCCGTTTCTTTGTTCTGTGCAAGATCGTCTTGTGCCCTGCATTCGTGCTTGTCTCAGTCTTTCCAGCGTTCGATTCCTGCCTGCTCCTTTCCTGTTCTGAGTCCCTGTTTCGAGTCCCGTCCCGTCCCGTCCTGTGTCGTCCCATCCTGCGTCATCCCGTCCTGCTTCTGTTCTCCTGCCTGCCTTGCCTGTCCCTGTCCAGCCCTGCTCCAGTCCTCCTGCCCGCCTACCCATCTCTGTCCAAGCCCCGCTCCAGCCCTTCGTCCTCCTGTTCCCCGGCCTCTGACCGATCTCCCGGTTCTGACCCCTGCCTGTGCTGAGACTTCGCTCTGCCTTTCTCCGCATTGCTCTGATTGCTGGACTCTGACCCCTGCCTGGACCCGACTACAATTCTGCTTGTGCTGCACTGCACCGTTCACTGGCCCTTGACCCGTTTCTGTCGATTCTGAATAAAGCCTGTTCATTCCATCTTGGCGTCTGCGTGTGGTTCCGATCGGTTTGCATAACACTGCGCAGTGCAAGCAGGCAAGGCATAGGGACTGTGTCAGAAACGGCAACCTCCGCGTTGAAATCTGCAGTAGACTTACAACTAGCAAAAAAAAAAAACATAAATGGAAAAAAAAAATCAGCACCTCAGATTGCAGAATAGATCATTTTCAAAAAGTTTCAAATGTCCATATATAATGTACTTTGCATTCACTTCCGGTACTTCCAATGCCTGCATCTTGTTGGTTCTGTTGTTCAGCTGAATGTTTTTTTAATCCAAAATGGCTCCATTCGTATTCAAACTGTTGTTGTTTTCGAGCTGTGACTGCATTTTCAAATCAATTCAACACGTCTTCTCTTAGGCCATGGCCGAGCGGCAAAGCGACCAATCCGGAGATCGGTCCTTGGGGTGTCGTACATTTTGTTGTCTGCGCAGCGATTGGTTTCCAAGTCAAGCAATGAGTAGGACAAAATATTAGTTTTAGTTTGTTCGTTTAGTGCTCCTTGTCAGCCAGCTCAGTCGGGTGCCTAGTTCGCTTGCAGCAGAGGCCGTTTAAATCATCAGAATAAAAGCCCCAGCTGTCCTTTTGAAAACAAGGTCCTTTGTCTTGTAAAATACAGTATCTAAGCTGATAATAATGGTGCATGTTCAATCAAAATAGCTCTTCACACTGGCCAAGTTATTGAAGTGCTGGACAATAGTGAAGTTCCAATATGAAAATTAATCATTCCTCGGAAACCCTTGTTGAATTTGACAGCTTTTAGATACGTATATATGCAAATTTTTATTCCAGTAGTGGTAAACGTGTTGGAGGTGAACTGTGTACCATAATTTTGCCACTAGCTGATGTGCATTTTGTGAAATAAACAGTCGAATAATAGTACTTAAAAGTAAATTATAGGGCGCTTTATGTTTTTCATGTAGCCTACATTATGTGTGTACCAGCAATACTCATAGGTTTTGATGCTTTCGTCTTGATGGTACATTAGTCTTGTGCCCTTCCAATAGTGCCGTCATGCATGTCTCTGCTGTGTGTTGCTATAAAGTTATAAGGTTATAAGGCTTTATTCAAGAGTGCAAACCAGGTGAAAATTACCTTTTTAAGTGCTAGGGGATATAAGGTTAACATAACAAGCTTGATCGTAGCCATCTCGTTAACTAGCTAGCTGTATAAATTGTCCAGGTAATTGAAACACCTGTACCCACAAACAGTAGCTAGCGCATTAGTGAGTTTGTTGTAGTTCATGTTGCTGTAGTTTACGAATGCTCTAATTTTAAGTTGGGAAAAAAAACCTATTTGTCTATATGTTCCAGTCATGTCCAGTTTAGTTCACGCTCATTTCCAGTTTCTATCCAAATACAAATACAGAGGGAGATGACTTTGGTGCACACCCCGAGGTCTATATATCCACAGTCCAAGCCAGGGCTGCTAGTGAGCTCTGCACCCTGAGCTTGGAAGTACACTGAATATTGCCTTACCTTCCCTGTCTCCAAGGCCCTTCACTGATGGTGTAATTCTTATATCTGCTACTATATACACAGGGAGACATACATATGCCTTATACACACCCACAAGCACTAATGCACAATGCCAGAATATGCAAGATACATGGCACAGATTGCTCCAATCTGTGTAATATGGACTGTTGGATGTACACCAGCTGAGATTTCCATGCATGAAGGAATCAAGCGCTTATTTGGTTAACAGGAGCGGTAAATATTCTGCCGGTGGAACGTGTTTAAGAACTTGGGTGTGATTTGTATACAGACCAGACACTGAGCGCACGGGCGAGTCATTCTTCGCCAGCTGCTAGTGTCTGCTTAATGACACCAAATTGAACACAAATGCATGTGCGTGCGTGCGCGTGTGTGTGTTTGTGTGTTGTGTCTAGAAGACAGTTAAAAACAGACTATACAGTGAAGTACAGTATTGCACAAACAAGCAGTGGAGCAGATGGCTGGCCTTGCAGATAGGGCCGTCAATGTGCAGAACATGGATAATGTAAGTGCCGTCTTGGCATGTGTCAGACGTTTTTTTTGACGGTTTTTAAGTAGGGAGGGAACTCGGGGGGTAAAAAAAGTTACCATGGCAACAAAACGGCTCATTGCAGTCCAGTTCCTAATGATTAGGGAAAGCCGCTATTGTACAAAAGACAAAATAAATACACGCGCAAGATTAGATGCAAGATTATCATTGCCCTCATAGTACATATAGGTATAAACTGCTGCAGCTCTACTGACACAGTCCAAAGTCAGTATTCCTAACATTAGGCTTGCTAATCCATAGACAGAGTATGTGCTGGCATACAGTTTTACCCAATGGATGGCATGCTGCTGATTTGACAGTCATATCTCTCCGTTGCCTTCTCTCTTGCCCGCTTGTTGGCCCGTTCTCTTCCTCTCTCTCCTTCTCCCTCTCTCTCTCTCTCTCTCGCTCTCGCTCTTTGCACTCTCTGGCCGGGTGGGCCAGGGGGAATAGGGAATACGCTCCCCCCCTCCCATGGGGCCGTCTGCCCCCTCTCCCATCTGCCGTTCGGCCCCGCCGGCACATTCCCTGCCATGCCCCCCACCACCGTCGCCGCATCCACAACTGAGCTTGGCCCGCCGTCGTTTAACCTTTATCACTCTTCACGAGCCTGCCGCTCGGTTACCCGGCCAACCGTTCGCCTACAAGCCACCCGTTTGTTTTTCCCTGCGTACTTTTGTTTTCTCCACTGCGGGTTCCTGACGAGTCGACGTCTGCTTTGTTATTTAAAGCGAAAAGGTCGATATACGTATCAGAGTTTGTCTGTTTTTTATTCCTCTTTTCTGCTGTGGGAAGAATTGCAGAAAAATGCGACCATGTCACAGTAAATCTAATTTGTTGCCAGGTCATACCCTCGTCCAAGATCGAACCATGAACACATACACTAGCTATGAAACAAAAAGTAATATTCTCATATGGTAACTTGCGCTAAACACATCCAAATAACACTACACTTCAATAACATTTTCCCTCATCAACACGGAGAAAATAAATATGTAAATAAACTGAAATTCATTCACCAACGATAATAAATCAAAACTACTCACACACTCCCTGTTCCCCTTTAATGCCTGTCCAATTCATCCTCTCTTATATTCTGTGAATATTATTTTTTTAATTTCAGAGCATGGTTGCTGAAAACCTGTCGTCATCTTTCTTATTCTGATGGCATGATACCTGTCTTGGCCTTTCCCTGAGCCTTTCTTTATGAGAGGATTCTCTGGTTACAACTTGGCAAACAGAGAGGAGCCTAACTAACAGCAATGTAAAAGCTAATACATACATTCTCAATAAGCTTCTTTTCAGTATGGGGGGAAGGCCGTGGTGTTGCCGTGAACTTGACGCCTGTCCTCTGTAGAATTTAATTCGAACACCAGCGTGAGATAAAACGGCGTACCCCCCCTCGGGGGTACGAATGACAGCGAGCGCTGTCCTCGAATGCGAACGCCCGTATACGTGGCGGTGCGGTGCCCGCGCTCTGATCAGCATGCGTGCCGAGTCTCACAGTGACCTGGAGACGGAGACGGCTATAGAGGCAGACACTCCTGTCTGACTGGAAGAAGGGGCACAGGGACGGGCGAGGAGTTTGGGCGATGGGGTAGAGGGGAGGGGCGATTAAAAAGGCCTTACTCTACTCTTCCTTCCACAAACAGTAGGGCTCAGAGTCGGCTCTCTTTAAGGTAAACACACTGCAAAAAATGTCTGTCTTAACAAGTGTTTTAGTCTTGTAATGAGACTTAAAACAGAAATGTTTTTCCTCAAAAGTAGAAAATATTAGCTTGTTTTAAGTTAAAGTTAACTTTTTGCTTGACAAGTGAAACTATCTCACCCCACTGGCAGTTTGTCTTATTTAACAAAAAAGTAACAGAAATAAGATTCTAAAGTCTAAATATAAGATTAAAATGCTTGTTAAAATTTGGTTTTTGCAGTGCAATCGCAAGGTCCTCCTCCCTCCGTCGGCAATTACGGATGCAAGGTTTGTTCTGCCGCCATCCCACGTTCATCGCACGGTGTGAGGGAATACAGGTGAGGAGAGACCCCCTTGCACCTGCCCAGCCTCCGTCAATAGAGGTTTAGGCCTTCATGAACTGCTGGGAAAATAATTCAATCTGGTCCAAAAACAACAAAAATGAAGGCTCGTCATAACTTACCTCAGGCTAACTCCGGCTTACATCCTTCTTTGCTGCACCCTGCAGATAAGCGATGAGGCCTATTTTCTATTCAAGGGAACTTTATCTTAAGCAGATTTTTAAGCTGAACGTTGTGAGAGTTCACAAACCCCGCAGTGAGTGGCTAATCACATTCTCGCATATAATACATGGCCTTGATAATTTTCTCTTCCTATAAAGCATATAATGGCCACTGTCCCTCCTTCTTCTTCTGATTTTACCTCAATTTCAGCTCTTATATCTTCTTGTAACCAACATTACTGTATTATATCATCGTATTTATCGTCATATTTTGCTTTGGAAAAAATTTTAGAGAAGAGGGACAATCCAGACAACAGGTCAGCTTGTGTTTACTGCACTAGCTGGACACTAAGCAAAGCTAAAGATAACAACCATCCTATCATTTAACTGACTATGTCAATTAATGAAATAATTGTATGAGGCTTATATGCTTCTTGTGAATATTCCTTCCCAAATTAAGTATCACATTTTTTCTTGTGTAAAGGCGAAGATTGAAGGACATGGAATCTGCTGAGATGGAAGTACTCCAGGCCAGGAAATCACACCAAGTCCGTGGCTGTCAAAATTGAAACGTCCTTTACTTTTGACAGAGTACAAGCGTCTATTCGGGCCTTAAATGGGCAGGATTCACAGCTCGGTTTTCTGTCATGCGTGAGATGGCACAGATTCCTCCCGACACCAGTGCTGGACGGAGTATGCTCATCTGTCTCTCTGCCAACCAAACAACGGCGCATGTTCTCCAAACTACGGCCTAACCAGGCATAAACATGGTGGGTGGGCGGCACGTCTTCTTAAAGGGACCGAAGCAAAAACCCGCAGGCAGTTACCTGGCTATCTCGGACGTCTGAATTCAACACCCCTGATGAATTAACCAGACTCAGTGTGTTAGAGTGCATGCAAGTGTGTGCGTGTGTATGTGTGTGTGATTAAGTGCGTATATCCAAGTGCTTATGTGTTCCTGTGTATGTATGTATGTTAGTATGTTTTCTGGTCTGGTTGTGGTTGAGTGTGCATTTGTATTTGCCTGTGTGTGTGTGTGTGTGTGTGTGTGTGTGTGTAAGGCAGAGAAAGAGAGCTGGTGAGACAGGTGAAGGAGATTCAGGCAGTCTACCTGTAATGAGAAAGAAAGATTGCTTTCCCACGTATTAAACTCAACAGGTCCTCTGCTGTTTCATCTCTAGGGCTTAGGGACCTGTCAGTCACAACAAACAGATAAGTCCTTCACTGACCCCCGTGACACCAACCTATCCCTTTGTCCTCTTACTTTCTCACCAGCAACAGTGGACAGGAACATCACAGACACACTGTGAGAATGCCACTTTTCCCAGCATTACCAGAGCAAAGACAAACACACTGTTAATGTAACATTTAATATACCAGCCTCTATTCAGGCTGATGGAGATCAACACAATTATTTCAATGTTAATTTCCTCAGGAAAACAGAAAACAGATTCTACTGTCCATTTACCAATTAGCATTTTGGTTATCAATTGGGGTTTTGAAGCAACTTTATTGGTTGAGTTCAGTTATAGAACTGACAATACGTAGAGCCAGACGAGGATTTTCAAAGTGTGTTAAAAAGTCAAAATGACAAAAAAAATGAAGATCGAAGGTTTTGTGCATGATGCGTATATTTTCTCTCTGCTGGGCTAACACGCATTCAAGTTTAAAAATCCCCCCGGGAGGATACGTATATGCTCGCGCAGGGTTCAGTCGCGCGGTAACTCTTCGCGGCCTCTGGAGAGGCCCGGAGCCGTTTCGAAACGGATACGGCCGAGCGAGCTGCACAGGACAGACCGGGGGAACTCAGGGATAAGGGGGAACCTCCGAAGCGTCCAATTTCCGACTCGCGGTTCACAACTCCAGAGAGAGCGGTGCCGTTCTTGTCTCCGTGTGTTGTACCGAACTGCACATTATTGACGGAAGCTTGTGTCTGACTGACAGGGTTCCATTTCTTCTGATTGGAAGAGTAGAGCATGATGACCCTGTATATCTTGCTGGAAATATCTCTGGGAAGCTGAACTCTTGATTTTATTGACACTGGTGTCTGGAAGGAGGTGCGTCTCCCCCATGACGCAGGTTGATTTGCGCCGATCCTGGCAAGCTGACGAACACACTCTGTCCTCTCCTGTCAGGCCTCCTGATGTTCCCTGTGCCGTGCTCCTCATGCAAAGATGGCTCTGCCCACTGACCCCATTCTCCTTGGCGAGCACAATCCTCTGGCCCGTGAAAAGGAAATCATGGAAAACGAAAGAGGTAGAGAGCTAGCAGGTGGCGTGCCCTACTAAAATACTGGCTTTTAGTGTGGTGATGCGCCCCGTGGCTTGGTATCGAGCCCCACAGTCTGGTATCAAGCCTCACAGTCTGGAATTGAACCCTGACTGTGCCAGTGCTGAATATAGCCGGCGGCCAATTATATGCCGCGCCATGCCGAGTCTGCTGGCCACAGCCACTGCTGGCATAGCCTGGATGTTAAGATCCTTTTCAAGCTTTGTCTGTCTGTACTTTTTTGACTCACTTTAGATCTTTCTTTCCTGGATAGACTCCCAACATGACTTCCAAAAGAGCTCTGATGGGCAGTTTGAAACGAAGGCAGGCTGAGTTTTGATATTGGAAATTAATGTAGAGAGAGAGAAAGAGATGGAATATACTGCAATATATACACACTGCCTGGCCAAAAAAAAAACTGTTGCGCACTATAATATTTCGTTGGACCACCTTTAGCTTTGATTACGGCGCGCATTCATCGTGGCGTTGTTTCGACAACCTTATGCAACGTCGCAACATTTATTTCCGTTGCATTCATTTTTGGCCGAGATCTTGTATTGACGACGGGAGAGTCGAACCACTAAAGTAAAGTCTTCTCCAGCACATCACAAAGCCTTTCAATGGGGTCAGGACTCTGGTGGCCAATTCATGTGTGAAAATTATTCCTCATGCTCCCTGAACCACTCTTTCACTATTTCAGCCCGATGAATCTTAGCATTGTCGTCCTGGAATATGCCCATTGATGGGATAACTTGGTCTTTCAGTACATTCAGGTACTCAGCTGACTTCATTTTATTGCTGCATAACGTTGCTGAGCCTAGACCTGACCAATTGAAGCAACCCCAGATCATAACACTGCCTCCAGAGGCTTGTACAGTGGGCACTATGCATGACAGGTGCAACGGCGACTTTTTTTTTGGCCAGGCAGTGTAGTTAAACATTGTCCAGTTCTGCCCACACAGCTTTGCATGCCACTGGACGATGTAGCGGTCGATGAACCGGACGCACAAGTTTTATGGATGTATCAGTGGTAGGGGTCAGTTATGAAGGGTGAAGTTTGACTAGAGGGCCTTCTCTGTAAGGGTGGAAAGTTCCTTGGAGGGGGCGAGGTTATGCTAAACTCTCCCATCAGGCTAAGAGGTGGAGGAGGTCGTCACACATTTATTCTCCTCTTGCCCTGGCAACCAGTCTTCAAACCCCTCTGCTGCAGCTGAATATTTGCCCTCATGCTGGGTCGGTCATTTTCGCATCTCTGCATACAAAGTATTCCACATTTACTGCGATTTTACGGACGCTGAGCAATCCTTTTTTTTCCCCGAGATAGCAGAATCCCGAAGTCTGGAAAAACCGAAACTCGGATTTGCGACGCAGCAGCGGCCATCCTACGGATTCTGTAAGGGCACATCAAGAGACAAAACTTTCTACAAAGCCCGTGCATCATCCCGCTACAAAACTGCATCTGGGGGGCATTATAATCACATTTACAAGTGAGCCATCTGGCCAGAAAACTGGCTCCCGTGCTGCTTCATTTCTGATACTTAGCGCCCTCCCATTACCGCGGTAATCACCCTGAAGCACAATCCAATTTTCACAGGGCAGATCTTTTACATAAATTGTGGCCAATCACGTCGGAGAGTGCACCGAGTGTGAGAGTCTTTAAAAGCATGAAGTTATAGTCAAATTAACTTTGAGATTACATTCGTAAAAGTACCCGGTGCTTCATCTAGTCACCTAAATCTTTAATTGCTAAAACATGTGGGTATTGTGCCTAAAGCTGTCCATCACCTAGCCATTTAAATATTTATGTGCTGTCACCTTACTAATGAGCAATCGCATAAAAGTGACCCCCCCAGTCTTACTGTTGTTGGAAGGCAGACTGGTTGCAGGATACCTTGGATGGTACTTTAGGTTATATAGGCCTAGCCTTTGTTATCTAGGACCGATTTGGGTCATCAAAACTAAGTTTGGTGGTTCTAGGCTTGTCTGGGTTATCTTGGCCCAGTTTGCATGATATAGGACAGGTTTAGGGTATCTAGATCTGGTTTGGATGGTTCTGGAATCCACAGACACCGGCAGGTCCAAAGTTAGCCCTGCCAAATTTTGCTGCAGAGACCACGGCGAACGACTGGAGTCGATGTCTGGAACCGATAAAATAAAGGCTGCCTCCTCTGCGAAGCACTGCTGCCAGGATGAAGGTGTCGGGGGGTTGTCTCGGACTCGCGGTCATCTCACGGAGCTCAGACTCCCCGAGCTCCCAACCGTGGTGATCCTTAAAGGCCGAAGGCCCTCGTCTGTGAAATCTTTCCTTGCCTCTCTGGCGCTGCCGCTCCGTCGTGCCCTCAACAGAGTCCAGCTCTTCCCATCAACGGACGGCTGCGAGTTTTAGCTCCTGTCTCATTTCCGTCCCACAGAAACCCATCAAGCAATGGCACTGTTTGCGAAATGCTGTTACAATCAGGAGGGGATGGGTGGCTTTCAGGGGGACTATTGAGGAGAAGTGGTTATATATTATGATTATCATATAAATATAAGCAGAGGTGGGTAATCAGGCCACCTTGTGTGTGCAAGTACTGGACTCTTTCTGCAGAAAAATAAATCATTTTCTTCTTTGATCTACCTGGTCGTGCTTGGTCATTATAAGGAGAGGAATTCCTCTGCTCAACAGTACAGAGGATTATCAGAAGGTGGGATAGGAGTGTCCAGAATTAAAGGGGGATTTGGGAGCAGATTATGTCAATCCACTGCATCACCTAGTTCCATAATTAAGATAACGTGAATGGTACGCGGAATCTGCTTCAAGTGGAATGTCACCATATATCTTTAGCGAAGACAGTTTTTTTTTAAATATACGGTTAGAAATTATGTACGTAGATTGTGTTGTTCTGAGAATCGAGAGTGTAGACAGAGTTTCAGTGAAGAACTGTGAAGGGGGGAACCCCGTTTTGTTCTCTCATGCCAGGGTATAATATCCTTCTTTAAATATTAAAGCTGCCTGTTGCCATGGAGCTGAGCGTTAAGCAAACTGTTCAAGCTCTCGAAGCAATCAAAAAGCAGTCCGATTTAGCGTTAGCAAGGTTTTTGTTTACTCAAGCTGCATGGGGTGATTTAAAATATGATGTCTATTGCTTTGAAGTGTCTTGTTTGTTGAAAGTGTACACAATCCTCTATTCTGCTGGATCTGGGCACTGAATTGAATTTTGGCTATTTCAATCACTGGGCTCAAGCTGGGTCACTGTCAAAGGTTTCCCCCTAGGCCAGGCAATGTAACTTCTTATCTTTTCTATTGTACTCATGGATATAATGATCTGAGCAATTGCAGTCATCTACACACTACAAATCTGACAGTGGAGACACGTTTGATTATTGAGCGCATTTCACAAGGATTAGACACTAGTTATATAATTTTATTAATTATCTTTCTTCTCATAATCCATTGTTATTGTAGCTTTGGCATGGAAAAGACTTGCAAATACACCCACTGGCCACTTTATTAGGTACACCAGCTCATTAATGCAAATAGCCTGCTCCTCCAAACAGCGAATCATGTGGCTGCAACTATATGTATAAATACATATAGCATGCAGACATGATGAAGAGGTTTAGATGTTGCCCGACTACGCATTGGAATGGGCGATCTAAGCTACTTTGACCGTGGTACGATTGTTGGTGCCAGGTGCGGTGGTCCCAGCATCTCCGAAACAGCTGCCCTACTGGGATTTTCATGGACTACACTCTCTAGAGTTTACAGAGAATGATGTGATAAAGAAACAACATCCAGTCAGCGGCGGTTCTGTGAGCGAAAACAACTTGCTAACGAGAGAGGTCAGAGGAGAATGGACAGACTCGTTCAAGCTAACAGAAAGGCCTGCTCAAATAGCTGCTGTTTACAACAGTGGCGTGCAGAAGGGCATCTCTGAATGCACAATGTGTCGAACCTTGAAGCGAATGGGCTACAGCAGCAGAAGACCATGCCACAGGTAGATGTGGCTACAGTTGGCACGTGATCACCAACTGGACAATTGAAGATCGTCACCTGGGATGCGTCTCAATACTCAAAAAATGCACCCTCCTTTCCTCCACTACCACCTCCTCTCCTCCGTGCCCCCGGAAACCGATCTTTGTGTCCTAATCTAATGTTACTGATTTCATATTAATTGCATGTTAATTAACGTCTCAACGTGAACCGCATTGTCCGGTATACCGAATACTGTACATGCAACTACTACTTGAAACGTACAGACAGTTTTGCATATTTCCAGGTAGGAGATGAGTGGAGGAGAGGAGTGGAGGAAAGGAGGTGGGGAGTGAAGAATATTGGGATGCAGCCCAGGTCTGACAAATCTCGATTCCTGCTGCAACATGCAGATGGTTGAGTCAAAATTTGGTGTAAACGGCATGAATCCATGGATCCACCCTGCCTTGTGTCAACAGTGCAGGCTGGTGGTGGTGTAATTGTGTGGGGAATGTTTTCTTGGTACACATTAGGCCCCTTAATACCAATTAAGCATCATTTGAATGCCACAGCATACCGCATTTTTGCTGACTATGCACATCCCTTTATGGCCACAGTTTGCCCTTTTTCTAATGCATATTTCCAGCAGGACAATACGCTATGTTCCAAAGCATGCATCATACTTAAGCTGGTTCCACAAACATTACGTTTACTCTAATGGCCTGCACAGTCCCCAGATCTCAATCCAATAAAGCACCTTTGGGATGAGGTGGAACAGGTGGTTTGCAGCAAGAATGTGTGGCCAAAAATATGCAGGAACTGCTTGATGCTATAGAGTCAGCATGGACCAAAATCCCTAAGGAATGTTTCCAGCACTTGTTGAATTAATCCGGCTGTTCTGGAGGCAAAACTACCCGGTGCTAGATTAGTGTACCTAATAAAGTGGCCAATTGAGTGTTGGTGACCTCATGTAATTTCCCTGGATGATAGATGTTGCGTGAACAATGCTTGCATGAGCATGTGTGCAAAGCAGTCCAGGTTGTCCAGCCATGAGTTCATTTCTGCTACATCTCTTCATTGCAGTTGGGTCACAATTAAAGGGTAAGTTCGCTATTTTGGACCTTGGACCCTATTTGCGGTCCGTCTTCCATGAACCTGACCCATGAAGTCCATTTTTTCGCTGATCGGTCCAGTATTGAGTTCGGTACAGATTTCCTGTAGGCTCTCACTGGGCTACAATGGAAGTGAACGGGGCAACCAGAAATGTTATGGAAAAACAACGATAAATGTGCTTTTATAGCTCAGTGTGTATTCTTACGGTCTCCGTATGCTCTCCTGTGAAATGTAGGCTATCGCAAACGCAAACCGAACGTTGAAACAACAGTTCCATTTGAAACAGAACTATTTCTCCGACCGCACTACCTCGCACTGTAAACCGCAGTCTAGCTACGTTGTAGAGAGGGGGGGGGGGGGCGCGCTTGAAAAGCAGTTGATCACAAATCCTGACCTCCCGTTGGAGTTTACTAGCTAGTAGCCTACAGCAGAAATATTTGTAACGCAGTTTTTGTAATCATCATTTGTAATAATTCATCACAGCAATGGTGCGCGAATGTGCAGTCCCCGGTTGTGGGAATAAAATGTCTGGACGCTCAAATACCAGTTTTCACAGGCTTCCGTTCTCTGACCCAGAAAGATTGAGACTTTGGCTGGTTGTCTTACGGATCGACATAAACACTCCAGTCAATCAACTCCGTTTGGCAGACTCGCGAGTTTGTGGAGCGCATTTCGACGCTACTGATTTCTGTAACCGCAAATCAGAAGCAAAACACTGGTTTCTAAAGAACACAGCTGTTCCTCGTGTCGGACCTGCAGCACTATCAAGCACCGGAGCGGAGGTAAGTTATATTTAGCTATAACGTTACTAACATTTTTATTTTTTTTGAGCGCGTCCTCTGACACAGCACTCAATACCAACTAACAAAATCCGAGCTTGACATAAGTTGTTTTCTTGTAACAAAACTGTCGGAAACGTTCATCAACTATAACTTTTTACAATTCTATAATGTTTTATTTACAAATGCTTGACGCATGGTGTCCTGTCCAAAGTTCTCATCTATCACATATCTGTTGGCAGTCATAGTGTAATGGTAATCAATGGAGATGATCCAGTGTCATCCACGGATACATCCAGGTTTTCAATGGCATTCGGTAGCAACAGATCCCACTCCCTACAACACAAACTTTCCTCCTCTCTGGGCATCTGCTTGCACCTCTTGCAAGAACACCAAAAGTCCCCCGAAATTCTTGGTCTAGCCTCGGCAGCGACTTCGGATAACATTACCTGTGCAACTTCAGCCTCTCTCTCTTCTCTTGCTCTCTTATCATCCATCTCTTGTAGTTCCGTGTCTGTGTATTCTGGCTCAAATCTGTAGCCAGTAACGTCAAAGTCAAAATCGAATTCTTCGTCTTCGTAATCATTATAGTCATCCATCATCCAAGTTTTTTTGTGGAAATTGTAGCCTACGTTGATGCAGGTAAACAAACGCAGACTGCTCAGCTAGATAGTTTCGGAAACGGCCGGCACACCTTCCCGCTCCCCTACCCCCGACACATAGTACTCCGCGGGAGCAGCGAAAACAAGCAACAGAGAAATGCTTACTTCCAAGCCATGCCAAGCACGTAAAAATGTTCGGATTGAGATACATTTCACAGGAGAGCATACTGAGACCGGTAACAATACACCCTACGCTTCCCGTCTCATTTATTGTACATGAAAGCACATTTATCGAACATTTCTGGTTGCCCCGTTCACTTCCATTGTAGCCCAGTGAGAGCCTACAGGAAATCTGTACCGAACTCAATACTGGACCGATCAGCGAAAAAATGGACTTCATGGGTCAGGTTCATGGAAGACGGACCGCAAATAGGGTCCAAGGTCCAAAATAGCGAACTTACCCTTTAAATAATTTTTCTACAAGAACATAATGTAAATTATGGTTTTTCCCCCCCTGTTCTTCCATTTCTATGTTTTATGCGTCTTAATTTTGCCCTTCCCTTTGCCCTCAGTGTATTTGCCCTGTCAGTCTCTTCAGCAGACGCAGTGTCAGACTTTCAGTGTCATTCTTTGCTATTCGGAAGAAAGCTCTTGGTCCTGTAAGTCCTATCTCAGAGTTTTATACCTCTTTTCCCATGTACACTTCTTCTATTGCCTGGACTCCTCCTTCAATGTCTCTATCCTTACTGACATTTAATTTTACACTCTGCACCAGTGGCTCTCCCAGATCACCCCCCCCCCCCCCCCCCCGACACACATACACACACACACACACACACACACACACACACACACACACACACACACACACACACACACACCTCAACCTCATTCCCTCCCCTTTGCCAGCATTACCCCCATTTCTCTTCCACTCCTTCCTTGTTCTGTCTTCATCTTTATCTCCCTCACACCATTCCATTTAGCCACCATCTTCTCCCACAAGATGGAGCCTGTACCATGGCTGCAACATTTCATTCAGGGGACGGCATTTCATGCAGTTCAGACAGGCTAACCGCAGGCACCCAATACACCAGAGGAGTGTTTGCTGCACAGCAAATATTCAGTGTCTATCTCCTAGAATAGTTTAAAACTTGAATAGAGTACATAACACAACTCATATAAGCACAGTTAGACATTATTTAACACTGTCGGAGTTGTTAACACTAGCAATCTGCAGTGTGCAGAGTGTGATGAATACTGTGCTGGCTTAAGTGCTCCCTCTCTGTGCAATGTATAGTATAAGAGAGAGAACAATTTGGAGCAATACCTTTGATTACAGTCACTTAATGTGACCCTATTCTACAAGACATAACATTTGGCCACCTTTTTCAGTCAATGACCAACACACAGTCATACGATTATTTTCTTCTTCATTGAAACCAAGTGTTTAAGGACCAGAATCTTTAAATGATAAATGTGTTACTAAGAATAAATGCTTCCCATGTTTCCAGTTTTACTTTTAATACCATGCTAAATAATGTAACCAAATATAGGCCTACTAGCTTGTTTTTAGATCGAATTAAGTGCAACCCAAATTTAGTGGTCGTTTTTTGACAGTGAAATCCTCACATTTTTGTCGCTTTTCAGGTGTTTGTCTCTATTGGTCAATCTGCTTCGATTATGTCTCCTACCGCTTTTCTGTCCAATTCATGTCTTGTCGGTTTAATTTTGCTTGCATCACCTACCTACATCTCCATACATGCATACCTAACACGTTTTCATATGCAACTTACTCCACATAGGGTAGCCTATGAATTGGAAGTAGCGCACATTATACGGTTCCGTTCTCTTTAACACCAAACATATAATATGCTTCTTATTTATAGGGTTATGTTTCTAAAGTCGAACACATAGGTTAGATTTGTCGCGTGCATGTCTTCCCTTCCACGGGTTACAAGCGTAGTAGCCTACGTAACATTTGAAATTACGCATCATGTGAAGCGCACCTGAGGACAGAGGTAAGACCGCGCGCAGTACTAGGCTATGTGGAGCGCGCGTCAGACCAGAGGATACCACACTACACCTGCGGAACCCCAGTGAAAGACACAGCGCGAGTATCATATTACCAAGATCCAGATAATACTAAACCACATCAACATTAAACAGGATAACAGGATAATGTTTTAGTTATACATGCACTAAAAATACTTACTCGCGCCTTTGGATTTGTCCAAACATCGCTTGGAGCCGCTGGAAGACATACACGGACACGAGTTGCTGCTGCATGGGGCGAGTATCGTTCGCTTAAGTCAGAGGGACAGGGAGAGGAGCAGGAGTAGGCTACATAATTAGAAAATTCAATTTTCTTGAAAGTTAAAAGGTTCTGGTTACTGGCTATAGTTGCTTTTTATGGTTCGTCGTTACTGGGAGCCGATAAGACCGGAAGTATTAGAAATATTAGGGGGATTAATTTTTTTTATAAGCTATCTGCGCTGTTGGTCGAGATGAAGGCGAAAAATAGGGACCAAAGCTTGTCTGATTCAAGAGAACTAGACGGTTCATATGACCAGCTCACAGGTAAGCGAATGGAAATTTATTTCGCACTTTATGTAAAGATGTAATGTCCTCTTCAAAGCGCCCTTCACGGAAAACAATACTGTTGTACGATGTCAATTACTTGCTGTCATTTCCATACATCTGCAAAAATGTTTTGGTAACTCCTAGATATAGTACACTATAAAGTATCGAATATGGTTGTATTGCCATATTTCATATCCAAATTCTGGAGCCATATTATCAATTTTATTCCCTGGATGGACATTCCATCTTTTTATTAGAATTTTTCAATTTGTTAATGCCTGTTTGTCTGTGGTTGCACTTGTGGTTCATTTTGCTGACCTGGCTTGAAGTTTATTGGGTTTCCTCAGATAATGAAACAGCGTTGTTGGTTCTTTTTTTTCTTTTCTTTTTTTTTTGTTGCATTAGGCTAATGCATCTGTCTATACGGTATCCTATCTGTCTCTTAACCCATAAATGTCCCGGTTATATCTGATGTCTCTTGGCTGTGATATTGGAGAGGCTACCATGTTCATTATGTTTGATTGATATGACGTACGTAAGGATAACGCACATGGTGGCTCACGGGTTAACGCGGTTGATAACAATTTTAAATCCGACCTCAGAGAGATACTTTAATTAAACAAAATTGAACATGTTTCGATCGTGAAATTCGGTTCTGTATTTGATGCATATCACTGAACAGTTTTTTTTAAATTATTTTTTTATTTTATTTATTATTATTATTTTTTTTACTATTGAACAAAAGGCAGTATGCTTAGTGTTATAGTGTATAATAAAAACACTAAGTGATAGACATAGCCTAGTTTTGACACAAGCGTGCCAGAATATCATAAGCTATATTGATGACTCGTGATTCACAAAAATATTTCCACTTTTAATAAGCCTAATGAAGTGACTAGCTATTTCATTAGTCTGCATCAGGGAGCTCATATCCATTTAATGCAGCTGATAGGTGGACATATTTAATTTTCCAGGGGGTTGAGCTGCTGCACAGTGATTATACATTGCCATTTAGGGACTGCATATCTGCTAAGTCATCAAGATCAGAACAGCTGACTGCCCCAAGGAGAAAACCTAAGGATATGTTGGTGTAAAAATAAGTGTGGCCAAAAAAAACAAAAAACATTGGCGCATTTAGCAAACTTCAGTCTTCAGTCAGGATGTTGTTAAATATATGATACAACATGCAGACTATAGATTCGTTGTTTTAAGCGTCCACAGCTTCATAATTCCTTTTTCACATTTTTAAAGTTTGAATGGAAACATCACTCCCTGAGAAAGTGCAGGAATGACCCAGTTTTTCCCTGAGACTAAGCACTGCAGATCTAGACAAACTGCCAGGAGCTTTGTTTGGACAATTAATCTGATTTGAACCCTGGTTAAACCTGTTTACATAAAAAATGATTTACCACAGGTTGCAATGATATGAATATTAACTCAGTCAGGACGTCTCTTGCATAGTAATGAATCCAGCTCAACTAAAACAAACTTGCCTAGTTGTTGGAGGAAAACAGCCTTGCAGTTTTGCAGGCTACACATAATCACGCTGTTTGGGACTGTGTGTGTGTGTGTGACAGAGAGTCATGTTGTGTGCTATTAACTTAAGATCTATACCTCCTACATAACAACTTAACATTTAACAGCAACAACTTTGAATAGCATGTAATTGTTGTTAAGACTACATAACAATTTTTTTATTGAATTCAGTTTTATATAAAAAGTGCTTGTTTCAGCAAGATCCCTTCTTGTTGTGTGCTCTATGTATCTTGTAACTTATGGCTGCAGTTCATTCCAGCCACTGTGAGGCCTGGGCATTAATGCTGCATAATAGATTTTAGGAGCATGGCTTTTTTTTGTGGTTTCTCAAGCGCTCAAGGAGGGAGGACTCAGAACCACATTTCAGACACGCCACAGTATCTCGGGAGTGCCCAGATAGTGTGCAGCGCAGTTTCGCTTGGCCTTCAGGTGAAAAAGTCGAATTATTTTTTTTTTTCCGCATTTCAGCTCAAAATGAAAGGAATGGGCCGAGTAGCTAACAACAGCAACAACAATAACCGCACAACACCAAAAACAGAGTGATACATCCTTACATTTATTAGAGGTTATGGGCCACCACCAAAGCGGGAAGATTGAATTCCACCCTTAGTAAGCTGAAAGTGCAGACACAAGTTCCACGCAAGGATGTTATAAGAGCAGTTTGGCGTTCCTATGTGTCGCTACACGAGCAAGCCTGGCATTTATGTTGTTTAGCCTCCATTATAAACTGTTGGGAAGCCTTTAGTGGTCCTTATGATTACCTACCTAGTAGCCTCCATTTTTTGCCTCAGCCTTTAATAATAATAATGCCTTGCATTTATATAGCACCTTTCTCACCAACCGGTGTCTCAAAGCACTTTTCAATGATGAGGGGGGAAACTCACCTCAACTACCACCAATGTGTAGCACCCACCTGGGTGATGCAACGGCAGCCATCTTGCACCAGAATGCTCACCCCACATCAGCTGAGGTGGAGAGGGAGAGAATGATTTTTGCCAATTAAACTGGGGGATGACTAGGTGGCAGATTGAAAGAGCCAGGTTGGGAATTTAGCCAGGACAGCGGGGAAACCCCTACTCTTTACGATAGGTGTCATCGGATCTTTAATGACCACAGTGAATCAGGACCTCAGTTTAACGTCTCATCTGAAAGATTGCATCTCCTACAGCACAGTGTCCCCATCTGCATGCACTGGGGCATTGGGGTTTATTTAACCACAGGGAAAATTGCCCCCTACTGGCCCACCAACTCCACTTCCAGCAGCAACTTAGGCCGCATTTACACTGCAGGTCTTGATGCCCAGTTCCGATTTTTAGCCTATATCCGATTTTTTTGACCGCCTGTTTACATCTACTTTTGAAAGTGACCCATATCCGATACCTGTGTTTACACTTGCTTAACACTTGAAACAACCCGCATGCGTACAAGAGGGTTTGGTTACCAAAACGAAAAAACAAAAGTAAACAACCAGCCGGCACTTTCTCGCAATAGACGAAATAATGGACCGAAATAATAATTCAAGCAATTGCTTTCCGAAGCATCTTTAGAGGTCCGCAAAATATTGGTCAGATTTTAAGGCGGAGAAGAAAGAGGAGAGCCCTTATTGCAGCCTGGGCGTATGCGGCAATGATCGCTGCTACATCGGTTCAGAGGGATGTGTGGATGCGGGAAAGGACTCAAGATTGGTGGGATCGTGTTGTTGGAACCTTTGACCAGGAACAATGGGTCAACAACTTTGACCTGAGCCTTCGTCCTCCATTTCACTTGCGCCGTTTTTTTTTCCAGCGGAGAGTAGTTGTGCACGTGAAAGTAACGTTATACGTCATTAAAATGCAAAAAAGTACAAGATCGTCGCATTTTCAATGACGTGAGAATCACAATGACAGGGAATATCCGATCTGTCCGTTTAGATGGCAGTCGCATTGGCAGATATCCGATTAATATCACATTTATTTCCACATATGATTGAGGCCTGAAACGGATCTGAGAATATCTGATTCCATGTGCTTTTTTCCTGTTTACACGTTCATAATACATATCCGATCTGTGCCACATGTGAGCAAAAAATCGGAATTGGGTCACTTTTACCAGGTAGTGTAAAGGCAGCCTTAGTTTTCACAGGAGGTCTCCCATCCAAGTACTAACCAAGCCTACACTTGCTTCAGCAATTCAGCAGGAGCAGAGTGTGTGGTGGTATGGCTGCTGGCTAATGGTCTTAGGAATGATTATGTTAGGAAGGTCTCTGTAACTTGTTTGTGTCTGTTTCCCTGTCAGTTCTGTCTCAGAGTGAGTGACAGATGTCTTCGTTGATCAACTGTCTCTTTCTGCACTGTCCTCTGAACTGCCTCTTTTGAATTTATTCTTTCTTCCAGTGAGAGAACGCTGATAATTCATCCCAACCTAATTTACCGCGCAAGGCAATCTTGGTGTTGGCTCAACCCATTGGCTTTTTTGGAGGCTGTGTAACGCATGAGCAGTTTTTACATGTCTGCAGCTGCCCAGTTTTTGTCCAGACGCACTGCTCGTATTTTATTGTGAAGGCAGATGACTTTTCTCGAGGCAAAGACAGTGAGCGAGATCACACGCACTGCACATATTTCACACGCAGAAAAAACAAATGCTTATAATAATTTTCATCGGCAAAGGAACTGGCGAATCGCGGACGCCTGTTTCCAATAGTGTTTTTGCCTCTTGTCATTTAATGCAGCAAACCTCACTGTACCGGATGGAAAAAAATCTGTCTATTTCTAGAGAAAAACATAGTGGAGAGCTTTGTGCAACTGAAGGGAGCCTTTTTTTAATAGACGCCACGGTAACGTTTGAGAAGGAAAAAAATGGATATCTCTGAAGGTAATGCCAGGGTTACGTGCTCATTTATGCACAGATCAAAACAAAGGACATACGTGTACCAGCCAGTCATTCACTACATGGAAATAGAAACGAGAGCACCCTTACACAATAGGAGCTTGTTGAGCCATTGGTAGATGCATCAAAGGAGCTCTCTAGAAATATTCAGTAGGCCACTATTCAAAAGGCAGTAATTGATATTTTATGGATAGTCAGTGCTTTCTTCCCAGTGTGGAGAAGAACCAGAGAGCGTGGAGAAGAAGAGAAAGACGCTCCGTACCAAAGCTGTTAAGTCAGGAGTTAAATTATTCATAGAGGACAATGCATATACTATGTATTATGTATACTCAGGTCTAAACAAAACAGCAGTTATTATGGTTTATTGCGTTTGTGTCTAAATAAATTAGTAAGATAAATGGGTAGTTTAATAAGTGCAGAACCCATGTATTGCGGCCTCATGGCCTTCCTCCTACGATAATAGACAATTTTCTGTTCGGCAAATTAGTCGAAAATGGCATTAGCGTGCCCATTGCGCATTTTTTGAAATTGCACAAAAGGACGACTCGGAAATATAAATTTGATATCCAGGCCTAAACATTACAAAATGATCCCTTCTGTGATCAGCAGAAATATGCCTGTAGAAAGTAAGGAACTGGCTTCCAATCCCATTCCCAGCTGGGAAATCTCAATTTTTTACTGAGTCTGTTTTCTGACATCCCTACACCCACCCCCCCCCCCCCCCCCCCCCCCCCTCCCCCTCCCCATCCCAATTCATGTGTCATGATTGATAAATGGGCCTTTGATTTATAACTCACTAGAAAATGTCAAAACATTTTTCTTTGTGCAGAATGCTGTCCTGAAGCATTGTAGATATAGATGTTAATATATCTTAAAATGTATCTGGAACAGAATTGTGATACACCTTCTACTTTTAGTGTCTCGTGAACTCAATATACAGTATATCCAAATACTGCATGGTAAGACTCTAGCAAACTCAGCATATGAAGTTTGGACTACATTTGTTGCTTAGGTTAGTCTTTAGAGACTGTTTTATGCGTTTAAGTAATTAAGAATTTTTTAAAGAATGAGTAACATCAAAACAGTTTTCTAAAATCCACAGAGGGGAGAGACGGAGCAGGGCATTCTGGGACACTAACGAGAGTTAGATGGTCTGAGGTTGGCTCAGAAACCGCAACGGGATGGAAATGAGCTCGTACCTTTGTTATTAAAAGAATAAAAAATAAACAAAGAGCTTTATCAATACAGCTACTAACCTGCACAGCCCCCTATGCTTTCTGCAATGAGGAGAATTACTGTAATTTGGTTATTATTCCAATTTTCTTTGGAATATTTATTTGAAAAATATTGAACTATGAACTACAATCATACATTCAAAATATGTACCTCTCCAAATGAGACCCCCCGCCCTTCTTCCATGTTTACACAGCTGCAGCTCCGTTTAGCAGCTTTCCATGTTCAGTTTCATGCCATCAGCCGTAATGGGCTTTTATTTGCATTATTATTTCAAAATAAGAGTCTATACAACTGAGTAAGTAATGTGAATACAGCGATTTTTTAAACTGAGAAATCTGAAATCAGGAAAATTAAACTGAGAAATCTGAAATCAGGAAAATAAGACTGGGAAATCCAAAAGCAGAAAAATACCACAGAATTTCTAGAAAAATCTAAGGGATTTTACAGGGCCCTATTTACCCTTTGGCAGTAACAGTGCTAACTGGATTTAACATAGCATGTCACCCTGCTGGCCTGGGTCTTCCCACAGCTCCTGACCAGGGGGTTGGACTGGCCCTGTGCCCCAAGCCAGGCTCTCGGCTCTCAGGACAGGGCAAGGGTGCGGGTCCCTCTGCACCCGCCCGCCTGACGTCATGGGTCGACCCGATTGGTTCACCTGGTCCACGTGCGTGCCGTCCGCCCACGCTCTCTCTCTCTCCCGTACCCAGTTCACTGCTGCATGGTGGGCGTAGACTCTGCGGTGGGTGTACTCCGTCGGGCGGTGTCGACGAATCAGAGCCACGTTCCTGCAGCGCGGGAGGCGGCGGTGCGCAGTGGCGGGCACGACCGAACCCGTGCCAGTCAGCCGCCGTGTGGGTGGGTGCAAACCCGAGGGGCCTTTTATAACAGAAGAGAAGAGAAGTTTCTCTTATAACACAGCGCAGATTACTGGAAAATGCACTCCCTCACACTGCTATTATACCCTTTTCATTTGTGAAGTAGACCGTGTAGCACTGCACGGTAGGGTGAAGGATTCATCGTAGTAGCTACAGCTATCGGTTTCTGCCTAATACACTAACCCTAGTTGTAAGGAAGCCCTCTGTGGACATGTTGCATAACATTTACATCTATACAAAAACAATACGTCAATCTTATGTGATAGATGACTGCTCAGTTTTTTTTTAAAAGCACTCCCATGCACCTCTATGAAGAGTTTGAGGAAGGTGAGAATCGCTTGGGCTGATTGCCTGTCGACCTCAGCTGTACATGCCAGTAGATGAGGCTGCCACTCTCCATGGACCCTCCATGGCTTTGGGAGACCGCAGGAAGCTCTGACAGTGGCCAGAAGTGGAAAAGTTGCCATTTGTTCTTCACCCACCCCTACTGGTGCCACAGAAGGATACTGGGCACATGCTATTTGTATTGGCACTGTGCTGATTCTGCACGCACCTGGTGATCTGGATCAGTAATGAGGATCAGCTGACAGTGCTTGAAGAAGCAGTTTGAATGGACGTTGGTTCCCCAAGAAACCCCAAACATGGCAGCAGTTTGCCCCCTCTCAAGTCCTGTTAAACAGCGCTCACGTTTCTTACCCGTAGCTAGCTGAGGAAAGCACGTGACCCAGAATGCCTGAAAAGTAGCTGCTGTCAGAATTGATTGACTCAAATTATTTCCGCTCACATCCCCAGCTCCGAAGTTATTGTGCGGCCTGCGTGTTATTATTAAACATGTAGGCTGCGTATTCCCTTGCATTGCGCTGAAACCGATTGGTTTGATTGCTAAAGTGTAGCATGTGGGGCGGGCGTGGAGTTGCTGTGCCTCCGAGCGTGTTTCACATAGTTACGAATGACTTTGATCCACTTCTGTGCACTGATGTGAATGTAGCTTTTGACAGCGCTGGCGCTAGCTAGCGTTAGCTTTCAAAAACACTGAATCTGCGGAGGGCGATGGGGAGAGAAGAGAGTGAGCGGGAGATGGAGGAATGGAATGAATTACTGAGAGAGTTTGGAAACTATTTATCATTTAATCAGTTCAGAGCAAAGTCGTTTTCAGCCATCAAATCTGGAAGCTGATAAACAGAGCCATCCTACATATATCCCACGCGAGGAATAAACAAAAGCAGCAGGGGGGATAAGCAAAAAAAAAAAAAAAAAAACCCCAATCTAACATATTTATCACCGCCTGCCCTTAAGCATAGAACACATGCGGTCATTTAAAGAACACGTAGCACCTTTTAAAGTTCACTCAGCTGTTTTGCAGCAAATAAACATAATAAAAAATCAATTTTAATTATGTGGATGATGAGAACGCATTTCCCCATTACAGTGTTTACCGGAACGACGCCTTTCCTTTTGTGTTTTTGGTATGACTGCTTAGAAAGGAGAGAGAGAAAGAGAGAGAGTGAGAAGGAAGAGAAGAGGGAGAAGGCGCTACGTGCTTTTGCGATGGGTCGGATGGAGGAGGGGCATGAAAGACGGACAGGTGGGGGGGCCGGCATAGGTTCGGCATCCCTCAGTGAATCGCCGCCTATTAAAACTTGAGCTGTTTGGGACGGTGTGGCTCTGATTGTCCTCCAGCAGGGCCCCTACCTGTGGATTATTGCATGTGCTCTACCCACCCCCTCAGTGAAAGGCCCTGGTGGGGCGGGGAAGACGGTCTGTGGGGGTGAGCTGGCGGCTCTGTGGAGCAAGGAGCATAGAGGATTACCCAGAATGCCTATGCCTGGACGTCTACACACAGAGCTAAACACACGCAGTGTCCGCATTCAGCTCTCCCCTGTGTGTGCGCACACACACTTTATTGATCAGAGCAGTGCTTTATTTTTACAAGCCTGCTGAGGACTTGGATCTTGTTAGTCCTCAGAAAATGGCGGTGGTTGGGATTGGGGAGTCGGGAGGGCAATGGGTTATTTGAAAATGAAAAGTCCGTCTGTTTATTTCAGGAAGTTCCCCTTCTCACCTGTGACAGGAAGATAAATTCTTCCTTCATGGCCGTTGGTTTCCCTTAGCAGCGCAGGCCAGCGTTGGGCACAGTACTTCCTCAAGGGAATCGTGGGGCATGCTCAGCGCACCGCCAGCCATGCAACTTGCAAACAAGGGGATACGCAGAACCTTTACACTGATAATGGTCCTGGGCTTTTCCCAATGGACACAGGTCAGATCTATTCAGTGGCTCTAAACTATGAGTCAGACTCAGGACCCACTGTTGGGTCATGGAAGGAGTTGAGGAAGGTCATGTACCTCATGACAAAGGTGAATACAACATTTTCCATTAACCCCAGTAAAATTAATCTCAGCTGTATCATCCACTCCACTAGTTACTACGCGGTGAACAATCAGCAGTTTGGACGCACCATATGTGGACAATATGTAACTCCGCACTTGAGCATATGCTGTTTGGCTACATTTTATTCAGGGGTGGGTGACAGAAAATATTTCCATTAAAGGGTAAGTTCGCTATTTTGGACCTTGGACCCTATTTGCGGTCCGTCTTCCATGAACCTGACCCATGAAGTCCATTTTTTCGCTGATCGGTCCAGTATTGAGTTCGGTACAGATTTCCTGTAGGCTCTCACTGGGCTACAATAGAAGTCAACGGGGCAATTAGAAATGTTATGGAAAAACAACGATAAATGTGCTTTTATAGCTCAGTGTGTATTCTTACGGTCTCAGTATGCTCTCCTGTGAAATGTAGGCTATCGCAAACGCAAACCGAACGTTGAAACAACAGTTCCATTTGAAACAGAACTATTTCTCCGACCGCACTACCTCGCACTGACTTCGGATAACATCACCTGCGCAACTTCAGCCTCTCTCTCTTCTCTTGCTCTCTTATCATCCATCTCTTGTAGTTCCGTGTCCGTGTATTCTGGCTCAAATCTGTAGCGAGTAACGTCAGTCAAAATCGAATTCTTCGTCTTCGTAATCATTATAGTCATCCATCATCCAAGTTTTTTTGTGGAAATTGTAGCCTAAGTTGCTGCAGGTAAACAAACGCAGACTGCTCAACTAGATAGTTTCGTAAACGGCCGGCACACCTTCCCGCTCCCCTAACCCCGACACATAGTACTCCACGGGAGCAGCGAAAACAAGCAACAGAGAAATGCTTACTTCCAAGCCATGCCAAGCACATAAAAATGTTCGGATTGAGATACATTTCACAGGAGAGCATACTGAGACCGGTAACAATACACCCTGAGCTTCCCGTCTCATGTATTGTACATGAAAGCACATTTATCGAACATTTCTAATTGCCCCGTTGACTTCTATTGTAGCCCAGTGAGAGCCTACAGGAAATCTGTAGCGAACTCAATACTGGACCGATCAGCGAAAAAATGGACTTCATGGGTCAGGTTCATGGAAGACGGACCGCAAATAGGGTCCAAGGTCCAAAATAGCGAACTTACCCTTTAAGCTGTGGGGGCAACCCACCAACAACTAATTATTTTCTTTAACTTCCCCGCATTCGGTGTGGGAGCCCGCTCCCATAAACAGCTCTGTTTAGCTCCTCCCCCTTCTCCTTTGTCCACCCACCTGCTCACAGTAAACTCTGCCTTTATACCCCTGCACCCCTCTTCCTCCCAGCTGTTACCACGATGCCCAGCCCTTTAATCCCCTCCTATAATCGAACGGGCTTAATTGCCTACATGAGAGCCAGATTTCTCGCCTCCTGTTCCGCGCCTTTCTCCTCAAAACGAAGGCGAGGTCGCGGGGTCTGGTGGAGTTCGGCCTTCATTGATCACGGCAAAGGTCTCTGACTGGCAGTGCATTATTCCTGCACCTACCTAAATTGGCCTTGTTTTCTTTCACGCTCTCCCTCTCTCGGTGTATTTCTGCGAAGTCAGTGGCACATTTGCTGCAGGTTTGATTGATTGGGGGACGTGTTTATGGCAGGCTTCCAAAAGGGCGGCGAGTACGGTGGGGGTGCATTGGAATTCCTCTTTGGCCCATTGTTATCGCTCAGATGAGAGAGCTTTAGTCGAGCGCTCTGGGTTGTTCTCCTCATTCATCACCATACCTTGCCTCTAACTGGAGGGAGCTTTTTTTCCCCTCTTTTTTTTCTGTTTTTAATCATGTCGCCGGGAAACCTTTGACAGAATGTCTTTCTCCCCTGTTTTTCCTTAAACGCTATTACCTTTTGAACAATGCAATCGTGCCAGTTTTTCAGAACAAAAGAGCTTTGTTGGCTTTTCACAGGGATCTGTCCTGGTTTCCCCTACATAACTGGGAAGACTACTCTCTCCTCCGGGTACCGTCGGCCTAATAATTAGCATACTGAAAGTTTTACAGTAGGAGCTGATGGTTTATGGTAGCTTCACACTTGCTTGTTACAGATGTATGCAACATATCTCCAGAATCTTTAATCTTCTACCTTTGTGGCACACAGGTATACATATTTACATATAATCTAACTTTTAATACATCCCAGTGAGCACTGAGCAAAAGCCAGAATCTAGACATCTAGAGGGATGGAAATCTAGGTTGAGAGATGTTTTGACATAAACGGACTAGGTTAACCCCAATATAGCTCAGCTTTTCCTCTGATATAGCCTGGCTACATCCTATTTGGCTAGAAAACCTTCACTTTTCAACCAAATGTAGCAGGGTTTTCACCTGAACGCCTAGACGGCTTTTCACCACAAAAATGTCCACTAGGAGAGGAGAAACTTTTAATCAATGTTCAATTAAATAGTTGAGGGAATGAGGTTGTCACACAAACTTCAAAGTGTTTTTCTTGTTACAGAATTAGCTCACGTACTTTTCTTCAAGCACCCACCAGGTCAGAATGGCCTCTGTGGCTCTATTCCTGAAGGTGATTGTTGTCACCATCACCACGCTTCCCTGCTCGCTGCAGTTTACCACAGCTCACCGTGTGCCCCTGTCACCACTCTGCAGCAGAGGTGGAAAATCCAGGGGACAAAAAGTAAAAGTCCTACCCTGTGTTTCTTCCACCCATAGACTCAGCCAGCTGACTTCACTAGCTAGCTACGTTAGTTCTACATCCTCACTGAAGAATTATGTTAATTAGAAAATCCAGGTGATTGGAGCAAAATACTGAGGAGGACTTGTACTTTATGTCCCCTGGATTTCCACCTCTGCTCTGCAGTCACAACCAGAGCCAGATCCACGTCTGAGCAATCCGCACACGGAGGAGGTCAGGCGGAGCCGGCCGGCAAGTACAAGCGCCTCTGCAAATGCTGAATCGCCTCTGGAAATGCAAGCGGGCTGGAAATGCTGAATCCGCCGAGCGAAGATGCAGATTGAGGGCAGCAGTTAAAATAATGAGTGGTAAAGCCCGTGCTACAGCCTTGAGCAAAGGTGCTTTGCTTTGGTGAACTATGTGTCCATAGAAAAGGGAGCTATTTGAAATGACTGTGACCTTGAGGTTGTTGGTCCATTGGGTACAGTTTCCGCCTGGAAGGTGGCGTGTGTGTGTGTGTGTGTGTGTGTGCGTGTACATGTGTCCGTGTGTGTGTGTGTGTGTGTGGGCAGGGAGAGGGGCGGTCGGTTCCCA
The DNA here is from genome assembly GCA_029718625.1 of Synaphobranchus kaupii. Taxonomy (NCBI): domain Eukaryota; kingdom Metazoa; phylum Chordata; class Actinopteri; order Anguilliformes; family Synaphobranchidae; genus Synaphobranchus; species Synaphobranchus kaupii. The sequence goes on along the minus strand of CM056379.1, from coordinate 91,634,430 downwards.
GCTGAGATAACAGAGAAGGCGCTCACGACCTCTCGGCTTGATGCTCTGTGCTAAACAAAATGGATCAGCCGTGCGGGTCTCCGGCGGCCCTGAGGTAGACAGCCGTTCTTTCCCCACACGGTATCTTACTGCCCCTTTTCACCAACGGAGGTTCCGGTGAGTGAATCATCTCAGACACGTCAGCTGTTAGCGTGTCACAGCTCTTGGAGCAACGCTCCGCTGTATCAGGATGCAGCTGCAGGGCCGGTCATTGCTCCCCCGGCTCGCTCAGCGTCTCCAGGGAAATTCGATGTTGTTTTAAATCCCGCCCACGGAGAATCCTACTGTCAGTTAAAATGGAGGCGAGAGAATCCACAATTGGAAAAAGCAACAAGTCCGGGATTAACGATGGGCCAAAATGGGATTGGTGGCCATGGTAGCCAGCACATCAGAGACGGGGGCGGGGATCGGCGGGGGGGAGGGGTCCTGGGTTGATTTTCCCTCGCTCCGTTCAAATGCAGCCTCGGCATGGTAGCATGGGACACACGTTGCAGATGGAATAGACGCCCGAGGCGTGGCCTATGTAAGGAATGACAGGTGATATCCATATCCAAGGGGTGATGCTCTTTACCTGGGGCCCTACGTTTTCACAAAATGTATATCGATCGGTTGTACGGGCTGTATTCAGCACACATGTCTTTAGACAGCCCCTGACTCTAGATGCAGTCAGTCATACTATTCCCATTGGGCTCTGGTTTGAGGTACTTCTTATGCCTAAAACCTACCACATGAAATGTATGTTGCATCTCCAGTATCCAGCATAAAACAAGGAAAAGGTGATGTGTGTATGTTCATGGCTTCTGTTTTCTTTTGACAGTTTGGAACATGATTAGAACTGAATGGATTGCAGCGCCTGATGACAAACACTGACTAAAACATGTGGCCAACTGTCAACTCCCATCGAGGGGGAACAATTAGGAGTCATTTTCCTTTCCTTTTCATATCATCACAGGGCTATCAGCGTTATATGGAACATGACACGTGGATATTAAATTGGACGCACTGTCATTATTCGGTAATGAACAACAATCGAAATGTACGTACGAGTGAACTGAATTTGAAGGGAGCAATTCACTTTGTTCCTGCTCTGTCACCTGTCATGGGGTATTACTGTCAATATTTACCCCTGTGATGAGAGAGGGAGAGGTGAAGGGAGGGAGGGAGGGAGAGGGGAGAGTGAGCACTATCCTTTCACTCGGAATAAATGATGTAATTTTGTTCACCATTTCTGTTTTGAAGAAGAGAGGGAGAGCAGAGGATAAATGGAAGGAGTGAGAGACAAAGTAAAAAAGGGGGAAGGGGAGAATAGGAAGGAGTGAAAAAGAGTGATAGAGAGGGAGAGAGAAAGAAAAAAGCTGAGACTGCTCACTTTCTCCCTCTCTCTCCACGTGGTAGTGTGTGGAAGAGGTCACTTTGAAGCTTGTTTTCTAAAATGGGGCCATTGATCCCTGTGTTTTGTGTACTGCAGAACAGCAGATATATGGACTGTGTAGCTGAGAGGGTAGTGGTGTGAGTACGGAGTCTATGGGCTGCTGTATCTCTATTTACATACAGAAGTGGACGTGCTGTTAAGCACACGTACAGCGAGCACCATAATTCATTGGACAGTGACACATTTTTTGTTATTTTGGTTCTGTACTCTAGCACTTTGAATTTTAAAGGATACAATGGCAATGAGGTTGAAGTGCAGACTGTCAGCTTTAATTTGAGGGTATTTTCATCAATATCGGATGAACAATTTAGAAATTATAGAACCTTTTGTACATAGTCCCCCCCATTTTCGGGCATCAAAAAATATTGGACAGTTTAACATAATGTAGAATAAAGTAATCATTTTAAATATTTGATCGCATATCCTTTGCATGCCATTGTCATTGTATCCTTTCAAACTCAAAGTGCTAAAAATAACAAAAAAATGTGTCACTGTCCAATGAATTATGGTGCTCACTGTTCATGTATGTACACTTACGTAAACATTCTTGGGACATTGCTTTTCTGTGAGCGTGTGGGTCTCCTGCTTCATAGCTCACTTACACACGTGCATACTCATGCTTGTGAATACACACACACACACACACACACACACTCACACACTGTCACGGACATGTCGCACAGGCTCGCACACGCTCTCATGCGCACATACCAGCTACAAGCACACACTTTCTTGCTCACATACACCTGTACTTTTCACCAGACACACTTTATGTACACACACACATACATGTGTGCACACAGTTGCACCCTTTTAACTCTCTCTCTCTCTCTCTTTCTCTCTCTCACACACACACACACACACACACACACTAGTCCTGCTCTCTGCTGTCTACCTTCCCTCTCCTGTCTCTATATCTCTTACCAATCTCCTAGCTGTGCGATTAGACACGGTCAAGAAGCAACTGAACTCTTTCCAGGGTTAGCGGCGGTCACGCCCCGTCATCTCTTATACACTCTCAATAGCTCATGCCCTTTCAGCCTCTTAGCCAGCTCGCTAAATCCAGAGCAGAGCTGCATCACACAGGGACGGGAAACTGCACGGCTCATCAGCCAATCAGACACAGCCCGGGAAGCCCAAACGCCCTGCAACGGCAGCAGCACACAAAAGGAGCCCGATTGACAATTTAAAGTGCAAGATGACAAATATGTGATTAGAATGTTCTTAACTGAACATTCTAATGCTGATGCGGCCGTCGCAAATGTTAATGGAAAGCAAGGTAGTTCTAGAACACTGAATTAGAATTTAGAAATAGAAACCGTTGGTCGCGCAGAATGAGACCGTCATCTCCTCCCAGTAATTGGAAATAGCAATTCATTCCAGCCCCGTGGCATTATGGTTTCCTCTCTGCTCTTTACAATGAAGAGAAAGCATTCACGTTTCGATGCATAGGTCATGATTGGCTTGTGAAAAGGCCATCTCCATGCACATTTCATAATTAAGGGGCTGTTTGTGGGGGGGAAACAAACAATATCATCAAAGCACAGCTGTGAACGAAAATCCAATGAATTTAATGGAAGCAGTGAAGCGGAATTGATGTCTCATTGGGCGCTCTGCGCACCTGCCTCTGATTGGCCCAGATGCTGGCGCCATGTGTAACCCGTTTCCGATGGCGGAATATTAAAGGAAGTGCGCGTGCATGTGCGGGCTTATTAAAACCAGGCGCTTTTGCTTCTCTGCTCCCACAAGAGTTACAACTGGATGCCCCTATTAACAAACAAAAAAAATTGCACGAAAGAAGGAAGTACCCAGTTATTTTTTTTCCACAATGGCTTTTTGGTTTTGTCCAGGTGGGTAATTTCCTCACTGGAGCCCATCTCATTTATTACATTACATTACGGCATTTGGCAGACGCTCTTATCCAGAGCGACTCACACGACTTCTTATCCATTCATGCAGCTGGATATGTACTGAGGCAATTCAGGTTGGGTACCTTGCTCAGGGGTACAGCAACAGTGTCCTACCTGGGAATTGAACCTGCGACTTTTCGGTTACAAGTCCAGTTCCTTAACCATTATGCTACACTGCCGCCCCAATTTAATTTATCATTTATCATTTATCATTCTTGCTCTTGTTATTATATGTGGACATCATCCTTCTCTTTCTCGGCTCGTTCCAGCTTAGCCTAACCTCCACCCCTCTAGCGCTCAGCGCTAATTTGCGTCGTGAGCGACGCGTGATCACGGGAAGCTTTTGGTCACCCCCGCTCTGGGTCGTACCATTTTATAACGCGTTGAAGTGGTGCTCTGTAACACAGTCCAGTGTTTTAGTGAAGGTAGAGAGGGGGTTTTTTTGTGTGTCTTGTAGCATCTCCATTCCTCGTGCCTAAATCTGGAGAATAAAGCTGCACGGGGAGAGGTGGACAGGCGGAACTGCAGGTCACTACAGAGTCTCTGTACACCTCATCTGTTCTGTACTGTAAACCAGAGGTTTTCATATCCTGTCCTGGGCACCCACTGTGCCCCACTCACCATGCTGGTTGTGTTACAGCCATTGGTCACTTGGCCAATTGTTGTTCAAAATGTGTGTTTAAGTTCCATCCTATTCTCCTTAAACATATTCTTACACAGTGGCTTGACTTGCGCCCATTTGGTCTGTCTTTGAACTCTTCATTTCTCACAAGTGGTTTAGTGTCTGTGACCTGGCATCCACACTTTCGGCAGTTGGAATTCGGAGGTTGCAATTATGTTTGGAGTGAATACCAGCATACACAGTGGGGCCCCGGGGAGTTTGAGAACCACTGCTGTAAATGCTCAGCGACATTATACAAACTCCAGAGCCGGAGCTCAGTCTAGTAGAACTTTCTCCTGCCTCCCGAAGCCTAGGAGGGGGACTTCGGGACAACGGACAGCAGACGCCTCGTCGTAACTGCGCAGGCATTCACAGACGAGGTTGATTTTGATCGGCATAGGCTTGGCTCACTACCTATGCCGGGCCTGCTATAAAGGTACAGCTGTGTGGGTTTTTCACAGAGGCGGCAGAGATGGACATGACTGTGAGCTATCTTTGCCTGAGGTCATTATATGCCTGTATCTTCATTATCATTTTTTCTTGTGTATGTATAATTTTCTTCTTGTATATCTTGATGTCTTGTTCCATTTGTTTCTGTACATGCTACAGGGAAGCTTATAATTCAGCTACTGTTTTGGCATCCATTTTTGTGTACTTGCCCATGGCCCAAGTCCCATTTAAAATGGATGGTGTGCCATACCCTGGGACCCTTCTGTGGCGGTGAGTGACCTCAGGCAGCTCGTAAATGTCATCCTGTTCCAGTTTTTGTAAAATTTTGTAGGGCTTAAGCAGAGCCTCCGGTTGAACAGTAGAGCATAGGTTCCCTCTAGCCCTGTTTGATTGATTGATGAAATGACAGACGTGACAGAATTTGCGGTAGTTGTAGAGAGGCGATAGGTTGACGTGCTCTTCGGGCAACACAGGAGAGCCTTGGATGGCGGGTGGGGGTAGAGGCGGTGTGCGGGGGCAGTCTGATTATTTAACGACTCTAAAACAGCGAGCTTTTTTTTCCCCAGATGCTCTTGAACAGTTGCTACCACGCAGACCGCAGGATGCAAAACAAGCTGCTGAGACCTTTTATTTATGTGAATTAGACATGTGAGGGGGCCTTGTAAATTAAAATAATTTCTTGGTTTTTAATCCGTGTACAGTATTTTGTTTGATTACGCCAGTGACATACCATAGGAAATTTCAAAGGTTCCCTGTTACCAAGCCAGAGGGGTACAATGTGGTTCCCGAGTGCACCAAGTGCAGTTTCATTTTGATTCCCGTATGAACTTTGTGGACAAGCTTGCTCAGTACAGCTTTTGACTGCTCCTCTGTCTTTTACTGATGTTAGTAAAACGTGTTAAAAGCTGATGAGCATTCTCACAAACCCTCACACCAGCAGGTGTGGTGTCAACATCTTACCTCCTAACCCTCTAATCTTTTCTTAGTATTTACACAAAGTGATAATGCTGCTATAATTATGGTGTTATGTCCTATAAGAAGGCCTTATAAAGTTGAAAGTCGTAGAAGGTGCGACAAACCTCCCCTTGAGACTGTAAATCGTCCGACCAACTGTCCGCCGATAGCAATCGGGCCATTCGGTGCAGTAAAACACGCTGTGCTTTTAACGGCGGAATAAAAACGCCTCACACAGCCTGCGTATGCTGCACATCGCCTCTGAGCTAAATATACAGTGCTTTTCTCTGTTTGCTTTGGAATCCATTCATTAGAACCACTGCAAATAGGATGCAAATCACACTGCCAAATTAGAGAGCGGATAAACTATAATCCAGTGCTTTCACAGTGGATAAGCAAATTCTTTTAAGGATGGGCGCTCTGCTTCTGAGGTTGTGTATTTTATTTTATTTTATTTTTTTACCAGTAAATGTGTTTTACTCACTGAAAGCCTCGCTGCACGCTCGCTGAAAGCCTCCGGAACAACTGCATCTCATCACCCCCGTGCATCTCTGCAGATTGATAACCCCCCCCCAATCCATTTGTGACCCGTAATAGTCTTTGCCGATTGGTCTGCCGTCTGCCACCATGCAGGGAGAGGGTCTCTTTTAGACTTCCTTTGCAGATAGTCTTTACTCACAAGCTTCTGTGGTAATCAGATGGTTCGTCCAGTCTGCTGTGGTTTTATGGCCCTTGGGGCCACTGTAATCAAATAGCTATTTATTAATTTACCTTTATTTATACAGGGTAGGTTGACTGAGCACACATTCTCTTTTACAACAACCCCCCAATTAGCCTAAACTGCATGTCTTTGGATACAAATACAAAGTAATAGTTTATTACTACAGGTAATTCCGCCTACAGTATACCATTTTCCCATACAGTATGGCCTGTGAAGATATACATTTCCCTCGTTGCAGAATCCCAGAATCTGCTGGTCATGTAAATGAATAAAAAAATCATCATTAATTGACTAAATTAGCATGACAAGGGAGAGAAGGCAAGCTTTACCCTTGTGGGCCCGCGTTCATCTGGCAACTCTCCGGGGCTGGTCATGCCCATGGGCTGCATGCGGCTGCAAATGGGTGGTCTTCCTTTGATTCCACTCTGTGTGAGTTTAGCGATGGTGCCTAGGGAGAAACAGGTGGTGTAGCCGCGTGTTTTCCGAAGGAAAGCCATGGGTTTTACACTGAGGTAGGATACCCCACGTTGGGAGCCAAATTATTATTTTTTTAAACTCCATGTGGGTGAGAGGCCCATGGCAGCCATTGGCTACGTAGCAGAATGCTAGCGGCACGTCAGGTGAGGTGCAGCTGACCTTAGCCGCAGCCGGTCAGCTGACCCTTTCGGTTGTCCAATGAAATGCCAGAAATGCATAACCCCCCTGGCCCGTGAGCTGCGCACACCGCACGCAGCTGTGAAGTTTCTCCAACACGCCTCCTTTCTAGTTAAAATTCTGCTGAATAATTCAGAATCGAGGCTCGTTATCCAGTCCTATGCGCGGGCATCTGTAAAAGGCCAGGTGCTAAATCCCTCTAAAATTTACTACATCAGGAATAGGGGAGTACAGTTGAGAAATGGGATTTCTTACTCTGTGTCTTCCCACTTATATAATGGGCCTCGTCTGGTAATTAATCACTTTAAAAGCATAATTGTTCCTGCCTGTGGGCTTGTGGCTTACTCTTTATGGCAGTTACTGTTCTGTGTAGAACAGGGTGGAGGGAAGGTAGGTGGTAGCAAATAATATGTGTAGTGCCTGCTGGGTGGCTTATCATACTAAGACAGGGGTCCAGTGTGGATACGTCAGGGGGTCCGGTCTCAAATCATGACTGCGCCAGTCCTCTGGAGTAGAACTTTCTGTTCTCCCAAATTGATGGGCTTAAATCTGGGTATAAAAAACTGCACTTTGATCATGCCCTCTACTTCCGTATAAAGGTCTGTTGACCACCTGAAAGATACTTTTGAATAAGACACCCTGTTTGTGCTGTAGTATGTTACAGTATATCCTTAAGATTTGTTTCTTTGACTACTAATTGTAAGATTTCTTAACTGACATACCATATGGAAATGTAATATACTGCAGTATATTTTAAATATATTGTGAATATAATTTTCATATATTTACAATATACTGCAGCATATTCTTTTTCCATAGGGGATGGGTGGGCTGGTCTGTCAAAATGAACTGTGACTAATGGTGCTGATAAAGGTAGAGCAGGAGAAACATGTTCACCGTATGACTGCTACGAACCAAAACGATTCTGCATGAGTGGAAAGAAAAAAAAAAAAAAATTTAATTCTTGCTAATGAGTTAAACTAATGATATGCGTGTGGGCGCCGCGGTCTGTAATTTATACTTCTTTGCTAAATCTGGGTTCGAAAAAAAAGACAGCATCAATGCCTTTGAGTGAGGCATCGGAATTGATGAATTTCATCTGAAAGTTTGGCAGTAACAATAATCATTGGTAGGTGTCAATTAAAAGACAGAGTGGGTGGTGGTATTGGGGGGAGGGGGGGGGGGGGGGTGTCAGATGTGTACTTCGGAGATCTGACTGTCTCCGGTACCTATGTTTCTGAATCACTATCAAACTAGCCAGTTTACATGAGGAGCAATCTAGGACAACTGCAAAGGGTTTGCACCCGGAGAGCATTCGTTTGGATGTTTCAAGCACCTTCTGTTCAGCGTGTGCTCAATGGATACATATCTGCACAGGTAAACTGTTGAACCCACACACTGTGTATGCGGGAGGGGTGTTAACCCCAAAAACGACTTGTCTGCACACCCACAATGTCTGTGGCCCCCTGGCGCTGAAGGATGCGTAATTTGACTTCATCTGGTTCTGGAGAGAAAAGCGTGAAAGAGATCACTCCGGTTCCATTTGACTCCTTCCGGTAACGAGTTTTGCGAAATGTCGGACAAAGCGAAAGTCGAGCGTGAAATTTCCTCTGAAGTGAAAATCCAAGCTCAGGAAAATTCTTGTGAAGTGGAAATCTGGGCTTGGAAATTCATGCAGACCATGTCATCGGCAAACTTTACTGCTCTCCGCGTCCTGTGGTTTAATGAAAATTTAATGATGATGAATCACACTGATTTTGTGTACAGCTGTTACAGAGAACCCCCCCAAAAACGAAAGAAAACTTTGAAATTAAGTCTTGAGCAATAAAATATGCTTCCTTTACATAAATATCAGTTTTGCTTTTTTGAATCTGACTTCATCATTGGGCCTCCACCATGTATAGCCAGTAAATATCAGAAGAAATGCTGCTAGAACAATCCCATGTCAGAGCTGATTTTGAATAACGTACAATCTGTGGGAAATCAATAATACATCCATGGATGCCATTAATGTGGTAAATTATTTGGGGTAAGTGTCTTGTTTTAATGAGAGTACTGTTGGTACCATCCTTGAAGTCAGACCATACATGCTGTGGAGAGGGGAAACTCCCATAATTCTTTGCTCTGCAATTAGGGCAAAGGATTTTTCATCCATTAGCCTTCTGTAGAAGCTGAGGCTGGAAGCGGAGGTTGTTAAGAGTGATATCGTACTTGGCAACAGGTGTCAGTTCATATAAATAATATAAGATGTTCTTTTGCGCACAGTTGCAGATAGAGCTTTCCAATTCATTCGGAAGAGGTTCGAGCAAATGCAGCCTGCTTCTTTGAAGTTTGACTTGACAGTTTAAAAGGTAGTTTAATATATTTAGCAGCAATATCTAGCGGACTCCCTTTAAGATGTGTCACTGCTACAGGTCTACCACGTCCACTGCAATGCGTGAGGCGGTGAGGCGCGCTACTTGACAAAGGGGTTTTGTGGGTTAAATCCCCAGGCAGGACACTTTCATTGCACCCCTTGTCTCAGTGAATAGACAACTGCATGAGAGGATATTCAATATTTTTTAGGGGTGTCTGCTAATCAAATGGACCGGTATAATAATGTACTAAGTTTTGTTAATTTTTTGGGTAAATGTTATCAACCACTGGAAGAGATTGATGCCTTGGGACGAGGGGAATTGGTGTCTGTCTGTCTGAGCCTTGGCATTAAGCCACTGTAGTTCTGCACTCTCAGCGGTATTTAAGGACGACTGGGAGGTGAATGACAGGGTGGTACGCTTCCTCAATTCCCCAGGCCTTAATATATCAGACTCACAGTGACATTATCTGGGGGGCTACCTTTAGGCTGTCAGCAGGGGAGCGATCCACTTCGCCTGATTGTGTGTGTGTGTTTGTGTGTGTGTGTGTGTGTGTGTGTGTGTGTGTGTGTGTCCATGTATGTGACAGCATTTGTGTGTCTATAAAAGTTCCTTTGTGTGTATCGTGTATGCTTCTGCAAGGGTCTGTATGGGACAACGCTGTGTTTGGAGCATTAAAGTGGACACCATGGATCACACCAATATTAAAATTCAAATATAGATTTATTGGCATAAAGACACAAAACATGTGCTGCCAAAGCAATACCCACACATCAGCGAGCGCAGCCAGTCAATATACATGAATGCCAGACAGGATGTACGAATACATTACTGAGCTTGAAAAATTATCCCAATGATCCAGTTAGCCGATCCATCTTTTTTCTTTCCAGCTTGACTTTTAACTGTTTTTTTTTTTTTTTTGAGTGTAACAGAGGAAGAGAATCTGGGACCTTGAAAACTAACACAAGGTTAGACATTTGGCAAGAAATATACCAAGGTTGGACTTATGAATGGCTCAGCTTGATGCTCAGCACAGGCTGGGGCCTATAGCCTATAGTGATGTATGGTGAGAGTTCTGGTGCAAAATGGCTGCCGTGCATCACCCAGGTGGGTGCTACACTTTGGTAGTAAAAGTGCTTTGAGTGTGAGAAAAAAAGCACTATATAAATGTAAGGAATTATTGAATTATTGTTATTAAACATGACCAGGAGTCCGCAGCAGTGAAAATGCTCTTATTTTCATCTGGTGAGGTAGGAATGAGTCGACTAAGAATAGATTCCTCTTTGCGTCAGTAACGTTACTTAGCAATGATGTGTCAGGCACCCTATAGGGTACCAGTTGTTACTCAGTGAGAGATACACTTCCCCTGAATGATTGTAACAGGCTGGGGAAATAAATTCTTTGTTCAGCTAGCTACGGAATGGCCGCTGTGTGGAGAATGTGTTTTCTTTTTTCTCATATTTAGTAGAGGAACGAAAAAGGGGCGGTATCTGCCTTTTGATAGCCAAGTGTATGCATGTAAACAAAAGGAAGAATCGGCCCCCTGTCCATGTCAGTTCAGCTGGAATTAGCTAGTTAGCTAGCTGCTTGTAGCGGAGGAATGCATACGGGCTGCGGCTGCATTTGAGCTGCAGCGTGTTTCCCCAATTGAGCTCGCTATGTCTGGGACGGTGGTTTGCAGATGACAGATGCTTCTGGAGGGCCTAGCTAGGATAAAACCCTGCACCCAGTTCCGGTTGTGGGGTGGTTAGCTTTTATAAGGACTTGTTTTTGCAACCGCGGAAGCCAGTTTATAGCTATATGTCGCTAGTTGGTTATCTAACGTTAGATAATTCAAGATATATGTTTTAATCTGTGTCCTATTTTGGCTTGTGTGATCCACTGGTTTGCTTACGTAGCGCTAGCCCTAGAAGCTAGCTGGTAGCTGCATTGAGGAAGGGCGATGATTTGTTTAGATGAATAGTTAGCTAACATTTAATCAGTTTACTTACCTCTCTTGCAGCACTGAGTGCTCATGGGTAAGTACATCACATGGGCGAGTTCCTCAGCTACGCCTACGGTGCTCCTCGCAGACAGACGTGGATGGCCCTCGCAGTGACTTCACAAGCATGACTGCTGATGGCAAATCGGGGAAATAATTTACGAATAGGCAAAAATGATAAAATATACAGTTTTTTAAATAATTTATTTACATTTTGATTCTATGGTACCCTTTCTTCCAGAGAAACCATGTGGACTTAAGCAGCATGCACAGGAGCTGGAGTCGCAGGAGTTCTGCTTGTTTGTCAGACTTGTGACTGCTTATTAGCCTACTCAATGTGGCTGCGCAAAACCTGCTCCTGTAGTTCGCTCCTCTTCCCTGTGTTTTTCCTTCGGTTGAGTTTGTCTCCTCCACAGCATCAGTGGCGGTCAGCGATGCGCGTCAGTGTGGTTCCTTGCTGTAGTGCTTGATTCTTGAAGAATGCCATTAACGTCTCTGGCGCTTCAAGTTTGTAAGGTTTTCTGTTGGTTCGGCTTCCTTACGCTCGCTCTCTGTGACAACCGGCTCTCACTCTGTCTGGCCTAAGATGCCTACAGCTTTTCAGAGAATTAATCTTTCATGCGAACCTTTATCAAAAGCTTTCTGGAAAGTCTAAAAATAACGCGCTCGCACGCATCCGGCGGAGGAGGGAAGGCCTCTCTGATCGGAGTGCCTGGGCGCTGAGTTATTATGAACAAATAAACGAGGAGTCACCGCTCCGCTCGAACACAGCACTGCCGCGTCGCAGGGGAGCTCAGGCCTTCTGTCTAAATCCGTGTGTGTTTGTGTATGCGCGGGAGAGAGAGAGCGGGTCTTCGCGTGTGCGCATGGGTTTGTGTGCGTGTTCGTGGCTGTATGAGAGAGCGTGTTTGTGAATTAGAAAGAAAGAGGAGAAAGGAAATGGAAGAAAGAGCGTGTGTCGATATGCATGAGGGTATGTGTGTGTAAGACAGAGAGCGAGAGAGGTTGTGTGTGTGCGCGAGGGAGAGAGAAAGTGTGTGTGTGTGTGTGTGTACATGTGCACGTGTATGGATAATATATTGCCATTCCACTGAACAGTACTTGCCTAGGACCTATCAAGTTTGAGTCATGCCTCCACGTAGATCCCACACACAAAATTACCTGGCAGTAAAGGGATAATTACCCACTGTAGTACATTGCATTTATATTGAGCCTTTTATCAGGACCTTAAAGCCCTTTATGAGCGTGAGGCCATTTCACTTCAACAACCATCGATTACCCAGGAACCCTCTTTGTGTTTCTGCACTGAAGTCATTCAGCCCCGTGAAGGACTGCTTTTAAAGTCCTTGTGTGCGTCATCCTTAAGCTCTTGAGGAGATCAGACAGCCATTTTGGAGGTAAAAAAATAAATCAATCTTTTCTTTTATGCGGCCTCTTTCATGCTCAGATTTCATTAAAGAGCTGTTACTTATCCGGAAAGGATAGAATAACAACGCTGAGTGGATGGTAATCAGTGTGAAATAAGGGGGCGAACGTGAATTCAATGTGAAGCGGCTGCGTGCTGGCGCTGAACATAGGGGCATAGTTAATGGGGATGGGGGAGGGGTAGTTGAGGCCCCTCACCTTTTGTTTGAACAGCATTTCTCCAGCACACTTTTAAAGAAATAACGCTTTTAACGCCAGCCCCCGTTCTAACCTTCAAGCTGCACTAACTCCGCCCACAGGCTTTTGAAACGAGACAGTGCTTGAACCTGCTATTACAGTTTTACAAGCAGTTACCATCACCAATAAAATGCTTGGTAAAGCTGACACGTATTTTATTATGCCCAGCCAATCATGTTCTCTGGGCCTATATTAATCAGGGAATCACCCCCTTTTTTTGTAAAAAAAAGGAAAGCAGACAGGGCCGCCCTCTTTTTGTATTTTTTTTTTGCTTTATTCAGACAGGACGAAAGCAAAGAGGGTAACAGGTAGAGAAGGGCTGGCAGCTCAGGGTGTGCTGTGGTGGGGATCGGGCGATTCAAGTACTGCTCGAGAGTCGGCAGCCCTTTGACCCACGCCCTGTCGCCCGTCACCCACCCATTTTAAGGGAGACCCGAACTAGCCGTTCAGATGGAGAGACACAGGGCCATTATTGCAGGGCCTATGGACTGGTAGCTTTAGGTATTTCCACCAGACACAGTGGAACAGGGCCATGTACAGACATGACACATTTTTCACACTTTGATTGGGCTGAATCAGCTTTGAACCGTGTTTGAGGGAATAATTCTGGGTCTGAGCTGATATGTTGTTGTTTTTTTCTTCTTTTTGGTCCAATAATGAGAGTGACAGCTGTCCATCAAACATTCAAGCAATGGATAGAATGTGTATGACCAATGGTGTAAGAGTCAAGGGACCTGCATTTAGACAAAGCCAGCTTGATAACCGACAAGTGAGCAGATGTGTTCTTTATCCTTACCTTAAAGTTTGTGAGTCTCGGTATTGACAAGTTCATTATAATATGCAAGAAAAAATATTTTTACAATAGAAAATACAAAATATTTTGTTTAAAAAAACGTATTCAAAGATACAAACACGAACGGATCGCAAAACTTTCATGACGACACGAACAATGTTGACTTTGTTCAACTATATTTTAGTGGAAACCATTATAATAAAATATTACTGCACAACAGCTGTTGTAGCTTTGGCCCGATGTTAAAAAGCCTTTCATGCATCTGTGAGAGAGTAATAAAATGCACTTGACCCATGCATTGGGGCACAGCAGCCTTCATCATGGCAGAAGCAATTATCCGAGCCTAATTGCTCACATAAAGACTGAATCCCATACACTTCAGAAATAACGTTTACCATCAAAATTTCGACAGAGAGATGATATATCCCCTGGATCTTACAGCATGTTCTCGCTGCTCGGATTGTCTTTAATTAATTGTACTTGGATTATATTTAGCTGCAATTTATTTTGTCTGTCATAAGAAATATACCTATATATAAAAAAATGATTTGCCTGTAAACATTTCCGTCTCACAGTACTGTAGATGAGTTAATTTGGGCTTCTGGGAGCAGCCCAACATGAGTCATTATCAGCTTGCAGTTTGCAGTTTGTTTGTTAGCTACACAATGACAGGAGACAGTGACAGGGAAGAACAGAGAAACGGGGATTCAATGGGAGATGGAGAGTTTTTAAAAGGAGCCGGGGTGGGGTTGGGCGTCGGCTTGGTTGACAAAGGGAGGGGCTATTTATTTTCTTTTTTTCTCCGTGCCGTTTTTTTTTTTCTCTTCTTTTCTCTTTGCCATTGGTTGACCAACCTGCATCTCCACCTGGGGTAGTTTGAAGAATCATCTTTCAGGGAGGCGGAGGAGGAGGAGGAGAATTTGGCAACGCCGGGCCGTGTTCTAGGAATCCAGTGGGCGCCGAAGAGTAGGCTGAGGGATGATTAATGAAAGCTGTGTCTCTGCTGCTTTGTAAGGGTGGAATGTATAAGACGGTGTGCAGAATCTCAATCAACTGTTTTATGTGCTTGGATTATGTGTTTTTTTTTTTTTTTTGGGTGGGTAGGTGGGGGGTCAGGGGGGTAAAGCCTGTCACACAAGTTAATTTGTTGCCAGCCTAAGCCAAAGCCTAACAAAGCAAGGAAAAACCCCTTGGCAGGAATTGTGGGCCGGCAATTTATATCAGTGACTTCCAAGTCCCAGAGCCATCGGTCTTATGGAAGGGGAGAGCTTTGGCCGCTGTCATTGGTGGGCAGGTGGTGGGCGCAGGGAGGGAGGTGGGGAATGCCCCCCCTTGGCTTCTGGGACGAGTTTCCTGACCCCCCCCCCCAACACCGCACCCCTACCTGTCTCCGCAGTCACGTTCACCTCCTGTCACTTTTATGGATGTTCTCTGGTGGCCGTTTAAAAAGCTGCGTGGGGGGGACAGGTCAGTAATCCCCACTGCTGGCGCCCAAAGGCGCTTAATCACCTTGCTGACACCCTCTGTGCGGCGGAGAGCGATTCCCCCTCGGTGTGAAAGCGCGGGCACAGAAATGGAAAATTGATTTTTTTTCCGATGCATGGGACGTGACGGGGGTCCGATTGATGATGCCGGGGGAGGGTGGAAGAGGGGAGGGGAGGGGAGGGGAGGGGATGGCGCGTTGCCGTTACTGCCTTGCTTCCTGCTTCCAAATCTGTAGCTTGAGCAGGTGGTCCTCCCACTACAGTATCCGTTCTACTGCCTCTCTTTCCTTCTGGTGGAGTCAAACCAAGAGCCTTTTAGCAATTAAATTAAAAAGTTTTAAAAAAAGTGAAGGAGAAACCTTTGAATTTCAACAAGTGAAGGTGTATTGATTTCGAGGAGAGGGCGAAAGGTGAAGAACGCTTACAAAGAGCACAAAGCGGAACACAGAACACAGCGATTTGACTCATACCTGCGCTCACGAGTGCTTTATGAGGAATCTTCGTCTTTTGTCTCTCCGAAACATCAATAAACGCTCTTTCTTCATCCTCGATTATCGTTCGCCTTTTGAGCGCCCTTTACTTTTTCCCGCTGCCTACTGTTTTCCGACGGGGATTAAATGGGACCTCCTGTTTCTCTGCCTCTTCCACGGTACGCACTGAACAGTGGCTCCATTTTTTGCGGGGAAGCAGCCGTTGAAAACTCGCTGCGCGCACTATTTCGCAGGTTTCGCTTTTTGAAGCCTCCTCTCCTGTGTGGAGGTTCAGGCTGACCGCGGAAGTGTTGTGGTCAGCAGTAATGCGTCCCTTCATCTCTGAGGCCCAGCCGAGCCGTCGATGGAACGTTACTTGCAGGGCTCCGTCGGTAGCCTGGTCTCATGGCCTTCGTGTCACTGCGGTCAGACGTCAACCTCTCGATGAGCAGGGCACGAGTCCAGGCTGCTTTCCCGCAATATTGTCTGACTCACAATAGTCTTATAAAATGTACGAGCTGGAGACGTACACACAAAACTTAAACAAGGTGCAGACTAGCCATAAATTGCGGGGGAAAAAGGGTCGTCGAAGGCACTGTGTGCCGAAACGTCGGTTTTCTTTACACCACGTTGTGAATAAATTATGGGAGCATAATGAGTGTGAGACTTTCTTTCCTTCTTCCAATTTCTGACTGACATTGGTGACATACAATCCCTATATATGTCACGTACTAAAAGGGGCAAATCAAAGGAATAAATCAAACTGGAAAACTGGAAAATAGAAAGATGGCTTGTAAAGGTCAGCTTTGACGCAAAGACTGTCACTATTGAAGTAAAATCCTCAGCCGTATTATAAAGCCGGTATCATGCCCTTCATGTGGATTGGTTGATCCTGACCATTGTGACACCAGGTTGCTATCGGTGTCAATCTCTAAACAGCAAGGATGAATTATAAGTCCCCCCCCCCCCCCCCATGCTTAACCCTGCTATCCACCTTTTTCATGTTGCTCATCAAAAATATGTCTGATTCATCAGTCAAATTGTGACCTCTGTCAGGGCTTGTAAAGCATTGCTCTGTAATGCCTTTGGTAGCTGGTGATGCCTGTGTGCTGGACGGTTTGACCATGGTGGGGGGGGGGGGGGATTATGATCGGGTACTTCTGATTTGAGACAATCTTCCTTGAGGGAGAAACCACTGTGATGCCATTGGCTGAATGGTTATTCTGGTCACTCCAAAAAATGTTACTATTACTTTTGCACCAGATGCAACACTTTGCATTTAGACCAAAGTTTACCAGTTTTGTCGCATTCGACCCCACAACCTTACTTAAATTTCTGGGATAGTTGTTCTGTAATGGCATTCTTTACACCACTGGCATACAGAATAGTTTTGGGGTGTAACTGGAGATATTGTTGATTCATGGACATGGGGCGTGACTTTTATAATAATATTTTGCACATGAACAAGTGCAAATGTAGGTTTTCCATAGTAAAGGGGTTGACTGCTTATTTAGTCAATCAGTTTTTTTAATTATTTATTTACTTTTTGGTGTGGAGTAGGTTGTGTAGGTAGGTTGTGTAGTCCTAACAATAGCTTGTCACTCATTCATCCAGATGAACTTTGATAAGAAAATAACTCCTTATTTTCAGGCTAGTTTGAAGCAGCAAGAGAGAGAGGATGTCCACATGTCACTGTAGGAATGTGGCAGATGTGAAAGGCTCCGTTTGCCGAATTCAGCATTTACCTGAGTTTTCTTTAATGTGGCTTCAAATATAGTGGAAGAGGGAAGAGGAAAGTGTTGAAGAGAAATTCCCATGAGTACAGAGCATGTTTATGTAGCGAGAGTGAAAACAAACTGATCTCTTATACACTAGGGACAAATGCCACATTTCTGTGAGGCAATATTCAACTGTGTGTGTGTGTGTGTGTGTGTGTGTGTGTGTGTGTGTGTGTGTGTGTGTGTGTGTGTGTGTGTGTGTGTGTGTGTGTGTGTGTGTGTGAACACATACTATAGTGTGTGTTTACATTTGTATCCGCATTCTGAATCTGACTTTATCTGACTTTTCTGTCTCTCACTGAAACGGGCCCATTAACCCCTTTGTGCAGTGACCCTAGTGGCGTAGACATTGGGGTCTACATCACAAACATTCTACTGTACCACCTCAGAAAGCGAGGTACCATAGAAACCTATCATCTTCATCAGTGCGAGACGGGCTATTATCGGGCTTATCGACCACTCTATAGTGTGATCTACATGAGAGCGAAAGATAATGGGAATTTAAATATATTTAGGAGTTGGTTACAGTTCTTTAACCACCAAAAATTTTTATACTATCACAGCAACAATGAAAAACACATAAGGTCCTGGATATAGGTAAATTGAACTGTTATTTTGCCTGCTCACTTATTAGAGTGGGCTTCCGTCATCATAACATAATTTCCTTCTGCTATGTCTCTGTACGCACTTACTGTACGTCGCTTTGGATAAAAGCGTCTGCTAAATGAATGTAATGTAATGTGATTGGGTACTTCTGATTTGAGAGACAATCTTCCTTGAGGGAAAAACCACTGTGATGCCAACATTGGCTGAATGGTTATTCTGGTCACTCCACAAAATGTTACTATTACTTTTGCACCAGATGCAACACTTTGCATTTAGACCAAAGTTTACCAGTTTTGTCGCATTCGACCCCAAAACCTTACTTAAATTTCTGGGATAGTTGTTCTGTAATGGCATTCTTTACACCACTGGCATACAGACTAGTTTTGTGGTGTAACTGGAGATATTGTTGATTCATGGACATGGGGTGTGACTTTTATAATAATATTTTGCACATGAACAAGTGCAAATGTAGGTTTTCCATAGTAAAGGGGGTTGACTGCTTATTTAGTCAATCAGTTTTTTTATTATTTATTTACTTTTTGGTGTGGAGTAGGTTGTGTAGTCCTAACAATAGCTTGTCATTCATTCATCCAGATGAACTTTGATAGGAAAATAACTCCTTATTTTCAGGCTAGTTTGAAGCAGCAAGAGAGAGAGGATGTCCACATGTCACTGTAGGAATGTGGCAGATGTGAAAGGCTCCGTTTGCCGAATTCAGCATTTACCTGAGTTTTCTTTAATGTGGCTTCAAATATAGTGGAAGAGGGAAGAGGAAAGTGTTGAAGAGAAATTCCCATGAGTACAGAGCATGTTTATGTAGCGAGAGTGAAAACAAACTGGTCTCTTATACACTAGGGACAAATGCCACATTTCTGTGAGGCAATATTCAACTGTGTGTGTGTGTGTGTGTGTGTGTGTGTGTGTGTGTGTGTGTGTGTGTGTGTGTGTGTGTGTGTGTGTGTGTGTGTGTGTGTGTGTGTGTGTGTGTGTGTGTGTGTGTGTGTGTGTGTGTGTGTGTGTGTGTGTGTGTGTGAACACATACTATAGTGTGTGTACTTTTGTATCCGCATTCTGAATCTGACTTTATCTGACTTTTCTGTCTCTCACTGAAACGGGCCCATTAACCCCTTTGTGCAGTGACCCTAGTGGCGTAGACATTGGGGTCTACATCACAAACATTCTACTGTACCACCTCAGAAAGCGAGGTACCATAGAAACCTATCATCATCAGTGCGAGACGGGCTATTATCGGGCTTATCGACCACTCTATAGTGTGATCTACATGAGAGCGAAAGATAATGGGAATTTAAATATATTTAGGAGTTGGTTACAGTTCTTTAACCACCAAAAATTTTTATACTATCACAGCAACAATGAAAAACACATAAGGTCCTGGATATAGGTAAATTGAACTGTTATTTTGCCTGCTCACTTATTAGAGTGGACTTCCGTCATCATAACATAATTTCCTTCTGCTATGTCTCTGTACGCACTTACTGTACGTCGCTTTGGATAAAAGCATCTGCTAAATGAATGTAATGTAATGTAATGTCTATGAAAATCTCTCGTAATGTATGGAATAAAGTCATAACCTTACCTGCATTATTAAAGCCAGATACGTACTTTCTAAGATGATGTAGTTATTTTCTGCCTATATGTGGTGTGGTGTACAGTGTAAGTTTCAACATAGGCGAGATCTCAAAAATTTGTCTGCAGAACATTACGCTACAACTACATTCCCCTAATCTTTAGCAAAAGTTGGAAATTATCTAATGATATAGATGCAAATATATTTTCAACGAGTCAAAAGAGTTTATCTGTTGAAAAATTTTGATTATCTCCTGAATTACTGTGATGCACAATTATCCATTTTGGGTAGATTTTCTGACACCAAGATACACCGTTCTAAATTGCCTCATAGGATTTGAGCAGTAATACATATCACTTTCATATTTTGTACACATGCAGACAGGAGGTTTGCAAACCAGAAAATGTAAAGTTTAACCTTATTCACAAATTTGACTTTCAGGTGTTCATTGTAAACTAGAGTGGTGGAACTTTATTTTTCACCGGGGGTTGTGCATTCACTGACCATAATTTACATCTGAGTTATGAAAATAATTTAATTTAAGGCATGATAATAAGTGCTACCAGGGTCTTCATTAATTGAAGTCATTATTGGTGTTTGTGTTACATTGATATCTGGAGTTATAAAGCTTTAAACAGAATGGTACAAAACATACGAAAATGTGTAAAATTAAGCCTGTGCGTAAAGAGGTAAAGGAAGTGTGTGCCTCCCCCAAAGCCCTAACACCTCCGGTTTAGGTTTGCAGGGTGCTGAAGGGAATTGAACAGAATGTATCTCAGTCCCCAAGAAAAGATGCAACATTTTGAAAATTACTCTTTCTGCTGCCCATCTTTTTTTTCCTGTTGTTATGTTTTCTGAAAGCTTGTCTTTATCTCCACGACTCATTTGTGGAGGAACGTGTTACCCCCCCCCCCCCTACTCAGAGAACTGAGCGGTAATAATGTGCGATGGGGTAATGTCTGGTCTGCACGCGCCCGACTTCAGAGTGGGAGGGGCCTCGTTCTGGAGCTGCATGGTGATGCAGGAAGGACTCCGGGAAGTTTGGCTCATATAAACACCCTAGGGTGTTAAATGTTCACCAGCAGTGTTGAATTTACACAAGCATTTTTGCTGTGTATACTTGACATTACCAATTCCCCCTCCCCCAAACACACTCACCCAATCTCTCCTTTTCTGTCTCATCCTTTACTTTTTTACCCTCCTCTTTTCATCTCCTGTCTTTCTCTCCTGTTTCCTGGAACCTTTGCCAATCACTCTCTTTCTCACCCTACACCTCTCATTCACTCTGACCCTTTGTCTCTCTATTATCTCTCTCCCTCTCATTCTGTCACTCCATCTCTGTCTCTCTCTCTTTTTCCTTCTCTCTCGCTTCTTCCCTCCAAATATAGAAACACGAAAATAGCCTGTGTTTGTTCAGCTGAAGAGCAGGGTAATTGTTCTCCTGCTATACTCTCTCTCACCTCACACTGCAGTGTCAATTGGCCACCTGGTTAAACTACACTGGCTGGAGTGATGTACTGTAGGAGTCCTATTGTTCGTATTCTCTAATTATATATAAATTTAGCAGCGTTTCTTCAAAGCCTGTCTTATTAAGCAAATTTGGGGAAGAGCATCTCAATTAAGTGAGCTTAATTAGCAATTAAATTAATTTGTACTAGGCTTATGATGACGGATTAATCTTAATTAATTTATTTATTGAGATTCATTAACTTGAATTAATCTCAATAAATGAAATAAGCTACTTAATCTGTGTGTCTAAATAGTTTGAGGGACCTCAACAAATTAACATAAATAAGCTTAAGAAATACCCTACCCTTTACTTGAGTCATTCTGTCTGTATAAGAAACACACACAAGACATAGTGGGTAGTAGTTATCACAAGCTGTCAACTGCAAATCAGTATTTAATTAAGAAATCAATCATTCTGGAACAAAGCACAGTTGCAGAAAAAAAAAACATGCGGCACAGGGGTCCCAGATGAGGACAAAGTAATGCTGAGGTGTGATAATCGTATGGGAGTCTGGGTAGTTCTTAGGTGTCAGAATCGCATGGGAGTCTGGGTAATTCTCAAGTGTGAGAATCACATGGGAGTCTTTTAAGAGCAGATCTAAGATTTAAGACAAAACACTTGAAAAAGAGTTAAATAAAGTAAGATAGAAGATAAAGAGTGTTTTGTTACATAGCATGAGACAAAAAGTCTTCACAAGGTATAATCAGAATGGACAGAATGTACAAACCCCAATCCCAAAAAAGTTGGGAGAGTATGTAAAATGCACGTAAAAGCAGAAAGCAGTGATTTGTAAATTATTTTTTACATACGTATATTTAATTGAAAACAATACAAAGAAAAGATATTTAATGTTTTACCTAATCAACTTTATTGATTTTTGTCAATATATGCTAATTCCAAATTTGATGCCTGCAACATGTTACAAAAAGTCTCTTGATATATTAATTTCAGATACTCTTACAAGTGATACTATAACCTCTCTGCATTTGAATGGATCTCTATGGGAATTGGGGGGTGGGACTAGATTAAGCTGTAAATTACACGGGAATAGTATGGAACCCATGGTTGGCTAAATGGCTGCAAGTCATCAAGAGTCTGCGGTATCAAATGAGCCTCAAACCATCACACTGCTGCCAGATATGCAGTAGATATGGATCACTTGATGGGTTGTTTCTCCTGACTTATTTTTCCATAGAGTTCAATAGGAAAATGAATCAGGAGAAACAACCCTTCAAGTGATCCCTCCATATCTACTGCATATCTGGCAGCAGAGTGATGGTTTGAGGCTCGTTTGATACCTTAGACCCTTGACGACTTACAGCCATTTAGCCAACCATGGGTTCCATACTGTTCCCGAGTAATTTACAGCTTAATATAGTCCCACCCCCCAATTCCCATAGAGATCCATTCAAATGCAGAGAGGTTATAGTAAGAGTACCTGAAAATAAGATATCAAGAGTCTTTTGATATCCTTTTATACCCAGTCATGATAGCATCACCTGTTTACCTGTGGAATGTTCCAAACAGGTGTTTTTTGAACTTCCAAGTCTTTTTTTTGCCCCTGTGTTGAACGTGTTGTAGGCATCAACTTCGGAATTATCGTATATTTACAAAAAACAAAAGGTAAAACATTAAATATCTTTTCTTTGAACTCATTTCAATTAATGTAAAAGAGAATTTACAAATCGGTGCTGTCTGCTTCTGCTGTCTGCTGCCTGCTGTGCATTTTACATACTTTTTTGGAATTGGGGTTTGTAAGAAAACAGGAATTATGTGAAACCTTCAATTTGAACATAATATTGTACATACTGTATGTAGGTTACATACATTCTTACATAAATCCTATGCTCCTTTTTAGGATCCTAAAAACATAAATGTTGCTACATGTATATGTTTTTCTTGTTGCTATATTTGTAGAGTTTGGAGTACTGCATGTATTCATTACCCCGTCCTATCTATTCATTAATCAATCCGATCTTATCCTGAAACTCTACAGATATCCTGGTTCATATGGAGTTCACTTGGGGAGGATGGAGTGGCTTAAATGGGCTGTAATTCCCAGAGGATGGACTGTTTGTCATTTCCTCGCTAAGCTTCTCAATGGGATGAATCCACATGTCCCTATATAGCCTGTGCGCCCATAGTAATTCTCCCTCGCTCATGCTATACCTCCCCCAGTCTTCTTCATTGTAATGAATCCACCTCTCTCTCTCCCTCTCTCTCTCTCTCTCTCTCTCTCTCGCTTTCCCTTCTCTTTGTTCATCTCTCTCATCCCAGTGCTGTAAGGGGGAGTGTAAGGACAATATCAAAGCGTCGGAAAAGCGGACGTCCTGGGCTATTTACCGGCAGGAAATCCAAAACAGGTGAAAGGAATAATTGCCGGGTGAGATTAAAACACCGGAACGGAGGCGGAAAAATCCGATAGATTGCCTCGAAGTCGTCAAACAAAAGAACGACCGCAGAAACAACAGCAGGCTGCCAGAAACCATGACATGTGCCTCTCTCCCTCCCTTTTAATATCTCCAATGTTCATTTTAGTGCTCACTTTTTCCAAATATGAGTTTTCTGGAGAGTGGCGTTTCCTGTTTAATGGCCAATTAAACTGTGAGGTCCAATGCTTTTGTTATGTCTGATGTTTGAAACGGCATTTGTGGCAACTCCTCCACACCGGGTTTGTCTTATTAAGTTCCTAGGTGTGGATCTGCTGGTAGTAATTTCACTTATTTGCAGCTTTTTGCCTACACAGGCAGGTCTGGGCTGTGTCGGAGGCCCAAGCTGTGGGAACAGATATAGACACACGTCTGTTCATCACCCAGGGCAACAACCAATCAAAAGGTTTCAATAATATCATTTTGAAACTGGATTCAAATTGATTCAAAATTCTGATGGAGAGGAAAATGATCGATGCGAAAAATGGTTTATTCCTGAGGAAAAACTGTGGGGAATCAATGGTACACCCTGTATCTTGATTGGCTGTGACTTAACTTTTTCTACAAATTTTGAATGGCCAATTCTTTTTATTGGTCTGTCCCTATTGCCGTTGAAGTTGGACAATTGTGCCCTGTCCTGTGGGATTTCTGGCCACTGTTGATACTGGCGCCATCTGGATTCAGAGCTGTACACTGGGGCACATCACTGAAAAAAAAGTGGTGACTTTACATGAGTGCATTGTCTTAAAGCCTTCATGAAGCATTTATAATGCCTACATTAACAAGTCATAGCATCTGTGTAAATCTTTCATGAGCAAATGCGCCAGTTTGATGCAGGTCAGGATGACGTACAGTCGCACAAGTGTAAAATTCTATCCTCAAATGTCACATACCGTATGATGTCTCTTAACTTAAGGTCAAACCGACAACAAAAGTTCCTGCACAGTTCCTGCTAACTTCCCATAAATTATTTATGAAGTTACACTGTGATGATAGATTCTGCCATGTGCTTCACAGGGGCTTTCAGACATATTACACACTGTCTGTATAAAGCTGGACAAAATCACCCAACCAAAATGCTGCTTTGTTTAATGCTGCAGAAACCTCCGTTGTTTGTAGTTGAGTTTGGAAAGCCTCTCTCTGTGTTGGTTGTAGGACTTCCTTTCCCAGGCATGTGATGTCATAAGTCAGTCACAAACACATAGCGCATTACATTATCGTAATATCACAGATAATCTACAATATCGCCATTCATCTGACTCTGTTGTTCTGTTATCTGTACAGTTCGAATTAATTGGAAACCAGACAGCCAAACAAATTCCACTAATAAGTTTCCTTGAGGTAGCGCTTTATGAACATTTCATCCATTGCCTTTTCTTTTGTTTAAAATGACTTTAGCCAAAGATATTTCCATCAGCTTTCCCTGTTTAAATAAACCATGTGTCAACTCCCACTGCTGCAGAGAGATCCTATTAAAGTCCTGACATATTTTTCCCATATCTTTGGTAGCATGAGGCATTAGTCAGGTTTTTATCAAGGTCGTGACGTAGTTTTGCTGTGGGTAATATTCGGGAGCTTTTGACAGACAAAGGTGTTTGGGGCAGGGAATAAACACTAAAAGCCTATTTTTTATACTGTGAAGCACACTTTTGTTTTTTCTGTTGGATGACTTGGGTTTTCAGCTAACTTTTCTGTTGATAAATGCAATTTTGCAAAGAGAAGAAGTTTTACACTTTTGTGGTTGGCAGTGTCCATCAACGTTGAAGAACGTTTTCTTCTTCTTCTTCTTTTTCTTCATCTTCATCTTCTTCTTATTCATCACAGTCTTCTTCTTCTTCTTCTTCTTCACCACTTTTTTCTCCTTCTTCAGCACCTTATTCTTCTTCACCACCTTCTTATCCTTCTTCACCTCCTTCTTCACAACCTTCTTCTTCTTTACCACCTTCTTCTTCAACACCTTCTTATTCTTCTTCTTCTTCACCACCTTTTTATCCTTCTACCCCACCTCCTTATTCTTATTCACCACCTTCTTTTTCTTCTACACCACCTTCTTCTTCTACCCCACCTCCTCCTTCTTCACCACCTTCTTCTTCGTCACCACTTTCTTCTCCTTCTTCACCACCTTTTTCTTCTTCTTCTTCTTCACCTTCTTCTTCAGCACCACCACAGCTGTGCTAAGACTGTCATATGCTGGTGTTTTTATGCCTTTAAATATTGAGTACCATGTCTGAGGTGACACTGAGGACTGGTGAAAGGCTTGAGCTTAACTGTTTAACAATGCAGAGACATGTTAAATAAATGCCCTGGTTTGCCTGTATTGTATTTCTTTGCTGTTTTCTGTTTGTTCTTATTTAAAGAATGCCGCAGCAAATCAAACGGCATATGACATCTAGAATGGATCTGTTGTCTCTAACAAGCAGAACCCTTTCCCTTGCCATACCTGAGCCCCTCCTGTCCACCCCAAGGCCACAGTATAATCACCAGAGTGTGATTATATATGTTACCAGCAGGGGGTGTTCTCTTATTTCCATGCCCATGTACCTTACTCTAGGGGCTCAGAGAAATTAAGTCCAACAAATTTGCCGTGACAGGGAATGTTGACTTTGAATGAACCTCAAAATAACAAAACACTCCGAAGGGTGGTGGTGAACTAACCCTGCTTCCTTCCCCAGGAGTATCACTCTGCACTTTGAGGCAGAACTCACTGAAACTACAGTAATTGCTTTGATCTCGGCAGAGCTAGCCAACCCTGCCCCCTGGAGGGCTCCAGTGTCTGTCTGCTTTCCTTTCACGCAAGTAATGTAAATCGCCTGATTCAAGTAATAATAGCCCTCCCTCCACAATTCTGAAAAGGCTGGAGTTTTGAATAGGGCTGAGAAACTAGTTAGAATTTGGCGTAATATAGTGACTGGAGATTAGAACTACCTGAGCACCTAAATGGGCAGGGTTATCTAATCATTGATATGAACCAATCATTGTATTTTGTTGTAGAAAGAAAATTGTTTTGATTGGATTGTGTAAATTATTTATTGACGGAACATGGTAGCTCTAAACATTATGTTCATGACACCCTACTTCATACATCACTACCTCACTGAAATGGTGGAGCCTTTTTTAGATGTTTTATTGTTTTTGGTGAAAAAGCATGATTTTTTTTTTTAGCATCGTGGCAGAAACTTGCTCCAGTTAAAATGATGCTCCTGAGACCTAGCAGTGAAACAATATAAGTATTTTAATTTTGTTTGACAATACAAGTGTCTTGGATGACAAAAAACATGTTGCAATGACATTTTCAAAAATATTATTTATTTTATTTTTACTGAATATCTCTTGTTTTGTAGCTTTCAGCAAAGTGGAATATATTGCTCTTGAGAATAAGACCAGAGACTTATTTCCCCTGCAGATGACAAGAATGAATTGCTGGGTCTTATGAGGATATTCAGTGGGTTTCTTACAACCTGCTCCAGGTCAGGATAATGTGAAGTTGCATGTGTCTTAAGTAATATTAAAGTAAACCTTTTCTTCTCTGAGATGGCTATGCTAATTTACAGCTTTACCTTTTACAGTATACATTTTGTAACAAAAAGATTTTTGGTTCCGGATCAGGTATTTGTCTCTGGAACTAGGACACGGCCGTTTGGGTTCTAAAACTACCCCAATTCATCCACCGGATTGATTTCTGGCAGAAATAACCTTTTTTCTTATTCATAAAATAGGCTTTATCTGTGTGGACTGTGCCCAGAGGTGCGTATTAATCTTTCTCTGGGTACATTTGGGCAAATCTCATCACGCTTAAACTGCAGCTAGAAGAGTTGAGAGCACGGTTGTTGCATATCTTTGAATATGGTTTTCCCCCTCTCATGTCCAACTGAAGGCCTTGTTTGTATTTGCCAGTGACAAATACTTTGCCGTCATTTTACGTTCACAATTGACACATCATTCCACGGCGTTTCTAACACAAGTCATTCGATGAACTTTTCAAAGAAAAGAAAAGAGTAAAAAGAAGGAAGGTGGTTCTACTGCTATCACTAATACTGCTGCTACTTCTGCTACTACTGAATCTACTAGCTACTACTAACAGGATTATTATGAATAACTGATTATCAGCTAATCATAATAATTATAATAATATTATTAACAACAATAATAATACTAGTCCATTTTGCAGTGTTCTAGTCCAGTCCCTTGTACGCCCGTCTCCCTGAAGCCTCCATGTTTGGCCATGTTTGTTTCGGCAGTGATAGAGTCCCGGTGGTGTGTTTGCAGTGAATCGCAGGCCGCGGGGGCCAGCGGGAGTTCGTGGATTAGCGAGAGCGCGCGCGGACCTCGCCCCTCACCCTCCCGTGTTTGATTTTCCACCGCGCGCCCAACAAAAGCCCGGTGCTTAATAAAAGGCGGGCGACGACAGCAGCCTTAAGTGCCCCTGTCACTTTCTGTTCTGAGCGTGCTCTCTGGCGTGAGAAAAAAAAAATACTTAGCCGCCTCGTCCGCCATCGTTATTCCAGGAGCTCTCTCTCTCTCTGCGCCAGCCTCGCGCCTCGTCCCCCTGCCCCTCTTCTGCTCCGCACACAAAGCCCAGCCTCACATCATTACCTGTTGAGAGAGGCAAATCCCTCCTTGGTGAAGGGCTGCATTTAGGTATTCTGCTCTGGGGACGGGAGACGCATTAGAACCCGGTCTGGCTCTGCCCTATTGTGTGCTTTTAGACCAAAAAGGCACTTGAGCTGCTCCATTTAAATATTTAAAAAATGTGTTTTTTCCGGTATTCAAAATGGGATGTGGTTTGGTTGTGTGTGCTTGTTTTTTTTCCAATAGCTTTTTAATAGGGCAGAGGAAGCGCTGAGTTATGACAAGGAGCTGGGTTATAGGGAGCAGAGGGGGAGCTGGGTTATGAGGAGTAGAGATGGAGTTGGGTTATAGAGAGCAGAGAGGGAGCTGGGTTATTGGAATCAGAGAGGGAGATGGGTTATTGGGATCAGAGGGGGAGCTGGGTTATAGGGAGCAGAGGGGGAGCTGGGTTATAGAGAGCAGAGAGGGAGCTGGGTTATTGGGATCAGAGAGGGAGCTGGGTTATTGGGATCAGAGAGGGAGCTGGGTTATTGGGATCAGAGGGGGAGCTGGGTTATAGGGAGCAGAGGGGGAGCTGGGTTATGAGGAGTAGAGAGGGAGTTGGGTTATAGAAAGCAGAGAGGGAGCTGGGTTATTGGGATCAGAGGGGGAGCTGGGTTATTGGGATCAGAGAGGGAGTTGGGTTATTGGGATCAGAGGGGGAGCTGGGTTATAGGCAGCAGAGGGGGAGCTGGGTTATGAGGAGTAGAGAGGGAGTTGGGTTATAGAGAGCAGAGAGGGAGCTGGGTTATTGGGATCAGAGAGGGAGCTGGGTTATTGGGATCAGAGAGGGAGCTGGGTTATTGGGATCAGAGGGGGAGCTGGGTTATAGGGATCAGAGGGGGAGCTGGGTTATAGGGAGCAGAGGGGGAGCTGGGTTATGAGGAGTAGAGAGGGAGTTGGGTTATAGAGAGCAGAGAGAGAGCTGGGTTATTGGTATCAGAGAGGGAGCTGGGTTATTGGGATCAGAGGGGGAGCTGGGTTATAGGGAGCAGAGGGGGAGCTGGGTTATTGGGATCAGAGAGGGAGCTGGGTTATTGGGATCAGAGGGGGAGCTGGGTTATAGGGAGCAGAGGGGGAGCTGGGTTATTGGGATCAGAGGAGGAGCTGGGTTATAGGGAGCAGAGGGGGAGCTGGGTTATAGGGAGCAGAGGGGGAGCTGGGTTATAGGGAGCAGAGGGGGAGCTGGGTTATAGGGATCAGAGGGGGAGCTGGGTTATAGGGATCAGAGAGGGAGCTGGGTTATAGAGAGCAGAGGGGGAGCTGGGTTATAGGGAGCAGAGGGGGAGCTGGGTTATAGGGATCAGAGGGGGAGCTGGGTTA
The DNA here is from genome assembly GCA_029718625.1 of Synaphobranchus kaupii. Classification (NCBI taxonomy): domain Eukaryota; kingdom Metazoa; phylum Chordata; class Actinopteri; order Anguilliformes; family Synaphobranchidae; genus Synaphobranchus; species Synaphobranchus kaupii. Next base: position 91,605,023 of record CM056379.1, on the reverse strand, counting down.
TAGGGATCAGAGAGGGAGCTGGGTTATAGAGAGCAGAGAGGGAGCTGGGTTATAGGGATCAGAGGGGGAGCTGGGTTATAGGGATCAGAGGGGGAGCTGGGTTATTGGGATCAGAGAGGGAGCTGGGTTATTGGGATCAGAGGGGGAGCTGGGTTATAGGGAGCAGAGGGGGAGCTGGGTTATTGGGATCAGAGGAGGAGCTGGGTTATAGGGAGCAGAGGGGGAGCTGGGTTATAGGGAGCAGAGGGGGAGCTGGGTTATAGGGAGCAGAGGGGGAGCTGGGTTATAGGGATCAGAGGGGGAGCTGGGTTATAGGGATCAGAGAGGGAGCTGGGTTATAGAGAGCAGAGGGGGAGCTGGGTTATAGGGAGCAGAGGGGGAGCTGGGTTATAGGGATCAGAGGGGGAGCTGGGTTATAGGGATCAGAGAGGGAGCTGGGTTATAGAGAGCAGAGAGGGAGCTGGGTTATAGGGATCAGAGGGGGAGCTGGGTTATAGGGATCAGAGAGGGAGCTGGGTTATAGAGCGCAGAGAGGGAGCTGGGTTATAGGGAGCAGAGGGGGTGTGTAGCCCTGCACCAGACAGTCCTGAGATGAGCAGCAGTGTGTTCCAGACTGATAAGCAGAGGCTGCCCCCACAACACTGTAGCTGTGCCCTTGAGTTCTTTTTCCAAATTGAGATCCCACCCCCACCTGCTCTGACAGGCTGCACCTCCCTCTTCCTGCTATTGTCTTGCCCGCTTAAGGGCCCTGAGGCAAGTGGGAAGATGAACCTGCAGTTTAAACGGGAACAATAGCAGTCTTTATTTCACAAAAACATTCAGACCGCGTGGCCTCCGCTGTTCATGCTGCGTTCCCTATGGCCACAGTGTGATTGATTGATTGATTGATTAGTTCATTGTCCCTTCGGAAATTAAACTAATCAATCAAGTGTGATGCAGAGATATGAGTATTATTAGTTCTGAAAATGAGAGTATGGCAGATTTTTATTTATGAAATAAAAAAAGATGTTGCGATGCATTTTATCTTATTCAGCTTAATTCAGATTTCTGCTGGCTCAGAGCAGGAGCGGGGAGGAGAAGAGGGCAGGGCCAAAGCAGAGGGAATGCTGGGATTGGAGAGGGCAAGGCCAAAGCTGAGGGAACACTAGAATTGGAGAGGTTGGGTCTGAGGTGGAGACAGGGCTGGCATTGCTGGAACCAGTTTAGGAGTAACTGGGCATGCAGAAACATATAGGGCATAGCCTGTACTGTATCTATTCCCTGTTTGTGTGAGGGGGCGTGTAAGGTTCGGAGAACCAAACGCGACCGATAAGGATTTCTAAAAACGTACCTAGAAAGATACACCACAAAAGCGGAAGTAACCGCACCAGGACGGAGATAACACAGGATCGGGAGCAAAACTTCCCTAGCACAAGGCAAAACAAAGCAACCTCAAAAACTGAGGCGATATCGATTAACAGCGAGAATAACTAACAAAAGAACCTCACACACTAAATAATTAGGCGTGACAGGAGGTTGTGAAACAAAGCAAAACTAAAATAAAATGAGGGAAAGAAAGGAACAGAAAAGAAAACCTGTTATCCAAAGCTCTATAAGCAAAAGAGCTTGAAAACAAAGGGTAACAGGTAAAAAGAATAAAGGATAAAGAAAACGATTGGAAAGAAAAGAGAAAACCAATCTAGTCCTAATTCTTAACCGGACTTATTTGTACGAACCAGAAATGCAGTGACCGAATTTCATATACCTTACCGACTTTGTTGTCAACATAGCAAAGACAATATCAAAGTGCCGAAAGGTGGAATTCCTGAACTATATATAATAAGCAGGAAATCCAAAACAGGTGAAAGGGATAATTGCTGGGCGAGATTCAAACACTGGAACGGAGGCGGAAAAAATCCGATAGAGCATCCCAACGACGCCCAAAAGAAAACCGAACGCAGGAACAGCAGAGGCTGCTAATAACCATGACAGTTTGTTACTCTCTGTGAACATGAGATATCACAGAGCGATGGGTGGTCATGGGAGTTTTGACCTTCGGTGTTGTTTCTGAACATATTCTTGAGACATACACTGCCCGGCCAAAAAAAAAGTCGCCATTGCACCCGTCATGCATAGTGCCCACTGTACAAGCCTCTGGAGGCAGTGTTATGATCTGGGGTTGCTTCAGTTGGTCAGGTCTAGGCTCAGCAACATTATGTAGCAATAAAATGAAGTCAGCGAAGTACCAGAATGTACTGAATGACCAGGTTATCCCATCAATGGGCATATGCCAGGATGACAATGCCAAGATTCATCGGGCTCAAATTGTGAAAGAGTGGTTCAGGGAGCATGAGGAATCATTTTCACACATGAATTAGCCACCAGATTCCTGACCTTAACCCCATTGAAAGTCTTTGGGATGTGCTGGAGAACACTTTTTCGAGTGGTTTGACTCTCCCGTCGTCAATACAAGATCTCAACCAAAAACTTATGCTACTCTGTGACATTGCATAAGGTTGTCGAAACAATGCCACAACAAATGCACGCCGTAATCAAAGCTAAAGGCGGTCCAACGAAATATTAGAGTGTGCGACTTTATTTTTGGCCGGGCAGTGTATCTATGGTAAACAAACCGACCTGCCAACATTTTGCTAGTCTTTTCTGGTAGCTTGCTAACAACATTGAAGAAAATAGAACTTTTATAAATAATTTAAATTATGGTGACTTACAGGCTAAATGGCTGTAAGTCATCAAGGGTCTGCGCTATCCAATGAGCCCCAAACCATCACCATCATGCCAGATATGCAGTAGATATGGATGGATCACTTGAAGGGTTGCTTCTCCTGACTTATTTTTCCATAGTGTTCAAGAGTCAGGAGAAACAACCCTTAAAGTGATCCATCCATATCTACTGCATGTCTGGTAGTAGAGTGATGGTTAGAGGCTCATTTAATAACTCAGACCCTTGATTACTTACAGCCAATTAGCCAACCATGGGTTCCATACTATTCCCGTGTAATTTACAGCTTAATCTAGTCCCACCCCCCAATTCCCATAGAGATCTATTCAAATGCAGAGGGGTTATAGTATCGCTTGTAAGAGTACCTGAAAATAAGATATCAAGTGTCTTTTGATATCCTTTTATACCCAGTCATGATAGCATCACCTGTTTACCTGTGGAATTTTTCAAACAGGTGTTTTTTTGAGTATTTTTTTGCCCCTGTCCCAACTTTTTTGGAATGTGTTGCAGGCATCCCATTCAGAATTAGCGTATATTTACAAAAAAGTTGATAAGTCAATAAAGTACAAGGTAATATAAGGTAAAACTATCTTTTCTTTGTACTGTTTTCAATAAAATATATGTAAAAGATCATTTACAAATCACTGCTTTCTGCTTTTGTGTGCATTTTACATACTGTCCCAACTTTTTTTGGAATTGGGGTTTGTATTTACGTATGCAACTGATGTGATTGTAAGGAATATCTTGTGGCCTTATAAGGCCAGGAAAGATCTGTGAAGTTAACACACTCCCTCTGCAAACCTGCTTCCATGCCGAGCATACTGGTATGCTGGACAGGATGGAAAGTTTAAAAGCAAAGAGATTTGAAAGGCTGACGAAATAGGGCCCAGTATTAAACACACACACACACACACACACACACATTTACAATACATGCATGCACACACAACCCCTTCCCTAGTATAACATCATTACCGCTGGGTTTCCCAAGAGGAAATATGATAGTAAATGTGGAAGCTGTGTGTGAGAGGGTGGAGATGATCTCAGATGAGAATATTTACATGAAAGGGCTAAGCAGTGGGGGAGAAGTGCATTTCAGCTCAAAGGTCATCATCAATTATGGAAGTGCTAGGAAAGTTTGCTATGAGTAAGTGAATGACTGAATGAATTAATAAATTAATGACATGTATTAAGGTATCCCTCCTCAACACACATACAGGATAAAGTGCTTTGCATATACAGACAAAAATAACTGCATACACATTGCATATACAAATGAAAGCACATGAAAGTACATTAGTGCAAGAGTAAATAACATGGCATATTGCATGAGGTTTAATAAATAACATGATATTGCTCATAGCCCACAAAAAATGCACATTAGTTTATAAAAAAGGACCACTTGGGTAGAGTCATGCAGTTAAAATTCACAAAAAAGCACAGTAAATACAAAAAAGTGTGAGTGTGCATCTGACACTCCTCTTGCTATGCCTCTTGTGAGGTTGAAGTAAAGGCCTGGAGAATTCGGGAATTTCTTTTAGTTCTTTATTGTATTATATGATGCGTATATTGTGAAAATGTTCTTGTCATTTTTCACATCTTTTTTGAAGAAAGGTGTACGTGTTATTTTTGGACGGGACCTTATTTTATCGGGCTGTATAGACTTCATGTTCAGCATGACCAGTTTTGCTAATTGCTCAATGGCTTCTCAGCGGGTCATTCCCGGGGACTGGCTCACAAGCTACTGTACATAGGCCTGTTTTGATTAAACTTTCACCGGTCTAAGTCACGCTGCTCCTGCTCCTGGTAAAGGTTCGCCCTGCACCACAGCATGCCTTTCTAAGGCCTGCTGGTGGCTCTGATTAATTTCCGAACTAACTTCTTCATTAAAAATAAAAAATAAAAATTTCCACATGAACATTCGGACCTCAATAACGACTGTGTAAATGAAGAAGTTTGTCCACTGGGAGAATTTAACTGCGTGCAGGTGCATTATTTCCCCTCCATTTTGTGTCCCTGCACGCCTGGATATTACTGCATGTGCATTGTGTTCTTCTTTTCCTTTTATGTAGCTTTGCTCTGATCCTTATAATCTGTGGTAAACATGGGGGATGTGACCAGGGTGGTATTCCCTGAGCTTTCAGAGTAGGAGCCTGGCTGTCAAACGCACCCGTATGTTTGTGTCCGGGGAATGGCTTACCCGGCTAATCGCCAGCTAACTGTCTCTGTGTTTAATCCCCTTGTGAGAGGGTGACTACGGAGATCATTCCAGAATGTGTGGCCTCCCCATTCACCCTGTTGGAGGAGGTAGGCCTGGAGTCCCAGAAGATGTGGTTTCACTGTAAGCGGCTTTTTGTCAGATTTGCATTAAAAATAAAAAGAAACACCTTGTTTTTCTGTAGCGCTTTCATCTTCCTCGGGCTGATACACAGCTTGGATGTTGGTGTGCTAAGCTAGGGCTGTACAAGAAAGCTTTCCAGAAATTTCAGATGAAGGGAAGCCTTTAACTATCTGACGTGGCAGGTACCCGGAGGTTCCAGAGGCCGCAGCAGTGCTTTCTGGGATGTTCCTGGTGGCCTGATTATGGGATCTGGGTCCGTAGCCCCCAGGCAGATGGGGAGAGGAGCGAGCAGGTGATTTTCGGCTGAGAGCCTGGGCCAGTTGGACCTAGAGCAGAACCCAACATGCATTAGCTCCGACACAGCACTGAGGTGCCACAGACCGCCACCCCACAACGCCTTTAAATTTATCTTAGCAGGGATTGTTTTTATTACGATTATTGCTGTGAAGATGAACAGTAAAATGTTGTGTTGATTAAACTGTACCCTACAATACATTGCATACAAAGTAGACTTGATACAAATTTGATAATCATCTGACCAAAATGCCTGTTTGCATTCAAAGGTCCGGTGCTGAACTTTGATTGGACCGGGTGTTTTGGTTAGATATGACCAAAATTGGGGGTTTTGGCATTATAAATCTTTTTATGTTGAAACCGTAAACAGCCTTCCCCATACCTACGGTGAAATATTGTGGTGAAGCTTTGATGTTTCAGGGTTACTTTGCATCTAATGGTCCTGGGGCTGTTCATATCCCTCATATTATCTTGACATTTTATGACGCCTTTTATGTTTGGAGTCAAATTGACCCCAGAAGTTTAAACTATTATAAGAGAAAAATTTTGACACTTTCTATTTCACCTTTTGTCTGTCTCCCAGTTGACTAGCCTTCTATCTCTAAATATTAAAAATCTGTGATGAAACATTTCATTTTAGTGCCTGAGGTAAGTGAAAGTTTGTGAAGTTTAAATCCTGTACGGAAAGTACACTTGAATATTTTGTTACATTTTATACAGCTACCCCACTTTGGTACAGGACTTTTGAAAACAGCATTATGTTTACAATTTAATCTTAACAAATTTGGAAAGGTCTTAGTGTCAAGCTGAAAAAATGTGGTTATCTGGTTTTTAGAAACACTGAATTGAGTCAAATTGACCCTGAAGATAATATGAGGGTTAATGGTTTCCCGGGGACTGGCTCACAAGCCAGTCTACTGCTCACTGTACATCAGTCAATGGAATCCTGAACTCCAGCAGAAAGCTCAAAGTTGGCCCCAAATCTTTCAGAAAGGCACATGCCTCAATATCAACCAATAAATAGTAGTGAACTGACCACACAATTACTGTTTTACAATGGCCAGCTGAGTCTCCCGAACCCAATTGAAAGTGTATAGTTCATTACCTATAGTGTGTATTTTACACAGCCTTTTGCAAATTTTTTATCAAAGGTGCCAGTAATTTTGGAGGGCACTGTAAGCATAAAGTTACCTACGTCAGTAGACTGACTGAATCACTCTTTTGCCTCTACCGTCCTCTCTCAATAACGCTCCATCTCCACGCAGAACTATAAGGTCTTCAGCATACGGGAAAAAGGCCGGTTCCCCAGTCTGTCGCTCATGATATCAGAACCCGAGGCTCGCTTCACGCTTCTCGGCACATGGATTTCGGAGGAACGCTGAGAATTCTTTCGCTTCAGTTCATTCCCCTTGTTCCTCTTCCCCCCTGCCTTTATCCTCTTAAGCCTGAGAAAGAGCCAAAACCCCGTAGCCTGGCGGGTTAAATCAGGCGAGTCAGTCTGTCCGTGACACGCCGTGAGCCCAGCTCTCTCACACTTCCACGGGAGCGTTCCGAATGGTTTCAATACCCCCCCCCATCTGATGATGTCAGCAGGTTACTGTGACATTCATCTCCTGCAGTTAGATTATGGTGACATCATTGAGCTCATTTACAATGCTAAAGACTGCATCAAAGCTATTATACTCTACAGGCCTCGCTGCCAGTGTCTCCAGGCAACACAATAATTACTTTAATGCATTTGCCACGGTCAGTATGAATTGACATGCTTTAAAAAATAAAAAAAAGCATCGTTATTTCATTTTTTCTGAACATTAAAAGGTTCATGTTGTGTTCAAACCCCACTCTCTGCTTTCTGTTGGTTGCATGGATTTAGCCGAATAAGCAGGCCTGTCTTTGGGAACACCTCTTACCCATTTTTGATAAAGCAACTTCTGACAGGAAGGAGTGGAAAGACAAAGGAAGGAATGAAAAGGCGAAAAAATGAGAAACACGATGTGGGCGGTGCAACCTGTCAGAGATGGCCCCGTGGGTGGGTGGGATCAGTGGTGCGTTGCGGCTTGGTGACTGGCTCAGGTGTTCCGGGCAGGTCATTGACAGCCCAGGGGAGCAGGGAAGCAGAATCAGCTTTGGCATGTATGGCCTTTCTGGGGCATGTGTGTGTGTGTGTGTGTGTGTGTGTGTGTGTGTGTGTGTGTGTGTGTGTGTGTGTGTGTGTGTGTGTGTGTGTGTGTGTGTGTGTGTGTGTGTGTGTGTGTGTGTGTGTGTGTGTGTGTGTGTGTGGATGTGTCGGTGTGTGTGTGTGTGTGTGTGTGTGTGTGTGTGTTTGGAAGTATTGGTGTGTGAACATGTGGGAGTGTGTGTGAATTGTTTGAGGTGTGCGCATGTGTGTACGTGTGTGAGTATTTGTGTCTTTCAGCCATGCTTTATGCCATGCTGAGCCATACACACCAGGAGAGTGCTAGTAGTACAGGGTGGGATTGTGGGACTGTGAGAGTGCGGGTGAAGGCATGCACTGTGGTGTTGGATATGCTAAGTACCTCAGTGTTCCCCTGGGATCCTGGGCTAATTACTCCCTTTAATCTTCCCATGGCCCCCTGCAGTGTCTGCTGTGTCTGTGTCTCAGTGTTGCATTGATTGGCTGTTTGTCTGTGGCTCAGCTTGCATTGATTGGCTGTTTGTCTGTGGGTTGGGTTGAGAGAGAGCGCAGACGGTTAGGGCCAGGTTGAGCGGCGACGGAGTGAGAAGCAGGAGACACTCCTCTCGCGGACGCAGTGACATGCTTTTCCCATTCCGGCCTGATGTCCGTGCGATGGATCCCGCCATCTCGCTCCCGGCGCCGTGTCCCGCTTCCGGGTTACATCCGGCCTCGGTGCCGGGAGCAGCTGTTTCGCTCCTCTCCACTAGACTAAACGCAGCGCCCTGGACGTCAACTGTTGCCCTGAACTTTTGACACACAGTTCAGTGCAAGTGTAAGGGTTGTTCCCAGGTCACTGGTCTATTTACACACGGATGTGTAAACGGATGTAAGCAGTGATTCTGGCGCCCTGTGCACCCGCTGCTTTGGCCTTGCACGTTCTGGCCTCTCCGTGCCCCTCCCACCTGCCCGAGCTGCAGGGTCGCCCTGGCAACGCCCTTCCATCACAGCGTTTCACCTCTGCGGGTTGGATCTGAGTCTGGCCATGCCCACTTCCCCTCTCGCGCTTACTCTTCCTATCTCAGCCCCCAGGGTGGCGGCCAAAACCCGTATCAAAGCAGCTATCTGCCAACCCACCGCTGCCGACTGGCTAATCGACTGGGAGCAGCCGATAAAGATCGGAGAGGCTTTGAAAGGCAGTTTAAAAAAAGTAAATAAAAAACCCTTTTCTGTGGGAAAAGCGGCAGAGTTCTGACGGGAGAATGCTCCCTCCCCTCAAAGATCGATATTCCCACTTTTATTATTCCGGCCGCCTTTGTGTCTGAAGGGTAAAATCCTCATGGCGGTATCGATTAGAGAACAAGGTTTTGGGAAAACTCAGAGTAGGCAGAACCATCACAAGCTATCTTCAAGGAACTTAAATTTAGGTTGCACACTTGTTAACTCCAGAACTACAGTTATTGATGGAGGCTCTTTAACAGTAGATGTCATTTTGAAAAATAGTGTGAAAGCACTTTTTAAAATGTCCTTGCTGCTACATCTGATGGTCTGAACCTTAGGGTGGGTGTTCTCGCCTGTTAATGTTATCCAGGAGGACAGAAGCTTTTTGATTCTTTCAGAATTCAGGGACTGAACACTTTCACTCCCACTCCCTCTCCCACTGCCGCTTCCACTTCCACTCACTGTCCAACTCCCACTTCCTCTTACACTCCAACTCCCACTTCCACTCACACTCCAACTCCCACTTCCACTCACACTCCAACTCCCACTTCCACTCACGCTCCAACTCCCACTTCCTCTTACACTCCAACTCCCACTTCCTCTTACACTCCAACTCCCACTACCACTCACACTCCAACTCCCACTTCCACTCACACTCCAACTCCCACTTCCACAAACACTCCATCTCCCACTACCACTCACACTCCAACTCCCACTACCACTTACACTCCAACTCCCACTACCACTCACACTTACACTCCAACTCCCACTACCACTCACACTCCAACTCCCACTTCCACTCACACTCCCACTTCCACTCACACTCCAACTCCCACTACCACTCACACTTACACTCCAACTCCCACTACCACTCACACTCCAACTCCCACTACCACTCACACTTCCACTCCAACTCCCACTTTCACTCACACTCCAACTCCCACTGCCACTCACACTTACACTTCAACTCCCACTTACACTCCAACTCCCACTTCTATTCACGCTCCAACTCCCACTTCCACTCACACTCCAACTCCCACTTCCACTCCAACTCCCACTACCACTCACACTTCCACTCCAACTCAGACTTTCACTCACACTCCAACTCCCACTACCACTCACACTCACACTCCAACTCCCACTTCCACTCACACTCCCACTTCCACTCACACTCCAACTCTCACTACCACTCACACTTACACTCCAACTCCCATGTCCACTCAAACTCACACTCCCTCTCCCACTGCCGCTTCCACTCCAACTCCAACTTACACTCCAAATCTACCTCCACTCCCACTCCTATTTCAACTCCCACTTCCACTTCCACTCCAACTTCCACTTTCACTCACACTTCCACTCACGTTTCCACTCCCGCTTCCACTTCTCACTCCAGTTATCACTCTGCTCTCCCTCCTCCTCCCACAGGAATGATGTAGTGAAAGTACTGCAGGTATTTGGAGTGACACACTACTCATGACCACAGCCTTCTGAGGACCTTCAGAAGAGTCCCCTCTCCCCGCGTTCAGATCCTGCCCTCTGATCTCTCGCCTTGCAGATTTGGGATGTCTGTGTGAAGCTCAATGATGTGTTGCACTTCCTACATGAACAGTTAAGCAGAGATATGAGCACCCACACACACTTTGCACATGTATATGTAACGGCATTGTGAGGACCCTCTGCTTCTGTAACACAAAAAACTAATTTTGTGTATTTCAACTTCATCTCAGAAGATCATCACTGATGATAAGAAGTTTGTTTTTCCTTTTTTGTGTTTTGTACCTTTGTGTGGGGCCTATAAAAGATTAATTATTGTCTGAATAATGCAGATATATTGGTGGGGGAGAGAGATTGAGTTGTCTCTGTGCATAAAAGTGCTCTCTCCCTCTTTTCTTATTTCTCCTCACATTCACACACTCCAGTGCTGCCTGAGTGCATTCTATTTCCATCTGCTCCAAACACAGGTCTTGCTGTGCTGTTTGGTGGAGGGGGAGAATGCTGCATAAACATGTTAGTGGCTTAAGGGAGTCTCGTGTCATTCAGAAGCATGCTGCCTTTTAAATACCGCTGTGACTGACACTACCACAAACCAATGGGAGAGCAGCAGGCGGCAACTGCTGTTGGCAATTGGCACCACCCTCGGTGCAATAAAAAAAAAGTTTAGAAATAAAACACCCCATGGGTGCTTTGTCAGGGCATTTTAAAGCTATAACATTACAATCATCATCATCATCAACAGCAACAACAAGCTTAATCCCCCTTTCTGTTTGTTTACATTATCAGCATGTTGAAATACACTCCTGGATTATTGTTTGTCTCAGCCTCTATAACATTGTCAACTTTCTGGAATTCTGCCCAGAGTTGAATGAGTATTGACGCAAATACAAACTAGCTACTGTATGAGTTTGAGTGCATATAAGCTGAATGAGTGCCAGAGTGGCCTCTTGGTGTGTACGTCTGTGTGTATTTGTAATTGTATGTACGTGTGTGCATGCGTGTGTTTGTACATGCGTGAGTTGTAACAAGAGTTGTAGGCTATCGCTTCTTTAAAATGGACTATACTGGGTGCAGAACTACACACCATTTGTTGATACTGTATCTCCAGTAACCATCTCCAGTGCTTAATGAGTAATGCATTAGGGGTAAACCTCATAATGGGCCTATTAAGTGCCCGTCGGGATTCTTCTTTTGGGACTTACTGTGAAGATCGTTGTGTCACTTTCTCTTGAGGTTGGAGGCTTGCTGCCCCCATCTCTGTCTCAGCGGTGAAATACTGCACTCTAGTGGAATCAAGAGGAAATGATTGTTCTTTTGTTCTATTTTTATAACGTTCACAACTGATTATTTCTCATGGAAGCTAGAATGACCAGTCGTTTATTTACTTTGTCTTCTGTGAAGAAAAGTAGTTTGTGAGTCTTCTTTACACAGCTGCATTCTACACAGATAGCAGTGTCCGTATGAGTTCTCAGTACCAAAGGAATTGTAGCGTGTGTACGCCATCTGCTGCATAATTTAAATATCACATGTATGAGTAACATGGAAGAGGAGTTTTGGAGGCTGCGCCTCTAGATTATGTCACAAAATAAATGAACTGAAGGAAATGTATCTAAGGCCATGTAAAAAAAAAAAAGTTGTTGATCGTCCTTTTTTTTTTTTTAAAGTCGTAGGGAGGGAGGTTTTTTTCTTTTTTAATTTAAGCAACAGGTACAGCGGACCGTAGAGAGAAATAAAGAGGACAGAATATATAGAACATTGCGTCTCTCGACCAAATTGCTTCTGTTTAATTGTAGCCTGTCAACATCAGTTTTGCTCATATTGATTGTAATGTTTCATGTATTTTTGGTCAATAAATGTTCCTTGATTGAATTCATCAAACACCTGCGATAAAGTCATGTCGACCTCCACCGAACACCCAAACCAATCTTTAATCGGTGTACTGCACCCAGAACGGACTTTTGCTTGTTAGCAAAATAAAAGGCATTGTTGTAGAACGTTTTGTTAATATACCATAGACAATCGCATGTGTGAACTCTCGCTATTGTTGATCAAAGATGGCGTGCATTGTTCATTAGCAACCCGTATGCTGCACATGCGCTCTAACAATTTTGCGTGGTGGTCGATAGAGGGCTAGGCCTAGTGGATCGGATAGGATCTGCTAGTGCGGTGTGAGTACGATTTTCTATCCAAATGGCTTAGAAATAGGATTTCCCTGTGTTTTCTGCAACTTCTGGCCATCGTCACGAAAAAATAAAAAATAAAAAGTCGTCGGGGCCTTTTTCGGATGTCGGGCGGGGACGATCAACAACTTTTTTTTTTTACATGGCCTAATGTAGAAGTATAATAAATTATACATGTGACCTCTTTGCAGCTTGACATGCTCCTTTACGTGTTAATGTGGGTTAAAAGGAAAATTCACCCCATTTTGTTAATTACATCTGTTTTTGCTCATGTTTATTGTTCATTGTGGTAGTAGCATAGAGTGCAGTTCAAAAGTGTTAGGACAGTGACATGTTCTTTTTTTTGGCTCTGTACTCCAACACATTGGATTTGAAATGGAACAGTGACTATGTGGTTAAATTGCAGCTTTAATTTGAGGGATTTTACATCCATATCGGGTGAACCGTGTAGCATTTTTATACATAGCCCGCCCCCATTTTAGGGGACCAAAAGTAATTGGACAAATTAACATAAACTTAAATAAAGTCATCATATTTAATATTTGGTTGCATATCCTTTGCATGCCATGACTTCCTGATGTCTGTGACCCAACAACATCAGAGGACTCTTGATATCTTATTTTCAGGTACAAGCGATACTATAACCTCTCTGCATTTGAATGGATCTCTATGGGAATTTGGGTCTGGGACTAGATCAAGCTGTAAATTAAACGGGAATAGTACGGAACACATGGTTGGCTAAATGGCTGTAATTCATCAAGGGTCTAGGGCAGAGGTGTAAAATCCAGGTTCAGAAAGTAAAAGTATTCTCCCCAGTATTTTGTTCCAATCACCTGGATTTTCTAATTAGCACAATTCTTCAGCCAGGAGGTAGAACTAATAAGTGAAATCAGCTGGCTGAGTTCATGGGTGGAAGAAACACATGGCAGGAATTTTACTTTCTGACCCCTGGATATTACACCACTGGTCTGGGGTATCAAACGAGCCTCAAACCATCACTCTGATGCCAGATATGCATTTTCCTATTGAACTCTATGGAAAAATAAGTCAGGAGAAACAACCCTTAAAGTGATCCATCCATATCTACTGCATATCTGGCAGCAGCGTGGTGTTTTGAGGCTCGTTTGATACCTGTAGTGCATGTCCATTGGAAATCAACTCGCATTCATGTGACCGTGGACCACATTTCCAAAAGACTGCATGTACTGGCATGCGAAAGACATGTGATCCTGGGCAGGACTTGACCAATCAGGACCGAGTCCCCGGTTCTATAAAACTGAGCAAACTTTCTGTTCTTCCTTCTTACCCACAGAACCACCCCTTCTTACCACTTCTTACACTTTGGTTTAGTTCCAAGTTACACGCACGTCCCCGGCTGGGGAAGAAGCAACTAGGCTGACATAGGCAAGGGAACACGCGGAGAGACCCCTCTCTCCCTTGGGTTAGGCGGCCAGAACAACTGCTCTTCCCAGCACTCAGCGTGTTCTAGAAAGCCACTGAAACTGCATCCACTGACTGAGCTATCATTATACAACGTAGTCGTAAAGTGACAGCCTGCGTTATTACACGCCGCAAACCGCGAGGAACGGAAGGAAACCACTTGCCGAAGGACAAAGGACGTGGAAGCAAGCAAGCTGCTTTACCCGCAAAAGCACAGTCCAACCCAGAGACGCTGCCAAAAAAAACAGAACTTTCTGGACACATCAAAGCCACGGAACCAGCTTGTGTAATCCAGTACACTAAGACTGACACAAACATCCAAGCAATAGTTTAGAGAAACGTTTGTTTAATGTTTATTGTCAATGTAATTACATGTTTGATTGGATCCATTGTGTGTATTTAGAGTAGCGTTAACTCATAACAACACATGGCTTGCAGGCTATCGACAGCCAATTAGCTTTGCATAAGCTAAAGTTACAGAGCCTACTCTAATTTACAGCTGACAACAGTTTACAATCTGCCTAACTTTTTAATCGAGATCTGTGCATGCTCATACTAATACCTAACCCATTAGATATAGGATCCCGTGCCTGTAAACGGATAGAGGTCTGGAATTTAGCTAGACGTAGCTAAATTTCTATAGCCTCAATACACGCTGCGTTTCAGGCCACGTTAGCTTCATGCTAAAGCTAGATTTGTATTTCCCCCTCGAGGTACGTCTTGTGATCTCTGAACACCCCGTATTCTGGCGCACATACAGAAATAGAACTGTGAATTGTAATATGCCTCATTCTTTGTCTACACTTTGTAATTTTCTTCTCCATATCATTCACTGCTTTTAGGATGTTAGTTTTAGACGTGTTTGTTATTTAATAAATTGTATCTTGTTAAACCTGGTTGTCAATCTGATTGTTGTTTGGATAAACATTTCAGCCTATCCTCCAAAAGAACTTGTGCCTTCAGATTAAGTTATTGATTATTACTTTAATAGTTAACATTGAAATTCATAATCATGATTTAATAATTAATTTTATGAGACTGATTAATTTGCACCTGGTCAATGTGAAGCTATATATAAATTTATATATTCTGCACATTCATTGGTGCCTCCATGTGATAACTGTTAAGACGTTTTAACTGTCTTCACTGCCAAATTCTTAATGTACCTAACAACACTACATACCTATGGGGGCTAAGTATAAAAATACAGTTGCTACACAGTTCACCCGATATGGATGTGATATCCCTCATATTAAAGCTGAAAGTCTGCACTTTAACCTCATAGTCACTGTTCCATTTCAAATCCAATGTTCTGGAGCACAGAGCCAAAAAAACAAAAAAATGTGTCACTGTCCTAACACTTTTGAACAGCACTGTATATAACATATATCTTTTATGTTTTTTTTTTAAATTTCTTAAATTTTTTCCCAATTTTTGTCATGGAAAATAATACCCAATCCAAATAGAACTCCGTGACATCCGTTGCAATCCTGGAGGGTGAAAACTAGCACTAGACTCCTCCAATGCTCACAAAGCCCACTGTTACAGGCACAACTCACACCGGCATTGCATTTCCACTAGATGTCGCTAGAGAGCAATAAGTGAGAGAGAACTACTCCAGCAGTTTATGGCAGTGTCCAAATCAGCACCTTTCCATACTATTAAGTAGGCTTGTTGAGTAGACAGGATGAAAAAGTCATTAAGTAGACAAAAATTTTCTCTAAATGTAGTATACTTAAAACCCCCGTTAGGCCCGTATGATATACTTCCGGGGTTTCGGGAGCACACTTCAAGAAGTATGCGGACATTTTGGTTTTAAAAATGAGGTGCAGCTATGCTGACGTTTTCCTACAATAACAACAAAAACAACACATGACATGGCTGCACAAGTGTGGGACGTCTTACGACACTTCCACAGTACAGTTGGAAAATAGTATGGAGGATATTTTTTTTGCGTACTGCACGTTGCGTATTAAACGGTGCACATTAAACAGCACACATCTGCCAGTACACTGTATACAGGAGACAGGACGCAGTAGATAGGGCTCTGATTCAGACACAGCCTATCCCTCACACGGGTAAGCAGTCTTTGCTACATACCCATAGTGCCCCGTCACTAGCCGACAAATGATCCAGCCAGATTCGAACCTGCTCTGGAGTGGTCAGCTGCGTGCCATTATTGGCTATGCCACTGGGAATAACAGAAACACGTAACATTTCCATCCTGCTTTTTGGAAGGACATTACGTGTATCATATTTTTGTGGTTTGTATTATTGATTGCAGATATTGAAGATGCCTTCTTTTTTTTTTTGTTTTTAGAAAAACTGTTTTCTTTTCCAGGCCTGTGTCAAGTGTGAAATTTGACTTCATCGAAGGTGATTTGCACCTTGCTCTGTCTTAGACTGAAAAATACTTCAGACCAGTGAGGAAGTACAAGCTAGGGAATAATGGCCACCCATTTGAACTGTTATACCATTTCAGTGCCATTTCAGTGCCAGCTGCATGCTACACAGATAGCAGTGTCCGTATGAGTTCTCAGTACCATTTTTTCGATATAATTTTGGCAAAATCATTAAATTTACTCATTATATTCCAGCAGCTATCAATAAATCAAGTGTTCTGGGGAAAAAATCCGGTTTCTGTGTCCTGGGCTCTGTAGTAGGCTGTCAAAAAATCTCAACCCGGGCTGCGTTCAGCCCCGACAAAACATAGCAAAACATTTATTTAAAACTGAAACGGTGGTGCGTTGAACACCCTGTTGTGTTACGCAAGCGTTGCCTTTTTAATACAGCGGGGTTTATATACACGTCGCTGCTGATTGGGTAACACCTCTGACACACCCACCAAATGAGAGAAAACATACTTCAAAGCCCGTTGCACACAAGGGGCCAAGACTGGGCTTTCGTTTTGAAGCTCACTTCCTGGTGCCGTTGCTCACTACCGCCACTGCGGTTGGCTCCAGTATAGGTCTTTCACCATGTAAGTCAATGGCAGCAATGTGGTCGAAATACTCAGTCAATAAATTTTTCCCACAAAAAAATGTAATTGCAATAGGTGCCTTTCCTTCATCTAATTCCTCTGCATGTGCTGATTTTTTATAATATTGTGTCGTTTGGACAGAGTATTAACATTTGTTCAGGACCAATCAGAGGGACAGGTTGAGTCCTGGGATCACTGTCATAGATAGGTTCTATATGGTTCTCACTACCCTCACTCAGAGGGGCGGGACCAGAAGGGGGAGACAACAATCATTGGTCTAAAACTGACCTATTTTTATACAGTCTATGCTTGGGACAGGGAGACACGCTGTATCTTTGAGTGGGAGTCGATGGAGAACATCCCTTAGTAGCCTACCGTGAACAAGCTGTTGTTTTGTGGACACAGTTCGTAGCATAACAAATTGAGTGCCTTACCCGCTCATCTTCAACATGTTTATCATCACATATTCATTTTGGTTGGAGCGAGCTATGATGTGTCTACTACGAAAATAAATACTGTTTCGTAAGATGCGATAGAAGGGGATGTTGCAGCTACACTACAGGCCCAGTGTCTCGGAGCAAGCAGCCAAACTGTGGGTTAAGTATCTCAAATCAATTGCTCCATACCTGTATAACCTTATCAATTTATATATTAATTTAGCTATTCCACCCCCTCCCGTATGCAATCGCCGTACTCCCCCTGTCATGAACGTTACCATTGCTTAGCAATGCTGGGTTAGCTAGCTAGCAAGCTAACGATATCTCACGGCAAGTCGTTTTAACATTTAGCTAGCAAGCTAACGATAGCTTATGGCAAGCCATTTTAACTCAACAGTGAGTTATTCGACTTCCTTAAAGTCATCCTTGCTGGCTGGCCATATACAGTCAAGCCGGAAAGTCTCCCCACCCTTTCACCTTCTCCACGTTTTATTACGTTACAGACTTATACTACAATAGATTGAGTTCATTTTTTGCCTCAAACATCTACACACAACACCCCATAATGACAATGTGAAAAAAGTTTTTTTGAGATTTTAGCAAATTTATTAAAAATAAAAAACTAAAATTTCTCATTTACATAAGTATTCATACCCTTTGCTTTAACGTATTTTTAAAGTATCATATTTCATATTTGGTCGCATATCCTTTACATGCTGTTACTTCCTGAAGTCTGTGACCATCAACATCAAAAAACTGTCGATATCTTATTTTCAGGTACTGTTACAAGCGATACTATAACCTCTCTGCATTTGAATGGATCTCTATGGAAATTGGGGGGTGAGACTAGATTCAGCTGTAAATTACACTGGTACAGTATGGAACACATGGCTGGCTAAATGGCTGTAAGTTATCAAGGGTCTGAGCTATCAAACGAGCCCCAAACCATCACTCTGTTGCCAGATATGGAGTAGATGTGGATGGATCACTTTAAGGGTTGTTTCTCCTGACTTTTTTCCCCATAGAGTTCTATAGGAAAATGAGTCCGGAGAAATAACCCTTGCAGTGATCCATCCACAACTACTCCATATCTGGCAACAGAGGTTGATGGTTTGGGGCTCGTCTGATAGCTCAGACCCTTGATGACTTACAGCCATTTAGCCAGCCATGTGTTCCATACTGTACCAGTGTAATTTACAGCTGAATCTAGTCTCACCCCCCAATTTCCATAGAGATCCATTCAAATGCAGAGAGGTTATAGTATCGCTTGTAACAGTACCTGAAAATAAGATATCGACAGTTTTTTTATGTTGATGGTCACAGACTTCAGGAAGTAACAGCATGTAAAGGATATGCGACCAAATATGAAATATGATACTTTAAAAATATGTTAAAGCAAAGGGTATGAATACTTATGTAAATGAGAAATTTTATTTTTTTATTTTTAATTAATTTGCAAAAATCTCAAAAAAACTTTTTTCACATTGTCATTATGGGGTGTTGTGTGTAGAATTTTGAGGGAAAAATGAATTTAATCAATTTTGGAATATGTCTGTAACGTAATAAAACGTGGAGAAGGTGAAAGGGGTGGGGAGACTTTCCGGCTTGACTGTAAGTTGGCTAGCTACCGTGATTGCCTAGCTAATGTTACTAACGTTAGCCAGCTGCTCTAGCTAGAACTCTAACCGGACATTTCTACACCTGGATCATTTTTTTAGGTCCCAAAAATTACGAAAATGTGCGGGGAATAGAGCCAAAGTGTTAGCGGTATGTTTGTAATGACTCAATACGGGGATGTTTAAAATAAAACCAATAATTTATCGGAAAAGAATACGGAGTCTGCGTTTGTAAATGTTTGCAATGTTTGTGATTAGGTTACAGGATGCAGATGAAAGTTAATGCCAGCTACGATGTAGCTAATGTAGCTACTGTGCTTTAGCTAGTGTGTGAACCCACTAACCTACAATCCCCACTTTATCTGGAACAGTTTTCAGAACGGGGTTTCATGCTGTGGCAAACCGTGACAGACTGCTCTGCCACAGTCGAGTTAATTAGCGGTTAGCCAAAAAGGTGGTGGTGGTTTGCTCATTTAAGACTATGGGGTCAGCTTGCTACCTTTCTAGCGGTGCAAGGGACATTTATAATAAAAGTAGTCGAACAAAATAACATATGTGATTAATTGACCGTCAGTATAGTTTATGGCAATAGCGTTACCCTGTTCGTCCATGTGTGGTGGTGATGCATTGCGTCTAGCTTGGCTACCGAGCTCAGCTGGTATGCTATCTAGCTAATCAAATTAGCTGATGTTAGCTGAATATAAATTGAAGATAACTGAATGAGCGTTAATTATGTGACGAATACCACACATTCAATGCGAATAAATGACACAGTAAAATCAAGGATGAAAATTAAATGTTATATTATAAAAAATTAGCAACTTAAGGAAGTTTACCGCAAGTTCGTTTTGCAAAATGGTGGGTTTGGTCAGGTCATGGGCTTTATAGTTCTGTGGCTTCTCCACCTCGAACTGTCAATCATACTGTGCCCGGGCCATATTCGGTTGTTCCCTGCTCCAAGCTAAGGTCACTTCGGCTCCACGGAGCAGGCGCAGTTTGTACAAACGGGTGGCGAAAAAGACATCCGGAGCCTCAATTCAGTTTTTACGAGGCCGTGGAAAGGCAATGGGTGATGTCACAGTGGCTTTGTCCATATTTTTATACAGTCTATGGTTGCACACCGTTTCACACCGTTTCGAGGAAACATGTCGTTCAACCCGGAAATTGTAGCAAAATTGTGCACACCGTTTTCAGATTGAACGTGGCCCCGGTCTTCTAAAACCAACCAATCAGGGCTAGCTATATAGACGTCATGTGGCGCTGTAATGGTGACATGTAGTCCAGCTGTCTCGTGTTTGTGTTTGTTAATTTGAATGTGTTTTGTTGTGCCGGGCTTTTGTCTTTAGTTTTTTTCATGCGCTGTGTGTCCGTTGCGGGACGGGGAAGTGGGCTGGAGATTTTTCGGGGCACTCCTGCTGTTCGTTTTTGTAATATTGACGAATTGTCGAGCGGGGATGATTTTGTTTGTGCTCGTCACCGTCTCATTATGCTTGGAAATGTCCGTTGGATCTGCAGCCACGGAGTGCCTCTTCACCGGAGTTGAAGATGTCGGGACTGATTTGGGACCGCGGGCAATCTTCAAAAGGCAACCAGGGAAGGAGAAGATAATGCGGGGGACGAGTGAGGCAGCGACTGGGAAGACTGAGCTCCATTTCGACAGTGGACAGAGACCGCAACACTGCGTGTAGCCTATGGAGAAAAGTCGTGGAGGCGCCGAAGCGGAGTTTGTGTGTTGGACTGGTTGATGACATTGGACCTCTCGGGACAGCAGGGGATATTTTAATCATGACGTTTGGCTATATACAGTATATAGGCCCCACTGTCTATGTCTTTTTTGTTGTTGCTGGTGGCTACAACTGAAGTTCCCTTTCGGGAAAATAAAAGTTATTCTATTCTATATAGCTACCAATCAGGGCAACTACCTACAAGTAAAATATCCTCCCTGTAGAATAAACCCCTCCCTGTCTGCTTGTCTCTGCGTATGTACTGGAGCATCATTTGGTGGGAGGGGCTTAGGAGAGAGATAGGGAGGAGAGCAAAAAAGCAAGTCTTTTTGCCTTGTATATTTTCAAACTTGCCTACTGCAGCTTTAAGGAAATGGAATATGCTTCAGGTATATCAAAATAAATTAGCCTATATTATCAAGATATTGGAACACTTATATGGGAAAATCTACAAATTATTGACACACTCAGTTATTGCACTTCATTTACGTCACTTTCAGTTCATTACATTGCTGTGAAATATACTTTGCATTATAAAAAACTACACATATTGATGTATTAGAGCACAATCCAGGGATGACAGCCATTCACTTAACTAGTAGGTGTTCAATAGGCCTCAGGGGGCTTGTGGCTTTTTACTCAGTTGTTTGTTCATTCAATGCTTCAGGATAAATGTATTAGAGGCATAGTGTAGCCAATAAATTTATCTTGGGTATAGGACTTGAAATCCATATCAAAATATTCAGATAGGCTACTTGTTTGATAATTTAAACTTGGATGATTCAAATGTCTAATATTCCATTCCATTCCATTAATTTCCTCAAAATTCTTATTCCCCTACAATTTTGTAGCCTTTGTTAAGAAGCTGTTGTTTGAAAAGCGCTATAAATGTGGACGCTGCACCTTCTGACCACAAGAGGGCGACATTAGACAAATAAACTGAAGTTAATGAATCTGGAGGTGTGTCCCAATATTCTTCACTCCTCACCTCCTTTCCTCCACTCGTCTAGTACCCGGAAGTATACAAAACTGCCTGTGCATTTGAAGTACAAGTAGTTGCATGTACAGTATACAATGTATCTGACATTGCGGTTTGCATTGAGACATTAATTAATATGTAACCATTCATATGTAATTAATATGTAATCAGCAACATTAGATTATATTAGGACACAAAGATCGGTTTCCGGGGCACGGAGGAGAGGAGGTGGTAGTGAAGGAAAGGAGGATGCATTCTTTGAGAATTGGGATGCACCCCAGATCTGAAGTTGATGAATCCATGCGAGAAAAGCAAGGCTACTGCCGGTAACTATTTCTGTGACATTTACATTAGCTCCTCTGCTAGCTGAAATGAAGCCAAATCATTGTAGCACATTGTGAAATTACCTCCAACTAGCAAACTGGGAGAAGTGCAAATTGTGTGTTACGCTGCTAAAATTAATGTGTCCTACCATCGGCAGTATGGACATGGCACACCTCCCATCTCAACAGTGATCATATCTGACATAATTTGTTCAGAGGAGATGTGATCCCCAGGGTTCTGAGGCAGGGGTTTTCTATCCTTTTCTGATACGGGGACTCCCACCCAGGCTCGACGGCATCCAGGGGACCCCCATCATAAATTATTGTATTTAAAAAAAAAAGGTTTTATACTTTGAAATATTTTCCCAAATCTATATGTAGTCATTGCATATCAAGTCTGGCCAGGGACCCCCTACAGTACCTTCAAGGACCCCCTGTCGGAAACCCAGGTTCTGAGGTAATTACGGAGAGGGTCTGCAATATGACTGCCAAAAACATGCTACCGTTTCATATGGGAACAGTCCAAATTGAATAAACATTGAGTTAACACTGATCTAAAGTTTAGCTCACTGTCATTTCTACTTGGTAAAAAGCCGCTTCGACATCCCTGCCCCCTATACCACCACCCCCCCCCCCCCCCCCCCCCCCCCCCCCCCGCCAACACACACACCTCTATTCAAGCAGAGAAAGTGGGCATGTGATTACTCCAATATTTTTGAAATTCGGATTCAACTCCAGTGTTTACTTAATATGTGCATATTAAGATATTGCATATCTTTCAATATGCCATTTATTTCTCACTTTTGTGATGAGAACCATTCACTGTGCTTTTTATAACTCTGCCTCTTTATCGCATAAAATAATTAGATGGTAAGGCGTGGAAGAACAAAGGTGGGAATGAAAGAACAAAAAAAATTATTTGTCATATAATACAGTTATTCTTTCTAACCTTTTCCCCGCCCAGGGCTTTGTCTAACCTGTCATTGAACTTGTGTGATATTATCCCAGCGTTGAACACAGCTGTCACCAGATGCATTGTTAGGCCTGACTTGCAGCCAGTGAACTTGTAGAGAGATTAATCGAGACAGTAATCCAGCGTGTTGATAGCGATAGCTAAAGTTCACCACTAGATGGCAGCAGCTCGCTGATAATGTCTGGGTGGACTGTCTCCAGAGCAATCTATATAGAAAAGTGCACTACAATGTCATACAAGTATGTGAACCAAAGACCCCAGGTATTGAAGCAGCTTCTACGAACATGTACAACCACAAGATTGGATTAAATGGTGATGAAGGCAAAGGTTCTCCTGATCTTGCAATGTGCCGAGTATCTCGGCCCGTGAGGCCAGGGCTGCGTTTATTACATTACATTACATTTTAGGCATTTAGCAAATCGAACCTAAAACCTTTGAGATACAAGCCCGAACCATTATGCTGCACTGCTGCTTTCCCATTAACAGGATACCTGGATCCAGATTGAATTAGGCCTTTGCATAATTTGAGCAATGAGTATATTAACCTAAGGACCTCTCAGGGGCTCAACAGTGGTCTCTTGACAGACTTGGGCCTGCGGTCCTCAGGTTTAGAGGGCTGTGCTGTAAACAGAACTGGCCCAGACCAGAGGGAAATTCAGGCTGACATATTGCACATTGGGGATAAGGGGTGTGTGTTACTGCTTGGTTGAACCCCAAAAGTGTGTGTGTGTGTGTGTGTGTGTGTGTGGGGGGTTATTGTATGGAGTGCCTGCAGCTGGCTCAATGACTCCCTATTGAGCGAGCTGCATTGAGACAGCAGGTGCGCTCATGCACATTCACACACACGTACACAGCCACACACATACACACTCTTAAATGCACACACACACACACACTCTTAAACTCTCACATACACAGCCACACGTACACAGCCACACACGCAACGCACACACACACACACAGATGCGAACATGTTCATGGCTGTGCGTGTGCATGCGTCTGTTTATTATGTCAAGGCTTCAAAGGGACTCTAAGCTGTAGTAATTAAATCACTCTGCAGATGAAAAGGGAAGTGGTTACATTTGCAAATGTCCTCTGGGCACGCCGCGGTGCAGGGAATATTCCTCTTTAATCTGCTCAGCGGGTCGCAGCGGAAAACGCTCTGGCCTGGGGATGTAATACTGGAGGTTTCAGTTAAACCACTGCTCCCTTGGCGTTCCGAACGTCCGCGCTCGCTCCGTACAGCTTCCTGTACTACTGCCGCTCTGCACAGGTTACAGGCGTGCATTAGCACTGCAGCGATCACGCCGCGCGTCATCCCCACTGGCGGTACACCCCAAAAGTCGTAGTTTTTCTTCCACTGCTACTATGCTAAAGATCACAGTCCTCCTCATTGACGCTGCGCTGATTAAGTAACCGCCGTCCCCCATTGACACTGCATTGTGCAAGTCACAGTCATTCCGATTAACACTGCGCTCTTTAGTTGCAGTCATCTCTCTCACAGTCGCGCTCGCTGTCGCAGTCAAACACACACACACAGCGTCCTCTTGACCCTTTTTTTCCGTTATGATTTTACCAAATATAAGGAATTAAGCGTAAACCTTAAAGATGCTCTGAACATCATTGTCAAATCGGAATTCTTGAGCGCCGTCAAAATGTCCTTTTTTTCATCCCAGTTTACCGTTAAACCAGGCAGAGCTCTGCTTATCATCTGTGGAGTTATTGATTTTCCGGCACCCTTTCAACCTTTCCCTCAGCCCTTTTAATGCTAAGCACACCGAAAATCAATGCGCAAATCCCGCACCCCGCTCACACTTCAACCACATAGGCCCACTTTGCTGACAGATTTATTCAGTCGGGTTAATATGACAGCCTTTATTCAGAAGTCTGGTGCCAGGTGGTGTTTTGGTGTCATTCTTTAAGAGCGGTGTCTGTATGCCTGTAATACAGCCTGGTAGTCTTCCAACCAGGGGTTATGCTTCCTTGCCTCAGACCCCCCTGCACATGGTCCAAAAGATCCTTTGCAGTTGTCGAAACATTACATTTACCTTTTTTATCAGTCTTGTCAGTACCATGTGTAGGTTTGTACTGATTGCGATTGGCCGGCAAATCCCTTGGAGTCTGTGGTTGCTGTGGAAACTGTAATCACCCTGTAATTTGCAGCATTCGGAAAATCAGGCAAACTGAGGAAGAAGAACTGGGAGGAGAAAGAAAGAGAGAGAGAGGGGGGGGGGGTGGGAGATACAGTGTATGAACAGGGACAGGAAGGGGGAGGGAGAGAGTGGAAACATATTGAGGACTGGGGGGAACAGGCAGTTCTTCCAATCATCAGATGAGGTGAGGGAGAGAGGAGCATAAAGGAGGTGAGCCGTGGTCCCCTGGTGCCCTCCCTCCTCCCTCCTCCCTCCCTCACTTGGCCTGAGAACCGGAGAGCTGACAGAGACGACATTGCTGTGCATCGGGGCTACTGCGCTCCGCTCAACGCTGAAGCTACACCCGGGTTGCGTGAAGGCCACGTCCCAAGACCACTCAAGAGAGGGCCCGATTCCCTGAAGCCACGCGCCGAGTGCGTTTACGGCCACGCCCGTAACTAAAAAGGCCAGGTCCTGGTTTTCGGAGTTGACCCACGTGCAGCTCAACCATCGCCGGAGTCTTCAGTCCCTTGGCGGGAGTCCTCCCTGCTGCCTCTTTCTGCTCCCAGTTCTACTAGAAGCTGAAGAACCTCATCCTGGAGTCAAGTTTTTTTGTCATTTTTTTGTTGGACTGTAATCCGTTAGCTCTGGGTTTTTAGGGAGAGGAAAAACTTTGGGAGGGAGCTACAGAATCAACAGCTCGAGCATGGGTAATAGAAGACTGATTTTTAATTAATTAATCCCCCCCAAGAGGCAGCGTGAACCCTTGGAAAGTGGGGTAACAGTATCCTCTTAACCCAGTCACCACCCCCCTTCACCTTCTCGCCCTGATCTCACTCCTCCCCACCCCCACACCCTGTGTCTGAATGACATGCTCTGCGGCCGTCCTGTGACTGCGCCGCACTCTCCTGAGGTAAACGCGTGTGGCGGAGCGCGCGGAGGGAGAAGGAGAGAGAGAGAGAAGGAGAGAGAGAGAGGGAGAGGGAGAGAGAGAGAGCTTTTGCTACTAATCGCCGTGTTTGCTCTGTTTTTCCACGCTTCATTTGCCTCACGCTAGACAGCTTGGATTCCAAAAAAACAAACGGAAGAAATACAACAATCTCTTGAGACGACGTTCTTTGAAAGCAGAAGAGGGGAAAAAGGGGGGAAAAACACTGGTGAGCAAGAAAAAAAAAAGCGGCAGTGCTCAGAGAGGTGTGGAGCGGCGCGTGCCGTTTCTTCCTCTCTTGTTTTATCATTGTTTCTCACTTTGAGGGAAGGACTGCCTTTGCACAGGTGGAGAGGAGGTTTCGAGAAGGACAAGTGGGACGCTTCCGGAGGAGCAACAGCAGTGGCAGGAGCCATAGGTCCCTCCACCACAAACACACACACACACACACACACGCACACTCCCGCACGCACCCGCACGCACCCGCACACTTACCGCACGGCTGTCGCCTGCCGCCGTCCCGAACAGCCGTCCAGTCAAGATGAGCCGGTGCAGGGGGAGGTGCCGGAGGCAGCTGGCCAAAATGGCACGCTACTTCTACCGCTTTGTGATGGGAA
>CM056379.1:91569346-91577991 GCA_029718625.1 Synaphobranchus kaupii | reverse complement strand
AAAGTGATGGTTTAAGGCTTGTTTGATACGTCAGACCCTTGATGACTTAGAGCCATTTAGCCAACCATGGGTTCCACACTGTTCCAGTGTAATTTAAAGCTAAATCTAGTCCCACCGCCCAATTCCCATAGAGATCCATTCAAATGCAGAGGTTATAGTATCGCTTCTAAGAGTACCTGGAAATAAGATATCAGGAGTCTTTTGATATCCTTTTATACAGTCATGATGGCATCACCTTTTTACCTGTGGAATACCTGTTTACCACAGAAGCTGTTTGAGAGAATGGCAAGAATGTGCAAAGCCGTTATCAAGGCAAAGGGTGGCTACTTTGAAGAATCTAAAATATAAGACTTTTTTTTATTTGTTTAACCCTTTTTTGGTTTTTGCATAATTTAATTTGTGTTATCTCATAGTTTTGATGTCTTTACTATTCCAAAATGTGGAAAACCTTCTATGAGTAGGTGTGTCCAAACTTTTGACTGGTACTGTATATAAATTGAGGGAAATAATTATCAAGCACACAGATTATATTCTGTATTATAGTCTTAGAAGGTGTAAGGATTACATTTTCAACGTTTGATCCTCAGGAGCAGGGGCCCTCAATCTTATCCAGTAAGGGCCGGAGAGTGTGCAGGCTTTTGTTCCAACCGAGCAGTAGCACACCTGATTCTACTAATCAAGGTCCTTAGCAAAGACTCTAGTGGTTGATTAGTAGAATCAGGTGTGTAACTGCTTGGTTGGAACAGAATCCTGCACCCAGACCAGCCCTTTCTGGATAAGATTGGGAGTGTTCTGTGGCTCTGGAGCACTGAAGCCCTGTTTGTAGATGGTACACACACACTCTACTGACAGAGGATAGGGGTCACATATAGAACAGGCAGCATACACATCCAAATGACAGCTGAAAAATAACCTTTATACAGTGAGCTGGTATTTGACTCTTTACAAAGGTTTTTTTTCTCTGCTATGTTTTAAACAAGTCGTTCCCAGAATGGGAAGATGGGATGAAAGATATTTGCGTGATTTTATTTGTAAAAACTGTATATATCACTTTCAACTGAAATTCACACAAGGCAATTAAAACCTTGAACGAGTTAAACGCATTGCACACACATTTGTTTTTACATTTAGTTCCACACATGAACATATTTCAGTTTACATTTCAACATTTTTAAGAAGGGTTGGTTCACAGAAAATATAGTTTATTCGTTCAAGTGGGTCCTGTGCTCAGATATTTTGGGGAAGGGGAAAGTTTGAAAAGGAAACAATACATTTTGTCTGACTAGCGTTTGCAGCCCATGGTATGCCGTAGGGCTCAGCCCCGTGTCTGGGGCTATGTTGAGTCAATGTTTCTGACCCCCCCCCCACACACACACACACACACACACACACACACAAACACACACCAGCGCCCAGGATGACACACTGGATTCATTTCACCGCTCTGCCCTCGGCTGTGGGTCTCATTATCTCAGGCTGCCTGTCTGTGTGTTTCTCGGCTCGATCAGAGACGTGCTCTCCCAGTAATGTGTTTCTCCTTTCTTTTTCTCCTCTGTCCAAATCTGTTTGCTGCGCTTATTTAATCCTTTAAAAAAAGCAGACAGCAGGAAAGAACTCATTAGGATGAATCATCACACTTCCAGCTCAGCCACAGGGGATTGATCACACCAGCGACCTCCCTGTAACCAGTCTCCTCAGTGCTAACCCGCAGCAGACCTCACAATGCAGCAAATACACACACACATACACACACACACACACACACACACACCTACATATACACAGATACATGCACAGACACACACACACACACACACACACACACACACACCTACATACACACAGATACATGCACAGACACAGACACACACACACACACACACACACACACACACACCTACATACACACAGATACATGCACAGACACACACACACATACACACTCACATACACATGCACGTACACACACACACACACACACACACACACATGCACACACACACACACACACACGCGCATACATGCACTTGCACACACACACACACACACCTACATATACACAGATACATGCACAGACACACACACACACACACACACATGCACACGCACACACTCACATACAAATGCACGCACACACACACACATACATGCACACGCACACACACACACACACACACACACACACACACACACACACACACACACACACACGCTACATACACAAAAGTGCACATACACAAACAAGGCAGATAAACAGACAGTTAAAGTTAAACGGAGGTTATTGTTTGCGCTCCTCTTCAGATAATGGGAGTGTGAGGCTAAACTCGACACTGGACTGAACAGAACAAATTCCAAATTTTCCAACAAAAAAAATAAATAATAGAAACTATAGATGCACATGACAGCTGGGAAATATAGGCCTACTCTTTAAGGCTTGTCCACTGGAACTTTTCAAAAAAAACTTTCTTTTTCAGAACTGAGCTATGGCTTGCAAATGTCACTATATACATATTATAGAGAAATGGATATGCAACAGGATTGAGATAAATTCTACTTCAATTCAGTCAATTCTTAACATGAATGAAAATTCAGGCCTATAATGCTCTATTGAGATTTTTCAGTGAACTAACCGAATTTCAGTTTGTTTCCTGAATTGACTGAGTTGAAATTAAACTGACCCCGATCCTGAAATGCAATGACTTTCTCAATGGCAGTAGCATGCCATACTCTCTGAGTGCTTGAGGGGGTGTAGCACACTGTGCACAGATACTTATGCTCTATCTTTCTAACTCCTGTGGTGCCGGACAAAGACTGCAGCTGTGCATTCTGAACACCTCGGCATCCACCACCACCTCCAACACCACTCCCAGTTCAGCTTCCAACTCCGCGTCCACATCTACCACTGTATGAATCGCCACATTCATTCCAACTTCCACCCCGTTGACTTCCACCCGCTAACACCCTCATATCAAACTGAGTCTGGTAAGCAGAGATGGCTTGGTAAGTACTTTAATGGGAAACCAACGATTTTGCTAGAGGAGAAGTTTGTGGGCCAGCAGGGGGTGCTGTTCTCCCTGTATCACACCCGCTAGCTCAGTATAGAGACGGAGAGATGGGGCAGTGTGTTATAGAAGGTGGCCGAGATATTAAACCAGTGCCCTGACCCGGACTCGCAGTGGCCTCTGGTATCCTGGTGAAATTCCTTAAAAACGGACTCTAAACTCTAACCCTGGCCACTTAATCATTCTCCCTACATCACACCTCTTTACATTCCCTCGAGCCTCACTGCAAATGAGAATTGCCAAACTGCAATGGGAGTTCTCGGTTGAACTACCTGGTTGCAAAGAGGTAAAATAAATCTACTGTATTAACCTGTATTACTGATCGATCAGGCTGGACTCCCCTTGCCCTCCCAACACCCCCTACCCCTACCTCCCGTCTTCTACCCCCTCTCTCTGATCCATCTTCATGGCTTTATCCCCAGCTTTGTTTCCTCCACCCCCGCTCCACCACCTCCACCTGTTTAGTTTCCCTCCATTCAGATCTCTACTAGAGTGATTATGGCATCTCCCCCACGGGGGCCCCTTGAAACGTGCGTCCCTCCCATTGCCCACCTTTCTCTTTTCTCCTCTGAAGAGAAACGGCGGAGTGAGGTGACCGGGGGAAAAGAAGAAAAGGCTACGAGATTCGCGCAGAGCTGCTGCATCGATCCAGACTAATGCCAGCTGAAGTGTATCGATCAGCAGTAGTACATGCCCGTTTATGTATGTGTAAGAGAGAGTGTGCTTCAATAAGCCCACTGGTTATCATGTTAATGTCTGCTTATACAGTATATAGTAAATATACGGTGACAAATTAAAGGAAAAAAAGTGTCTTAGTAAGGTGTTGGGCCGCCACGAGCTGCCAGAACAGCTTCAGTGTGCCTTGGCATAGATTTTACTTCTAGTCTAGCATAGATTCTAGTCTCTGGAATTCTAAAGATTTAAAGATATTCCCTCATTTGGTGTTTTGATGATGGTGGTGGAGAGCACTGTCTAACACGTCGGTCCAAAATCAATTGGGTTGAGATCTGGTGACTGCAAAGGCCATAGCATATGATTCACATCATTTTCATACTCATCAAACCATTTAGTGAACCCTTGTGCCCTGTGGATGGGGGCACTGTCATCCTGGAAGAGACCGCTCCCATCTGAGGTGATCACTCAGAATAACGTTATATAAATATTATATTTTGTACTGATTTGCAGTGAGCCTTCCCTATAAGGGGACAAGTGGACACAAACCATGCCAGAAAAATGCCCCCCACAGCATAACCACTGTAGAGGTTTTTCCTTTAATTTGTCACCCATCTGTATGTATATATATATCAGATTATATACCAGAAGACTGAAGAGCATAAACTGAAAAGAGAATAGTGTCCAAGCCAAGGCCAACAATCTCAGAGTCCATTTGACTGATTTAGCTTTCATCCACGAGCCTGTTCCTCTTCAAGAGCACGTTGTTGAGCTCAAATAGAAAACAAAATCACTCCGGGTATAAATAAATGCTGCGAACAGAAACATTAGGCTGCGGGCTCCGGTCTAAAATTACATGCGCGCTTGCCCATCTCATCGTATAAAAGCTTTTCTGCTGTGTTCAAAAGACTCAATTTAACAAGTATGAGAGTCTCTGCGTGGGGAAAACAGACCTAGCACATTCCATAATGGAACATAGCACCTCTTCAGCTTTTATCCACTTTGTGAGGACTCTTTGTTGAAGTGGCTCGACTCTGCCTGGATGGGCAACAATGCGCACCCCTGTAGATCCCACTGCAAGATCTTGTCCCAAATAAGGGGTTAGGGATGGGGGTGGGCGGCGGGGGGGGGGGGGGGGGGGGGGGGGGGGGCTTGGGACATCCCCATTGGACGAGGGAAAGGGGAAGTCACACCACAATGTGGCACAAATCCAAACACAAAGCACATCACTGAGTCGCAAACACACATACAGCCTGCAAATGCACCTGAAAAGTATGTGGTGATATTGTTACTATGCTATGGAAACTTTAGGGAATGCAGTACAAGTGGCCACAGCAGGTTGAGATGAACGATGGGGAGACGATTTTTACTGTTCGCTCACTTTGTGACGATGACACACGCACGCGGATGTGCTGCATTTCGACAATTTCAATGTGGGAATCGATTGCAGTGGGTTTGGCAAAGGTGCGGACAGAACTAACTGGACAAGTGTTAACGACATAAAACACTTCAGGAAACCCTGAACCGGTGTTGCTACAATGTGCTGTCAATCAGGGACTCAAGATAACCAATAAAAACACTTTGTCCACTGTATCAAAACCACCATGATTGATTCGCTGGTAAATCCTTGACAGCACATGGTAGGTCCACCCATTTTGCGATTCATGAAGTGAAGCCTCACTCTCCCACCACTAAAATGGCCTATTTTAAAGCCAGAGGGATAGGATGAGGTGTACTGAGGAGTTACGTAGCTGAAAGACGTTACAATTAGACATCAAGGGCTGGTTAGAACAACACATATCAAGGAGTAGAGAAGAGAACAGGCGTCTACTCGGTCCTTACAGAGATATCTCTATAACATAACCCTGACCCTCAGCTGGCATCATTCCACTCAATGTTTCACTCAAAAAAAAACATACACAAAGGCAGTAAGAATGAAGAAATCAGACAATGCGCAGATGTTCGAATGTTCAAGGATTGTGTGTGAGAGAAAGAGAGTGCATGTGTGTGTGTGTGTGTGTGTGTGTGTGAATGTGAGTGTGAGGGGGTGCCGTTAGCTCCGCTGCATGGCTTTCCTCCCCCCACAGTCGTCTCTATCTCTCTGAAACTTCTCTTCTTCTCATCTTCCTGGCTGGTGTCATGGGTATAAATCAAGCACAGCATCGCATACCCATCATCTCATTACGACTGCGGTACCCTTTACGAAAAATAAAATCGGCATTGTAATGGCCTATATATCTCAATCATTCTGCATCATCTCGCTGGCAGAGTTCGGGGAAGAGAGGCCTGCCGTGGGCCTGGCTCACCCCACCACATGAATAATCCTCATAGAGGAAAGACTGGCATTTAAACAAAAACAGTGGAAGTGTCAGACTGGTGCCTGCTGTGCTGGGTTCTCTCGAGCAAATCTATCAGCTACACTTTGCTTCGGCACAACGGAGGCGCCGTGCCCGTCCTCATTTTCTAATTAAAAACAACCTTTGTTTACCCCCCCCCCCCCTTCCCCCCATTCTCTCTCTCTTTCTCTCTCTATCTCTCTGTCTTTCTATCTCTCTCATTTTCCTGTCCTTCACCTCTCCCCTTCCCCCCCCCCCACCACAGGTATAAATATCCCAGATGTCACTGTGCTGGGATGAAGGATGACCGTGAGGGCTGACGCTCCCGCAGGAACCCATAGGGACTGAGCGGGGAGGGAATCGGGGATGGAGGGATATAAATAAGGGTTGGAAGACAATAAAGATATCTGCCAGCCCGGAGCGTGCTCACGCAGGGGAGCAGTGTAGATGATGCTAACATCACCCACCCTCCGCCCACTCCCCGCCCCCCCCGCCCAACTCCGCCCCCTCCAAGGCCAGGGGCCAGTATGCCTGCCCCATTAATCACAGCCCACACAAGGGCCACAAAAGGGCCACAAAGTCCCCACAGACTCCCCACTGCCCCTGGGCACACGCGCGCACACTCGCGCACACTCGCACGCACATACAAACATATACACACACACACGCACAAAAATGTACACACGCGCACACACAAACGCATGCACACACACACACACACACACACACACACACACATACACGTACACACGCAGACACACACACACACACACACACACTATCTCCCCTGCCCCGAGCACAGACGCCGCCACGTTTCCCATGAATGACGAGACAGGTGCATTGTGGCCGTGAAGCAGCCATCAATTCCCGGCGCACATCAGTCACTCCTTATCACAATGCAGCCAGCGGAAATATCGACAGCAGCGACACACAATGGTGCCTCAGGTACTCACTCACTGCCGTAATTTAACGTGACAGAGGTGGGCTAAGCTTGTTCTGTGAAAATGAGCTAATCCACACTCGTAACTCAGAGGGACAATGGTGGGCAGATCTCTGTCGCTCTGGATCTCTCGTTCTCTAGCTGCTGGTCGGACGGGCTCTCTCTCTCTCTCTCTCTCTCTCTCTCTCTCTCTGTCTCTCTTTCTGTTTGGATCAGGGTGCAATGCATAGACAAAAAATTCTCAACTCATTAATGTTCACAAATACAAATTCTGTGTCACAATGAGCCTTGAGGCCAGGAGAGCGAGGAGGGAGCGGGAGGGTGAGAGAGAGAGAAAGAGAAAGATGGAAAGAGCAAGACTGTGTGTGTGTGTGTGTGTGTGTGTGTGTGTGTGTGTGTGTGTGTGTGTGTGTGTGTGTGTGTGTGTGTGTGTGTGTGTGTGTGTGTGTGTGTGTGTGTGTGTGTGTGTGTGTGTGTGTGTGTGTGTGTGTGTGTGTGTTTGTGTGCATGTGTGTGTGCGAGTGTCCACATAGAGTGAAGTCATTATTTCAGTCAACAGAAGTGCACGTGTGTATGATACACTGCAAAAAATGTCTGTCTTAACAAGTGTTTTAGTCTTGTGATGAGACTTAAAATCTTATTTTCTTTTTTCTCAAAAGTGGAAAATATTAGCTTGTTTTAAGTAACTTTTTGCTTGTCAAGAGAAATTATCTTACCCCACTGGCAAATCTTGAAATGAGTAAAACTATCTCACCCCACTGGCAGATAGTTTGTCTTATTTAGCGAAATAGCAACAGAAATATGATTCTGAAGTCTAAATATAAGATTAAAATGCGTGGTAAGATTTGGTTTTTGCAGTGTATGGAGTGGTGGGTTTGGGCACATATTAGTGTGCAGTTACTATGTAGGGACATTCCCACACCCCTGCTCATCTGCACACAGCTGGACACACTGTATACTTCTGCGCTGGCAGCGGGGTATGGTATTGGGGCAGCACAATGTCACACACACATGCCCCACTTCCTTAACTCTACAGAGGGACAGATTTTACGTCCACCTCATTACAGAATCTGCATGACGGCGGAGGTCAGTGGGCACGGTCATTAATAACTCAAAATAACTAAATCCTCCACAGATTTTGCACGGTGGGTCTAACTGCTACATGAACACACAGACCCCCCCTGACCGCGTTCAGCAGCCAGGGGGATGCCTCCGGTTCCTTAGAAACACCCCCCCCCCCCCTTCGTCTCCCCAAAAAAAAAAACTCCCTCATAAGACCTCTACCTGAGCCGTGTTCCCCACAGCAAGCCTTCAGCAGTCATTAATCACCCTGAGTTTCCAGCCCTGTGCGACAAGGCCTCTGTGATTCAGAGTCGGCGTGAGAGTCGGTCTGTTTCCTGGTGAGAAAGAACCACACGCGGGCGTGACAGGAATGGCCCCAGTGCGCCGCGAGCCCAACCTAAACGCAGCCAATCGCTGTCCTTTCCATTTCCATCACACGCAATACGCTGTTTGAAGGGCAGGCGAAGATAACGAGATGCAACAACATTCCTCCCTTGCTCATTGCCGTCAAACGGTGTGAATCCTAACTCGGCGAGTTAAACTATGAGTTGATTGGATGCCACTGATGATGAT
>CM056379.1:91356846-91566846 GCA_029718625.1 Synaphobranchus kaupii | reverse complement strand
ATTTGTCTCTCTCTCGTGCACACATTCCCTTTCGCTCTCTTTCTCCCGCAGTTCGCAAGGCTCCGAATAATTGCCGATTTCGTCGCCGGCGGCGACAACATGTCAAAACACCAAGAGGGACCGAGAGGATGCAATATGCCTAAAACTGCCTTTATCCAATGGCCTCTATATGCCAGTAAATCCATACATACATGCATACTTACACATACACATACGTATACTGCACGTTTATACACACAAAAACAGGCGTGTAGGCCTACTGCATGCACTCACACATACGGCTTCATACACGTCTGAACAAGTACACAAGCTCACATGAATATACACCCACATACCCAGCCAAAACACACACGGACACACACCTCCACCAACTCACACCCACACGCCTATACATAAACACACATACTTGTACACGGTTACGCGCACGCACAGATACGCAAACACTCAGAATTGGCAAAAACGGCTCACAAAAGAGCTTTTAATGAGTCAAATTTATCTTTTGACTGCGAGTAAAAATATTTCCTTTTTTGGCTGCATATGAAACGTTCAAAGAACAGAAATCAATTACACAGAGATGGAGACCTCTGTGTCCCGTGTACTCAGCCAAGGAAAATTTACAGATTGGAAATGTTTATTGGTTTACGAATATTTGCTTTCTCAAAGAAGGACTGCACTGCAGTTCAGGGCAGGGATTCATAATCATAACCGCCACAGTACCGAGAAGCACAGAGACCCGCCGCACCATTGGCTGGCTGGTATGTGGCAGCGTGCCATAACCTGAGGCACTGTAGGAAGTGGCAGCATCACATTGCACCTAAAATAGGTTTTTTAGGCACCCAGCCTTTCCCCGGCTACACCACAGCTCACAGTGTGCATGTGCATAAGTGTGTCTGTTTATGTGAGTGCGTACTGTGTGTGTGTGTGCGTGTGTGCGTGCATGTGATCATGCGTGTGTGTCTATATACATGTGTAGCCCTCTGCATTGC
The DNA here is from genome assembly GCA_029718625.1 of Synaphobranchus kaupii. Taxonomy (NCBI): domain Eukaryota; kingdom Metazoa; phylum Chordata; class Actinopteri; order Anguilliformes; family Synaphobranchidae; genus Synaphobranchus; species Synaphobranchus kaupii. Next base: position 91,565,860 of record CM056379.1, on the reverse strand, counting down.
CCATCCAACTATGATTTCTCCCTGAAAATGTATATTTCCTCTGTGTTTAAAGAGGCCAAATGCCTTCTTACTTTGGGGAACGTCCTGGATCGGCGAAAACTGTCCTAGGGGGTCAGCCGCACAAAAAAACGACAAGCAAAAATGACAAAAGCCCCGCTTCTGAAATAAATATGAATTTTCCCACCATACGTCGTCGCTCTCAAATCCGCATGACCGTGATCATAATGTTCCATCAATACAGAGAATCAAACATTAAAAAACAAAAGACTTTACAACCGACAATGGAAGTGCGGCAGAGCCCCATCGCCAACATTAATGACATTTACAAACGTCTAATTAATTGTTAAACGAATGTAACGTTTGATATATGAACTGTGAACAAACCCTGTCTGCTCCAGTCGCCTGCCCGCACGAGAGCAATCCGACTCCAAGATAAAGCAGAGAGCCCATAATTCCTGATGGATATCGCAGAATGCGGGAGCGCAGACACCCACCCTGTGACCTCTTGCCGGAGAAAGGGCTGGGGCCCACGGGGGCCAGCGTCTGACAATAGAATAAGATGTATAACAGGGAGCGGGAAAAGGCCAAACTAACTGAACACCCAGGCGTGTTTGCTCTCTCAGAGGCTGCTACTGCCCCGGCCCCCGTAGGGCAAGTGTCTCCGTGTGAAAAGAGTGCAATATCGCAGGGCGGCTAGGTGTATTTGCAGAGAACACACAGGGGCCTGGATTCAGTCGAGACGTGTGTTTTGACTCCGAAATACAAATAAACGGCATTGTTGCTTTTTTCCCCCCTCAGTGAAAACAATGGAAAGTTTTGCTCGTTCATTTTGGCGGCCGCTGAACTCGTCAAACTTGTCAAACTTTGTTTACAGAGAGAAAAATTAACACTTGAATTTAAAGTTAAGTCAAAGTAAAAAGGACTTAACCCCCCCACCCACACACACACACACACACACACACACACACACTTTCCTAAAGCATACAGAATTAGCCTGAGGCTCCCTGGTCTCCGATTTACCTGAGAGAATCTCTAGGGCCCAAGCTGACACCACTGACCGCAGGGAGGGGAACAACCTATAATGACCCTGCTACAACAGCTTGATCGCCACGGTAACAGCCGGAACAATGCATCCAATGCGTGTTTGAATTAGTCTTAGTCTCCTGCTCTCTGTTCCTTTTAGTGCAGTTCCCGATTCTGTGACGGGGCATTTGAAAATGGGATTTGAGCAAGGGGGTGGGGGTGGGGTGGGTACAGACAGCAGGCAGAGAGCAATACAGTCAGAGCCAGAGATTTTTAACGTGCTCGGACCTCTTTGTGAAAAGACGACCAGAAGGCTTAATTGAAAATTGAAAGACCTTGAAGGGAAGGAAGGAATGAATAAAGGGAGAATGGAGAAAGGGAGGGGCAGAGCGGGAGAGGCAAAATGAGGGATGAGTGAGAGCGACAGGAAGTCATCTGGAACTCTTTTGTTGCCTTTGACTAATATTTGCCATTGGCTTTTTTAATCCCTTCTTTTTTTTTCATATTTGCCATTTGCAAAGGGAAATGACCAGATAGCCAACGTGTCTCCTAGCAGCGCGAGGCCTCTGTGTAACCTTGCAAGGGCAGGGTGGTGACTATGGGAAGGATACTGTGTGTCTGCGTGCGTACCTGGAGCGCGTACAGACGTAGCGTTTGGGGCTCACCGGTCAACACCGTGAGAACAAATCACACCGCAATTAAATTAACGTGTTTGGCGGCGCCATTATCGCGCCTTACGTTTGATCGTCGCTCCTCCGCCGGATCGGGCCCACGGTGAGTGACAGGGGCACTGACGGTGACTGACAGGGGGGAGGAGTCGGAGTGTAAGGGGGGGGACAAATGGAAGCCCCGCTGAGCAGCACAACGGTACCGAATTACTAAGTGCGGCGCGGAAATCCATCTGGTCCTCTCCGCGCGCGTGTTTCCGACGCCCCGGTGCTGACAGTTCATCGTTTTACCGCGCAGGCCCACAGAAAGAGACGGACGTAACGCAGACGAGTCGTGAGCAGATAAGTTGCGGGGGGGGGGTGACGCGACGCGATAAAATCGTCGCCTGTCGCAGACGCCGTCACACCGGAGAAAGATGAGAACCGGAGGGTTCACGCGGGGTCTGAATATTTCTCGTGATGCGTGCGTCTAGGGGGCGGGGGGGGGGGGGGACCGGCGGCGAAGGGGAGACTTGAAACCCTAAACCTACGGATTGTTGTTAGTCCTCCGTCTGTGTCGGGGTTGTGCTCATGGTCGTTTGTGATCCGTGCGTGACCCCCACCCCCTCCCCTCCCCCCGTTTTGCAGCTACTCTTTTTCAGGCCTAGAGCGGAAAGGTGCAATTTGTTTGTCAAGGGCCTCTGTGATTCACTAACTCGCAAGGCTTCTATTTTGCTCATTTATCTTTTTACCTATAAGCCACAGCTGGGTATTTGTGGATGTAATTACGAGGTAAATGCTTTGCTGAAAGGTGGAAGAGGGTCCTGCCCAAGATTCTAACCTGAAACTACTTGAAACTAAACCACGCCTAGGCCTTAAGGTAAAAGGATTACTTTACCAATAGCGGAACCAGAAATTAGACAATTAGGACGGCGGTTTCGATGCCAAAAAAGTGCTACAGCAGGCCCCGAGAGGATATCACCTGCTGGTGACCGCTGTGACTCACCAAGCCAGGAGTGCAAACTGAGAGAGTGACCGTGCGGCATGACCGTGCAGTATGACCATGTGGTATAACTGTGTGGTATGACCGTGCAGTATGACCGTGTGGTATAACCGCGTGGAATGACCGTGCGGTATGACCATGTGGTATAACCGTGTGGTATGACCATGCGGTATGACCGTGCAGTATGCCCTGCATTGAGGAGAAGTAATTTGTCTTGCCAGGCCCTATGTTATTGCAGGGCTGGGGAAACTAGACCCAGCTGTCTCCCAGGCCTCACGGTAAACACTTTCCATCCTGCGACGAAAACACGACGCCGCTCACGCTAATAACCGCAATAAAAGGTTATGAATAGCATGTGTGCTTTAATCTCTGAGGACCGGCTGGGGGCCACCTTCAGCCTTCTCAGGGCGTGCCGTGCAAAGGGCGGGGCTATTGAATTGAATGGAGCATGAGAAACAGCCTCCACAACCAGGCCTACTACTTCCAGACACTGAAGTGACCCCCACCCCCACCCCTACTCCACCCTCTCTCTCTCTCTCTCTGTTTATCTTTCTCAGTCTGTCTCTCGCTCACTTCACTTTCTCCCCCCAGCATTAAATCTTAAACCTGGGCTGTCAGACCGTGTGCCAGGGAGGCCGAAACCTGCTCCGACTCTCTCTCTCTCTCTCTCTCTCTCTCTCTCAGGAGCTCGCCGTCTTCAAAGCGTACGCACGCTCTGCCAGCGCGCGGAGTTATCCGACGCGGAGCAGCCCGTGCGCCTTCCTCGCTCGCCGAAGGAATTCCTAGCGCGCATCACCCTCTGAGAGTATCGTCTTTAAATATTTAAAGAAGAGAGAGCGCTCTCGCCACCGCTGCTGCGCGTAATTAAAAAACGCGGCGTCTCTCCCGTGTCTTCCCCCGCGCTTTCCCACAGCGTCTGGCCGCGCGTTCCGAGCGGGAGTCCATTCAGCTGGAGTTCTGCACCGTCTTGCCCTCTCTTTTTTATTTTAGATATTCCAGCATATTGATGGAATCAATATGATCAAGGGGTTTTATACAGCCTGGCTTTGTCCAGTGGAAAACACTCATTGCATTCAGTGATAATTCATTACATTCACTCATTGCATTCAGGGAATAATTACACTTTCCCAAAACAGGCATAGTAAACAGAGAAACTGTGACTCATTGCCATGGGCCTACAGAGCCCCAGAGAAGGCTAACGAGATACGTAGGCGCATGTCTCTCTCATTGTGTGTCTCACAGGCCCAAAGAAAAAGTAAGATTGCATATTCTTCTCTGAAAGCATAAAACATTTCATGTTTATCTAATGGTGGACTAAACATAAACTTATTTTAGCACCTACTGAGAGTGGCAGTGGCTAGGTCCGGTTAGAAACCGGGCTGTACGGTGTTTGCTATTCATAGGACGAGTGACGCCTTCCGCAGTGCTGCGGAGATGGGTCGTAAGATGTGAGCACAGGCCACACGGGGAGAGATCAGAAATCAATCGGTAAACGTACACGACGAAATCCATATTTCCCCGTCCGTTGGATTTCTTGTGTACACCGACTTTGAAAGAAGCACTTTTCCTCGTAGACGGGAGGACGCAGAGCCGCTCTCATTTCAAACATCATTTGTTTATCTGAGGGGCCATTTCGCGGAGGACGGTTTTGAGCGACAGAGGCGCCGCGCATCCGTTTCCCCTCACCGCGTCGCCAATCAATCTCATCACCCCCCCCCCCCCCCCCCCCGACTTGCGCTCCGTCTCCGCGGCGACTCGTGCGTTCCCGGGACCGCCGCCGCGCTTCGCCATTCAGAACTCGGCCCCCGCGCGACACTCCGCGAACGGCGGCGCGGCCTCGCGACAAAGCGTCTCGGCAGTCAAACAGGCACGGAAAAAAACCTCTTCAACTCTCCCGAGGTATGAAAATGACTCATCGTCACGGCGGCAGGCAGTGATTATGTCGGAGGCATTCAGATTTCACATTAATCTGGGGCTTCTGGGAGCTAATTCAACACAAGAAGCCTTCCACACCAAGAGAGCAATAGGCATGGATAATTTCACAATATATTATATGACGACAATGTTTTTTTGTGGCAGAAATATATGAGATTGGGGGGGGAGGGGGATTTGGGGGGGGCTTGCTATGGAGACATGTGCCTGATCTGAGTACTTGAGAGAAATTAAAAGCTCATAGGCACAGTGAAGCCGTCAGACTGACAACATCATGAGTAATTCAACATAAGACTGGGAGCATGCCGCTTCAGAAGCCAAATGCTTCTCTTTTTTTCATCTGCATGGGCATGTTTTCAAGCGAAATCCCAAAACTAATTACGGCTCTAATGAATACGAGAAAAAACAAATGTCTTTAACCGTCACAATTTAATAATCTCTGCACAAACACGAATGATGCATTATGACTTTGCTACGCCGTATCGCATCCAGTTTGTGTACTGGGCCCGTAATTATAATTAACAGTGGTAGGGCGAAATAGTTTCCCGGTGATACCAGCTAGCTGCATGTCTGGCTACGGTACGAGCCGTTTCCCTCGGCTCTGCAAACTCCCCCAGGAGCAGATCCTGTCTGGCGGCGCTGTGATGTGACCGGGTGATGAGATATCGCCCGTCACCGTGGCAACGTCCAGTGGCACAAAGGTCTGGAGATTGCAGAGGTTCACAGCTTGGCCATGCGTGCGCGCATTCGCCCGGATCAGACAGCTCGACGCTGAATGTGTCGCGCCATTTTTACATGTCCATCTACATACAGTACATGCATTCTCTGGTCTTTTTTTGAAAATGGTTGCTGAGGATCAAGGGTTGTGCACCCGAGGCATGTTCTACTGTGCTCTGAGAGCCAAGATTTACAGCAGCAACCACAGATTGCGCCAGTGGTTACACATCAGTGCAAATGTGTGTGTGTGTGTGTGTGCGAGAGCAAGAAAAAAGGAGAGCACGAGACAGAGCTAGAGAGAGAGAATCAAGGAGACATAGTCCAGACTTGAACAATAGCACTCTCTCCCACCGTTATGTGTGGGTTAGATTGTGTCACGTTACTGTGACTTTTCACACACAGTGCGTGAGAACTTTACAATGCATATTTTGTGAGGAAGCGTCACATTTGCACACAGGTGAAGGGGTGAGACGGAAAAGATTGAGTTCTTTCGATGGCGTCACTGCCCTTTACAGCTCCGAATTTCCTTCAGGGCAATTAAACCTCACAATTGCCTTCCACCAGACAGACACCTTTCAAAATGGACGACCAGCGTGATAAAGGTTTCTCTGCTGTTTCTGCATATATAACAGGACTGCCTGTACATCATTTTCCCATCAGTGCAAGTCTATAGGCCTATATTGTGTCTCTCAGAAAAGTTCTAGACAGTAGGATAGTTAGAAGATACCTTGTTTTTCTAAATGAATGAATAAATCGAAACCTCAAAAGTACCTGCTTGAATCATAACTGGTGGGAGTTGCCGTGATGACAACAGTAGCCTAATCTCGATCGGCCCGAATCCAAACCCATTACGATCGCATTTAAAATTTTTCAATCAACACAAATTACAAAAAGTGCGATCAATGCACTATTACAGTTGTGTAACTCTTAATTAAATCCCGGCTGTAATTATAGCCGCGCTTATTTTAAAGCACGCGCTTAATCAGCCACGTCTAATTGTGGGACGTTCGCCGCCACAGCGATAATTAACCGCGGAGACTGAAGCGTTGGGCTCCAATACTTGCAATTATCAAATAAAAAAAACAATACTGGTGCCGAACCTCGTTACGCCAGCGGTCTCTCCGGCGGCAGCATAACACAACTGCGGGAGCCTCTCGGCTTTCACGGATTTTCCACAGGCGAGCCCCCCGGAGCCAGGTAATGAGAGTGAGGTTTTTCGGTGGGTGGCAGCTGCTGCCATGCCGACGGCGAACGTGTGAGTCATAACGAATGAAAGCTTGTTTTAACTCATTCATTATATTTATTTAAAAAGAACATTAAAAGGAACTTCTGCATTCCTACTTTGTTGAAGTGAAGTGTACTTTTTTTGTTAAATATGTATGCTGGAACCATATAGTCATTTTGCTTATATTACATTACACCGAACACACAGAATAGGCTATTTTATCTACCTTATGAGTGATCTACCTGAATTTATTATACTTACATTTCCTAGGCTTTATGCTTTTATCAAGTTTCCTTGATCTATATTCACAGTTTCTTTCCAAAATGGAATATTGGAATGTGCGCTGAAAAACTCACTCAAACTAGGGCAGTGACTATTTGATAGCACGGAAGCAACTGCAATGTATTAAACTGAATACAATAACTGTATGACTCCCCCATCTATCTGAGCATGACTGCGAGCATTGCAAATGCAGTGGGAGAGTCCCTGACGCCTGTCTTAGGGGGACCATTATAATAGTGCGTGTTTGTGTGCATGTGCATGTGTGTGTCCACACCTAGAGTTAGGAGTCCCTATGTCACACCCACTGTCTATCGCCCTCTGTTCCCTTGGCCAACAACCCCCCCCCCCCCATGCCCCCTTTAGCAGGGCTTATCAAAGGAGACAATGGTGCAGAGAGTCGTCAAATAAACAATTGGGGAGGTTCTGACCACGCCCATCCATCCACCTTTGTGCCGTCTTTATCAGGCCTGACCCAAAACCAGCCAAAAAACCCAGCCCCCCCCCCACCCATCTCCCTGGTGACAGCCCTAGTATTGCCTAGCAATAACATAAACATTGGCTCCCCTGAGAAAGCATGTGCCTTGTCTAGAGGTCTTCACAGGTTCCCCTAAACCTGAATACCTGAGATCCTAGTCGCGTAGTAGTGCAAGAGTGGGGGCCTTGAGGAGAAAGGTCACCAGAAAATATGCCTTACGGTAATCTGTGTCTCTTACACCGCCATGCCACTGAGACAGGCAGGATTCTTTAAGCGCTGGTCATCTACAAACAAGCCACTACAGGTGCAGTGTATTCAAACCAGAAGGCACATGTGCTTCGGTGCATGTCACTAGTGCTGGAAAAAACCTGCTCCATTACACAGTACACACACACACACACACACACGTGCACGCACGCACGCACACTCAAGGCACAAGTGGTGATATTGATTGCAGAGGAGTTATGCAGTCTCTTTGAGTCTGTGTCTCTCCTCTCCGTAATGCAGATCTATAATAATGCCCTCCATTAGGGACTGCGACATCACAGAGTATAGCTTTTCTTATAGGCTAAGCATGCACTTCTCAGGCTAAAGCCACATGTCTCACTTTGGCTAACAGTCTGTTAGTTTGATGCACGATGGTGCTTTAGTACTTGCATAAATAAAAAAAGAGCGCTGCTTATGGTTGATTAATCTCATGTATTCTGCAATTCATTTATATGTTTAATGGGAGGATGAATGAAAGCATGGAAAAGTGATAGAGCCTGGGCTAGGGGTACCAGGCATACTCCGAATACATGGCTGTTAAATTAAACACGATCCCTAGACTGTTCTACCAGCACCTTCAGCAGAGATCATAAAGTTTGCCACAATAGTTACACTGGCTGTGCTATCTAACTAACTAGGATCATGTCATGTTTGCTTTCTCAAAAAAAAAAAAAAAGCTGAAATTTCCTGGGGATTTCAAACTGTACTTTACCTGCCAACAACTTCCAAAAAAATGTATTTTGACAGAAAGTACGAAGTGGTCTTTCAGTTATTTCGGTAGTTATACCAGACGTCAATATTACTGCCATGAATATACAATGTGGATGAACGCCAGTTTCAATTCCATCTGAATAAATAAACGATAGATGACATAAAGTTGAAGGAAATATCATCACGGGCAAAACTCCACATGGTAAAACAACAAATCATATTGCTTGTTTCCACAGCAACCACCAGCTAAATATCACAATAGACTGATTGCTATTCAAAAAACAAAATGGGGGGGGGATTAAAAAAATATATTTTGTGATTAAAGTGAACCATTATAGTTTTGATAGAAAGACGAGTAGAATACCGGTTGTGCAGTAACAGCTTACGCTCACAATAGCCCTTGATGAGGAATTCATTACACAAATGAAAATGAGAGGAAGTGATGACATTTGTCGCACTTTTGCAGACAGTTTTGCTCTCTGCACTTGATTGGCTGATTAGGCTGATTGCACATTAGAGGACAGATTAAGCATAAGAATGGGGATAAAAATGTTTAAAAAAAGCTCAAGGGCGCTGGAGAACAGGAAGCGTCTCAGTCAGAACTGATCTGTTAGCGTTTTCATGTGAAGAGCCTTTCGTCTGGAGCGAATTGCCACCATTCTCTCCCAGTGATTTTATTGACTCACTTTATTATCTGTGATTTTACTGGCAATGGCTTTTGTTTATTTTTTCTGAGGTCCTTTCCCAGGGTAATGTATGTAGCTTACATATACGTTACCAAATTGTACGGCTGGATATTTACCGATGCTATTGGGGTTAAGCACGCAGCTCAAGGCTACTCTGGTAGCGTTCACATGAGGGAAAGGGTCTTGCGGCTTGGACATAATCACAGTTTCTGGGTCCGTGGAGGGGCTCATCCTGCTGGGTTCCAGTTGTTGGATACACCCCACGGCGTCGCTATCAAACCCTGCCAGTGCCAAATGTAGCCGGTAGCACAGCAGGGAAGCAAATAATTGGCTGTTCCATCATTCAGAGCGGGAGATGCTCTCCTGAACTGACAGAGGATCCCGTAGCAATGAAACAGGAATCTGGGACATTGTCGGATCAGTGTTAAAAAAAAAAAATCAATAAAATAAAGCCAGTTCCTTTAACTTATATACCACTCGCCGCTGCCTAGTCTTTCTATAACTGTGGAAAACCAGACAAAGAGATCCAGGGATCAGTGATGATCCGTGAGGGTGGAGAAAAGACTAAGACTGCTGATGCCGCAGGTGTCCCGGTCAAGCTTCCCGTTGACCCAGACTTTTAGGACCCACTTGGTCACAGTTTTAAAGCAGGGGACCCCCAGCCCCTTGAATGCTGCACTTCCTCCCATCCCACAATGCATTGCTTTAACTCCAGGTCACTGCCTCATTGTACTCTGACCAATCCACAACGTTCCCAGACAAATTACAAGGTGCTGCCATGATGTTGGCCACCAACCTTGCATTTTCTGTAAACCAACTTTGATTGACTGAGATTGATCTTCGTCTTGTGATGATTTGAAAAACTTTTAGTATTGTCGTTGATGCTTGTCAGACCTGTCAACTGTACTTTCGCCTGAACAAGGAGGATGGTGTTGCACCTACCGACCTGTAACTGTGCTTTCGAAAGCAGCCTCTTTGCTGCCTTAAAGGTCTCCTTTCAGTTCAGACTACCAGATGGCCTAGTCATAGGATTGCTACCCAGCCTATTCCATACTCCTATACTTCCATTTCCTGCTCCAGCAGACAGGAAGTCACAGACTCGGATACACACCAAAATCAGGTTAACACTGCATCACTGAATAGACACATTGGTCCACGTGATGAACCCATGGACCACAATGCATTCCTGTGTCTCCCGGTTTCCTATGGCAACACTCCCCCTCCCCCCCCCCCCCCACACACACACACCACCACCACCCCCCTATCCGATCTTCACCCCAGTCTGGTGTACTGTACCTAACACATTTTTTATAAATTTTCAATATTTGAGGTTCTGTGAAATTAGTACTGTTGCCCGCAAACAGGTTAACCATTGAAGCGTCTTTCAGTTTTGTCAAAGGAAGAAGCCGAAAGTAAACTTTTGATATAGGCTACCTCCCTCTCCCACGCCCCTTCACCTGCTGTGCCAGTTGTGAGAGCCTCTTGTCTCCTGGTCCACTCTGAGACCGGGTCGGGTCACCAGTTGGCGCTATTTGTGTTTAAGCACCGGCTTTACAGCTTATTGACACACTGTGTGAGCTCAAGGGGGGTGGATGGGGGGCTAATGATGCCTCCCCCAGCCCCCTGCCATCCTTTGTGTCAGTAGCCCTGCAGGCTGTGGGACAGTAACCCCCAGCATTGTGTCAACGTTTAACTTCCCCCACTTTACTTTAATATCCATTAGGTTAAACCAAGCCTCAGAGCTGGGAACTGCAGGCCACCAGCATACCCACACTCACGTGCAAACACACTCTTTCTCATGTACACACACACATACACACACTCTCGCTCTCTGCTGACACACACACACATACACATACAGGCACACCCTTACACACATACTGTATACACACACAGTCTCTCACACGCACGCACGCACCGTGCGCATGCGTGTCGGGTTGTATTTAACCGCTTTGTCCTGGCTACTCACACCCACTGCAGCACGAAACAGTGGGGAAGGCAAAATCTATTTCTTCCTTCCAAATTGATCTTTCAATTCAACGGCAGAAATGACTGTTTGAAAATGCCCCCCGCGCCGTCGGCTCGGCTCGGCTGTGGCTTTGCCTCTTTCTCCGGCGGAGCCGATAATGAGATCAGGAATCAGTGCCGCGGCCCGGCGGGTGGGCTGGAAAGCGTCAGGTGGAATTAATTCAGAAGATAAACAAGGCGTTGCGATGGAGTAGCGACACTGCGTTCAATACGCCATTAGTTACAGACACCGGGGCGGCGTACTGCGTTCAGCGAGTTTTTCCGCAGTTGTAAGCACAGGCATTTGTTGCGCTTAGTAGCTTATCAGTGAGATTGAACACCTCTGCTCTGTGGTTTGATTTTTATACTGTACTTATTGGCTACCCAGTGGTCAGTAACATCATGGGCGGCTTGAAACAGTGGCTGCTATAAACTATGTGCGTAATCTTAAAAAGGGCACCTTAAAAAGATACAAAGGACACAGGCACTGTTGTACAGTGTATTCGCAGAGTGGCTATAATGCATATGAGCTTGACACTTGGACAGTGTATATAAGCACCACGCTTGGAAGTTGGACAGTATATAAGTGCCATGCTTAGACAGTGTGTAACTGCCATGCTTGGGCAGTATATAAATGCCATACTTAGACAGTATATAAGTGCCATGCTTGGACAGAATATAAGTGCCATACTTAGACAGTATATAAGTGCCATGCTTGGACAGTATATAAGTGCCATGCTTGGACAGTGTATAAGTGCCATGATTAGACAGTATATACACTGCCTGGCCAAAAAAAAAGTCGCACACTCTAATATGTCGTTGGACTGCCTTTAGCTTTGATTACGGCACGCATTTGTCGTGGCATTGTTTCGACAACCTTATGCAACGTCACAACATATATTTTCGTCCAGAGTTGGCCGAGATCTTGTATTGACGACGGGAGAGTCGAACCACTCCGTAAAGTCTTCTCCAGCACATCCCAAAGACTTTCAGTGGGGTTAAGGTCAGGACTCTGGTGGCCAATTCATGTGCGAAAATGATTCCTCATGCTCTCTGAACCACTCTTTCACAATTTGAGCCGGATGAGTCTTGGCATTGTCATCCTGGAATATGCCCATTGATGGGATAACCTGGTCATTCAGTACATTCAGGTACTCAGCTGACTTCATTTTATTGCTGCAAAACGTTGCTGAGCCTAGACCTGACCAATTGAAGCAACCCCAGATCATAACACTGCCTCCAGAAGCTTGTACAGTGGGCACTATGCATGACGGGTGCAACAGCGACTTTTTTTTTGGCCAGGCAGTGTATGTGCCATGCATGGACAGTACATAAATGCCACACTTGTACAGTATATAAATGCTATGCTTGGACTATATTGAAATGTGATGCTTGGACAGTGTCCGGGTCACACAGCGAACAGTATCGTGTTTTCAACAGCTTTCTTAGTTGTTTTGGCTCTTGTCTTTCCAATCTGCCTCCTCAATGATATCTAAACAAACAAAATGTGCTTCCTTCTGTTTCTCTCTCTGTAACCAGGATATGAAAGAGTTCAAAGAGAGTTTGCCTTGTGAGAGAGAGGTCGAGGGAGAAAGGAAAGGAGAGATGAGAGGGAAAAGAAAGGTAACGGTACTGAGGTGTGTGCGTGCGTGCATGCGTGTGTGTGTGTGTGTGTGTGTGTGTGTGTGTCTGTGTGCGCGTTTGACTGTGCCTGTGTGTGTGCGTGTGTGCTTGTGTGTGTGTTTGTTCAGAAAGGGTAGGAGGGTTATTTGCCCTGCAGTTTGTTTATTTATGCAAAATAGCGCAGAGACAAAACTGGAATTCCTTACAGCCGCATATACACTGGGGAAATGTACTGTTTCAGGCAGGCTCTGGGGCCTGTGTGTGGGGGGAGTTTTAGTGGCATCTGAACCATTATTTATTCCCATTTCTGGTAACAAAATCTCTTTAGCAGCTGCATAAGGAGAGAGACAGCGGAACACATGCATCAACAATCAGCACAGATACACACATAATACACACATACACATACACACACACAGAAACATACATAATACACACACATATACACACAGATACATGACATACACACACACAGATACATACATAATACACACATACACATACACACACAGATACATACATAATACACACACACACACAGATACATACATATTACACGCACACATATACAGTACATCAGCGCAGATACAATACAAACATATTCATCTGCACTCTGTGCGCGCGCGCGCACGCACGCACGCATGCACACGCACACGCACACGCACACGCACACGCACACACACACACACAGAAAATGTCTTTATGTTTTACATTACAAGACTGAGGCAAGAGTAGGCTTTAACAATTTGGCCCTAGAACTGTTTTTTCCCCCCATTCGCACAGGACCGCCGAAGCGAATGGAAAAGACACAAATAAGCCCCTCCCCACGGGTCCAGGGCTGCGCAGGACCAGCAGGGGTGAGAAGAAGGCTGTGCGCCTAATGCGGAGGAGCGAGGCAGATGGGAGTAAGATGGCCTAAAATGGACACTGTTCACCATAAGTGCACCATCACTCATAAATCTCTTCTGTATGATGAGTAACTTACTGAGATAGGAAGGATATGTAGCAGCCCAAACAATATTGCAATAGTTCAGATAAGGGAAGACGAAGCTATAATATAAAGTTAGATAAGAGGAAGGGTGAATAAGTGAGCAAACTTTTCTCAAAATGCCAGGCATTTTCATAGATCTCCTGCAAACGTGGTCAATATGATTGAAACATACTTTGCTTTACCAGTCTGTATTATCGAGTGAATTAACAGGACATGCCAGTTCAGTCAAACAGCCGTCATGTTAAATTAGACACGCCCCCTGGGCGTCTACCTGCAGCCTGGCCTAGTGCATCTGCTGTGTCTGTGTGGGAGTCCCATCGGGATTCTTTAAACCAAACTCTGGAAAATCAGTTCTGATACCAATTGATTGAGAAGCCTCATGTCGAAACCGGACGAATGGTGAATATTTAATGAGCCCGATCCGGTCCCGTCCGGTCCAGTGAATTATTAAGGAGGGAGGGCTCCGGATTGTGAGTACGAACACAGTGATCTCTCGTTCCTCCCTTTCTCTGTCCAGGATTCCTCAGTCTGCCTCTCCCTCTCTGGGCCTCATGTATAAACGGTGCCTACGTACAAAAAAGATGCGTGTGCCAGTTCCCCCGCCAATTCCCACGGTCTCAAAAAATGTGCGTACGCACGAGTCACGCTCTGCGTAAATGTGCGCGTGTTTTGAACGTCAAGTTTGCTTTCATAAATCCCAAATACGCGGGGAAAGTGGCGTACGTGTCTTTTTTTCCCGTACGCACCGTTTATACATCTGACTCTATCTTCCATTGTCCGCCCTCTCTTTCTTCCCGTCTGTGTCGACTCTCTGCTCTCTCTTTCAATCTCACTTTCGCTCTTTACAGGGTCTTTCCCTATTTCGCAAATGATTTAAAGGATTCCAGAAGGCCCCTCTCTCCCACTCTCTCTGTCTCAATTTTCCTCTCCCTGTCTTTCAGTTTCCCTCCCTTTTCCTCTCCATCTCTCTCTCTCTCTCTCTCTCTCAATCTTCCAGCCATTAATATTTCAGACAGCAGACAGAGTAGTTTGTATATTACCCCCTGTCCTGTCCAGTCCTTTTCAGACGGGTTTCCTGCCTCTCTCCTACGCTCGTAAAAAAGCCAGCGGTGATCCATAAAATGCACTTCTACTGATGGAGACGGGCAGGAGCTGGGGGTTGTGGGGGGGGAGAGTCAGCGCTAGAAACCGCGGACTACGACTGCAGACGGGCGGTCTGTTGGACTCCCCTCAGCCGTGAATTCCGTCCCTCCACAGGAAACATCGGCAACGATGCGAAGAAGCAACGGACTCCCCAATACCCGACCGCAAATCCCAGCTCTCTGAATGCACCTACGCTGAACTCAGGCGAGACGGATCAGCTCGGATCCCCGCTGCTGAAATGCGACCTCCACGGGACTCGCTCGCTTATTTTTCGGGCTTATCCCGTCCAGTTCCTGGACGGACCGCTCGTGCGGGGCGCGACAGCGCGGCTTAAAGCCGCAGCCTGATCTGGACTGCGCCGTCTGCGGGCGGTTGGTCCGGTCAGCTGACGCCGTTAGCCGTAGCATCGCCCTGGGGAGGGAGGGCTGTGGTCAGCAGGGTGACACATCAGTGGCCAGGTGTCTGAAATCTGTATGTGACAGCTGGACAGTCCTCTGGATTTTGGAGGACACAAGTGTTTGTATGTTGGCCTCCCGAATCTACTGAAGACACTGCAGCAACGGCACGGAGCTACAGCAGCAACTGGGCATTCCATAGTGGGTTGGAAAAGAAAATTTGGAAAAGAAATTTTTTTTTTACAAGGATTGAAAAATAAAAATAAATAAACGTAATACAACAATAATAATATTATGATAAATTTGACATTTCAGATAAAGACAGAGAGTCTGAGTGTTGAGTACTCTCATGTGGTTGTGATAATTCAAGCCCATGTAATTAATCCTCCTAAGGAACTGTCACCGGCAGTGTGTCTCTGTCACTGTCCGCCACTGTATCTCTCCAGGGGGCCTGTTGGGGCCCAGGCCGTCTAACCGTCTGCCTGAAGAACTCCAGGGGGCTGGCTTTAATTAACCTGTCACCGTGGAGAGAACAGAGCCAATACAGAATAATATCTTTGTTTCTCTTGATGTGCGTTCTGAACATTGAATTGTTCATGTGTGCACTTTAGTGTGCGACTGTGTGTGTGTGTGTGTGTGTGTGTGTGTGTGTGCTTTGAGGAGAGACACAATGCTGGATGTGCCTAGGCTGCAGTCTCACACAAGTGCTCTTGTCACCCAGTCACCATGCTAGTCCCACTCCCAGTCTCACACAAACACCATACACTCCCATCTCCTTCTCTCTCCTTTTTTGCCTCAGTTTTCAGTCCTCTTCTTGCTCCGACCCCACCACCCTCCCGTTTAAATCAAAGCATCAAGTCAGTGACTGATGGCAGGGGGCCAGAAGGTGTTCTTTGTTGTTGCCATAGTAACCAAGCCCTGGCTTCTGAGCCCCCACAGCTTTCTCTCTAAATAGCAGCCCCCCGCCCAAAAAAAAAAAAAAACACGTGCTCCCATATCACAGTTTTAGTGCATATTTATCTCTCTGGACCGACATGAGGAAACTATAACCCCTTCCTGGCCATAAAGCATCTGCTAGGACTGTGGGTGGTGGTGTGGGTAGGGTGAGGGCTGGGGCAACTATTAACGACCCAGCAGGTCCACACCGACGACGTTTTTTTTTTGTCGGCGTTCGCTTTCACGCTCTCTCGCCGTCCCCTCTCTCTCGCGCGCAGCGGTGAGCAGTTTGCGATGGCCGCCGGTGGCCGTTTCCCCTTAATTTCTTTTGCCCGGTCCACGCATCACACTGATCGCATCTGGTACTTATTAAAGCCTTCGTCTCGTCGGACACTGCCTCACAACGGGGGGCTATCGCTAGGCGAGCTTATGGTTTTGTACAAAAAAAAAAAGAAGAGGAATATGGTGATTTACAGGCACGAGTGGCTTCAAGGGCTCGATTACTCACGCCCACGCGGTCCCGCTCGCAGACACTTGCGCACACTCCCGCACACACTCATACACATTCGCACACACTCTTATACAATACAGACACAGCATTGCGCAGGCTTGCCTCTCTGAAAACAATATAATTTACCTTGTAATGAAACATAATTTTGCACTGGTAGGAATTTTCCAAGAAAGGAAAAACGCCCTAATGGGCAAGCTGGTCTTTGAATAGACTCAAAAAAAAAAAGAAGAAAAAAAAAAAAAAAGAACAATGAAAGCCCCCATTTCCTCTCCTAAAATAACTGACACAGGCCTGTTACAGGGTATTTCTGCAATGGGAGCGTGTAATTAAAGTATTGCTTTCTGTTTGCTCTGTTGTCTCACGGGCTCCTGTTTGCTGTCGCCAGGGAGAACGGCCCCGCCCACAAAACCCACGGCCCCTCCCAGTCTTCCAGAGACCCCGCCTCCAGATACGCAAGTCAACCCTGCAACCTAATCCAAGGCAGACTGCCTGCAGGCCAAGGTGAAGGTGCACCTGTCTCAGGTAATGAACATCCTGAATGGCTTTTTCTTTTCTTCTTTTTTCCCGAAAACCCAGAGTTATTCCACAGCTTCGGAGACCGGAACCCCCCCCCCCCCCCACCCCGACTTTCCCAACCAGATGCCCCATCCCTGGGGGCGTCGTTGGCGCTGGCTTGCGTGACCGGCCCCCAGCCCCTGGCTCATGCTGCGAGCATGCGGAGCGCGCTGATTACAGACGGGGCCCGACGTGATTACAGGGACTCGTGCGGTGGCTGGGATAGGGGGTTGGGGGGGGGGCAACCGGTCGTTAACGTTGATGAATGCCCCCCCCCCCTTCCCCTGACCCGACCACCACAAGTACCTACTGTTATTGTTCCATTTAGTTGCATGCCTCCACTCTGTTCCCAAGCTTTCTAGCACATTCCACAGGGAGGCAGGTTCCCCCATCCAACATGCAGGTCCTGTCACCATTGTGAATCTCCCCATCATGTTACCATGGTATCTACACCGACATGTACAATTCGGCAGATGGTCCCACAGGCTCTTTTAGGAAATTAAAAACAAGCAAAATAGATACATTTCAACCGCTTAATTATCTCCGCCTGACAACCCGCGCGCGCGAAGCACTGGCCACCTCTTGCGACGCTCAGCTATCAAAGTGGCTAATTACCAAGATGGCCGTGACGACCGGCTGAGATATCCATCAAGATGACCTGCCGCTCCACATTATTAGGCTCATTGAGCAGTTTCTATAATGGCCTTTTCATTAAGTAAACTCTCGGTAGTTGCGGCACGGGGCCTGAGGGCAGAGGAGGGTTTTAAACGAGAGCTGGATGAGAGAGGCTCTCGGCAGACGCTGTCACGGAGCCGCCAGTGTTACTCGCTCTCCATACCTCCAGCGTACTTCATTACCCTATTCAAGTTACTTCCCATGGGGCCGCGTACGCCGCGCGGCACGAACGCTTCCACGTTACGCGCCGCGGTAGACTTATCCGACGCTATTTCTCATCTGCAGTTTTGAATAACAATGATCGCATAACAGCCGACAATAAAGAAGGATAACGGGGGGACAGATGACACCGCGGCACCCGCAACCGACAATATGATTGGCGAAATTATCATGACAAAACTCCAGCACGGCAAAAAAAATACAAAAAGGGGGTCAGGACGATACATTGACCTCTCTCCGGCTCGGGCGTTCATAAAAAGCCTTTAAACAAGACAATCCCCACCCCCTGCTGTTACCTGAGTACCGTGAGAGCAGCACAACAGCAAAAACCTTCCCCATTGGAATACTTTCAGTTATGTTTAAAAAAAAAAACGATCGCAAACTAATAATTATAATAACACGCTTCTGTATTCATAACCATAGCCATAATTATAATAATAATAGCTAACATATTAACTAAAAATAAAAGGCAATATAAATAATGAAAATATAACTGAATTTATAAAGAAAGCAAACGTAAACTGGAAAAAAGCTGCTCAAATCAATGGTGAAAAAAATCTTATTTCGGTGCCATTCCTGGTGCTTTGTGTCCGACTCCTCGCACAGTCGGACAAATTGTGACTGGCAGCCATTTAAGAGTTAGAGCAGCAGGGCGGCCCGGCGGGGTAAATCACGACGAATACAAAGAGCCGCAGGAATTAGGCCCGCCTCATCAGGCCGTACAATGCGCTCATCTGCACGTCTCAACAATCGCCTCCTCGAAAAGCGCCCTCACCCTCCGTCCCCTTCCCTCCCCCTCGCCATAAACGCGCGATCGCACCGTCAAGGTCGTACGTTCCGAACGGCGAACGGAATGGTTACCGCCGCGGACCGTTTCCGAGCGGAAGCGGCTTCAGCCCTCGCTGTATGGGCCCTTGTGAGGGTCAGACACATCTTCAGAACGGGGGGCCGGTCAGGGGAAGCAGCAGGACAAAAGAAAAAAGACAGTAATAGAGAGAGGGCTCGGCACATAAAAGCCATTCATCAACGGAACGCATTCACACTGATTCACGGCACACTCGAGCACACGGATTCATCTAAAATCCTCAACACGTTATACGTATATATACAGATCCTTTCCAAAAAATTAGAATATCATGGAAAAGTTTTTTTTCCCCCCATAATTCCATTCAAAAAGTGAAACTTTCATAGATTATAGATTCATTACACACAAAGTGAAATATTTCTAGCCTTTATTTGTTTCATTTTTCATAATTTTGGCTTACAGCTCCAGAAAACCCCCAAAGCAGTATTTCAAGAAATTAGAATAGTGTGTCGAAAATCAGCATTTACTTCAGTTATTTCAGAGAATTAATGTTTTAGACTGAGTGTCACACTATCATCTAATTTACTCAAAACACCTGTAAAGTTTATCTCAGTTTGGTTCAGTATGGGGAAGACTGCACAATTGGCCAGAAGACCATCATTGACACCCTCCAGAAGATGGGTAAGCCACAAAAGGTCATCGCTAAGGAGGCTGGCTGTTCACAGAGTGCAGTGTCCAAGCATATCAATAGAAAGTTTAGTGGAAGGGAAAAATGTGGCATGAGAAGGTGCACAAGCAAAAGAGATGACCGTAGGCTTCAGCGGATTGTCAAGCAAAGACGATTCCAAAATTTGGCGGAGATGCAGAGGGAGTGGACTGAGGCTGGAGTCAGTGCTTCAAAAACCACCACGTACAGACGTATCCGGGACATGGGCTACAACTGTCGGATTCCTCGAGTCAAGCCACTCCACTCATTCTCTGAAATAACTGAAGTAAATGCTGATTTTCGAAACACTATTCTAATTTCTTGAAATACTGTTTTGGGGGTTTTCTGGAGCTGTAAGCCAAAATTATGAAAAATGAAACAAATAAAGGCTAGAAATATTTCACTTTGTGTGTAATGAATCTATAATCTATGAAAGTTTCACTTTTTGAATGGAATTATGGAAAAAAAAAAACTTTTCCATGATATTCAAATTTTTTGGAAAGGATCTGTATGTATGTATAAAATATAGTATAAAGCTCAGAGAAAACAGGCAAGCTACTGATGGAGGACATTCAATTCCCCCACAAGCCCCCGTGCCCCCATAATTACAATAACACAGTGGGGAAGGGCCCCTGGGCCAAATTGTAAAGTAGGGAAAAACATAAGCTTCAAAAATGCATTTACACTTGATCACAAGCTCAAGAGCTTAGAAAGCCTGTAAAGGGGCAAACACAGACACCACCCTGACATCCGAAAAGGCTGCGCACGTAGACATGTTAGCACAGACTGACGTTACTGAGAAATAGCTTCTGTAAACTGCTCTGACGCTCCCCAAACCGATTTTGATTGATCCTCACACCAAGTTAAATCACACGATGTCTGTTGATCCCTCGAGATACGAGTCAGTTTGACCGCGGTGGCTTTGTCCTTTGCCTATGACAACTTTTAGGATGTGTTTATGCATGTATATCATCTTTGGGAGCCAGCTAATGTTGCCACAGCATAAGGACGGTACACACACACACGCACACACACACACACACACAGAACACATGCCTATGACCTGCAAACTTCCCGCGGAGCAGGCGCTGGCAAAGTGACCCTTTGACCTTCTGGCGCCACTGAACTTTCTGGCTCCTCTAAAGCGTCTCACGCAGCCTATCAGAGAACACGGGCGGCAGCGCAGTGACGGATACCCACCCTCAGCCGGCCGCCGTCGAGTCCAAAAGAGAAAATACACCGGGCAGTGAATCACTGAACAAGCAACAACCCCTTATTCACCTCCACCCTTTCATTTTGCATGTTGCAGTGAAAGGTAGACTTTTGCAAAACACATCACGTTGGCTGTGTGGTGTGGAGTCATTCTGCACGCAGTGTCAAGGGGGGAAGGGGGCAGGTCATTGGGGTGTAGCGGGGGGGGGGGGGGGGGGGGGGGGTATGGTAAATGGGGGTACTCACAGTCTGGACAATGCCGCATTCTTCTGGAACAGCATTTCAGGGAGCTGCTGTAGCTGGTTCCTGTTCAGGCGCCTGCAGGAGACACACACACACACACACACACAATTTATGTCAATTAAACCTGAGGGCATGGTATAAGGGCAGATACCAGGGCTGTGACCTCTGCATGAGGCAGTAGTCACTGCTGTCCGTGTGGCCCCAAACACCAGTGCCACGGTCAGCTCGGGAGTGCCTACCGGACATCCCGCACTCATTAACACTGATAAACCCAAACCTGGGTTCTTCATCATGATAGAAATTTTCATGGAAAATTACAACATAAAGAAACAGAGGAGCAAGAATACAATTTTTGCAAACATGTAAGCAAACAAGAAATTTTTTTAAGAAACAAACCCAAAAATAATTATGTTCCCAGTGTTATATCACACTATTAACCTTGAGTTCGCAACAGGGCGTTTTAGTGTGAGAATCTTACAGGCCTAAATCACCTGAATTCTTGTTCAAAGGCTAGGGAGGCGGGGCAATAGCGAGCTCATGCCGGTTGAGTGACAGTCACTCCGGGACAGAGAGTAGGAGTAAGGGACACAGGCTACAGCTGAGAATTCGGCAGCTGCCCCTGACGGAAGACTACTTAGACTCTTCCTCTCCGCGTGGGAAAGTAATAACAGAGGAAAAGCAGGGATTATGCACACAAAAATATTTAGATAAATCAAGGGAAAGATTGCAACTGATTACGGCTTCCAAAAAACCTTGAGTTTTCAGATCAAACCCCCCTGGTGTGTCATTGAGAACATGTATGTAATTACCAAGATATGGATTTGGATGTATGGAAGCCTGCAGATGACAGACCTGGCTGTCTTATTATCTGCTAACAGAGCTGACAGTTAAACACCGTGTGGGGGTGGGGGTGGGGGGTGGGGGGGGGGGTTGTGGTTCAGCCGTAGGGCTCGGGCCTGCCTCCTCCTCCCACCTCCTCCTCTTGCCACCCAGAGAGGTTTTCTAGGGCCGCCCAAGAGACCCCTAATGGCCTACTTCATCACTATGCATAGTGAGTGGACCCTGATGTTGGACCCTCCCGTAGAGCAGAGAGTGTTATTGCGGCTATTTTGTGCGCACACTCTTGTGTGTGTCCTTGTGCGTGTATATTTGTGAAGGGCTGAGTGAGTAAGTGAAAGAAAGATGGTGCGTATGCATGTGTGTTTGTTTACAGTATCCACAGGCTTGTATCTGCTTTTGTGTGCGTTCATGCAAGACAGTGACCGTGTGTGTGTGTGTGTGTGTGTGCATATGTGTGCGTATGTGTGTGTGTGTGTGTGTGTGGTTTAGAGTGTTATTCTCGCAGCAGAATGTGTAAGTGGTAAAACATTCAGGTTTCGAATACACCCCCCAAACCCCCCCACCCCCACACAGCCAGGGGCACTCACAGCCTCTCCAGCTCCTTCATGTCATCAAACGCTCCTCTCTCGATGGTGCCAATTTGGTTTTCCATCAGCTGCCTGCGGAGAGTGAGAGAGAAAGAGAGCAGGGAGATGAGGTGACAGCTTTGGGGGGTTGGGCGGCCTAAAGTACAGAGGCTGGGAACCCTGTTCTAGGGGGTGCCACGTTGCCGGGTGTCCAGAAGAGTGGACAGGCGATAAACTCGTGGCCTGTGGTCTGGGGGTCGTGGGGACGGGGTCACTTTTTTTTTCTCTAGAAGATGGGGTGTTTTTGTTCTCGGGGGCGCCAGGGAAAAATGCTTTTTCTGCGGTGAGTTTCGGAAAGGGAGGGGTGCGGTCAGTGCCTCTGTCCTGTAAAGGGATGCTCAATGGTGATAATAAACGCAGCGGTCAACGGGGGCTGCCAAAACCGTCTCTCACAAAACCGACAGCGAAGAAAATAAATAGATAAAAGGAAAACTATACGAGCACAAGATCACTAGACCAGCATCCAACCCATAAACAAAGGAGTTCCTTCATCAACAGATGAAAGAGGAATGGTGTCCCTCTTGGATCTCACATCCTTTTGAAGCCTTGGAGAAATGTTCGGCTTTTATAATTCCTTTGGAATCTAATGTAAATGGAAAATCATAAATCAAGGACATTTGGACATCATAAATTTATGAATAAAAGTGTAACTGAAATGACAGGTTCTTATGAATATTGATGGTATGGGGATAGAAAACATTCACAAAGGCTGATTATACAAACGTCAGTCGACGGAAGAATCTGGTTCATTTTACCTGACAGTTATACTATGCTGTCGTGATATTTTCTAGACGGGTCCGTGGTCAGCAGTTTTGCTACCAGCCAAGAGTCAAACATTGCTGGCAGAATTTAAAAAAAAAACCACAGTACTCAATAGGAAGTTCAAGTATAATTTTTTTTCTTTCTCAAAGACAACAAGGAATAGAAATGGTCATACATTGTTTAGGCAGGATTGGGGGAGGGGGACCTGTGGAAAGGATCTCTATTCTGTCAGATTTTCCTTTTTAAAAGACACAGCTGGACTGTAACACAAGCCTTTCTCCAAGCCCAGGAGCCTTGGTCCTCCTGTGAATTACACTTCCAGGTCCTCAGCTAGGAGGTCAAAGGTCAAAGTTCAGAACCCTTGTTAGTCTGAAGGCCCCTGATTCATAGCAGGGGGTCAGAAAGAGCAGAAGCCCCCCACCCCCCGCCCCCGCTTCACTCTATGGTCCCAGTCAGTGTTCCAGCTGAGTTTAACTGTGACCTCCCTGCCCATTGGGGACCGATGTATTCCTCGATTTTCCAGCTCGTACAGCCTGATAATCCTTTCGCCAGATTTCATGTCCCCTCAAAAGGAACCATCTCACTGGTGACAAGGTAACATCTACCCAGGAATACGAAAGATGGGTGCGTGTGGTAGGGGTACAAATTATAAGTCATTTATAAGACTTACAGTAGGGAAACTTACAGTAAGTGCATTCGACTTAAGTTGGTGAGACAACAACTAATCATAATCATTGTCCAAGAAAGTCAAACCTTTCTTCAGAAATGATGCTAGCAGCAACCGCAGTGCTTGAAAGATTAAGACATCCAGGGGTGGGCCTCCTGGGAAGGCTAATGATGGCAACACTAGCTTATTCGCTACTCTCTACTACTCCACTGCTTCAAAAGTAATTACAACTCTGAGGACAAGATGGCCCTTTGAATAATGCCATATGTACAGGTGCTGTGTGCATAAAGACACATGTACAGTAGATTAGGACTGTAGCTCCCAATCCTCTGTCTATAAACCCCCAGGCGGTCCGTGAAGGATTCCCAGGAAGCCCTTTTAGACTTTAAGGTATTATCCTTGGTAGTATTATGGTCATTGTAATCTTTAACGTTAAATATATAGTGCTAAACACTTGGTACATTTAATCTTGCCTGAGACCAGATTTGGTTGGCAGAATTGTACTGTGGTGGTCTCCTTTAGTAATTCTTCCATGTACAGTCCTGGAGTGTTAAATAGTTACTGCAATGCAGCCTATAGCACACGTCAGACAGGTGTCAAAAGTTAACCATTTTATGGAGGCTGGGCTGTTCAGTCAGAGGGTGGTCATTTTAGGGGTCCTGGAGATACATTTGGGAGAAACAGAAGGGATCACTTACAGGACTCTGAGGTACTTCAGGCCGGCAAAGTCATTCTTGGTGATGCGGGTGAGGTTGTTTCCATTCAGCTCCCTATAAAAGAAAGCATGGAGGTCAAGCAAACGCAAACTTGCACACAGGATGAAGTACTGTAGAGCCCGGGCAGACCTCCAACTGAATCTGGAACCTTCCCTACATAACATTCTCTGCTGAAGAGCAGACCGTGTGGCCTCTACCAAAAAAATAATTAAGAATGCAACTGAATGTTGTGCTACTGCATCAGTAATACAGAGAGAGAAATTGATGCACATTAAGAGAGAAATTTATATGCAATATTACATTATAAAAATATGCAAGTAGTGAAAATGTTAGGTCTTTCGTTTTTCTAAGTTACTATTCAAATAAATGAACGTGTTATTAGTAAAGACCAACGGTATTTAGCGTTCCTAAGCCTTCAGTCACATAAAACATGCATCGGGCAAGGGGAGGGGAGTGGCAGAGGATGGGGGAGTGAGACAGGGCTGGCTTCTGTTCCCCCTGCTCCTCCGACAGCTTGGAGCCCTTTCAAACGCAACACCCCCAATTCCCCCGGCCTCATCGGGGGTGGGAGAGAAACGCAAACAAACACAAAAGCCGCACGGCTCGTTTACAGCGGAACCTCCCTCCCACTCCGATGACTCCAACTCCAAAACGCAGATGAAAGGGAGGCGGAGAGATTGAGGGCGGGAAGTCGAAAGCGCCCGAGGAGCGCGCCGCGCAGTTTCCTCGTCCGCGCCGAGGGGCGACGGCCGACCGTTTCGCGCTTCGGGGCGGTCAGACAAAAGGGCGGGGTGTTTAATTAAACGGGGGGGGGGGGGGGGGGGGCCCGAGGGGCTGGCAGGGGCCCGAGGGGCTGGCAGACAGGGCTGCGGCGACGGCGCTCCGGGGCGATTGGACGGCGGCGCGGCGGCCGCCCCCCTCACACCCGCAGCGAGCCCGAGAGCCGGAGACCACCGCCGCAGACCGCCGCGCTACCGCTCCATCCATCATCGCGCTTTTACTCTACCTCCCCGTACCTCCGTTTGTCGCTCCGCTCCCACGTCTCCGCGCCCCGCCAACGCGGCGGCTCAGCGCTCGCAAACGTCTCGGATCGGGACGCCGTGTCCACAGGGCAAAGTGCGACCATCTCACAAATTAAAAAGCGAATGAGGAAAAGAACCAATCAAATAGTGCCCTCGTCGTGCACCCCCGCCTTTTCTAATATAATGAAAGGAACTCTGGCAAGCAGCATGTCCTCCAGTGGAGAGAGAGTGAGCCGCTTGCCTGTGCTCCCCCAAATTGAAACTGTGGCATTTCAAGCAGAAAATAAAACATAACAATCGCAACATGTAAATGCAAGGAGGAAGATTTTTATTATTGGCTCTATCTTTTTTGTAAGATGGTGTTTAGCTTTTTGACTACATCACCGAATAAGCCCCTCGGGGCCCACAACCAGGCGGAGCTTTAAAAAGCATATATTCGTCAGAAATTCCACAACAAAGGCAATAAGAAAAACCAGAGAGGCATCAAAGCCCGAGCTCGCGTCCCTGGTTAATGCATCCCGAGCGCTGACCAAGCTGCCGTTCACCAGCTTGCTGCTCCGTGCCATGTCTGCTTCTATTACCTCATCGCCCGGCTTGAGTGACAGCCCAGGGATGATGTCACCCTTGAGGTGCCTGGGGGGAGGGTCACGCTTAGAGACAGCCACTCGTGTTCCAGCAGGCGCCGCACAGACAGGCGGAACGCCACCCCCCCCCCCCCCCCCCCCTATGGACCCCAGGAAGCCTCCACATCTGTGCATCAGGGAGATGAGGGAACACTCGGTCTTGACTTGATTTGCCTCGCACCGTAGACCCGGATCCCTAGGTCCACAACCAATGAGCCTGGTGTAACCCTGAGAGAGCCTTTCTGGATTTTGCATCAGGATCAAAGGTCAAGAGGTTGCGGCTCTGTTGCTATGGACTCTTCAAGTGATGAAGGAAACATCAAATTGCTCATTGAAGAACGTCTTTTTTTTTCTTCTCTGGCTTTCTTGTTTCACTCAGTTTGACAGGGCCAGACTCAATGTGAAACATTATTACATCGCACTCTTTTGACAGACGCTTTTATCCAAAACGACGTACAATAAGTGCATATCAAAGGTCATTGAGAGAACTACAAACAGCTCAAGTAAACTACAGTTCCGTCACAAAGTAGCAGCTTTAGCCATGAACATCGAGTCTAGTTCACACAGTAAAGCTATGGCTAAGTCTTAAGAGAAGTGAGGCCCGATCACGAGAGACACGATAAAGAACTACAACATCAAGACCAAGACACTAGTACTACATGAAAGTACTAGAAAATCAAGATACAAGATAAAGAAACAAGATACAAGCGCTACATGAAAGTGCAACTACGATTGGTGGATCAGTCAAGGTGGAATCTAGAGGTGATTCTTCAAGCCACAACGGAAAACAGGCAGCGACTGGGCAGTTCGAAGAAACAAACCAAACGATCGCGTGGATGAAGTGCAGTATAATCTGAGGCTACAGCAGGAGGATACCACTGGGTTAAAGTCCCATGCGGGGCCCTACCATTGTACCCATTGCTCAAGGTCCTTCAGATCAACTTTGCTCCAGTCGAATCAATAATCAAAGTGAAGGGTCAGATTTGTTAAGGGTCACCTGGCTGGGGTCAGTGTGGGCGTGTCAGGCCTCGGGGCTGAGACAGAGGGTATATTAAATGTTGGAACAGAGTGGGGTGCGGGGCGTGGGTCTGTCAGGGCTTAGGGCAGGGTGGGGCGGGGTCCTTGTTGGAGTGGATGGGGCACGTCGTACAGCTGAGGTCAGCCTGAGGATGGCGGTGTGTAATGCGATGGGGTGGGGCATGCTGGCTGGGGTGGGGGGGGGGGGGGGGGTGTCAGGACATGGGAGAAGAGAGCAGTGCCCTCCCTTTCCCATGGTAGGAAGCAGCACTGGGAACTCAGCAGGTTAAATTACATTATTTATCTTGCCTCTGAGGCACAACGGGCCCTTTTCCAGGTTCCTAACCACTATAAAACTTCAAAGTGTGCCATTTGTGTACCTTTTTGTGTACCAAGGGTTTCCTGAGCAAAATTGAATTAAGTAAATAAATTATATTTATCTTACTCATATGTTGGGAATCTCAAATGGAAGAAAAACGGTTTTGTTTTATGCAATGATAAATTAAATGTATTCTGGGCGATGCAGGAAGAGAAAACACATGTGGTGCCCACACACACACACACACACGCACACACACAAACAAGAATGTTTTTTTTAGCTTGTGCTTTCTTGCTGAGTTGCAACACCTAAAAATGTAAGTTGTAAGCTTGCTTATGCGGGGACAGCCTTTTCTATTTGTCATTGCTCTGTCAGAGCTTTTTTCAGTAGTTTTGCAGTGTTTGTCATGAGCTCGGTATGTTTGCACAATCTAATGAATATTAATCTGTTTGACCATATGGCCGCACTCATTGTTTAATTGCATGGTGCTGAGCAACTGTCCGACTGAATGTGACTGTGAGCGACTGCGAGAGACAGTGAGCGACCGCGCACAGCGAACTGTACAGAGGTGACAGCTGGATGTTCACAGCCTTTGCATTGCAAGCTTATATGATCAGAGAGGTGGAAAACAGGGTGACATCACTGTTTCACAGAGCCTAGAATGAGTTGATTTGCCTCATAATTGCTCGCTGTAGTGGAACAGGCGATCTGATCTGTGCAATTCCCCCCAGGGTTTTCCTGGCAACCCCAGCGTGTGCGAGGTCTCTCCATAAAACAGAATTAACCTGTAATAGAAACCAGGTCCATCCACCAACACGAGAGACTGAGCTGAAGCCAATCCCCTGCTACACAAACCTAACCGACACTTTTGTATATTACACATTCACTACACGTACCAATAAATGTACAGTACATTCACAAGAATATACATTCGCAAACTAAAGCTACACATTCATAAAGAGTCAAATCACAAGGTTACACATTAACAAAGACATGACCGCAAAGAAAGGCATAGGTAAACATACATTCATATGTAATATCCATCACGAACCTATCCTCTCTATTTGCACTCTGCCTGTGTGTGCATGCAAATGTGTTAGAGGACTATGGACTGTGCAGCCCAGCCCAACTCAACCCAGATCGACTCAGCTTAGACAACCCAACTGTGGCACGGCCCAGTTAACTCCATATTAGCACAGATTGACCATCTTAGACTACCCAACTGTGGCCCAGTCCAGTTAACCCAGATCGGATAGTACAGACCGACCCAGCTCAGATAACCCAAGTGTGGCACACTGCAAAAACCAAATATTAACAAACATTTTAATCTTATATTTAGACTTCAGAATCTTATTTCTGTTACTTTTTTGCTAAATAAGACACAAGGATTGCCAAATGGGTGAGATAGTTTCACTCATTTCAAGAATTGCCAGTGAGGTAAAATAATTTCACTTGTCAAGCAGAAAATAACTTAAAACAAGCTAATATTTTCCACAAAAGGTTTAAGTCTCATTACAAGACTAAAATATTTGTTGAGACACAGTGCAGTGCACAGCCCTGATCAGCACAGACCGACCCAACTCAGACAACCCAACTGTGGCACAGCCCAGTTAACCCAGATTAGTACAGCCTTGCCAGGCCAACCACAGAAAGAAACTGAGCTAAAAGTAAATGGACCTTATCGCCCACGGAGACCTGGTGGATCTGAAGTTGGGCATCAGGGAGACAGTGACCTACATAGAGACGAGCAGTGTGTCAGCACGCACGTCTGGACTGGCTATATGCGTCTCTCCCTTCCCTCAGAGAAGGCAGATGTACGAAATAAAGTTTAAAAACGGAAAATAAAATGACTTAAACTGGAAAACTGGGAATTTGAAGGTCATATTTCTTGTCATTTTTTTTTTTTTTTTTTTCCCTTTTTCAAATTTTTATATTGAAGACCCACAGACAAAATACACAAGATACTGACCATGCTTTTAGCTACCTTCATATGCGTATTATTTTCAGAAGTATAGCCCTTTACTTTGAGAAGCTATTCTTCATCTATATATTTTCTTGTAAAACTTAAGGTGAGTCCAAGGGGTACATGCTCCCACTGTCAATGTAATATGTTAGTGGGTAGGGATGCACAATATGGAAATTCTGGGGCCGATATTAATAACGAATATTTGGCTGGCCATATTGGCCGATATATATACCTCCCTGTTATAGCACAAATGCAAACTGCAACCAAGTTTTCGCATTCCAAGTAGATATGCATATTAGGAATAACTAGACTTGCTTGACCTAGGCTAATTATTTATCTCAACCACAGCTAGCTTCACCTTCAGAAAGAGACTTTGAAGAATCCGAACAATCCTATAAGATTCAGTTGGTGTGGTGTCATCTTTGATGGGCTCAAAGAGTTTCAAGATTTACTGAATAGCCACCAGCTTTGTTTTGTTTGTCAGCTTGTTGCACACTCTGCTGTATGTTCCACCAAACAGGGACAAGTTCCGCTCTGATGCAGCTGATGTTGGAGGGACCTGGCGAATAATTGAAGCAACAGGGGACATGGCTTCGTACTTAAGAGTCCCTTCCACCAGGTTGATGCCTTGATGTGTTCGGCTCCCTCCCAGATGGCATCAGCACTCCACAACCCTTCCCTGCAAATTTACCCAAACTTCCATGAACTTTCCTCTGATCTAGATTAAGGTGCTGAGAAACGGCTGTGACGGTACCCATACGCCGCAGAAACCTGCTGTAATGAAAGGGCCGGGGCATGTTCAGCGCATTTTGTTTGTTTATTGTTCTCTTCAACTTTTTGCGTTTTATTAGCTTTGATTAAGCGCGAGATTGTTACAGTGAGTGATTTCCCACAGATAATTCCCTCCCTTTGCAACCCTACTTTTTATACA
Source organism: Synaphobranchus kaupii (assembly GCA_029718625.1). Lineage (NCBI taxonomy): Eukaryota > Metazoa > Chordata > Actinopteri > Anguilliformes > Synaphobranchidae > Synaphobranchus > Synaphobranchus kaupii. Next base: position 91,535,382 of record CM056379.1, on the reverse strand, counting down.
TAGGCCCCCCATTTCGGGGCATTCCACGACAACGTCTCACGGCACAGCGGCGGCTCCCCTGTTGAGCTGCACATGAGATGTGCTCCTCAGACTTATATCCACGTGAGCCTCGTTTGGCAAAGTGTGAAAAGAAACAGTGATGACAGCACATGCATTTGAGGAGAGCGTGTGCCTGTCTGCACTCTCTTGCATGAACAGCGGAGGTTTATTGGGCTATCCAAATTCACTGCAAAAACCAAAAAATAAGTCAATCTTAACAAGCATTTTATTCTTATATTTAGACTAAAATTCTTACTTATATACATTTTTTGCTAAATAAGACATTTAAGATTGCCAATGAGCTCTGAGATTTTTACTCATTTCAAGATTTGCCAATAGGGTAAGATTATTTCACTTGTCAAGGAAAAAGTAACATAATACAAGCTAATACTTTCTACTTAAACATAAATTAAGTCTCATTACAAGACTAAAACACTTGTTAAGACAGACATATTTTGCAGTGCTGTGGAGAAAACAACCGAGGCAAAAGCATTAAAGAAGAAATAACCATCCATCTCTGTTCAATAATTAAACATTAACCTTGAATTAATGTTCTGAAACCAATCCCTCTCTGTTTCTTGACGCACAGGCATAGAGTGAGGACTCACGACAAAATGTACCAGTACATTTAAAAAAAATAAAAAAAAACGTTTTTAGGCATTTAACAGACCCTCTTATCCAGAGCAATTTACGCAGCTTACGTTCTTTACACACACAATCCACATACATCTGGATACTTACTGAAGCAATTCAGGTTGACTGAACCCGTACTCAAGGGAACAACCTGCGAATTGAACCTACAACTTGGGGTTGCCGGGACAAATCCCCTAACTATTATGCTACTCTGTTGCCTGGTAGATGTGGTATGTCTGTTCTGAGCTAAAATGCTAATTTGTACAAACAAGTGTACATTTGCCACATATCCAGTAACTGGCTCGATGTACTGAGGCTCTAAGAGCTCGATGCCAGCGCTGCTGAGACAAAGCAATCAATGATCTTAGAGATTCTGCTGAGGCAAAGAATTTCAACCCCTCAACTCCATCAAGGTGGAGTGAGGGGTGTAGTGACCCCTGTGAAGATGATTCGTTTGAGCCGGGGGGGCTCCTCGCTAACACAGATTCGGGACACTGAGCCTGGGGGCTGTGGCTGGCTGAGTCTACAGCATCAGACTAAAGCAGAAATCCACACAGAGCAAATGGATTCCCTTTTTCCCCCGTATCTCCCACAATCAACCCCTAGCCAGCTAGCCTCAGCAGAAAAGGTCAGCCCTCCAGCGAATAGCGCTATCAGCAGCCTTTTGTGTGTCGCAGTGAAGGTAAACCAGAGAAAGAGGAAGAGAAAGGGGAGGCGGGGGGAGAACATGTCAGAGATTGTGAAGGAGAGAGATTAAGAGACAGAGACAGCATAGGGCAGAGAGAAAGAAAGGAGAAGAGATGGATGAAGGTTGTGAGAGATTAAGCCTTGACAGCTTGGCACCATGTATGCCTGCATGCATACACACACACACACACACACACACACACACGCACACACACAAACTCATGCACGCACAAGACTGCATACACACACAGGAGATGAGCCGTGGATAATTAGGTGCAGCGGCGTGTTAAAAGGTCAGAGGTCAGAGCAGAGGCACTACATCAGCTCCTGACTCATCTGGAGATGAGACGCCATCGCCAAACCTCATTACGGACACGTCACACTCTATTTACACCCGAAGACTGCTTCAGAACAAAGACCAGACAGTCTTCAAAGAGGGGCCACATTCATCCCGCCTCTCCGCGCATCATTTTCCCTCTCGTTTGTCTATTGTTCAGCGAGTGTATTTTAAATTAAAAAATAATAAGAATGAAGATATAATGAATCCCTCCAGCGCTGTGAAAGCAAATGGAAAATTCCCCGACACATGCTGTAATGTGTGTCTGCAGGTGAAACTGCGTAAATGAAATAAGCAATATAGTCACTGATATCTTCCTTGAAGTGGCTCTGTAGAATATTTTGATAACTATTAATGACAAAGGAAAATACTTTTCCCTCAAGTGAAGATATTACGTTTGTAAGTATTGTTATTTTTGCGGTATAAGGTCCTTTGAAAATGAAACAGTCTGTCAGGGGTAGGTGAAGGGGGGGCATAGACATGGGGGGGGGGGGGCACAGAGACTGAAGGCGAAGGAGCTGCCTTGGATCACCCCTCCACAGTGCCCACCCCTGCCCCTCACTACGAGCTAGGCAGTTTATAGCTAGCTATTTAGCTAGCTAGTTCTCCATTGTCCAGTTGAAATGGCTAAACGGCTAGCTGCCTAGTTGAACTCATACCAACATACATACGGTAGGCTACCTTGCTTTCTTTCACGTCATATACTGGTAGTTCAGATAGCTTAATATGGGTGTGGTTTACAGGGTCTGTGCGTGGTCAGAGCTACATTACTTTCTTTTCTTGTGCCTTTCTTAAATGATTGTTTGCACGATGCCCCAGCCCCAGCCAGGGATCATTATGCAGTAGTGCGATGAATCAGATGGGGGAGAAAGCATGAGGCCTTGCAGGCAACACTGTACGCGCCACACACTCCTGACCTCTCCACCCTTCCCTCAGGACGACCGCGGAAAGAGCTAAAGACCATTACTTCTCCTCGGCGCTGACCCCGTGCACTGGCCGTCTCTAGTTACCTCGGATGACGGAACCCAAACTCAATTTCACCCGCACCAGACAGGGAAGGAAACAGACAGGGCTGGTAATCCGTATGATGTGAGCAGCCTCATCCTGTCTGCACCCCCGTAACTAAGTCCTAAGAGAAAGAACGGGATCGATCACATGTGAAATAAGCTCGAATCTCCTCTCCTCACCCGGCCGCTGGGGCTGCTCCCACGGAACGGTGACTCGGTGACACGCCCGGGGCTGTCGCAACTCAGGTGTGCCACGGAATGTACCAGAACGTGGAGAGGGGGAGGGCATAGACGACATGTCGGGGAGGGAGGGCGGATTTGGGAAATTCATCACATTTTCCAGGATTTATCTCAGGGTATTTTCATTCAATTAGTTGCAGTAACATTCTGGAACCTCTTTTCCTTAACCGGTATCACATGAATTCATTTTGGTGTAATTTGAACTCTGCTTGCTTTAATTTCACTGTTCCTGCAAGTTAAAAAATAAAATTAAAATGATGAAAAAAGGAAGCCAGCACTACTTAAAAAATGTTGTATAGTCTCTGGGTAGAGCACAGTTTAGCCTATTTATATGTGGGTCTGATGCGTATAAATATTTGAGAATTCACTATTGACATTGTGTACTGTAAGCAGCACAGTGCAATTTTTAAAAAAATCAATGAACATAAACAGAACACAAGCTCTCATATTGAATGCATTTTAAATAGAAATTGATTGTATTTGTATTTGAGCCTTAGAGGTAAAAGCGCAGGGGTATGTGGATGTACAATTTGGCCTCTAATCACCATTACATCAATGAGGATGTCTTAGTTTTAGAGTACATAATATTGCAAATGGCATATTTCACAGAGGATAGCAATACGGTGACCCATGTCCCATGTGGCCATCGGCTGAAAGGACAAAGCTGCCTATTGAGGAATCCTTCACTTCTCTTCATAACTTCTGCATGCGGGACTGATCAATGTCGGTCAAGCGGTGGCAACCAGTTTCACATTAACCTTGACCTAATGCCCCACTAAACATACACAGAGACCCCCCCCTCCCCCCCCCCAATAACTCCCCTACTCATGGGCTGTGTCCGAATACGACCACTGTTCCCTGTCCACCGTCTCCTGTCCACCGTCTCCTGTCCACTCAGACCTCTGTCTACTATGTGCCCTGTCCCCTCACTTTGCAAGCAGTGTGCGAAAGAAATCCTGCAAAACTCTTTCCAAACTTGTGAGGAAGTAGTTTGTAATATATATTTATTTTTTTTAATTGAGAATATCAATCAGTTAACATATGACGATTGTCACAAAGTGTATATTATGAATGAAGATAGGATTAACAAAAATAAGTAGTAGTTTGTAATATGGACCTATCTTGTACCATAGATACGCATATACACTCTATGTCTTTTGCGTTTTTACTTCTGGGTTACTTACTGAAATTGTACTGCAGATGAGCGTGCTCCTGAATTCCCTCAACAAAACCCCGGAAATAAGGGGTTCATCCTGGTATTTTAAGTGCCCCCATCTGTGAGAAAAAGTCGCCCACTCAAAGGCTTTTTGACGAAGTGGACTCAAATATGCGCCCTCAAAAGGGTGTCGGGGTCGTATTCGGACACGGCCATGCACTTTCTCCTACCCGCCTTGCACACAGCACACACCTAGAACATCCTTCTCCACCCTTCCCAATAATCCTGCTATGCAGCTGGTGCACAAAAACCTGTTGATTAGGAGCCGTCATCACCAAGTGGCAAATGACCCTGAGAGCACGCCCATCCGAGCACGGCTCATAGCCGACAGGGCGGCACTCCGGTAGGGGTGGAACTGGACTTGCATTTCAGAGCGGGTTCAAATTCCAGGTTAGACCTGAACTGCTCGGGAATATATCCAGCTGTCTGTAAGATAACGCGTGAAAATATAAGCCGTATATGTCACTCTGGATAAAGGCATCTGCTAATCAACTTACTAACAATAGACTCACCTGCAATAAAACGGCACTGCCGGGGGAACGCGCGGCTACAGATCACGCTAACGGCGCCGTCACTTCTGCGCTCGTACAAAATAGAGTCAGCGGTCGTCGTCGTTTCTAGGACATTAATTTATTAAAGAAGGACGTTAATACGATAACAGCCAAAAAAAAAAGTGCAAATCTCGCAGCCACTTGCAATTTGCATCGTTCATCTGTCAAGCGGTGCTCGTTTCTCTTGGAACGGGCGGCAGACGGGGGGGGGGGGGGGGGGGCGAATGGATTTATGTCTACTGTCCTAAAGTGTGCTAATCCCGTCATAGCTGATTAGCACCTCTGCTTGCTTCCAGATGGCTGCTGCACACACACACACACACACACACACACACACACATAGATACACATACTCCAAGACTACCATCAGCATGTGCTGCTGCAGAGGGGATTTGTCCTATCATGCCTGGATTCAATTACGGATCAGGTAAATTAAGTGCTGTCAATTACATCTCAATAGGGATGTAGTTGCCAACTGTGCCAAAGGTCACCTCTGGCCACACCCAGGCCATCGCTATGGAGAGACCAGCAGCTCTGTACCCAAAACTCTTTACTTGCTTGTACATGTTAATATTTATCTACTTACTTGAGGACGTGTGCATACTGCATACCACATCGTGGCCTTCTTCTGAGATACAGAGACACACAAAGACAGACAGACAGTCAGACATACAAGCGTGCACACACACACACACACACACACACACACACACACACACACACACACACACACACACACACACACACACACACACACACACACACACACACACACACACACACACACACACACACACACACACACACACACACACACACACACACACACACACACACACACACACACACACACACACACACACACACACACACTTGGGGCCTGCCCCCTGTCTCAGCTGAGACTAAGAGAGCCTGTGGCTCAGTTTGATTGCTTCTACATCCTGGAGCAGGACATGGACCCCAATTCTTCAGGATAAGGCAACTGAGGCCGGGGGCGGGGGTTGATCCTTGGAACCCGTAAGAAGTGTCACCAGACAGGGTTTAACTCTTCACCCCCCACCCCCCTATCTGTTGTAGACCACCATGATGCCGTCAGATGACCAATTCCACGTGACTGCTAGTCAATGAAAGAGCACCTGACTTCAAAGTGAGGGGAAACAGGGACAGATTTACTTCTTGTGCCATTCAGAGGCAAAATACCATAGATATCAATGTCACCCTTAATCCACTACTGTGGTCAAATGGTCATTGTTGAGGTTCAGTGCAAATCTCAGCAAGCTGTTGTGGAGCAAGCTCTCCTTCCCTCTTCAGACTCATCTATGGTATACAGTAAAGAGTAATTCAGAGTCCATATCAGAACTGAAGTTCCCAACGGGTCATTGTTGTATAAGAAGAATGATACCTGGTCTCTCGGATAGTATATCAAACAAATCTCTCCTTTTTATTCGGAACCTCTGTTTATCCATAATTTTCCCTTTTTTGGAAGGCCCAGTCATATAAAACCCTCAAATTTTTTAAATCAAATTTTGATACAATTCAAAAGTAGGTATTACATCTTTCCAGTGTGTAAACGTTCTGGCTGTCGTCAGGGAAGGTGCACCTTTATGGAGTATGAAATCCCATTGAACAAAGGTTAGAAAGTAATTTAGCCCGGGGACAAAGGCAAGATCTCCCCTGGGGATCAGCTGGTGCAGGCTTGCAGCAAATTCATTCAATTGCTCCTTATCTCAGCAACTATGCCGTGAGCCATGCACGTTTTTAAACAGACGTATTAATAGAGGTAAGGGACGGAGAGGGGGAGTCTGTCTCGAGAGCTCTGGTCCGGAATCGCTGCCAAAGGCTGCGGCCTGTACAAAGAGGCTGCCCTGGTCTGGAAGCCGCTCCCGGATATTAGGCTGAAGGTGGTGGAGGATAGGCATCGGTAAGAGGCAGGGCAGTCCGCGCTGCTCGGTTGAAACAAGAACGGGAAAGCACAGTGCAACAGGAGACATATCATAGAGGCCCACACAACTTGCAACCAGCACTCGACAAAGCGGCATCACGCCAATGGCAGCAAAGATATTAAAAAAAACAATAATAATAAAAAGTTCAATAGCGCTTGCTTAAAAGCAAGCCCGTGTGAGAAAAAAAAAACTTATCTCGTTTTCTTTTCTTCGGGGGCCGGGTGGACAGGTTGATAATGCCAAGAGCCGGGGTGACTGTTGTACTTGGAAGCGCTGAGCGCGCAGTCATTATAAAATCTGTCTGCGGGGACGGGGAAGGTCAGGTCTAATCGAAACGCTCATTGACAAGTGCAAATGGGATTCTGCCGTCTCCCTCCTCTGCGTTTACAAACCTTGTCAGCGTGGATAAATCTGCCTCGAGACTGCCTGCGAGAAAGCCAGGAAGGCCCAGTAAATATACGCGCTGGAATGATTCCCGCTGCTGATACAAGCCCCGCAGGCTCGCTTACTGCTTAGAGGACTGTCCCACGACGAATCGAACAGACGCGGGCACATTACGCCAAACGAAAACCATGGACGTGGGCACAATTTACACAATGGCTATTAGTTACACAGTGACTAGTTTTAATTGTGTGTGCCTTTAGCTGTTTGTGCTTTTAGCTGTTTGTGTTGCCTTTCTTTCTTTATTTTTATGAAGATATTGAATTTGGATTCATGGTAAAATAAAGAGACTTGTTTTTGTGAGCAGTTAAATATGACATATTCAATGAATATCGATGATGGAACACCAGCGGAAAAAAGGTAAATAAATGCAAATTAATAGGTAGTTGTGAAGAGACACTCCTTGTCCCCATAGTAATTTTAAAGACTGAGTGAATTTGAATGCTTGCAGTTACTGTTCAGAGAGCGCTATTCAGTGCAATCACAAAGCAGTTGGGTAGTCATTTTGAAAAATGAAGGTTTAATTAATCAATCACCCCAATGTTAAGCTCAATTTTAAACAGATTGAAAATACACGGTAATGACAACGAGTAATATTGTGCTGATTTTCTTATTGAAAGTCAAGGTCAAATTGCTCTGTGGTTGGATGGAATCACCCCCTCAGGGTTACATAACAATAGCTTAAGAACCCCAGACATATTCATTTTTCACTGAGTCCACAGTAATGCATGAGGGACTTCAATGTATAGTACTTGACTCTGGTAATCACCTTGATGAATTACCCCCCTATAATGATGCTGTGGTTGGGGAGGTATCCCCCCAAGTTGAATTCCCTTCGCTGTCAAAGCTAAACTTTCCATTGTCCACGTTAATCATACAACAAAGAGATAGATAGACCAAATACAACCATGTGTTTTCCTTGACATATTTTGGTGCTTAAAATTGGTGATGCCATGAATTACGTAGTAGGAATCACAGTTTATCAGTCGTCAATTTTCTCGGAAAGTCTTTTTTTAATGGTCTAATTTTCAAAATCCCACACGAGGCATGTGAACAACGAAAAATTAATTTACACATGCACGCCTACTTCTACCAACGGACCAATCACTGTTGTGGACACGCCTATACATCGCCCACCAAATGAATACTAATTGAGACGGGGAAGTGTGACAACTCCCACTCCTTATTGGCGGAAGGTTGGGTTATCTGCACAGTTGCTCCTTCACGGAGCAATAGGCTAAACAATACAAGTCGTGTATGCATTAATTTCTGTTGCAGTTCCAGTATTCCAAAACGTAGGCTACTAATCATTTAATCCAAGCCACATGTAATAATTTTCACGATTTCAACTTTGTAATCTAAAATGACAAATTCATTACCATAGCCTAGCCTATTTCACAAAGAAAATACTTCACCACATGGTCTCACCCACATGTAGGCTACACATACGTAAACAGGCAACTACCACAGAAGTGAACTTAACGCAACGAGTTTCTTTTTCAGAAATCAGATGGAAATACACATTAAATATGCTCCACCTACAATTGAGCAGTTCGTACACGCGACTTTTATTCACTCCTTCAACGCGTGTATTCAGATTAGAACTATTTTGCGATAAATCAGTGTGGCAATCCGTTTCACTTCCAAAACAAAACCCGGTGAACAATTTCACTTCGCTTGCATTAGCGTAGTGATTATTTGAGTTCTTCAACCTGCCGCCCCAAGCCGCACTCCTGAAGATTTGTTATGTTTCTGCAGCGATTTTACTTTTCTACACGTTCCAGTGGGAAGAGCCAAGAAAAGAACCAACACCAAAGCTACAAATCGCCGCAAAAAAACACAACAGACAGTAGCTAATTACATACATCATATCTTCATTCTTACATTTCATGCACAGAGGCTAAATGGTCTGCGTTACAGACCAATTTACTTCTCTACAATAAGCACTGAACAAATTACAGAACAAACTATGTAATATGTCAAGAAACAATGTCGCTTGTGTTGTGCGATATCCGACGAACACAAATGGAGGAAAATGCGACAATGACCCGTCAGTTCATTTTAACGTGGAGACTTCGGTGGAGACTTTCTAAGAATGAAATCAGTCCACGCGTATGTACAGTGAAAAGTACCACATTGCCACTCGCGTGATGAATTGTGGCAAATGTATAGACCAGCCTACATTGCATTCAGTATTAACACACAAGGCATGCGCTGAGAGTTCTCCGGACGACACGCCAGCTCTCGAGGCGCATTCTTGTATTTTTAGCAGGTATGTAAATAATACACACATGCAGGCACCCTGCATGTGGTCTCCCCCCCCCAACGCAAGTACCTATTTATACCTGCCCATATAACGGCGCCACCTCTCAATCCTCTACTCCTTTAGGTGCACAGACAGTGCTATTGTTCTGTTCACACCTGGTCAGTGTAATGTTGCAATGTGCACAGACAGACAGACAGACACAAAGCAGACTTCTGGGCACTCACAGTCTCTCCGTGTTCCTGGGTATATTCCTGGGCACGGTCTTGATCCCCAGCCCGTGGCAGTCCACGGTGGTGCCACTGCAGGTGCACAGAGTGGGGCACGCGTTGGCACCGCTCCCCGCTAGGGCCCCCCACAAGAGTACCCACAGCCCGGCTACAGCCAGCCCTGTGGCGGCCCCGCCACGGCATCTCCTCCCAGGCGATGGTCGCAACATTTCCCCCAGCCCCCTGGAACCAGCTCCATGTACCCACACTCATGCTACTCTGCAGCACTTTACTCCAAAACAATCAAACAAAAGAAAATCCAAAATCATCCAACTCAGGAAATAAAATCAAGTAGGTGGGAAAAAAAAATGCATAAAATGAAATTTCTCCAGGAGCAAGTAAATTAAATTATTTAACACGGATAATTCTTCCCTGGTTGTTTTAAATCTTTCCCTTTTCAAAGCTCCTTCCTAAGCAAGCTCTCTCTCCCTCTCGTTCCCGTTCTCTCTCTCCCCCACAGTGTGGAGATGTTTCCCTCTTGCTGTTCTTTGGGTATGTCTTACTCCTTTTCACTCCTGCAATCATATGCTTGTCTGTGGAGTAAGGAAAGAGCAAAAAAAAAAAAAGCACTCTCCCTCTCCCTCTCTGTCTCACACACACACACACACACACACATACACACACACAGCAGTCATCCATCACAAGGATCTGCAAATAGCAGCTCCCCAACTCCTCCCACCCAGCCCCCCAAACCCCGCCCACACCCCCCCCCCCCCCCCCCTCCCAGAACCCTGCCCCAACTCACCCTCAGTCTCCCAGAGGCTCACAGCAGCCCCCCACAGCCTTGGAGAGAAGAGACCTGCATGGCCCCGTCCCCCGGGCCCTATCCCCGGCTGTCTCTCAGCATCACAGCCCAGCAGCTGCCTGGAGCGGGGGATGGGTGGGGGTGGGGGGTGGGTGTGGGTTGTGGGGTGGGGGGTGCAGACGCCCCTCTCCCTGCCACAGAACGCCTGATGCCTAATGACAAGTGACTTTAATTTTGATTGGTGCAGGGAAAAGGGGGTCATTCCCTGAGAAGTCCAGAGGTTTGGGGGACCACTGGTAAAAAAAAAAAACACACTGATCTCATTCTTGTTATTACTAATATGCACATAAGTGGTGGTGGTGGAGGAGGGTGTTGACCACACACAGGCATGGGGGGGGGGGGGGGGGGGGGGGGTGTGCTGTGTAATCACAGGGTTGGGGGGGGCACTGAATGCCAGGAAGAATGAGGAGGGGTTGTGTACAGTGGCGCGTGGAGAGCCAGACAGTGTATGGGAGGGGATACGAATCATATTTCCTCAGTTTGAAAGGGGAGCTCTGGGAAGTGGGAGATGGTTTTTTTTTGGGGGGGGGGGGGGGGGGGGGGGAGGGGGTGTTTGGGGGGCTATAGGTGAGAGACAGGCACATCCCCCTTTCCCCCTGCGCCGAACAACCTACCCCCAATACCCACCCGAACATAAGATAAATCTTAAAAATGTCATTCAGCCGCTCCTGGGGTTTTTCTTGCGTGAATTAGAAGACAAATCAAAATATGGCATCTGCTATACTTTTATCAGGTTCAATGCTACGCAGGCACACCTGACCCCGTGGAGTGGTTCAGTCAAAGCAACGCGTTGCACGGCTCCCGGTCTGAACAACCTGTTTCTGAAAGCGTTCGCTTTCACTGATGCATTTTTATTTTTTTTTCTTCCCCCAATTCATTTCACTCATTTAGCAGACACTCTTATCCAGAGCGACTTGTAATTCGAGAACATAATTGATTCCACTTGAGTTACGTGAGCAACAGTACTAGAAATGGCAAACAACATTCATAGATCAGCGCAGTGGGGTGTATATGCAACATCATGAAAGCGCAAAACACAAATTAGCCATGCCAACTTTTATTGTCTTAATTAAAGCTGAAGCAAGCCAACCGTACTCTTAAATAACCTTACAAACAGCAGGGGGAATATGTTCTGTGTCACTAAAACAAAGTAAAATAATTATGTATTTTCAAGTAATGAGAAAAAGAAACAATTATGCGCCCTTTATTCTTGAATGACAGATGGACAAAGTCTACTTGCCTTGTATACGATTTATTTTTATAAATGCTAGGATTTAGGGAGCTGCAGGGACATCTCCAATGTCACAGAAACACATTGCGGAGGGCCAGCAGCAGTGGACCTTTTCTGGCCAGTCAGACAGCTGTTGTCCCATCTGCTGGACATCTCGCGAGTAGATTCAAGTTTTAAAATTTGAATTCAGTTTTTAAGCTGGAAGCCTTAAGTGCACGGCCTGGGCATATACAGGTAGCTGCTTTCTGCGTTTGTCGTCTTCAGCAGCTCTCTCTCTCTCTCTCTCTCTCTCTCTCTCCTTCGCCAGCTCCTCTCGACAAATCCAGAAGTGAGAGTTCCGAAGAGCCCCGCTGGCTCGCGAAGCCAGAGCTCCGATTCATCCGCTCGACACCTCAGAAACCGCGCCCGTCTGGTTTGACAGGCGGCAAATGCGACAGTGTCAATTCGGCCTGCTGAACGGCAGGCCTGTGAATCTGGCTGGCGAACGGCTCAGTTCTGCACGCAGAGCAAGCGAGACGCCACTGTTTTTTTTACTTAGATTTTCACTCGCCTGCTTAAAAATCATCATTTGTACCCTTACATGTTTAGTAATGCATTTTTTAAATCTATCCTTCGCTTCAAATACCTTGGAACCATAATTATCTTGACAGGAACAATGCACACTAATCAACATTTCTGCAGATGTGTCTATGTAAGAGTGCCAGATTTAGATAATAAGCTAGTTTTCATCTGTAGTCCCTGAGCAGGTGAAAAACAGGTAAAATTAAGGTTCCCATAACCCCATAACATCAGCACAACATCACAACAGCTGCACACAACAGTAAAGCTCATAGGAGGTCAATTTTAACACAAATAGCTAAAATATAAACGTGTGATGAGGAGCTCCACCCCACTCAAACCCCCCCCCCCCCCCCCCTCACCCACCACCCACCACCACCACCCCCCACCCCCAACCCCACAAAACGCATCTGGTCGCAGCCCCATCTGGGCCTAGTAAAGCTGTCACAATCTCAATATATTGTATTAGAGTCAAACAGATACAGTGCTTTAATTAGAGGAGATATCATACGGTTGCGTCGTGGTGGGGGGAGGGGCTCTATCCATTTATTCAGATCGACATGCACACATTTAATCATTTGAGAGACACGGCTTTGTTAGAGAGCGCGATAAGCTATTGGAGGGTCGTCGTCCCCCCCTCCTTAATATATACCAAATTCCTAAATCGGTGGCTATTTCGAAACGGTCTGCGACATCCCAGCACTGATTTCCATAAAAGGATGCTTTCCCCAGGGCGGGGGACAGAATAAATGTGTGGAAACATGGAGGCGGTGGTTGTTTGAAATATCCCATTATGATGCAGATAGGGAGTGCGGACGAAAAAGCAAACAGTGTACTCTCCACAAAGATGAAGGCCGTCTTATGTATTCAAATGGCCGTCTGGGTGAGCGCTCACTGAAACAAAGAGACAACCTGGGCAGAGAACCTCTAACGCTTCCACGTGCACCCGATACTCGCACACGTTCACAGTATGCACACGCAAACATAAGCTTCGATTAAAGCTATTTAAGAGTCGCGGATGGACCTAAAACATTTTTATTTATTTTTTCTTCCACCAAACGGAAGTACGGCTGCACACCGTGAATGGCCAGGTGGGAACAGCCCTTGGAATGAAGAGAGTAAAAACGCGAAATTGTTTGCCACGACGTTCCGCAAAGCATCTGAATTTAAGGGGAGACGAGAAACTTGAAATGATCAATAAACAACAGAAAACAAGGCTAAGAAAGAAGAGGCATAAGGTAGAAACAAGCAGGAGACCTTCACCAGTATAGTGGCCAGCCTCTACAGACAGACTGAACCTGAGTTTATCTGGATCAGATCTGCCCGTCTGTCAGTTGGAAGGTCTTCTGGAGCACACCCGATTGCAGTTTTTCCAGTTGAAGTGATGGCCTGAATCAGTGGTTGATATCAGAGTGGTTGGAGTTAGGGCATTATGTTTTAGCTGGACAAGATGGCTGTGTTGCCTTTATAGGAATTATATAGAAGTTTATTATCATTAATTGGCAGGATAAGCCCCTTGAGATGTCACATCTCATTTTCAAGGGGGTCCTAGAAATTTGCTGTGCACTGTTGGGGACCTAAATGTCTTCCTTTTGAATTATTTCCATATAATAAACAAAAACTACCAAAAATATATAAGTACATACACAAGAATGAACAGTAATTTCATATGTATTTACATATTTACACTGTGTGTGTGTGTGCATGCGTGCATACACAAACTATGAAATAGACAGCTAAATTACACATTTAGGTCACCAGCAGTGCACAGCAAATTTTCAAATATTCAGTGGCTCAGATCGCCTTGTTGTTCATATTTTGCGTCTTATATCGGAATTCATGCGACGTCACGCATAAGAGAACCCGTCTAATAAACACCAGAGTAGAATGGTCTACATATGCAGTTAAAAATCTTCCTGAAACATAAAACGTGACACGGTAAAGGTCACCGTTAATGGCGCTCTGAGAGACGAGGAATTCCCTTTTGGCGAACAATAATGGCAGCTACAGAAGGCCAAATGAACTCGAGGATCACAGTAAACTCGCTTCTGAGAGCACATCTGATTAGTTGCAGCGTGACCGACTGCACACCTTGGGACGGGAGCAATTTCCTAAGCTAGGTTTTTTCCCAGGAGATCTCTGACACTTCAAACATCAGGGTTAAAATCTGGGGCAGGCTGATATCAAAACATACAACACAGAACTATTTTATTTCTTGGCCAAGATAGTTGGAACTGTGTCCTGTTCGAGGAACTCATGAAGATCATGGTAATGATTTCCCCTTACATTTTCGATCACATGCCTCCACCTTGTGTTCATAAATTGTATTGCATCCATGTTGTCCGGTGTAGGCCATATCAGAAAGCAAACAGATTAAAATATAACTGCCTGCAGAAATTACAGGGTACAAGCATAAGCAAACTACCTCAACCTGTAATTTTATATAAAGTTTACAGGTTTATGCTACATTTGAAATCCAATGTGCCATTCTCTGAAATCAAACACTGGACCCTGTGGTTGATTGGCAGCAACCTAACCTACTGTGCCATTCCAGTGCATCCTGGGTAAGAGTGTAGAGGAATACATTTCCAAAAAATAAACTTGAAATGTCCTGTGCCACTGGTCAGTTTGAAGAACAGATATACAAGCATGAACTGCAAAATAAAGTAGTAGAAGACATCCCAACAGGCCAATCACAATTAAGAGGACAAAAATGCAAACGGTACAGGTGCTTTGCCAATCACAGAGGGAAATACAAATGTCTAAAAGCTTTTGTTTGGGTCATTTGCAGTTACTTTTTTCCCCAACCATTACAATAAAGGCATTTTAACTTCTGTAAAGTTACAAACTGCCTTGGAACTTGGATCGCCAAGTGGACATTTACAATTTAAAGGGGAGTTGATGAAAAATGATCTTTGATTTGTAGAAAACTAGCTCCCCCCCTGATTAAAATGAGCTCTCAACCAACTTTCCACTTGTAGTGAGAACAGAGATATAGCCCCAAACTACTGTGCACATAACAGGTAGCCTACCCGCTTTTAGCTACTGTGAACTGCAATGGCCAAGAGCGCTTAGTTTATGGGCGGTGTCAGACAACGGCAGTCACACTGAATAACGTTACGACCGGAGCGGCCTGTTTTACCACCATCAGACATTAGCTGGAGTCTCCAGAAAAACAGGGGAAATGTGGCCCATTTCACAACCCTTTACCTACTTTTGATATCGTAAATCATATTAGCTAGCCTACACAGAGGTGTGCAACACTTACTCATTTATCATCCCTGTCCTCTAACGTTAACCTTTAACGTTTAACCAAGACAAACGAGTGGTGTAACGTTAGCCTACATGTGGTAACTAGGACTACTGCAATTCCAACTGAAATGGAGATGCTTGCTACTGGGAAGTTTCATACTGAAGCAGTCCTAATTGGCAGCGCATTCAGTGCAGGATTGCCTATTCGGGCTCAAAACTGAAGCCTTCCACCTACGACAAAATCTACTAAGGCTATATTAAAAACATTGCAATTTTTGAAATGCCAAAAAGCTGATGTGTGTCTTTAGCTACTGCATGGCAAACAGATTCAAAAACCTGGACTTGCACCTTTGTTTAATGCCAAGAAACCCGTGGATAACAAATGCTAACGGCACTAAGCCCAGAAAATGACATTGTTAACTTTGCTTCTGTAATCATATGTTCAAAGTGAAACTGTTTGATAATGGTCAGCTCGCTAATGACTGGGTCTACTTTTCATGGTCATGGATCATAATGTAGGCCTAGGTCTACTAGTTGGCATGGTTCCTTACTGGGTGATTCAATAAGGCAGAGGAAGACCGGAGTCGTATCATTTGTACTCAGTAACCGACAACACTCGAGTCCTGTTTGGTTGTTTGCCAAAATATCATTAGGAAACAACGTATTAATGTAATTTTCTGACATTATAATAAAATAGCAATGATGGCTAGCTTGATCTACGATGTGTCCCTACCTTATAGTCTATGGAGCTGCAGACAGCGTTTTTCAATGTGAGCAAATACATTAATCCATTCCTCACATATTGAGAGAAACGACGAATAGAGAAAGCGAGCTAGCTATCCGTTTTAGACTTGCAAATCTCAACACCGCCTCAGTCTCCTCCGTAATTTTAACGTTAGTTTAGCCGCATAGTTTGCTTAGCCGACCAACAGAATATTTGAATTTATTTAAAAAAATTTTAAATGGATATACCACTAGATTATTACAGCACCACCAATCGCCTGCTCATTGTCATCTAACGATGGTAAGGTAGGCTATGGACCTGCCAATTCTAACCAGTTTTTCAGAAATAAAGAACTTTTTTTTTCTTCAGAAAGTGGTTAGACGGAAGAATGAATTGTAGACTTTAGAGCAGATTAGCCAAAATAGAAGAACAAATATACGTATATACACACAATAGAGCAGTAAATGAATATCCAGATACTCATTTAATTTAGGCTATTCCTAATGAATTTTGTAGCCTATGTTAAAAGTTAAACTATTGTCTGAAACCATATAAAAAATAAATTTAAAAAACCCTTTAAAAGTTACAACTCCTAAATACAAGAGGATGGCATCCGACAAAAAGCCCTGTGAGCAAAGCATCGCTACTGCCGGTAACGTTTACGTTACCTTGTGTGCTAGCCGAAATGAAGCGAAATCAAAGCGCATTGTGAACCAACTTCATACAATGAGAAAATAAAGTGCAATGTTGTTACAGTACTAGAATTTATGTGCGAAACAACTAGCATGCAAAACTCTAAGAAAGCAAAGCATCCTGTCGCCAGCATGACCTGAAACAATGGTCATCTCAACAGCCATCTGTGATGTCATTTGTTCAGAGATGTGATCCCCAAGGGTCTGAGGCGATTACAGAGAAGGTCTACAATAGGACTGCCAAATATTTGCTTAAGTTTTATGTGGTCATTCTGAATTTAATTAATAAACATTTCAAACACTCCAGGGGTTCCCAAACTTTTTTCTGATGTGACCCCAAATGAATGTTTACAAATTTACGCGACCCCAACACGCAACACACATGTGCACGTACGTACGCACCCACGCACATAAATGCCTGTTTAAAATGCCATAATTAACTGTAAATCACAGAAGACGACAATTCGATTACTCACCAGGTTTAGCGAGACACAAGCTTGCTTGGCACGACAGAGTTTTCCAAGTCCCCCCCCCCTCCCACACACACTTTTTTTCCTAAAAATATCAGGCAACCCCATCCTCAAATCAGACGACCCCACTTGGGGTCACGACCCAGTTTGGGAACCTCTGGCCTACTCTTGTCCTTTTTTTCTTGGTAAAAAGCTTCCAATAAACCCCTTCCCAAAAATTATAATAATTATATGTGAAAACTATTGCAATAGAAAACATCGGAAGTGCCTGATTACGGAATTATAAGTAATTTACTTCCCTAATGGAAGTGTTCCTGTGAATGCACTGCTTCACCCATTATAAACAAACGGGTACGCTGTACTTCAATATCCCTTTAATTTAATAATGGGGATTCAATAATTGGGGGGGAAAAAATAACACAGAGGTTCCATAAAAGGTTTATTTAAAAAAAAAACATTAAAAAAACAAAACATACTGCAACTACAAAAGAATCTATTTTACAGCACCTTACATATAAATATATAAACATAAAGGACATACATTGTATTAAAACAGAAAAAAGCATCAAACAAAACATTTGCTTTTAAGGCCCACACAGGATAAATTTATATTGCTTGCCACCATTTCCTGGAAAAAGCAACAGAGCATGAGCACGGATGTCCCCTGATCAATATTACCACTTCCCCACTTCCAGAGACATGACTTTGAACACAAATGGCCTTGTCATCACAGAGCAGGTGAGAGTGAGCTTTTTAGTTGGTTCACGCAGGGGGAAATAAAAAATAAATAAAATAAAAAAGGAAATGCTACAGAACCAGAAAGACAGGCAGACAAGACCACAGAATGAAATCATAAATCGGCAATTTAGAACATACAAAATGAAAAATAAAATTGAGGTAAGTATTTTGTTCACGGCATAAATTAGATCAGGAGTGACATCATACTAATCTCCAGTTTAAATGACTCCAAAATGGTCTCACACCCATTCAAAAATGAAATAAATATGTAACGCAGGTTTCATGACCTTAAAAAAAAAAAAAATAAAAAAAGGAAAAAAAAAAGATAGTGTATATCATTTTCACAGCGCCACTGTCGCAAGCATTTGCACTTTCTGCAAATTAATTTTGTAAATCATCGCTCGAAGCATCATGACCCTTTATTTAACACCATCCTTGCTAGTGTTAAAGAACTGGTTGGTCTTTTTTGATAAACCATTTGACGGATTTAAAAAAAATGTGATATAAGGACATTAGCATTAAGATTGTAATGGCGCGCCTCACCTTCGTGCGTTCGCCTGGCTGCCAGTGCGGTGCCCTTTCCTTTATAGGAGGCTGCCCTCAACAGGTATCGCTCTGACCAAGGGACAGGTTCCAGCAGGAGGGACAGCTTATCCACGACAACCACTGGGCTGCTGGTCTCTAGCGATGTCAGAGCTTCTCAAATCTGACATCTGAAAGAGACCAGCAGCAAGTGGTTTCTATGGATAAGCCGTCCGTCCTGCCGTAACCTGTACCTTGGCCAGAGCGACACCTATAAAGGACGGCGCACATAACAAACCGTTGAACATACCAGGGAGACGGACAGGGTCGCAAACTTTAGACAAAAAAAAGAGGGGAAAAAAGCACCGCACTCAATGCTTTCCAAAACAAGAAACCTCTCTGTGACCAAGCTCTGTACTCTCGAGGGAAATTAAGAGAGGCTTGCTGCATTCATTTTTGCATAGCCTTTGTGAAAGGGCGCTATGCCACACGAGCATTAAAAAGGAACATAATAGGCTAAGCCGTAAACATTAACTGTTCAAATTTCTCAGTTCGTGTTTTCATATTCCGCTACAATGCACTCGAGCCTCCGGGCGCCGTCTTGTAAAGCATTATACCTGTACCTTACCCTCTCAAGCCTCATCCCCCTGGCCCCCTTAACACATTTACCGTCCTACTCACGGAACACACTCCTGGCAAATTACACCTGCTAATGCAACCTCGCATTCAGAATGGCCGCTTTCTTTCTCTACAGCGTGAATGTTCCAACATCGCATGACAAACAGAATGATCACGCAGCACACGCATCTTTAGATGGCTTAGCCTGCTTATAATGTTGCACGGCCTTTCATGTGCATTTCCGCCGTACCCAAAGAGTGAAATTTTTGACCGCTGTTATAAGAGAAATCCATCTTGTGCGCCATTAACCACAGGTTCCTTCAAACTGACCTGATCCATTTCCCCTTTCTCACTTGCCAAAACCATCTCCCATCAGCCCCAACAAAACCATAAGAACCAGACAGTGCTCCAAAAACAGTGCGCTTAACTTACAAGACTAATCAAATGTGTGTAACCTGGGATCTGAAGGTGGTTTAATAAAAAAATTTTTTTTTTTAAATTTACAAAAATTTAAAAAACAACATTTATATAAGGCGTCATTTAAAGTTGCTTCGTTCTGCATCTATTAAGAATTTAGATTTCAGAACCCTGGAGTGAGGCGTCAATACGTGAACTCACTTTAAGAGTCATACTGACAAGGGACAGTGGTTAAGAGGTCTAAAAATGCAGGACTTCCAGTTAAAACAAGATACAAATAAAAGGATAAAAGGAAAAGCATACCTCCCCTTTGTTGTCAAATGTACCCTAACATACGACAGCTCACTTGAGTGCACAGAAAATGCATCACATTGAATGGGGTCAGTCGACACGTCGTAGGCAGGACAACATTAGCCAGCCTACATGCGAGTCGCCTTGTTATTAAGAATACAAAACACAAAAATGAGTGTCTGCATTTGTAACCATGCCAAGTTTAAACACCAAAGGAATTAAGATATTAATGCTTTCAATATCCTACATCTACACATCGCGACAGGAGTCGATAAGCAAAAAGGTTTTTAAAAATCAACTGCATCCGTCACATGTACACGAGAAGAGTTGTCTAAACTATTCCTTAGAACAGCTAGGGCGGTCCTGCCACTATAGACAACTCCTTAATCATGAAGAACCCTACAATGTAGGCTGTAGATCAGTGATCTTCATTCCTGGTCCTGGAGGGCCTAAGAAACCAGGTGCGGCGAGTTAATCGACTGCTTTAATAGATCAACTAAGTGCCGAGCAACAACAAAAACCAGCAGACCCCCGTGGCTCACCAGGAATGAAGATCACTGCTGTAGACAGGCAGCTATGTGAGAATATGAATACAAGTTACATTTCTGAAACAAGCAAATTTCTCCACTTGTAGGAAAATCTGCCTTTGTTGGACGCAAAAATACATCTTAACATCACAGTTATGTAAAGACTATTGTACATGTATATATACACACAGATATTAAGAATGGCTCCTTTGTCTAGTGGTCTTAGTCCATTTCAAAGTTATTTAAAGTGATTGCTGGCAAAGGGCCTAAAGCAACTCGGTGTTCTCCCAAACCGCTACTGCACACAATATCTTGTGAAGCTTTGAGAAACAAATTTAAGCAAGAGTTTAGCTATTTTTGCATAGGGTGGCCTACTTTTTTCCCTGCCTTTGAGCTGCCGACACTGGAAAAAAAAAGAAGAGAAAATTTTAATTTGTACCTCGAAGGTAAAGTAAAATGTGTGCCGTGCGGTTAACCAGCACCCTTAGTTTCTATCAAGTACAAGAAGGCCATTGGTCACAATCTGGGGCTCTTCAGTTTCCACTGGTTTGGGCCACCGTTCAAGTTTGTCACAGCTTTTACAGTCAAGGAAAAACAATATTTAAACATTTAGGACAGAGCCTTTCCTAAATTGTGGATTCCTGGGCAGGTGAAAAGCACACTCTTGTGAGGCTGGAGGAGACCTGGAGACAAACAAACACAGACCAGAGTAACAGCTGAACATCAACTACTCTGCATATCCCAAACTATGTTCCTTTTACTTAAAGGGATAGTTCGGAATTTTGGACATAATGTCTCAATTACGACTTACCCATGATGTAGTTGATTGATGGAAACCATTTTCAGCTAATTCCATGCGGTCCCTTCTTTTGGACATACACACGTTGCTAATGCTAGCGCAACTCTAAGGTAACCGGTAGCATCCACTACCAAACCTACTTAAACACTCCACAGTGCACCCAAAGCAAATAAAATACGACGACAGTCTATCGGGGTTATTTTGAGTGTTTATACCATCATTTTTGAAGTCAAACGATCGTTGAATACTTTACTTTGTGCTGACCTATATTCTCTGTGGAAGTACGGCGGCGGAGGGAATGTGGCCATTGCAACTTGTTGCTCTTCTTTGTTGTTGTAGTCGACCAGTGCCAGCACTACATTCGTAGGTAACGTAAAGTATCGCTCCACCGCCGTACTTCCACAGAGAAAATAGGTCAGCAGCTTTTCTCTTAAATGAATACATGCTTGTCTGTGATTGGGGCAAAGATGTGAAAGGGAGCACATGGGCCAGGTGGTGAAGAGCGCACACTGTGTTTAAAGGCGTAAGGAACAAGGCTTGTGCTCGCAAGTTTGACTGAATGCATTTTCAATAGTTTAACTCAGCCGAAAATATTAATGCCGGCTTGATAGGTCAAAGCAAAGCAGTCACACCTGTCAAACTTAGCTTTTAAAGAGTGCGCAACCCCTCTCCGCAGTGTGCAAATTTCCTACCCCCAAGTATAAGCTATAGATAACTAAGGATTATGACTATGTTAAATGTCACGACAACATTATTTGTGTGAATTGTTTGTCAGTGTAACGTGACCACAATCGATTTATCGTAAGATTTCTAGTGTTCAATAATAATCTGAACTGCTAAACTAATTGTTGTGGACAGATTAGGACACTTTTCAGTGTGTAGAGTCACATCGGAAGCCTTGGGACACACTTTGAAAACTATATGAGGTCGTATCATTGATTATTTGAATTAATAATAATAATAATCTTGGGGCAGAGAAGAGAAAATAATCTCTCTCACCATTACTCTTTCACCAGTTCTTGTGAAAATTCAATTTTCCGCCTTAATTACGCCAATGGACTCGGCGGGAAGAGAGAACTTACGCTCTCTGGACTGCCGTTTTCTTTCCCCCTTCTCTCCGCATTGCTGGCCGGCTCCAAAGAAACAATCCTGCCTCTCTTCTCCAAGGCAACCTGGTTCCCCAAAACCTTCCTCTGTTTCAGGGGGAGCACAGAGATGCACTCAGGAGGACATACTACGACATTTACACTGCTGGGCTTGGTAAGACAGGAGACCTATTGGGAAAACCAAGATGCTGCCGGGAGAGGGGTTGGTGGGGGCGGGTCTTCCCTCCGGACCAGCAAAGAAAACAAATTTCCTAGTAGCACGATAGGGATACTGCACTGTAAGAAGCTGCATTTGGGTGATCAAAGGTCCACGCTCACTGAGGCCATTAAAGGCATACTACGCAGGATTTTTAACCTTGCTGTGGTCCTGCGTTTACAATCAAAGAAGTAATCCCCTCCGTCCTCAACCCCGCCCAAAATTAGATACAAAAGCTACCCAACTTTGGCCATCTAGCTATCTAACAAAGCTAGCTGGATAGCTAGGAGGTAACATGACATGGAGGTCCAACAGAAAATACGCTAACACCGTGTCACTTTTCATCCCCATGGTAAACTTATGCTGTCACCGACGCCAACGAAAGCAATTTTTTAAAAAAAATTTTTTGAGCGGGGGCAATTATTTTTTTGAGCAGGCTTGTCGTTTTGCTTCGCTGTACTTGCAGCTAGCTTGCAGTAGTTGGCCAACTACAAATGCTCCGCTGAAACCTGATCCCACGAAACAGGCTCTGTAGCCACACCCACCCATCCCCACACAGAAAAGAGCGTCACGCCCAGAAACATCCTGAACACATCCGAGAAGAAATAATACAGGCAGAGGAGCATGGATTCTGCAAATGTGTGCAATGACAGACATTGCCAGTGCATCATATATGACTCTGGTAAAATAGCTATTTTATAATATTTTCAAGCTAAAAATCCTGCATAGTACGCCTTTGAAGTACAAATCCCATTAGAAGGAGAGGGTTACCTAGTATTAGGGTTGTCACGATATCCCATTTTCATATCGTCAATATGCCTTTAAGAAATATCGTGATATTCACCATTATCGTTCGTATATAATTATAGTGCATTAATGACAACGTGAACAGAAGTAAGTACCACGTGCGGCAGCACTGAGTTCTAATTGCAGTAGCCTTAGCGTTGCTTAGTGTACTTTTGGGCCAATCGTTTCCCGTTTCAGAAACAGAAATTAAAAAACAAGAAACCAATGGTTATGCTATATTAATTTTAAAAACAGAAATTGAAAAACGAGAGTCAAATTGTTATTCGTTTTGGATCCGTGTATAAATGAATGCCAACTGCAACATCCCGTACTGTCACTCATCTCACAAAACAGTTCCTTCCTTGTAACTTAGTAGCTAGACACTTCATAGACCGCTCCAAAATGAATGTGATGACAAACATGATGACGATGAGCGGCTGTCAATTTATTACGTTTCGAACTATGTCCACAAAACAATGTTGCGATGCAATGTTTGCTGTTATGTCTCCATATGACAAATTATTCATTGCAATCTCCTGTAGGCTCTCATAGGCATAATGTTATAATGCACTCATAATGACTGTGCAGTTAGCGAAAATGTTTTATGGGAAATGTTTGTTGTATTCCCATCCTTAGTTGTGACGACTTTTTAATGCATTTACGGCATGTTACCTCGTCGACATTCGCCGGTTCTCCGTTATCATTGGGTTTGTAGCCGAAAAATTCCCAGACTGGCGAAATGGTGTTTTTCTTTGAAACAAGATCAGCCATCTTCTCTCGCTTTCTTTTAACTAATGATAACGATCAGTTACGAGATAGGATAATACATTGACACCGTGGCTGTTACATCTATTGCACTAGCCTCCTCTGCAAGAATGAAAGCAAGCGATCAGATGTTGTAATTTGATCCTACATCCTACCTTTCACTAACCTTCCACTGGAAATTGGAAAATCGATGTAATAACTATCCTCACTCTGCTGTTAACATTGCGCATAAGATAATTAGTTAGTACCAGTATACGAAGGTAACTAAATAAAAAATACAGAACAAATAACAACCAAATGTTTTCTTTTTTAAAACAAAGCATACAGAATTTGTTGCGAGGCATCAGAACTAAAATAGAAAATGGAGCGGGAAAGGACGCAACACTCAGATTTGTCGGGCAGGCCACGGCACATGCGGTAATGCAAATATTTTGAGTTATACAAATTTTGAAATATAAACTCACGTATTAGTTCTGACCATTATTATTTAAAAGTAGGTATGCATGTTTCGTCCTTAGAATAGCAATAATACATTTTTTAAATATCGGGGCTACAGACAGTCATCTCGGCGTTATTTTCAAATATCGTCATATCCGATATTACTGGATATCGTGACAACCCTACCTAGTATCCTGGAAAAAGTGCCAAATCACCAGATGCCCACCGGATCGTTTCCCCATTCACCCATTTTAATAAATCCCTCCCTCTCCACCTTTGGTGTTGCAGAGCTTGACGTGCAAATTTGCCAATGGCTTCCAGTTGGAACCCTGTTTAAAAGGACCAGTGCCAACCTTGATGAGTCCCCCGAAGGACCGCGAGCGGGCGTGCTTCTTGCTGGGGGGAGTCTGGCACTCATTTACTGGGGTTCCTGGCGTGGACTGCTTCACAAACTAAACAAAACAAGTCACGGTTAGCTGTGAGAGTACCAAAACGCCACTAAACCACAAAACAAAAAGCATTGATTGCTTCTTACCTTGCAAGGCAGCGGGCTCTGCTATCTGGATGCCGGAATTTCCCTCTCTCCAGTTAATTAGAAACTCTTTTAAAAAGTCAGTAGTTTTTTAAAAAAATTTTTAGAACTACCGTTTAATCAGAAATAGGAGACGATAATACACGTATCCAGAAGTTGTTTAGGAACAATTCTGCATATTGCTCCAAAGTGCGTTTTGATACCTTTGTTAGTAGAACCATTATAAAAAATAGTAGAACCATCTCATAATTTTGAGATGGTTTATGTCCAATTACCATGAGTAATTCCATATGAATCAGACACAGAAAGGTGGATTTCGACATATATTTATAAATATGCACAGTGAAAATGGTGATGGTTAAATCCCCCCCGAAGAGGAATTTGGTTTTGAAGTTGGCCATCTCATATCCTTGCATATCACATAGTACTAACACATTTTGACCACAAAATGGTGCCATTTCAACTATGATATCGCCTGACACTTTTCAATGAACTGGCTATGCATCCAATTCATTCTAAACCAATAGAACGCTGAGGTCAATTAACTTTTCAATTTGTGCTCCTGATGGTTCTGGTTGGAATTTCAATCAATACTGAATAACGGATAGTTGAAAAGGCACCATCTTGTGGTCAAAATGTGGTATTACTATGTGATATGCAAGGATATGAGATGGCCAACTTCAAAAACTCATTAAACTTCATGGGGGGATTTAACCGTCTCCATTTTCACTGTGCATATTTATAAATATATGAAGAAACAATAATCCAAGCCACAGCTTCTCGTGTGTTGTCCCACATAGAGAACTTGCATTCTATGCGGTCTATAAGGGTGGGATTGCAGTAGAGTTTGGGGGGTCTTTGGGTGTATTTTGACAATTTAGATGGATTCCTCATGTCTGAAAGATTATCAGGGAAGATTTTGGTGCAAATCAGATATTGAGAACTATATTAAATCAATATTATACGATTCCTACGGCATGAAAAGGTTCTATCTGGATGTAATCAATTAGCAACATTTCCCTTAAACCAAATAATTTTTCTACAAAATAATGCTTCATGTTAATATTATTCCTTTCTTACCCCTAAAGCCCTTCTCAGGACGATCTGTGATAGCGGGTGTCATGCTCGTTAACCTTAGAGATGGAATTACCCTCGAATATTTATAGTTATTAACTTATATAATTTTTTTTCTTTTTTCTTCAACGTTAATGTAAATGTTTATTTAAAACCAAGACTGGTTATTGGTTGGTCAGGTGTCACAAAAACTATAACTGTATAAAACTACATACCATGCCCTCACAATAGACCCATCCATCAGCTATTTCTAGCTCTCTACGGTTGTCCTTCACCTGTCGAATGAGTTTCTTCTTCTTAGCAGAGTCGGGCATGTTGTTGTTAACGTGGCGGAAGAGCTCTTTCAGGGCTTCCTCGGTGTGGTGTTGAGTTGTATCCGCGTCCTGACGGACCCTCTTTGGTGCCACAGTGTTCCCTAGAGGCAGCAGGTCCAGATCGTCCTGGAACAGAGGGTGGGTCATTTAAAAAAAATAACAACAAAATAATATTCACATAATTTTTTTTTAACAAAATACTAGGTCTCATTTAACTTTTCAGATGAGACCGTAAACTGCGGACACTGAAGATTCCACAGCACTCATGGCAAAGAGCAAAGGGTTTGCCATTATTACTGCGATATAAAACCATTCATGGAACAGCAAAAATAAATTGCGTTGGCTGCATCTCAAACAGATCAAAAAGAATGACCTTTGATTGAAGAATCTTTGATCCTGAGAACTGCATCCTGGCATGGTCTCTGATATAAGGGGGAGCCTACAGGAAACACAGTTGACAGTAATTTGAAATACCTGTGTTTTAAGACCCGCACATACAAACAAACAAAAATAAAAGATTTTAAAAAAAATAAAAACTTCACAAAACCCCAGGCAAAAAAATGAAAAAATTAAAAAACTCAACATTCAAGCAATGAAACATCAACATGAATCTGATGCTCCCTTTACAATTATGACAGAATTCTTTTCAAAGCCCTCATTATAAAAGCACATCCATTACGGAATATGATAAGCAGGATTCAGAGCTGCCGGCCATTTCACAAGGATGCTTGGTAGCTACATAGAACCCTATTCATTAAAAAATAATTAATATAATACCGTATGAGCTCATACCTTTTTGCTTTTCTTCAACAAGGCGGAGATAAGTATGTAGGGTTATTAAAATGTTAATCAGTCTTGGGCTGAAGGAAGCCACTCAAAAAAGTATTTTACATTCATGGAACGGAGATGCTTTTCAGTCACATGCAAGCTAATCAATACTGCCTGTGATCTATACAGAACAGGGTCTAAATAGGCCTGAGACAGCATTGCTCGAAACGTCCCATATCAAAGCGCATGTCCTCGTGTGCACTTCTCTTGTAGCACAACCATTCACGCGTGATCTTTAGCAATACCATCCGCAGTAAGACGGACCGTTATCCGCAATACAAGTCAGCGTGAGACAAGCGGGAGAGCTAGCACAACATGGAGGAGAGGCACGTCTATCGTTGAGAAAAATTACAACAGCTAGCAAACCGGGGGCACTCTATGGGCAGCTGGGGAGCAGTTCTCTAACGCCTCACTCCATATTGCTCGGCAAGACAGCTTTTTGAGACGAAAATGTAAAGACTAGATCGACATTTTTTTTGTGATTGGAACACGGGGAATGGAACGCGTGTAACATGCAGAAACGTGATCCGATGAAAAATATTCATAAACTTATTGTCGGTGGACAACATACAGAAACCATCACAATGCGTGTTAACCTGTTCTGCCCCAAAGCTCGGCCCCCGTCTTAAGTGGGACTGATCTTGAAAACTACAATTAAAAATAAGTTGAGTGAATACTTGTTTGTTTATTGACAAGAAAGCCCCCGAATCTGACCGGCTTGCTATTAAACGTTTCCTACCTCTTGATTTCTAGTTTAAAGGTAGATCCTGTTGTATGACGTAGAAGCCAAACGAGTGGGGCGGTGCCAGATTGTTATAAAACTGAGAGATTGCACTGACGGGAAATGGGAAACCCTGCCGTCGACACCACAGGTTTATGTTTTGTAATAGATCTGCGTCGCATGCAGCATCTTTCTTATGTTTTATGTTGTGCTCATTGTGTGCAAGACAACGTTATCATTAAGGTTATCTCTTAAATTGACAACATTGCGCTGATATCTCCCTTGACATAATTTGACCTTTTGCTTCAGACATTAAAATTCTGTAATCAAGAACACTCAATAGCTAATAGAAATTCAGAGGTTGTAATTATGTTTGGACTGAAAACCAGCATGCACAGGGGACCGTCAGGAGAAATCCTACTCAAAAGTACACAAATGATTTTTAATTAATAATATTTTTTTAATAACGTCAAGACAAACTGGCTATTTGAAAATAGGTCTCACCCGGAACAGCTTCTGAGAGTGCTTGATCAGGAAAGCCATGCAGTTGTTGAGCTTCTTCAGGTTTTCCTGAAGGTCATTTGCAGTCATCTGTTTTCAAAAAAAAAATAAAACAACAAATAATTCAATTAGGCTTGTGGCGGTGTTTGGTTTAAGCGGTGGCATACAGTGCATGAGCCCACACCGGTATAGTTACCCCCACACTGTGAACACCGGTATATCCTAAGTACAATTTAAAAATAAAAATAAAGTTAAAAAAAATAAATGTATAGAAGTGCATCCGCAGAGCTTCTCAACATTGTTGTTATTAAAGCACAACTGAACTTTGGTAGAACTTTGGGTTGTGTAGTTACCTGGCCATGATGAGAGTCCAAAAAATGGTGGCGAACTATGTTCATTAGTTGCTCTGTGCTCCCCTGGATAATCCAGAATAGCGTATTTGTCGCTCTCCATTCACTTCTATAGGGCAGCTAAAACAATCTCAAAATGACACGCCTAACACGTATACAAACGTGAGCGAAGTGGATTCTGTCAATACAAACAATATCAAGTCCTCGTATGTATTTAATTTTTTCATGAAATGGCCCTTTCCTGGCTTTTTCATATTTTATTTGGAACTTAGATCCGGTAGGTAATTCTTGCGCCAGAAACAACGTTAATGCGCCGATGCATCAGATGCATCACTCATTGGTCCAAATTTCCACGGAAGCAAGCGTTCCTGGCAGTATACAGTGCATCCGGAAAGTATTCACAGCGCTTCACTTTTTCCACATTTTGTTCTGTTACAGCCTTATTCCAAAATTGATTAAATTAATTTTTTCCCTCAAAATTCTACACACAACACCCCATAATGACAATGTGAAAAAAGTTTTTTTGAGATCTTTGCAAATTTATTAAAAATAAAAAAATAAAATTTCTCATTTACATAAGTATTCATAGCCTTTGCTTTAACGTATTTTTAAAGTATCATATTTCATATTTGGTCGCATATCCTTTACATGCTGTTACTTCCTGAAGTCTGTGACCATCAACATCAAAAAACTGTCGATATCTTATTTTCAGGTACTGTTACAAGCGATACTATAACCTCTCTGCATTTGAATGGATCTCTATGGAAATTGGGGGGTGAGACTAGATTCAGCTGTAAATTACGATGGTACAGTATGGAACACATGGCTGGCTAAATGGCTGTAAGTTATCAAGGGTCTGAGCTATCAAACGAGCCCCAAACCATCACTCTGTTGCCAGATATGGAGTAGATGTGGATGGATCACTGCAAGGGTTATTTCTCCGGACTCATTTTCCTATAGAACTCTATGGGGAAAAAAGTCAGGAGAAACAACCCTTAAAGGAATTATCACCCCAGATTATCACCCCAGGCGAGCACAGAGCAACTAACGAACATATTTCGCCACCATTTGGACTCATATCATGGCCAGGTAACTACACAACCCAAAGTTCTACCAAAGTTCAGTTGTGCTTTAAATGAATATAAACACATTATATTATATTCACATAATACCATGAGATATAGCCAGTTCTCCTCAATTAGGCCATTAGGTGAGTAATAAAATAATTTTTACTTGCATTGCAAAATTGTGCACGTTTCATCAACATCATTTTAAATTGCGGATACATGTATTATTCGTTCTCTGCAATGAAAGCTAACGCGGAAGTTAACAGACTGTATATTTTTTTTGTTAAATGTACTCAAGTGATTAAAACTGATTATATAACTAGATGCATACATTTGTTTTCTGAAGGATGTTAAGGGTGCACAGGTTGGAACTCCATCTCATACCTGCAGTTCTTTCATGTTCTAAGACATCTAATTAATGGCCTTTTATCCAACTGCCTGTGAGAACGATTTTCTAAGCTGGCTCCCCCATTTTTAAAGAGAACCAACTGAGGATTAACTAATATTTATTATACCTATACAGAAGCCTGGTTCATTCTTCCTCAAATAAATATTTCACCTTGAGTTTTGTCAGTCAAAAAAGGGGGAAATGAAAATTACTGAACGATAGGAACAATTTACTCAGAGAGCTAAGACACAAAATAGCTTGTAAGGGCATGTACTAGAAGCAGAGAGCTTTCGGTTGTTCAAAGCCAGCTTTGAAATAGTGTTATATACTCTCGCCAGCAGACAAGCCTAGATGGCCACGGGCCTAGATGGTCAAACACTCTAAAACGGAATTGGGAGGAAGCCTACATTTTTTGGCCAGATGGTGTGTGGCGTGAACATGAGGGCCAGGTTGAAGGCAGACATCTTGTTCTTGTCCTGCTGTTTGGCGGTCTGGTAGAGTAGGTCCAGGAGGAGTTTGAGGAGGGTGCGATTGGCAGAGGGAAGTAGCAGGAAGAGCAGCTGCAGGGCTTCAATCTGGCGCTCCTTGTCCGGCACTGTCGTCTTGTTCCCCCTCTCGTCAAACAGGGTGAGGCCTGACGGCGAAGCACCAATCACAGGGAAGAGACTCAGCCAACTGGGAAGGCCAACAGCGCGGCCAGAAAATGACGCCTCATTTGTCTTAATTAAGGTCACATTCATTATGACAGGAGAGTACAATTATCTACAATAACTGCAGCAGTAGAGGCGCATGTGGTCGACTTTGTAGAGCACTTGCTTTAGGAGCTAGACATGCATTCATTACCTTTATTCAAAGCGGAAGTTCACCCAAAAATTTTATTTTGATATGTTTCTACATACCCAGAGTGCTATCTATCCATCCAGGTAGTTTTGTGGAGAACACACAAGTTTTGTAGATATCCGCGGCAGCTCAGTGATATCACCCTGATAGAACGGACCTGAATGGGTCCAAAGTTTGTGGCGGTCACAGCGTCAGAAATGTACATTTGAAAAAATCAACAGCAACGTCTCTTTCCAAATATAATGACACGGTTACTCAAACATCCACAGACCTTATTATGCACGTTTTTTTCAGAAAACTATCAACCAAAGCACAGCAGTATTCTGGGGCTTGTGTCAACACGGTGCGCCTAGAATACTGGCATGCTTTGGTTGATACTTTGCGTGGATATACAGTTGGCATACTTCAGTAGAAAGTAGTTTTTGAACAAACCGTACACAACAAGGTCCGCGGATGTTTGAGTAACCGTGTCATTATATTTGTAAAGAGACGTTGATTTTTTCGATTGTACATTTTTGGCGCTTTGACCACCACAAACTTAGGGCCTGTTGAGGTCCGTTATATCAGGGACTCGGGGTGATGTCAAGATGATATCTACAAAACTAGTGAGTTCTCAGCAAAATTATCTGGATGGATAGATAGCACTCCGGGTATGTAGAAATATCTAAATTACATTTTTTGGGTGAACTGCCCCTATAACCAGTTAGGTCAGCAGAGTAAAAGTTTTCATTTGCAATGACAATCTAATATATAACAGGTAGTTAAAAGCACACTAGGCAATTTAAAAAAATTTAAAAAAATAAAATAAGCAAATAAAACACTACTGAAAACAAAGCAGTTTAAAATTCATATGAAGGTAACCAGGATGGAAAAAATAAGCTTGAGATCACCCCCACCCACTCTCACAGGGCAGCCACCCCAGTGCACACCATCCTGCTGGGGTCACGGTTATTTATGTGCAGTTCGCGAACGAATCTGTATTTTTGAACGACTCTTTATGCTGAGTCGACTCGACAGTTGGAGGGAATCGTGCTTACCCATGGCTCTGGCTCTGCCTGCTTTCTACTACAGCCGGGAGCCGGTGTCACTAGTTATAACCTAGGTTTAGCAGCAGTAGTGATGCGCCCAACAAAATAGGTCGCACAAATCTGTTTTATAATCATTTAAGAATACATTTTAATTTGATCTAACAATATTGCACACATTTTTGTGAATTAGATAATCGACCCAGCTAATTCCAAAGTGATTATTAGGCTACTACTGCTAACGGTTAAAAGATGTACCTAGTCACCTACTACCCAACTCTCATCAGCACAAAATCAACTCGACTCAGAGCCATGAACCGCGGCAATATCCCACTGTTCCAGAGCCGGGACACAAACCAAAGTCCTTTCGAGTTAGAGAGCAAATGCTGTAGCCAACAGCATTAATAATCGGGTTTAGCCTACTCAGCGTCGGATCAACCAGAAAGATTGACAAAGGTATTCTGTTATATCTAATGATAGTCCAAGACGCCTGCTTTTTATTACGAAATTATTACATGTGGCTATTTGCAACCGAATTGCAGTATAAAACACAATTAATATGCGATTGTGTTCAGCAAATAGGCTACTCCTTATTTAAAAGTGGTGCCATTTTTATTTTAGAACTCTTGACCAACAACAGTGAACAGATTAATAAAATTTTGTATCATAGAATAAATAAATAGCCTAATGGTTCAAATAAACATTTTATAGTGTCCAAATACATCTTTACCAAATCTACTATTTAAAACTAATAAACGAAACAGGCTTCTGCGCGCGCGCGCACACACACACACACACACACACACACACACACACACACACACACACACACACACACACACACACACACACACACACACACACACACACACACACACACACACACACACACACACACACAGATCTGGCTTGTTTGTCGGATCTGATTAAAAAATTAATTAAAAAATGTATATTTGCATAGACTAATAAAATAGCTATAGCCTATGCAAATGTAACCATTCAATGTCTATTCTTACTAGTAATATCTAACATTACAATCAATGACCGACAGCGATATTTTACACTTTTGCTAGAATAACGGAGATGAGAAAGTGAATAAATGTAAACTGGATGCGATTGCAAACTAGCTTGAAAAGTAAGGGGGAGTGAACAGAAAACATTGAGCATAGGCTATTAGAAAATGAGTATCAATCAGGTGATGTGTAGGTCTGAATAAAATATCAAAGCTGGTTTACTAACTTCATTTGCTAC
Organism: Synaphobranchus kaupii; assembly: GCA_029718625.1. Classification (NCBI taxonomy): domain Eukaryota; kingdom Metazoa; phylum Chordata; class Actinopteri; order Anguilliformes; family Synaphobranchidae; genus Synaphobranchus; species Synaphobranchus kaupii. The sequence goes on along the minus strand of CM056379.1, from coordinate 91,501,930 downwards.
CAGCTAGCCTCTGCTGTCTGAAACAGCTTCAAATTCCAGCTTGCGCCGCTGGGAGAAAAAGATGCGGCTCGAGTAGTTTCGAAAGAATCAAACAAACGTACAGTACTGTATTGACCGGAAGTACCAAAAATCTTGCGACTCCGACTCCAATCCGACTCTTCAAACCGAACGGTACGGAAAGAGCCGACTCAGAAAAAAAGAGCCGAACTGCCCATCACTAGTCACTGTACCTGTGATCTTCAGGTGGGCATGGTAATGGCGGTGAGTCAGCAGTGGCTCGGGCAGCTCTCCCAGGAAGGTCTTGAGCAAGGTGGCCACGTCGTTGGGATGGTAGTCCCCCGTCTCCAGGTCAATGTCGACCCCGCTGTTCAGCATCTCCCGCAGGGCCTGCTGTCTGATGCTGTTCCCAGGAACTCGAAACAGACCCTCCACATGCAGGTCTGCAAAGAAACAAAAAGCCACACTCAGTCCAGTGTTTTGACCAGAAAAAAAATATATATATATATAAATATATATATACCACCTTCACTCATTTAGCCAACAACCAATAGAAGCGTTCAGTGCATCAGCAAGTGGAGGAAAAAGAAAAAACAACTTTTTTCACGAGCTAATGGAATGCACATACATTAACAGAATGCAAGAAGACAGAAAGCATAGACCTCAGAGGTCTGCCACGTGACAAATATAAGAAAGAGGAGAAGAACAACAACAGTATAGAGTCATAAAACAATATGAACAACTCACTTCTGCTCAAGTATTCAATGAGCTGATATATTTGTGCGATTCCTTCCTCAGTCAGAGGCATCCCAAAGACGACTCCCTTATCTAAGAATAACCACAAAAAAAAATGTTTTTATTCTTTGGAATCACTTTAATCTAAAATAAAGAATGAAGAATAATCAGGCAATACAGTGCTGTCCATAGGTATTTGGACAGTGACACAATTTTTGTTGTTTTGGCTGTGTACTCCAGCACATTGAATTTGAAATGGAACAGTTTGAGGTTAAAGTGCAGACTTTCAGCTTTAATTTGAGGGTTTTTACATCCATATCGGGTGAACAGTGTAGCAATTGTAGCCCTTTTTACAGATGGTCCCCCCATTTTAGGGGACCAAATATACCATATTTAATATTTGGTGGCATATCCTTTGCATGTCATGACTTCCTATGACCCAACAACATCAAAAGACTCTTGCTATCTTATTTTCAGGTACTCTTACAAGCGATCCTATAACCTCTCTGGCTCTGGAACACAATACATGGTTGGCTAAATGGCTGTAAGTCAACAAGGGTCTGAGGTATCAAACGAGCCTCCAACCATCACTCTCCTGCCAGATATGCAGTAGATGTGGATGTGAAATATCCTCCTTTGCACATGAACTGTCTGGGCCAATCAAAACATACATCAAAGCATAAATTAAAAAACCAGGTGAACGATCCCGTCAACATATATTATATATTATAGGTGTGTGACTGTGCCCTTATAGGCACATGTGCGCACACTTACCTTTGCGCTTGAGTAAGTTCCGGAAGAATCCACCTGTGCTGGGCACCTTGGGGTCCACCTCACCCAGGAGTTGGGCAAACTCTGTCCCCGGCAGGTCGATGAGGCGCGTGACGTTGCTAAGCACCAGCTCAGTGAAAATATCCGGTTTCTCATGCCGCAGCTTCTCCACAAAAAAGTCAGGGTTGAAGATGATTGGCTGGCGCCCACGCGAGCATGTCTCTTGGCTGATCACCACATTGCACACCGTTCCTCTGTCAGAGAGAAAGACATCCATTTGATTCAGCTGCATGTCCACTCAGCTGGGTGCAGGTCAGCTCAGGACAGATTTTGGCTGAAAGCACTCAGTGTATGAGGTGAGCCATCATATGATGATATCGGGTTACAAGATATTTTGCTAATCAGACGCTGTAAACCTCTGAGTTGGCCATCTTATTAGCCGAGACCATTAAAGTTAGCTATTCAAATGGCAGCCTGGGGACAAAATGTGGCCCTCCATAGACATATTATCGAGGATCAAAGGGCCAAGACTAAGAAAATACATTTATTTCAAAAAATGATTGCAGATATCCAGGTTTGAATCAGCAGGGGCAGCATACCTCCCATTAATAACAATAAGCAATGTGCTTGTATATTTTAAGAAGACATCTACTTTCATTTAACATTCATGTACAATACATTTTATTCTTAGCTTTACAAATAGTGTGCACGATTCGTTAAAAGAACCTAGCCCCCAAGGAGAAGTAACGTCCGTTCAAGAAACCTGGCCCAGACACTAATCCAAGGGGCACTGATAACTCGGTTTCTGTGGATGACTGCATGCTCAGGCTCGTCGAACGGTAGTGACGGAAACAAAAAATGTGTTTTTTTTCAGTAAATCAGTTTGAATCAAACTGGCCAAACAATTTCAATTGCTGTGAAGCAATCAACTAACCTGACAGGTAACGTTACTTAAAAACTATATATTTTTATCCTCTCTAATTATGAGTATTAACTGTCATCAATTGGCGTCTCTGTCAAGCACGCACTACCTAACGACGTTAATGTTTTTGATCTGGGTGTTCTTGGAGATGTCGAACAGCCACGTCTGCGCCCAAAAGGAAATAATCAGCAATATTTTAATTAGCTAACAAAGTTGGCTGCGAGCAATACATTTACCAAATCCCTAACATACAGTTGCAATCGAGAATAACGTTATATAATGTTAGTTGACTAATGAATACACTCACTGCACCTAGCATCTCAGGAAGCTGGCTAGTTACGAGTTAACGTTAACGTTTCCACTTTACTACAGTAAAGGCAGTAATTTAGCAATTAACTAACGTTAGCTAGCTAAGTTAACGTTACCAGCCATATTTGAATAAAAGTGAACGTAATATTGTAGCAAGAATGGCTAGCGTTAGCTAACCAGGAAATCGATGAGAACTGCTGATAGTAACCTACCAGGCATGTCATAACGTTACATATCCAAACAAATATTACTTTGAGAAGCACTATCTGTCCCGCTGGCCTGTGATTTAATACTTCAGCTCACCCTGAAATAGTTTACATTTATCATATTTGTAGTGATACCTTCTATTTTGTTTGTTTCCATGGGTTTCTTTCTCGGCCGCCATGTTCCGTTTGAATCCTCCGCGACACTGCTCGTAGCCCCGCCTACATTGTCCCCGATTGGTCAGCGGATTTGGGATGGGAGTGGAATTTAGAGCAGGCTGTCTGTCCTCGTTGTCTGATTGGGTTGTTTGAATTCATATCAAGACAATTCTACTCAATCTACCAAACAAACAAAAATGCATTTCGGATTCACGGTCAAAATTTTAATCATGAATCATTTTTATTTAAAATTTATTGAAGCCTGTTTAGAAAATGGAAATATATATTCGTAGAATTCCCGTCAGACAATAGTACGATTTTCGGACCTACAATTATTACCCTGATGTACTAGCTTTTCATATACAGTAGCCTCCCTCAGAATGCCAAGTAACTTACTGTGGACCACAGTCTATGCTGTGGACCTGTGGAGTATTTTTGGCCAGTGTACATTCTGGCATAATAGCCTATTAATGCTATCGCTATTCGTTAAATTAATTGCTAAATTCAAACTATGTATAGCAAGTAGTTCGTTCGTGTTCGTTTTCTTTTACAAACCTGACCCTCAACCAATTTAAAATTTTTAAAGATAGAATTAACGTTAATCTCTGGCACATGCTGTATTCTTCCTGCTTTGGATAGGCTACTGCATATCTGACACATTTCCATGTTTACTAAAGTCTTTTAGCCCAAAGTGACTTTTCATTTGTCATTAAATAGTTGTAGCCATAAATGTACATTGCCAAAAATTTAGATCCTTGTAATTTAATGATTATTTTATTTTATTTCAACCATAGACTGTTCCGTTCCATAGACTGTTGCAGTGTAATTTTATTTCAGTCATTCTTACCTTGTAATTCAAAGGATAGGCTATGTTATTTTATTTCAACCATGCACTGTTTTGTACATGCTTTGTCTTCATGTATTGAGGTAAGAGGATAGGATTCTACTGTAGCCTAGGCCTCCTGTAATAACTGAATTTATTTGCTGTGCTCTAAACATACTACTTCTTCAGGAAAGCTTTGCAATGCTATGCATACATTATCTAACCCGCTTATTCCTGGTCAGGGTTGCGGGGGCGCTGGAGCCTATCCCAACATGCATTGGGCGAGAGGCAAGAATGCACCCCAGACAGGCCGCCAATACAATCCATCACAGGGCACACACACCATTCACTCACACACTCATACCTATGGGCAATTTAGAGTCTCCAAGGTGTAGGTGATGACAACTCCAGTGGGAGGTGTGCCGGCCCACAGGGTGCGGTTGAGAAATACTGTGAGAGTTGAAGTGGAAGATTTGGAAAGAAGAAAGGTATTTACCCTAGACTTTTTTGTTAAGGACATTTTGAAAGGGTTATTGGCTGTGAAACCGGAGACTGTGTTCTGCCTACAAGATTTTTCAAACAGAGGATTTTTTGATGTGAAGTTTTTTTTTCTGAAACAACTTGTTTCAATTTGCACTTGTTACATGGTATGCAGGACTGTACCTGGTTTGGAGGGAGTTCGGTGGAGCTCCTGTATTCTAAAGCTCTCCGGCCCCTCACAATTCACCTATATAATCCTTTTGTGCAAGAGGAAGATATTGTTTGTTGCGTTTTTGTGCAGATGTAAGGGAAGGGCTGAAACTTAAAAACAAATTTGCGTTCTGGAATGGGAAGCGCCGTTTCATGGTGCATTTTAAACAAGATCCTCTGGGAGTGGGAGGGTATTTACACCCACCTGGGTTTTTTTTCAATTGGGCCTGATAGGGGTACTTAGCCTATCCTGGACAGCCAATTTACTGTCGGCGTTGTGGACTGTTCGGCCATGTTAAGGGTGTCTGCACTTCAGACAGGTGCAGGCATTGTCTATCAGGGAACCACGCAACAAAAAATTGCACAGCCCCAAAAACCTGTAGCTTTTGTGGGAGCGAGGATCACCTTTTTTGCGCATGCCCTGAGAGACAGAAATCATATGCGGCGTTGGTTCGACCAGATTTCATGAATTTGGGGGGGGGTATGTGGGGCCTCCTGGGGGAATGGCGCGCCCTGGAGGGTCAGTGGTGGCATCCACCTCCACAGCCGAGCGTGCTGTTGGTCCTGTTCCTGGTGATGTCCCGTCTCCTGATTTTGTTCCTGGTCTCAACCCGGCTCCTGTTCCCAAGCCTGCTCCTGAGCCTGTTCCGGTTCCCAACCCTGCTCCTGAATATTTTCCGGTTCCCAAGCCTGCTACTGAACATGTTCTGTTCCAAAACCTGCTTCTGAACCTGTACCTGTTCCGGTTCCCAAGCCTGCTCCTGAAGATGTTCCTGTTCCCAACTATGCTCCTGAACCTGTTCCCGAGTTTGCTCCAGATCCTGTTCATGCACCCAAATCTGCCCATGTTCATGGACCTGCACCTGCTTCGGGGACAGTACCTGCTCCGGCTTCAGCATTGGTGTCTGCTGCTGCTCTGGTACCCATACCTGTTCCAGCACCAACACCTGCTTCTGAATCTATTGCTGGTGTTCCAAGGCCTGCTCCTGCGCCTGGCGTCGCCGTTGGGGCAGGTTTTGTTCAGGTGTTTGGGCTTAGGCTGTCGCAGCTTTTTGTTGTAGAGGCTGGTGCTGCTAGCGATCCAGTTCCAGTGAGGGCAGCGTCCCCATCTCCAGGGGAATCATCTGTCTCTGTTTCGGGGGACTCCGTATCAGCAGGGGGTTCACAAGAACTTTTCTCCCCATTAGTGGAGAGGGTCCCAGGTGGGGAGTTGACTGCTTCGGAGGAGGGTGTAGCTCTTCTGACCTCGGCGGACTTGGGGACTCCTCTGTCATGGTCGGACAGTATTAATGGAGTTCCCCATAGTTACTGTCAACATACAGGGTCTTAGAGATCCCCTGAAGAGGGCGGCAGTGTTTTCCTTGTTGTCTGCGATGCGGGGGGATGTTTTTCTCCTGCAAGAAGTCCAACTGAAGGATGAGGGAGACACCGCTGCCTTTTCCCAGGAGTGTGTGTGGGAGCCCTCAAGATGGTCGGTAGGGAATGTATTTTCAAATGGGGTGGGTTTCATTTTATTTAAAGGGCATTCATTTGTTATAGAAGAGGTGGTGGGGGTGGTGGCTGGGAGGGTGCTGATGGTGGATTTTAGTTTGGATTCCTTTAAGTTTAGAATTATAATGTCTATGTACCAGCACAAAGAGGGAGACGGCAGGAGGTGCTTGCGGAGCTGTCTGTGTGTCTTTCCACTATCCGGTCTGTTATCCTGGAGAGGGACTTTAATGTCTCCTTGGACAAGGTTGGGTGAAATAGAGGCACTGAATCGGGCACTGGGGAGGTGGTGTAATTCTCGTGGCGTAATTTTTTTGTGGGTAAGGAACAGAAGGGGCTGAAGTGTTCGCTCCTCTGTGCCTGGATGTCTGACCACGATGTGGGCTTTGTTGACTTTTACCCAACAGTGCGGGCCTTGCTGCCATTCTACCCCTCTGTGGTGGAATGGTGGGAGGCAGCTAAGGTTGGCTTTTGTGACATAGTGTCTCAGCCCGGAGGCGGGTTCGGGCGGAATTGCGGAAGTGGACGAGCTCTCTAGCCTATCTTCATGGGCAGCTTAATGCGGGGATAGCAGTGGATTAGGCTGTTTTTGAGGGAGTGAAGGACCGCATCAGGGGGCTCCTTGAGGGTAGGGTGCAGTCTTTGGCGTTTCAGGCACGTGTTCGGGAGCTGGAGGAGAGGGAGAAGCCTTCAGCTTATTTTTTCCAGGCAGCAAAGGCGAGATGTAATCGCTCTACTATGCATGGTCTGGAGGGTGCTGAGGGACTTGTTACGGAGGTGCAGCAAATGTTAGCCATGACAGAGACCTTTTATGCGGACCAATTTTAAGCAAGCTTGACTGTGACCCTGAAACCCAGATGATCCTACTGGACAGTATTGGGTCTAGGTTGGGGGAAGAGGAGGCTCAGACTCTGGACGAGCCTCTGTCTCTGGTGGAGTTGACAGAGGCACTGCATTCTATAAGGGACGGGCGGGCTTCGGGGCATGATGGACTCCCAAAAGAGTTTTATTGGGCCTTCTGGGAGCTGTTAGACCCTGACCTTTTGGAAGTCTACAGTGTCCTCTTGGAGAAGGAAGGGTGGGAATAAGGAAGGGTGCGTTGGCTCTTTTGTTTGAATCGGGGAACCGCACAGAACTAAAGAACTGGCGACCACTAACCTCGCTCACCACCGACTATAAGATTCTGGCAAAGGTGTTAGCCCTTCGCCTGAAACGGGTGATGGGCAGGTTGGTGAGGCAGGACCAGACGTGTGGCATTCCAGGGCACTCCTGCACTTGTGATGTGTTGGACTGGGCAGAAGACAGGAATTTGCCACTGGCTCTGGTCAGTATTGACCAGGAGAAGGCGTTTGACCGGGTACAGCATGATTTTTTGTTCAGGGTGCTGGAGCGCCTAGGTTTTGGTCTTGGGGTTTTGAGCTGGCTCCGAACCCTCTACAGGCAGGTGTATAGCTGCGTGCGTGTGAACGGCTTCCTGAGCAGGCCAGTGGAGCAGGCTGGTGGGGTGCAGCAGGGGTGCCCACTCTCGCACTGCTTTATGTCCTGTTTATGGAGCCGCTTGCAGAGTTAGTGCGCCTAGACCCTGGGATTGATGGGGTGCTGATCCCTGGAGCTGCCGGTGAGAGACTTAAGATTCAGCAATATGCCATGATACAACATTGTTTGTGTCGTCGGCTGCTTCGCTGAAGCGGGTTCGGCTCCTGGTTGACCAGTTCGCGGCAGGGACAGGGTCTAAAGTCAATATGGGTAAGTCTTCTGTCTTATTTTGTGGTCACTGGAGTGAAGGGATTGCTGATTATGGGGGATTTTCCCGGTGCGAGGGGAGTTTAAAAATTTTGGGGGTGCGATTCTTCCCTCAGGAAAGTGCCATGCTCAATTGGGAGGCTCGGCTGTCTGTGGTCCGTGCCTGCCTGAGACGGTGGGCATGCCGACAGCTGTCTCTCTCAGGAAGAGTGATGGCCATTAGAACAGTGCTGCTGCCATTGCTCTTGCACTTAGCATACGTGCTCCCGGTTCCGGCCTGTGTCAAACTGACTCTCACTCGAGCTGTTTTTCGGTTCTTGTGGGCGGCAGCTATGAATATGTGAACCGGGAGCAAATGTATATGGCTGTGCCAAAAGGGGGGCGGGATGTGCTAAGGGGGTCGCTGAAGTTGGATGTTCTGTATAGCAGTTTTGCTTGCAGATGCCTACTTCAGCGGGCACATCACGAATGTTTTTATTTTGTGCGGCTGTATCTCAGTTTTGCTCTACGGCATTTGGTGCCACTTTCCCATGTAGTTCCCCGGGTTGAGGCGTTGTCACCAGCATACCGGGCAGTGGTCCAGTTATTGAGGAAATGCCCATTGCTGGTGGAGAGGGATGTGCTCCTGGACGACAAGGCCTGGTATGGAGCATTGGCGTCCAAACTGGTGGTCTCCCGCACTGCAATCCCTTTGGGGGTAGATTGGAGTAGAGTGAGTGGTGGAAGGGCTCCTGGGGTGGTGCGGGACCTACATTAGCGCTGCGTTTTGGAGCGGCTGTCGGTGCGTGAGGTTCTCCATCGCCACGGTTGTTCGGGAAGTACATTGTGCCCTAGAGATTGTGGTGCATCAGAGGTGGTGGCTCACATGTTTTGGGAATGCCCATTCGTTGTAGCCTATTGGGCCTTGGTGCAGGAATTGATGTCAGGGGTCAGTTGGCCATTGAGTTGACAAAGGATTTGCTTCTATATGGGAGGGATTTGTCAGTTGTGAGGCCTGTGGAGCCAGGGACATTCTGGGGTATGGGAAATGGGTGTTGTGGGAAGACAGGTGGTGGGGAAGCGGGTGAGGGCGATAACACCATCCCAGTTGTTCTATAGGTTTCGGTGGAGGGTGGCTAAGAGGGTGAGGGTGGATGGGGTAGTCCGGGAGTGGGATTAGGTGGGGGCAAATTGGGGTGGCTTTGACAAAGCGTTTATTTCATAATATGTGTGTTGTGTTGTAATGGTGGAACTTGTGTTTCGTAACATCTTCTTTAAAGTCTGCTTTTTGTTGGATTAAGGGCATTTTATTTTGAGGAGGCGTTTGACTTAATAATGGCATTGGCTTTCTGTTGAGTCTTGTGAGGGTTTTTTGCTTAATTCAATTTAGGTTTTTGAAAAAAAGTACTGTCCCTGTGTCAAGGAAGGTTGTGTGTGTATTGTGTGGTTATTGGCTGATAAGTAGTGCTTATTTTGCAATATTTTGTTGGGGGGGGGGGGGGAGAGGGGGGGTCTGTGGGATTATTGTTGAGTCATGTGTTTGGTTGTGTAAAGGATTGTCTTGGATGTGTTGTATTATGGACTGATTTGTGGCAATACAATTTTTTATAAATCAAAAAAAAAAAAAGGTCTTTGGAATGTGGGAGGAAACCAGAGTACAACGATATACAGTATTTACAAAATAAATTATATCCATAAATAAATAAATAAAAATGAATGGGATTCAATCCATTTTTAATGACAGAGATACACTTATCCAGTACATCACAACACAGACAAACCAACCTTCAATGTTTCTTTTTCTTAATCAGTGCCATCAATATAAAAGATATACAGTTTTTTATCAGAAAAGTGAATCCACCTTAGAAGGAAAAGAAAGAAAATTACATACTGAAAATCTATGCACAATTTCAGGTTAAGATATTTAATAAACATGTATTCATAGGCAGAGATTAGGCTATTTAAAAATACATTCATGCCATATAATAGTAACTCCACTGAGCGAATTAAACCTTGAAAGCATAGATTGGCTTTCCACAGTACAAGTACAAATGGGGAGAAGCAGCACACTTCAACACAATAGCATTTAAATGCTTTATCTGGCACACTACAAAAAACCCACTTAAAATATACCATTCAGTTATGTAGGCTTTTAAGTCAGTTGTGAGAGTGTCAGTCCGTTCCAATTTACATCCAAAGAAAAGTATTTATCTTTTCATTATTCATAGACTTCACTCATGTGACTTATAAAGTACACACATATGACACATGATATAAGTCCTCGTTATAAGACCTCATATGACAACAAATACATGTAGCGGCATAAACACAAAACCAATGAGTTAATATTTTTAGATTTTTGTTTTTGTTTTTATGAGTCCAGGCAAAGTGTGAACTGCAGTGGCTCAGCCACGCGTAAATACAGTTGGAAATACAGTTGATGCAATGGCAGAGATGTATGTATGGGGGTATGCATGGTCATGTGTGTAGATCAGGGCGGGACCTGCTGCAGGACTTGCGTGGGGTCAACGCACTCCTCCAGCTCCAGGGTCAGGCTGCGTAGGGACAGCATCTGGGGGTCGGCGTGGCGCGATCGCAGCCCCACGTGTTCAGCAGTCTCCCGCCCAGACATGCTCACGGTCCTGGAGGAGGTTCGGCTCAACTTCCCTCGGGTGACCCGCCTGCAGCTCCTCCAGAAAGACCCTGGCCAGCGCACATGCAGCGGCCCCAGGGTCTTCCAGCAGGCCTGGCGGAAGGTGTCGGAGGAGATGCAGAAGAGGATGGGGTCCAGGGCACTGTTGACGTACCAGAGGGGCAGGGAGAGGTAAGACTTGAGCACCGTGTACACCTTGTGGACGGTGCCTGACCACACTTGGACATACACCTGCATGAGCGAAGAGGCCATGTCGGGGAAGTTGCACACAAAGAAGGCCACCACCACTGCTCCTGTACAAAAAAATAAAAACAATAACAAATAATAACTTCAATGTAAGATATTTAAGTTATTTATTCTTACCTGACACTGTAAGCAGTCCACTTTTATGATACGGTCACTGAAAACGGGATTGGAATCATTATATGTGATGTCATGTTCAACATAATATGTGTGCTTGCCCCAGTATGAAGGGAGCAGAGTATGAATGGACAACACGCATGCTTGTCACATATGATCTGCCATCCAGGGTGGTAGTAAAACACTGAAAAAAGTTATTTCCCAATTTTCCTTTGGATTTCCACTTAAAAGCGCTTTGTGACGGTGTGTAAAAAGCGCTATACAAATAAAATTGCATTGTTGAATTGAAATAGGTTAAGGGCGTGAGAAAAGTGTTTCACCTTGGTAGGCAATAATTCACACAGCAACAAGAACTGCTCTAGCTGCTTTTAGGAGAATTAGTTTAATAAGGAACAGAAAAAATAATATTGTCAGTTTGACAGGCGCTATAATGATGCACATATGCCCCCTCTGGAGGAACATTAAGAGATCTCACCCATGAGTCGCAGGGCCCGCCTCTCATAGACGAGCAGCTTCCCGGTCTTGCGATGGGGGGAGGGCTGGCCCTGGCCAGCAGCCACCCTCCTGGTGAGCCCCATGGCCTTCCTCTGGCGGCTGTTCCTCAGCAGGTGGAAGATGATGAGGAGGGAGAGGGTGATTATGGCCACCAGAGGCACCAGGAAGCAAAACACGGCCCTCATCAGCAGCACTGCCCTATAGATTGGGTAGGGCTCCGTTTCTGTCACCTCGCACATGGTGGAGACCCGGAAAGCATCCTCTGGCGAGGTGGCGGTGTAGTCCAAGATGCAGGCCCGGGCCTGGCCGTACACCAGGGCGAAGGGCACGGAGGAAGCCAGGGACAGGAGCCAGACAGCGGCCAGCAGGCGGGGCAGGTGCACCTTCTGCAGACTGGAGACTGACCACATGGTGTGACAGATGGCCATGTAGCGCTCAGCGGTGAAGGCCAGGATGGTCCAGCTCGTGGTGGCACAGTACATCTGACGGATCATGAAGTAGACCTTGCAGAGGGGCTCCCCCAGCCGCCAGGGGTAGCTTTCCCAGTAGTAGCGATATATGGTAACAGGTACGGTGAGCAGCTGCAGGATGTCAGACAGCACTAGGCTAAGCAGGTAGGGCCGGATGGCGCTGGCTTTCATACGGGCGTTCATCAGAAGCGTCAAGACACTTATGCCGTTGGACGCCACCCCAAAGGTGAAGAGAAGGCTGTAGAAGGTGGTCATGGGAATGGCGATGTGGTACGGCTCACTCTTAGTGACGCCGATGTACAGGTCAGGCTCTGCGCTAGGGCTGACGTTACAGGAGAAGGGGGATTGATTCTCTGATTGTTTCATTCTGAAATGGCGCTGGGGTGATTATTGAGAGAGAGAGAGAGAGAGAGAGAGTTATTTTATATATATCCCATAGAGATCCATTCAAATGCAGAGACATTATAGTATCGCTTGTAAGAGTACCAGAAAATAAGATAGCCAGAGTCTTTTGATGTTGTTGGGTCATAGACTTCAGGAAGTCACGGCATGCACTGGATATGCGACCAAATATAAAAAAATTATTGTACTTTATTCTATATATAAATGCAGGGGTGCCAATAATTGTGGCACACGTGGTTTTGTTAAAAATAATTATTTTTTTGATGAGCGATTCTTTTTTTCTCATAATAAATTTGCTTAAACTTTGGATTTTTCTAATTTTTTCAGTGTGAGATTAAGCTAATTCACCAAACAGTGGATTTTTTATAATCCTTTTTACTCATCTTTACCAGGGGTGCCAATAATAGTGGAGGGCACTGTATGTATCTATAATACTTACTACCAATATTTACTATATATAGTTCATGTCATATTGAGAGAGAGAGAAAGACTTTCTGTCCAGGGAAACAAAATTGCTGGTCAAGGTTATGGCAGCATTTCTTTTTGGTAGATTAAAGCCTCAATAAGGAGAGATTGCAATGGGTTGCTGCTTAAGTAATTTAATGGGGGGACAAAATCTGTCCTAGAACTCCAGTGCATTGCAGTGCTGTTGTTTTGTGAAAATATTTTTTTAGTTGTTCAGTCATATTGTACATGTATTAAGACTTCTCTACTCTCAAACCGGTGGACCATTTCAATGAGGCGTTTGCTTTGTTCTGAAATTAACATGAGCTGTGCCCCTAAACCCTTGTCACACAACACTCCCTGAGCTGTGCCAGCACAGCAGTGTTTGGTGCGATGTCCATCTCCAGGTCCATACATCTGGAATATAACTGAAGTATTGAGAATGGTACAATACAGAGGAATACCAATTGGCTCATCTCATTTTGCATGGCTCAGGTTGGAGATTTATTGGTAGCTTATTCTGTTATTGCATTCAGTAAAAGCACTGTGTAGCACAACCTCCTGCTTGGACAGTGCTTAAAAACCTTTTCAACAATTCTCACGTGTTTTTCAACTGTGGGAAAATGTCCTGATCAAATTCCACTCCCCAGTGCTACAATGTGGGCACTGCAGGTTAAAGGGTAACAAAGCACTAAAACCACTTATTTTAAATGAGAACTGATGCATTTGGTGTTTTTTTTTAGATACATTTGGTGTTGCTGATTGAAGCCCAAGTATCAGTATCTGCAGATCGGAGGACAGGGTGTGTCGAAAGAAAGGGGGGGTGTCGAAAGCATGTTTCTATTGGTCAATAATCCCATAAATTACACACATGCATATTCTCCACAATTTCGTTAAGCACTACGCTCTATGTTAAAGGGTAACAAAGCACTAAAACCACTTATTTTAGATGAGAACTGACATTAGTTTTTTTCTAAGTATTACTGATTGATCCTGGTCCAAATCTTGACAAATTACTGCAGTCAGCGCAAAAAACCATAAACTTTAAGAATCTGGCTCAAAAGTGTCTCTAGTGGTAAAATGTTAGGTACTGCACGTTCAATCTGTGATTGGCCAGAAATTTGCTCCTGTGACGTATTCCCCTCGGTGACGAAATATAAACCTGTACAGCTACGCCCACCGATAGTTCGGTGGCCACGGGGGGTGTCGAAAGCATGTTTCTATTGGTCAATAATCCCATAAATTACACACATGCATATTCTCCACAATTTTGTTAAACACTACGCTCTATGTTAAAGGGTAACAAAGCACTAAAACCACTTATTTTAGATGAGAACTGACATTTGGTTTTTTCTAAGTATTACTGATTGATCCTGGTCCAAATCTTGACAAATTACTGCAGTCAGCGCAAAAAACCATAAACTTTAAGAATCTGGCTCAAAAGTGTCTCTAGTGGTAAAATGTTAGGTACTGCACGTTCAATCTGTGATTGGCCAGAAATTTGCTCCTGTGACGTATTCCCCTCGGTGACGAAATATAAACCTGTTCAGCTACGCCCACCGATAGTTCGGTGGCCACGCCCTGAAGTTTTGGAGCGAGGGCGGCCTACGCCGCAGCTATAAAAGTGAATCTCAGCGGTTGATCTGCGTAGAGAGGAGAATCAGGAGATAGAGCGAGCGAGTGATATAGCTAGCTTACAGTTGAGCTTTTTTGAATATTCTAGTTATAGTAGCCTATTTATTTTTGGTATATATTGTTTTATAGCTAGCTTGATAGTCCCTTATTTTTTGATAGTTTGTTTTTCAGTCTAGCTTAGCAAGTAGCTAGCTAGTTTTCTTTTTTATTTATAAATACATAGGCTGCTTTATTAAAAATAATTATATAGTATAAAGCATATGAAAACTGTGTATCTGACAGGGACGTGGAGAGCTACTCTGCGTTGCATGCAAGCTGTGGATATTTCCTGTATTTTTATGTCAAAACAAAACTAAATTTTATGTTCTGACGAGGTAAGTAAAGTATTGATTGTTTACTTTGTTCACACTGTGCCCTTGCTGGCCTGTTTATGTCAAATATTTTTTGTAAACAAGTTAATTACTCGCGCTGCACGACACCGTTCAGTGTGAGCTGCAGTGCTCGCTGTGGATGAGAGCAGTTACTTTTAATAAATATTGTTGAATTTATGTTTTAGGGTATATTATTGCTTATTATATGTGGTATTTCCTGCAGAAAGGGGGGATTTGGGCAAATAGTTGAGCCAGGAGTTGTAGTAGCCTATAGCCTATGCATGCTACACGTTTACCTTAACATACACGTTTGCAATGTACATCCCTACAACAGACATTCTCTCTTGGGCCTCGCACACACTGGGGTTTTAGTTTTGAAACGTTTCTGAAACGTTTTAGTTTTGAGGTTTTCGCTACCTTGACCTGTAGTACACATTACTTGCAGGCATTCTGTTTTAGAATTCTCCGCGATGCAAGTTTCCTTGACAACCGATTTGATATTTTCCGTTCCTTGGTGTCCATATCGACAAAATAGACCACATGGATCATTTGCCGCGATCAAGTGGTGTAAATGCTTCTCCTCCTCCTTCCAAATTGAACCACGATCGGCAGTTATAATATAGAGATAAAATAAACACTAATGTTCAACTGTCAAATTAACTTTGTGAAGATGTTTGAAATTCCCACGGAATTCGCGAGTAGCTACCACCAATGGAACTGTCGGCTACGTTATTTATGACGCAAGCAAAATTATTCTAAAGGTAGGTTTCGACAACCGAATATTTACACACTGACGGCTAAAACAGTAAAAATGAGTAGCCTACATGGTGTGGGTAACTATTTGGACAGCGTGTGATTTTCTGTTTGCTGGTCGCATCATTATAAGCTCAAACGAGGGCTTGGCAGCAGCTTGAGCTACCGTGTTTTGTGTGTATGAGTGAGAGGTAGCGAGAGAGAAAGAAACAAAGCAGCCGCTGTGAGTGCTGTCCAGAGTAGAAATGAGCTTTTGGCTACTAGTGAAAAAAAAATAGCTGGGGCGTGGTTTGATACCTGGAGCTCAGCCCCTATATTATTACTAGGGATGTCCCGATCCGATCCACGGCATCGGTATCGGGCCGATACTGGCCCAGAACGTTGGATCGGATATCGGAGGGGAGAAAAAAATATGATCCGATACAAAGATTTTAGATATATGACAAGATACGCAACTGGCGCTTTTCCCCATTGGATTTTTTGTCCGCACAAGAGGAAGTGATCAGGCATGCGCAATAGTGTTTTCAGTTAGCTTAGCAACTAACGTTACATAACGTATGCTTAGAGTGGCGCGCATCTGACCAGCGCCAGCCGGATTTAACATTGGTTTTCGTTGGATAGTTAAAATCATAACGGGTTTTAAGTAGTACTACTGGGTCCTAACAACCTAGGCATTTATAATCTAAAAAGAAAAGGGAGATTTTTGATTTAATCTGTCTGATAAAGAACTGTTTAGCGAACTGTTTTGTAAAACTCCATTGACCGCCTACCCTCTTTGTCCGATATGCGCAGCATGTCACGTGATAACAACAGTAGTAGCCAATTAATCGCATGGGCATGAGATTTAGCTACCTGTAGAATAGTCATGTCAGCGGTGTGGAAGTATTTCAACCTTAAAGAGGAAAGAAATCCAACAGTCGAATGCTAAATTTGCAACAATAATGTTTTGAGGGGTGGAAGTGCTGTTGGTTGGTTTAACACCACAAACTTAATTAAGCATTTGGAAAAACACCACACGGAACAACACCAGGAATTTCTGCAAGCAACGGCTGCAAAGAAGAGCAAAAACGCCCCAACAGCAGACATTGCTGGAATCAATAAAAAGGCGAGAAAAACTCCCCCCAGACAGTAACAAGGCGAAATCGATAACGGAGAAACTAGTTAAGTTTATTGTCCTGGACGACCAACCCCTTTCGGTGGTAGAAAATGTGAGGTTTTGAGACAATGAAAAGTACCCTCCTTGACGCAGTCAACAGACGTTTTTAACGACGTGGAATCTGAGCCATTATATTACATTACATTACAGGTATTTAGCAGACGCTCTTATCCAGAGCGACTTACACAACTTTTTAGGATTTTTTTTTAACATATTATCCATTTATACAGCTGGATACATACTGAAGCGATTCAGGTTAAGTACCTTGCTCAAGGGTACAACGGCAGTGTCCTACCTGGGAATCGAACCTGCAACCTTTCGGTTACAAGGCCAGTTCCTTAACCATTATACTACACTGCCGCCATTATACTCGGTTGCAACTCTTTGTGAAATTATGTCGTGTTGTATGAGCTTGTGGCACTTTTTCTTTTTGCAGTTTTGCTTTGATAGCCTTAGATACAAATGGGCTACGTTAACATTAATGTAGGCTGCATATAGTTATAAACTTAGCTCTCATCTTAATTTGGATAATTTTCTAGTAACAGTTAATGTTATTAAAGACTGCTAAGTTAGCCATAAATTAATATATAATGAAACTCGTAGTAACTTCGCTAAATTGAGTCATATAGCCACATTAAAACATCAAGGAACATGATCTAATTTCGGTCAAAACTGCATAAACATGAACATTGACCATTCATAACCGTTTAACTGTTAGCGAAGTTAACTAACGTAGGTAGCCTGTCTTGTGGGCTACTGTGTCTTTGTGGTTCGTTGTTATGAAGTGTATTTTTAGATCAGTCCTGCTACTTATTTTTCCCATAGCCTCACAAAGCGAGAGAATAGCCGAGAGGGAGAAAGAAAATGTGATTGCTGCGATTAAATTAATTATAGGTTTAGGTTTATTTATTTAAGAAAGGGACTATGCACATTAAAAAACGTAGCCTAAATGTGCCAGATTTAGCCATTGGGGCTAATAATCATCTGTAGTCCCTGGGCAGGTTGATGGAGAAACGTTAGAAAAAGAAAAAAAAACGTAGGCTATTAGACTAGATTTCCCTGATCATAACCTTATAGCCTATGCCCGTTTGCCTTCGAAAAGTTGGAAAAACCGTATTTCATACGGGCAAACTGTGTGGGTTGACACCTATGCTATCTCTCTCTCAATAGCCTGTCCCTCACACAAATGCTCCTCTCCACAACTTGCTGGATTTGAAAAAAAAACAAACATATTTATACATATAAGGTGGAATGGCGTAGCCAGATGCACCAGTTGGTGTGACATCACATGTACTGCCACGTCACATATACTGTACAACAGCCAATAGTAAAAAACTGCAATAGCCAATGTTTCACCACCGTGGCACTAGTTAGCCAAAATGCATTACTCTTCCTATATGATACTAAAAATTGCGATAAAATGTCGCGATTTGCAACAAGATGTGAGGGAGGGGAAGGGGTCGGAGAACCAGACGCGACCATAAGGGGATCCAAAAGCTACGTGGAGTAGCCACAAGTAGAGGGAGGAAATGAACAAAAATGGGAAATAACCCCCAGCGTATAAGCCAACAGAAAACAACCCAGAAAAGAGGGTGAATACTGACTCGTAGAATCGAGCATAGTAGACAGAAGGTAAACCTCCAGCTCAATGAAATAAAATTGAGCTAAAACAAGGAGGAAAAGGAGAAAAAGGTAACAAAGGTACAGCGGTACAGCCTCAAGGAGGACTGAAAGAAAACCGAAGAAAGAACTAGCTAGAGAAAGAAAATAGGAAAGAAAAAGTCCTAGAGACTAAATCTATAACTCAAGCTAATGAAGTTCCTGCGTGTCTTAAAAGACAGATAAGATAAGCAGCCTTCAAGTCCTGTACCGAAATTACCGGCCTGTGCGTAAACAAAGCTTACACAAAAACACAGAACAAAGAAGGCGCTGAGTTTAAATAGCCAGCAAAACACCTGAAACCAATAACCATGATTAGTCACAGAAGGCGGAAAAAACAACAGGAGTGCCCTCTCACGGCCCCGAGAGGCAACACCCGCAGAAAAGAAACAGCAGGCTGCAAAACCATGACAGGACCTCCCCTCTAAGGAGTGGCCCCAGACGGTCCTTCCGAACCACGCATGCGAAAGTGCTTTATAAGTTCCGGATCTAAAATGTTCCTAGAAGGAACCCAACAGCGCTCTTCCTGACCATAGCCCTCCCAATCCACAAGGTATTGCAGCCCACGGCCCACTCGCCTACTAGCCATAATGTGACAGACAGTGTACGCCGGCTGGCCCTCGATGAGTCGAGGTGGAGGGGGAGCCTCATAAGACGGGCCAATGGGCTAATGAGCACTGGCTTAAGGCGAGACGTGGGGTGAACCCTCATGGACAGAGGGAGCTGAAGGGGAACCGTGAGTGGGTTGATCTTCCAGATTATTTTAAAAGGTCCTATAAATCGAATGAAGAGTTCAGCAGGTGGCACCCCTATGTCCCCTTCCAGTTCAGGGAACAAGGGAGGCTGGTACCCAACTTGAGCCTCGAACGGGGAGAGACCCGTGGACGCATTACGCAACGTGTTGTGTGCGTATTCTGCCCACACAAGATGCCACAAGGGTTCGCAGAAACCAGACAGTGGAGGATATTCTCCATAGACTGGTTGGTGCGCTCAGTCTGCCCATTAGTCTCCGGATGAAACCCGGATTAGAGACTAACAGACGCCCCTAAAAGCGAGCAGAAAGCCTGCCAAAATCTGGAGATAAATTGGGGCCCACGATCACAAACTATGTCCTGCGGAAGACCATGAACCCTGAAAATGTAGTTGATTACTAACCACGTGGTCTCCGGGGCCGAAGGAAGTTTAGGCAGCGGAATGAAATGGGCAGCTTTTGAGAACTGGTCCACAATAACCAGGATCACTGTGTGCCCGTCAGATGGTGGCAGACCGGTCCCAAAATCAAGAGCTATGTGGCTCCATGGTCGACTCGGGATGGGCAAAGGACCTAAGAGCCCGGATGGTGAGAGCTGTGACCCTTTATTACGGGCACAGACCGAACAGGCCAAAACAAACTCTCGCACATCCTTTTCCATCCCAGGCCACCAAAATCGTCTAGCCAAGAAGTCCTTAGTGTGGTGGACGCCTGGATGACCCGCAAGATGGGAGGAATGCCCCCATTCCAGTACCTGACCCCGTACTGTGGAGGGCACAAACGGGCAATTAGGAGGCCCTCCACCCGGATCCAGCTCCAGTCGCTGGGCCCCTAGCACAAGGGACTCTATGTTTCATGTGACTGGGGCCAAAATCAGAGCAGCGGGAACAATAGGCTCGGGAGGATGTTCGTCTTTGGACAGGTCAAAGATCCCGGAAAGCACATCCGGTTTAACATATCTAGAGCCTGGCCGATAATTTAACACAAAATTAAAACGGGAAAAGAACAGTGACTAGCGGGCTTGCCGCAAATTGTGTCGTTTGGTGTCCTGAATATATTAAAGGTTTTTATGATCAGTTCAGACAGTGAAGGGATGCTCGGCCCCCTCGAGCCAATGTCGCCACTCTTCAAGTGCCAATTTCACCGGCAAAAGCTCCCGGTCCCCTATGTCATAATTTCTCTAGGCCAGTGTCAGGCCCCGAGAAATATAGGCACACGAATGCAATTTTTGGTCTAGGGGTGAATGCTGAGACAATATAGCCCCTACTCCCAACTTAGAGGCATCAACCTCTACCACAAAGGGGAGTGAAGGTTTGGGAGTGATAAGGATGGGCTCGGAGCTGAACCTCCTCTTTAACTCCTTGAAAGCTGCCTCTGCTTTCAGAGTCCACTGGAACTGCGAAGGTGGCAAAACACCTGAAACCAATAACCTTGATTAGTCACAGAAGGCGGAAAAAACAACAGGAGGCCCCGAGAGGCAACACCCGCAGAAAAGAAACAGCAGGCTGCAAAACCATGACACAAGATCAATCTCTAGCACATTGATATGTCCAAATATATCAGTAATCATCTAGAATGTGGTTTTAGGGTGTACTTACCCTTTAAAGCATGGCCCGTGTTTATGTCTTTCTTTATTTTCCACGGTGAATGTCCCAAATGGTATTATTTGACATACAAACCTTCAGCTAGCAATAGCTTTTGTTTGTTAGATTAATATTTTGTGATGTGAGTGTTAACATGTTCGATAATAAAATGTTTTCTTGTATCATAACTGAATCCTCCTGTTCACGTTTTAATGGGCAATAACATTAATAACAATTCACGGAACTTCCCATCTCAATTTGCCATGTTTTACATTTAGGCTAAATTATTATCATTGCCGTAAAGCCTGACATAGCATCAAATGATGATTGCATACCAATCAACCTCGTTATCTTTGTTGAGTAATTGTACAGTGAATTTTCTTTCAATATTGCTTGTATTTTATAACCCATTCATATCAAGACATAGTTAAGGTCCCATGACATGACCAATAATATCTGACTTTTTAATAATCTCATTCATATTACCAGTATAGTAGTCTACATTACTCCAGCAGCCTATAAAAGTTAAGATTGCTAAAATGTTGGTAAGTTCGGCATTATATTGCAAACATGGATGCTTTCTTACTGGAGCTTTCTTACAAAGTAGAGCCATGACTACTTTAGTGATGTTGATGGACTTGACTTTCCTATTACATTTATTAGGATTTTCTTGGTTTGATGACAGTGATAAAATCAAATTGATGTTTGAAACCTAAGTATTAATCAAATAATAGGATGCTCAAAATAAATTGTGCATTGAAGGCTGTACCTATTGTTCACACCGACATGTAACATACTAGTGGTATGAATTACAACTAAAAGAAAGTATATGTGATGGGCCAACTATTCATGGCAGGATGTAAAAATAAACCAATCATCAATATGAATGAACCCAGGTCCGCATGACATAATCCTTTTAAATATGTACTTCATTCATTTCAACAGATAACAGACGTTTTATGTTTAATTATTGATCTATCTGTTCTTACCATACTCATTTGTGTTTACATAGCTCAGCACTCTAGTGTAGTTACATCTGTCCACCCCCTTCTATCCTTTCTTAATATTCCAACATACCCCAGTGTGTGGTTACCATGTTGAACAGGTGGATCATGTGGAGTAAGGAGTAAATGGAATTAAGCTGTGTCAATAAAATAATATTGCAATATTTTCTTTTTTCTATGAAACATCAGGGTCCTAACTGGTAAAAATCAAGTATAGTAATCAGGCAATCACTGCTCTTGTTTCAGCATCAATGTGAGGGAAAAAAAGAAAGATTAACTTGTGCATTTTAATGAAAATATGAATTTGAACATAAATTTGTACAAAAAAAAGGTAAAACAAAACAAACCTTAAAGGGTAATTCCAACCCAAAAACAACATTAACCTTATTTAACAGATCAAGGCGCAACTGATTAAGTCTCTCTTTGTGGCTGGCCACAAAAAAAAGTTATTTGAATATAAAGTTGAAAATTTGGTAGAGGTATACATCATGTATACCTCTACCACTTCCTGGTCTCTGAAAGACTACAGTGTTTTCAACTGGGCGTGTAAATTACATAGGCATGTAGGCGGAGCCAGCGAGGGAAGAAATTCTGCCTGCATCTGTCACTGTTCTGAATAGGGACCACAGAACGAGTTCTGTGGTCGAGTTCTAGGGACACATCGTAGATCAAGCTAGCTATCATTGCTATTTTATTCTAATGTCATAAAATTACATTGATAGGCTATGTTAGTGGAGCTCCTCCGGTATTCCCTGATTCCCTGTACATCTTCCTCTGTCTTATTGAATCACCCGGTAAGGAACCATGTCAACTAACGTTACTTTATGATCCATGACCATGGGCTAGTGTGTTAGCCACGGGTTTCTTGGCATGAAACAAATTGGTTTTTAAATGTTTGCCATGCAGTAGGCTATAGTAGCTAACCTTGCATTAGTTAATGGAAGGAGGTTGGATATCGGGGTAGTAAATGCATCATCTCCACATTACCGACAGTGCGTTCGAGTTGCACTGGGAAAGTTTTGGCTTTGCTGGCAAACATAGCTAAAACGGCTAACAACTAGCCTACAACAATGACGTTTTAACTTTTACTTACAGAATGTTTATCATTCTGTATCGGCATGTTAGTTGATACAAAAGCATTTCATACTGAAAAACGGGAGGTCGGGGACTGATTTTCTGACATGGAACCAGGGTGAGAAATGCGTAGCCTAGCTAAGTGTTACAGACTTCTGGCTAGGCTGGCTAATGTTTTCACGATACCAAACGTAGATAAATGAAGGCCGTTTTTCTGGAGACTGAGCTAATAATCATGGTATTTTTTTCAGTATAACTCTTACATTAATGGCTAACTTGCCAGCGAGTTACGTGTCCTCTCCAGTCTCAAAGAAAGGCTGCAGATAGCAATACACTAGCAGTAAAATGTCCAGCTCCTCGGCCTCCGCTTCTGTAACGTCATTCAGTGGGAGTGGCAACCTGTTGTCTCAACTGTAAGCTTCTTGGCTGTTGTAGTTCATATGAAGGCAAGTACCTGGTTCATGTGCAGTAGTTTGGGGCTACTGTATATCTCTGCTCTCACTACAGGTAGAAAATTAGCTGAGAGCTCACTACTGACACCATGAGTTTTGTAAGAAAGCAACTCAGAAATGTACTATATTAACCATAGTTTAATACCATGAACATGCCATAAAAAACAAATTCTACTTACATAATAAATAAATAAGGTCAACATCAAATAAAGTAATAAAATAGAGTGAATATGAATATTTTTATGTAAAGGATAGAACCTACTGTCCAGCCAGCCAAGTGCGCCTTTCTTCTGAACACTGATGTGCTGGCAGTGTCCCGGAACTGTCTGCACACCAGAGACAGTGTGAGCAAAGTGAAACGTGTACACCAAATTTTGTCACAGCAAACTGGTTAAGATATTGCACAATACATGAACATCATGGTAAAATAAATAAATAAATAGATTCGCTGCACTATTGAGCGTCGCAAACAAAGTTCGCAAAGCAAGTTCTGTCGGAGAACCTCTCGCTGTAGCCGACCATGGTCGGCTAGCAGCCACGCATCACACATACTCAACCAATCACATGCACACACCTCTAATGGAGTGCCCTTTTTAAGCCAAGAATTAGTTCTCTCTGTACTGCTTGAATGCTGATGCGCTGCTCTTTCTTGCTTACGGCTTGTGTTACAAGAAATTTGCTGTCATACTGCCACGGCCTGCAGCTGCTAGCTAAGCCTAGACTAGCCTAGGCTTCCCCATGTTTTGCACGGTTGTTTTTTGCGCGGATATTCTAGCTTGTGTGCTGTCGCAAGCTCTGTTGCATGACTGGCGTCTTATGCTTTTGTCAAGGCAGAGGTCTTCTTGGAGTTTAGAAGCGGATTCCTATGTCATGTAAAGCTAAGTTGATGCCAAATTCAGTATGACCATTTAAGACGTGCGGACCATCCGTGTAACCCGGATTTATTATCCTCTTAGCTCGGTTGCTTCAATGTGTCTTATAAAAAATTTGCCAACAAGTTGTTGCCATCATTTTGGTAGTAGCCAAATTAGAGTTGAAAATTCAAACCCGAACCGAACCGACCCGAGTGAGTTGAAGCCCGAGCCCGGCTCGCCCGAGATCATCACATACAATACTGAGCCCGAGACCGACCAAACCCGAAAAAAAAAAAAAACACGAGTCGGTTATTGCCAGAAAAGGCTACGTAATTTACGTAGGCGGTGGCTCAAATCACATAGCGCAACGGGGTGAGAGAGAGCGAGAGAGAGAGAGAGAGAGGGAGAGAAGGAGCGAGCAAGCAGGAACGCCACAAACTAGCTGTGTTTTTAGCCTACTGTTTTTGAGTTTTTAACAGATTTACTAATTGAGAGCAGCAGAGTAAACCAATTTTGCCGAAAGCAAGCAATTAGATTTGTGTTTTAATGTATGCCATGCTGTAATAGAATTTAGTAATGTTTTTTCGTTAGAACGGCATTCAACTTTTTTATTGTTGTGTAGTTCGCATGTTCTTGCTTCATTATTATTGCCCTATTATCATTTTTCACACAGCAGATGATACTGCAACTTCAACTCGAATGCCTACATTCGCTGTATAGTTACAGCAAACAGGAGATGTTGGATGAATAAAATAAATAGCTACATTTTAGAGAAAGTAGAGAAAGTCTTGACAATTGATTGACTCCAAAATTAGCAATCAGCACCACATGTAAAAATGCAAATTAGCCGACTGTAAATACACACACAGAGACATTATTTTCTTTTCTTTTTTTGCGCAGCCTGAGCCCTACCCGACCCGACCAATTAGCATAAATTGTCAGCTCGAACCCGGCCCTACCCGACGGGCTTTTTCGGGCCCCGTCGGGCTCAGGCTGAAACTGAGAACTCTAAGCCAAATACACCTGTCAGCATGCTAACGTTTTACATGAGCCCTCGGGAGCTACACCATCTGCTTTAAAACATTAATTGTATGTGTTTACATGGGCTACTGTGCTTTGCTGACGCCCTCCGGTAAAATGGGGCTTTGGTAAAGTTACATTGTGGTTGTTAGTCAAATAGCTAGGCTAACAACACTCGTTTGCTGATTTACTGTCAGGAGGTTCGTAAAAGCTAATACCTAATTGTGACAAATTCGGGATATTTCGCTAGTTTATACTGCTGTTGTTTTGTCGTGTTAAATGCTAGGTATTTGCATCTAGTTGGGAAACGTTATGTTGCACATTATTACCGAGAGATACTCGTTGTTGTTGTAACCTAGCTACTACAAAATAGAACCCGGAAGCCAAACTGGAATTCTTAAGTTGGCCTATTATCGCTCATGGTGGCTAGCTCAAATGTTTGTAATGCTATGCATTCTCTGGCAGCCTACCTTGCACACAAATACGTGCCACCCTTTCCCATCTAACCTCCAAGCCATAGTTGGAGACACGGAGGAACCGAAGTTGCTAATGGCGTACTATTTTCCGGTTTCTGGACCAAGCTGCTAGCTCACAGCTTCGGGGTAATGCCCAGCTTATGAACATTACGGTCACCTAACAGTTCCCTTCTATGGCTGCCTTCTTAGCCAATTCATCCACCACAAGGTTAGCATCTCCATGCACACAAGTGCCTTTCCTCTGATGTGCCTTCACCTTAAGTAAAGCAATCTTGTGTTTGCGAGATGTTGCAGCGGACCACAAAGCCTGTATTGGACCTATGTGTGTTAGAGGCTGACCATCAGCACTCGTGAAACCACGCTTTTGCCAAATAGGCAGATATTCTGTTAAAGAGTTGACCACAAATGCAGAATCCGAATAAATGTTCAAAGGTGAATCAGTAAAAACTGTTAATGTCTGCAAGATCGAAACAATTTCTGCTTTCTGAGCTGAAAAATGTGGAGGACATTGATACAAAAAATCACCTTCGCAAGAGTGGATTGCAAAACCGGTTCGATACTGACCATCCTGCCAATATCGTGACCCATCAACATAAACATCAGTTGCACCTTCAATTGGTGACACTCCAAAAACTCCATCACAATGTTTTGAGAAACCACTCAAAACTTTGGCTAGACATTGGTGAAACAAAGTAGGAGAGTTGGCATACCCTTGTGGCAGCACTGTCCAGGTGTACTGAGTGTTTTTGAACTTAAATGCAAATTTGTACTGACAGTCAGGATGCAATGGAATGGCCCAAAACCCATTAGACACATCAAGAGCAGAATAATAATTTGCTTCTGGAATTAGGGAGGCAAGTACATCAGGGGTGGAGGCTACAACAGGTGCACAGGTGGGTGTCCACTTATTAAGCTCTCTATGGTCAATGCATAATCTCCAGGAACCATCAGGCTTGCACACTGGCCATATTGGTGCCATTGTGGGTGAGAGACAGGGTCTTAGGACTCCCTGCTCCAGAAGTGAATCAATGGTAGTTTGTATATATGGCGTGGCCTCCGCTGAGTAGTTATATTGTCTTAAAGGTGGGGGATCGCGCCCTTGTACATTCACTTCCATGATATCAGAATCAACACACCCACAATCATGTTTACTTTTAGCAAAAGCTCCTCTATGATTTGCTAACAACAACTTAGACAATTGAGTATTATCTACTTGTAACAATGTATCCAAATCATAATCCTCCGATTTTTTTATAGCATGTATGCATGTACATCTGAAATTTCCACACAACCATTATTATTCTCATTACTGCGCCAAATGCAGTTATTGTCATAATCAATTACGTATCCGCGTTTTTGAATTATATCCGAACCCAGTATGTCACGACCATCACCAGTTGAACTAAGCCATGCTTTATCTTTAAATGTGTCATTGCCAACTTGAAAATTTAATTTGTTTGACTGAGAAGCAAGAGACATTGTGCCATCAAAACCTTCTAATGTAATAGTGTTTTTACTATTCTTTGGCAATGAATTAGAATGAATAATGGAAAGAGAAGCACCAGTATCAACTAACCAATCGCTGCATCGACCCTCAACAGCAACTTTAACAATTGGTCTGCCCCACTTATCGCGAGTTATTGGTGCTACATGAGATACGAGGGCCTGTGATTCCTATGCCGAATTCTTATTGTCATTGATTTTCCTAAGGGTTGCATGTAGGTCGTTGTTCTCTGCACTCAGTTTGCTTAAAGCGGCTTGCATATCGCTTATCTGTTTGCTAAGGTTACCATATGGAGATTGTTTATTGTTTTGTGATTTACACTCTCTGGCTATATGGCCCTCTTGGTTACAAGAATAACACACTACTTGCCTATTGAAAAGGGGTGGTCTATCCCCATTGTGTTGTTTGATATCGTCTGGAATTACCCCTCATTTTTCCAAGAGACAGATTTAGAATTATGTGATGATCCCCGTCCAATTGCTGATATAGGCTGTTTTCTTTTAAGTGTAGAAGTGGAGTTATATAACTGGGTCATCTTTGCCACTATATCTGAATATGGTGTGTTCGAATCTATGTGTAGTGCAAGGGCAGTTTGTGTGTGTGTGTCACATTGCGAAATTAAAGCGGATTTGAACATGGGATCCAGCTGCGTCAGATTCGCTACACCGCTGTACGAACTAAACGCTTCCCACAATCTTGCGGCATATGCTGCTGGATGTTCCCCTAGTGACATCACTACCTCTCTTATCTTGTCCCAATCAACCGAGCGTGTCCCTAGCACCCCCAACAAAGCAGTTTTCCTGTCATCTTTCTTCGCATTCCTGTTGTGAATATTCTGAGGGAGCGCACTAGCTAACGCATGGGGCAAACAAGCAGTCAATATTATGCAAGCATCAGCATCTGTCAAACGATGTAGGTCAACCATCCTCTCTAAATTGGCTAAAAACTCCACGGGGTCTCGCCTTGCAGGCTCATAAGTACCAATATTTTTAACCAAAGATTCTATTTCACTGGGTGTCAATGGTTTTACAGTCGTCATGGTCGTTACACGGTCTCCCCCCTCCCCAGGTACAATCGTCATTGTCTCATGCACTGGTGCTACAGGGAATTTCACCGTACAGTCAGAATTGTTATCCCACGCGTTATTTGTGTTATGTTTACCGGGTTTATTCCAGAAATCACTCTCACTGTAATCTGTCCGGTCTACACGATGCTCCGTATATTTATTGCATTTTTCAAATAAATAATCATATGCGTTTTGTAACTTTTTTACCTCTGTGTGGGTATTATCCAATTCGCGCTGTAACTCAAAATTAAATTGCCTTAATTCGGCAACCTCTTTACGCAGATCTAATTGTATCTCGGCATTCAAATTAGCGTGTACGTGATTACTTTTAATAGCAGTTTGGTTCTCCTCGATCTGTTGTTTTAAATTGTCGTTCTCCACTTCAAGAGCCTCTAATCTCTTTTTGCATAATTTATATGAAGCAAGAACACCCGTCATAGCTACCGCAATCTTCCCTTTTTTATTTAATTTGCCAACCTTTGGGTGGCTCTCAAATTGGGACACAGCCCATGTATACGGCTTCTCCTGACTTTCAATGCCTTCTAGAATGTCAGATTTGCCGTGCTTGGCAATGTAACGAACCATAAAGCTCTCCATAGCTACAATCTAGGTTCCTTCTACTGATGTTAAGTAGCTAAATAAACAACCCGTTACACGTATAATTATGAAGTCGACCGACAACCAAATATAATAGTCTAGCCTTGTTACGGTATCCAGCCAAACAATCTGTCAAATTATATAAGGTAACCCAAATTACCCAGTTACTTTAGGATAATATAAATTACAGTTGCTGTTCCAGTGCTTCGGACACAGCCAACTCAACTCTTCCAGTTACTTTAGGAATTATTCAATTACAACATCCATTTATCCAGTTACTTTAGGATAAAATAAATCACAGTTGCTGTTCCAGTGCTTTGGACCCAGCTAACTGAACTATTCCAGTTACTTTAGGAATTACTTTTACAACACCCAATTATCCAGTTACTTTAGGATAAAATAAATCACAGTTGCTGTTCCAGTGCTTCGGACCCAGCTAACTGAACTATTCCAGTTACTTTAGGAATTACTTTTACAACACCCAATTATCCAGTTACTTTAGGATAAAATAAATCACAGTTGCTGTTCCAGTGCTTCGGACCCAGCTAACTGAACTATTCCAGTTACTTTAGGAATTAATTTTAGACTAAATGTCCCAGTACTTCGGGCACATTAATTCTACCGACCAGTTACTTTAGGCCTAGCTACCAAAGTTAATTCCAGTACTTCGGAATTAAAATTGGCCTACAACTCCTACTGTCAGTTACCAAACAAACAATGTTTCAACAAAGTTTCTCCCGTCCAGGTCGTTTTTAACCAGGGGGGATTTTGCTATAGCCTATCTTAAAACCAGCATAAACACAAGGAACCAAATCTCTTACCAAGTCGTTTTAGTGTTCCCAGTTATCTTGAAGAAATCGCCGTCGGTGGGTTTCTTCTGTCGCCTCGTCTCCAAAAGTTCTTCTGGTTTTCTTCAGGCTTCTTGAAATCACCTCCTGGCTGGGTGGCTCGCCAATGTAAGAAAAAAAGGAACGGCTCCGATGTTCGTCGAAAATGACAAAGTTTATTCTTCGCAACAGCAGTTGTCAGAGATACAGCAATGCACTAAAATCTGAATCCTGAATAATAATTTATTACTTCGTTCAAAACTCCAGAAGTATAGGGAGAGATAAGGGTAGGGACTGGATCCTGGAATGGCGTTAGCAGGGGTAGAACAGGAGTGGGAGTAGGCAAGGGGCTGGATGGTGATGGAATCCTGGGTTGGTGTAGCAGAGGAGGAGCGGGATGCAGGAGACAGGGGCTGCGTGGAGTGGTGCTAGGATAGCTGCAGACAGGCAGAGCAGAACAAGGCGTTAAACAGAGCAAGGTGTAAGAAAAAAAGGAACGGCTCCGATGTTCGTTGAAAATGACAAAGTTTATTCTTCGCAACAGCAGTTGTCAGAGATACAGCAATGCACTCTGGATTCAGCGGAGTAAAATCTGAATCCTGTTCTGTAAAATGGATGACTTTAAATACCATTTTCGGGCTTTGTTTTCTACAGGCAGGAAACAGAAATGTATATTCAAAAATGATGTGATTGATTTAAGGAAGACACTGTCTGGCTCCCTTAGATCAATCAGTCTGTCCATCAGTAGGGGGTCTGAAGGTGCAACTTCCCATGGTCTAACCAGGAACCAGTCTATTGTATTGCTAATCTAATTTCCTTGGTTGAAATAGGCTTTGATCACTCACTCCCAGCTGCTATTCTATAATTGAATGCTATGCCTAACAGTGGCGACGAGTCACTGCTTTCACTTACATTTTAACCTACATTGTATTTATGATAAGTTGGTTGATTCGGCCGGCGGCGTGGTTGATTTGTCAGTGTTTGAGTGGATCATGTCAGTTTAGAATCTTACAAAGGCATGAACAAAATAAGTAGCGTTAATTCGGTAGGCAAGGCAAGACTTAAAAGCAGCAAAAGCAAGACAAGGCAAGGCTCAAATTCTTGATACGAGGCAAGACAAGACAAGAGTTATTTCAACAACAAGACTTAACGAACTGGCACAAGACAACGAAAACCGGGAGAATATATATGAGAGTTAATGAGCTAAATGACTGCGTGCAGCGTGAGAATGTATGCGAGAGTGATTAACAGAGAAGAGAGCGTGAGGAATGCAAGCAGGGAAAAGGAATGAGATAGGCGGAGAAAATGCAAGGGCAAGGGGAAATGAGTGACACAAAGAGGGAAAACCACGCCCAGCCTGCAGCATGAGGAAGACAAACAGGAAACATGAAAACATAACAAGAAACGTGAGGGAAAAGGGTAAAACAAGGAGCACAACGGGGACGGGAATGGAGCGTGTCACAACTCACACCCTAACTAACTTCGTTTTTGACTGTTTGTTTTCCTTCCATCATGTCCATGTCTGCCCTCACTCACACGGACCAATCAGGACATCTTAAAAAGCTACACTACCCATGAACCCCCGTTAAAGCTGCATACCCCCATTAACCATCAGATGGCAATTATGCTGTGTTCACACCAAAAAAGGTAGGGCGAGCAAGAGTTCCAACTTCGGGGCTGGAATGTCTCCAGTTGGAATTTATTAGACAGACTACAGGCGCTCATTGAATGACCGGAGGTCAATTGAGTTTTTAGCGCCGGTCTGATGCGTACGCTCTAAGCATAGGCTACGTTATGTAACTTGAGTTGCTAGGCTAACTGAAAACACTACTGTGCATGCCTGATCACTTCCCCCTTGTGCAAAAAATAAAAACAATAGGGCAAAGCGCCAGTTGAATATCTTGTCAAATATAAAATTTTTCATTCACATGGTAGTAGTATCATCGAGATGTGTACGAACTGGAGACAGCTTGCTGGTTCCGGGGATTCCTATGGGAGCTGCTCATTGGCGCATGAAGCCAATTCATGGAGCCTGCCATGTTAGACTATGGTGCTTTTTGGAACCAGAGCATGCACACTGGCTAAATGTAAATGCTGCATTACTGCAGGAATCGTTTTCACATTTCATATTTCTCAATTCATGCTCAATGCAGCTAAAGCAAAAGCAGCATTACATAATTTTGAATTTGATGTGCAAGATTTATGAACAATAAGGAGCTTGCATTTTGTTTTCAACATGCAATTTATTCTTGTAAATTAGTATGGCCAGTGCGTAAGACCTCTCTGCAGCTAACTAAAATAAATGCTAGTGTGTGCGCTATCTGTTCTGAAGCTAAAAGCGGTATTTGTGTGCGTGTTATATGCATTTGGAGGCTGCATTGGTGTATGCGGTGTCTGCAACTGGTGCTGGCGGGGCACCGTTGATACAAGGGGCAAAAACCGGAATTCATTTTGACGCTCACTTCCTGCCTGCTGCCAGCG
Organism: Synaphobranchus kaupii; assembly: GCA_029718625.1. Lineage (NCBI taxonomy): Eukaryota > Metazoa > Chordata > Actinopteri > Anguilliformes > Synaphobranchidae > Synaphobranchus > Synaphobranchus kaupii. Next base: position 91,470,024 of record CM056379.1, on the reverse strand, counting down.
CTGTTTCTCCTGTATACGTAAGTCTTTCAGGCTATTTCAATGCAAGTCAATGCTACCATGGGTCTGGTTTTCCGCAAGTCACTCCCTCTGCATAGGTGCTACTTCAACTGCTGCTCTGCGGGTGCCTGCTGTAGGCACACATTTCCTTTTTGGAGGTAGAGTTGGTGGAAGAGTTGTTAGCGTTTGTAAAGTACGGAGAAGGATAACATTGTGCTTCAGTTTGTAATCGATATTAGTTAGAGTTCTAAAATCCACATCAAACCGGTTAGACTGATTTGCTCCTAAGGTAAAAATCTTTGTTGCCACTAAGGGGCAGAGAGGGAAATTTTCCAGTTTTTCCTCCGTTAAGCACTTGGCTAGCAGCCGGTTAGGTAATTTGGCCACCTTTTTGCTGACGGGAGGTTTTTATTTAGTTTTTCGCCCTCTCAGGAGAAAAACCTAACTGTCATAAGAGTCCGCTTCCATTATTAATTAGCTAACCGTAACCTACTATAATCCGCTCTCAGCTAAACTTGATTTTTTCCTGAGATATAAATATAATATTAACAGTTCTTAAAATAATTCAGAAGTGGGTGGGAACCTGGCAAATGAAATGTGAAGCTCTACATGTGGGAATAAAAAACATAAGACAATACTTGATGGGGGGAACAAATCGAAATGTGCTAAATTTGAAAAAACTTGGGAAGACTCTGAGTATTGGATTACTGCCTATGTCTTATAGCTTTAACAAAACAAACCTTTATCGAGTTCAAAGGCTCAGGAGCTCTCATGCATCGTAAAGCTGCTGCTATTAAGTTTCACCTTGCCGCTTCATATTGCATATCCGATGTATTGCTGGATATTGCATATTGCTGGATCGCCGGGTTAATTTCTTACAGCAAGGCGTATTCTGCTTTATAGGCTATGTATATCTGATGGAATGTTGGGCTTATTGCTTTATTCTAAAGGCAAACCATTTCTAATGGCAAATAATTCAGATGGCTAAGCATTGTAATGGTAATCAAATCCTTATGGCAAGTTGACACTAATAGCTTGCTTCTGATGGTATTTTATATGGCCACAGTGTGGCCTGGCTTCAAATCGCATGGTTCACGTGAAAATTAGAATGACTAGGTTGATTCAGGAATATAATAGCATAGCATTTTGTCACATCGTCTCTTGAAGCGAGTGGGGTATTGGCCGAGTTGTATATTGGATGCTCCACTAGTCACATATCATATCTGGGTAAGACTTTTTTTTGGGGGGGGGGGGTTTGCTACCGATTTCCAATGTGTGTCGCTATGACCACGACCCCTCATAAGCCTCTGTTCATGAACGATGTCGGCAATGGCTTGTCCAGCGGGTTCTGTGCAAAATTATGTAATCTGTGCTGTTGACATTTGCTACTTGCTTATAAAAAAATATACAGTATATAATAATAATAAATAAAATATGGTGGTTGCTGGGTACTGACTAAAAATTAGTATGTCCTTTTCCGATCCCGCTGTCATCAGGTTTCTCGTGCAGTGGTTAATGGGGATGTCGATTCAGGACTTCCTGATCTTCAGGAAACAACAGGTGCCCTGTTGTTACACATAGCTTTTCTCACTAGATAGTATAAACTACACAGCCAGGGCGGCCAGGCTACACATAGCCTACTTAGGCGTCACATTGCGTAGTATGGCCAATGTCTGATCCAAGAACACAGCCATGTACTGTCTCTGTGCTGGAGGGATATCGATATGGATATCTTCAGGAAATTGCAGGTGCTCTGCTGTACACATAGTCTACTGTCACATAATGTTAGTATGGCCAATGTCTGATCCAAATTTGCTACTTGCTTAAAAAATATATATAATAATAATAAATAAAATATGGTGGTTGCTGGGTACTGACTAAAAATTGGGACATTCTGTGTCAAATCAGACAGAATCCAGGAAAGTGGTTGCAGCACCGTCTCAGATTTTGTTCAAAATTTGGCTATATCATGTTTGGGTCCCAAAACTAAGGCCTGTAAAATATTTTTGTTGAATTCCAATGTTTTTATATTTTTCTGGCCCTTGATATTTTAAAATTTTTACACTCTCAAAAATGCCTTATCTGGGAAGCCATATTTGGGCATTAATATCTTGAAAAGTATTATTCCTAGCCTCACCAAACTTTGTAGGATGGAAGACAAACATGTTCTCAGTATGACCATTAAAGGCCTGTACTGCATGCCATTATATTTTTATAAGGCCCTAGATTTGAATAAAAGTGCAAAATTCCTAAACAAGAGTGATATTGAGGGTATTAATGTATGGTCATTTAGTGTACAAAGTGCCAATGTCCTTCCATGTTTCCTTCATAGATAAATACATATAGTTATAGGCATTGTTTTACCTCTAGGAAAGAAAAACGTCCATGATGAAGAAGCAGGGTCTTCCCTTATTATCTCTAATTATTCGTGTCCCAGCCTCTGAAATATTGATTGGAATAAATACATTTTTTCTGTAAGCTCATTTTACTATAGGTCATTAATGCAGTTATGTTTGTCACAGCCTCTGAAATATTGATTGTAATACAGAAATACATGTTTTCTGTAGGCTCATTTTACTATAGGTCATTAATGCAAGCTATATTCTTTTCTATCAAGGCCTCATTATAGAAAAAGGCATTAACTCTGATAGATGCTATATTCAATGGAGTGGTTAAATTTTATATCCCATATTTAAAAAAGAATAAGATACTCAATAAAAGATTCAAATAACTTTATTGAAAATTATGTGCAATGTAGCAAATTATGTACTAGAATTACATGAAAACTATTATCCTTTAACCATATAACTTCAACAACAAGACTGAATTGGGTACATGCTTGGTGTTTTCTTGATAAGTGGAATCCCTATGTTCCATTATTCACTGATTGGTGAATATAAGGGCATATACTGATGATTTCACTGTGTGGACATGTTTCAACATGCGTATCAGTACAATTTCCATATACAGCTTTCTAACATGCACACTGTAAAATTACATGTACATGTATAAACACATCCAACCTTTTATGTGGAAACACATTTAGATACTCCCACTGGAGCTTGAGAGGGCCATTTAGGATACCACTTATTCCTCCTTATACCAGAGGTTCTATCAAAATATTTCACTTATTTTCAATATCCAGGACCTTACCAGAGAGACAATTCCCATCTCAAATGCCCTCTATTCCAATGAACATACTGAAAACATGTTTATTCTTTATTTCTTACAATTCCTATGACACAGGAATTCAATAATCATAGAGATACTGAGGCAACAAAATGGAATCCTGAAATGGACATTTTTCTGCCATAGGTAAAATATCTCTCAAATCTGTGTCTATTTTTGTATGAAGGAAAAATGGAAGGACATTGGCACTTTTAAATCTTAATAACCATACATCAAGCAATTTCCATATACATTTTTATGTTCCTACTAGCTACCCCACATACCATTTTGCTCCTATGAAAATGACCAAAATATGCTACCACACCTTGTTTTATTCATAATATCTTCATGTCCATTGGTGGTAGAGACCTCAAATATTGGCACAAAATTAATAAAAGATTGTATTTGCAGAAATAATAATGATTGATATCATATTGGTGCAAAAATATGGATTTGTAGTACCCTCAATATCATTCTCGTTTAGGAATTTTGCACTTTTTTCCAAATCTAGGGCCTTATAAAATGGCATGTAATACAGGCTTTTAATGGTTTCGGCATACAGAAAATATGTTTGTCTTCCATCCTACAAAGCTGGGTGAGGCTAGGAACAATGCTTGTCAAGATATTAATGCCCAAACATGGCTTCCCACATAAGGCGTTTTTGAGGCTATAAAAATGAAATAATAGGTGCTCTGCTGTATACATAGTCTACTGTCACATAATGTTAGTATGGCCAATGTCTGATCAAAGATCACAGCCGTGTTCTATCTCCTTGTCGGAGGGATATCAATATGGTCTTCCTGATCTTCAGGAGACAGCAGGTGCTCTGCTGTACACATAGTCTACTGTCACATAATGTTAGTATGGCCAATGTCTGGTCCAAGATCACAGCTGTGTTCTAGCTCCATGCTGGAGGGATATTGCTACGGTCTTCCTGATCTCAGGTTGGGGGCTGTTGGGGGTTTCTGGTGTTTAGCGGGGGGAGATGTCCGTGCTCCAGAGCACTACTAAAGCAGATCCATTCACTGCCAAACTAAAATAATTATATTGCACATTAATTAATTAAACATGTAATTTAAATACATGAGTTGTCCTGACAGAAATGAGCGTCGCGAACAAATTTCGCAAAGCAAGTTCTGTCTGAGAACCTCTCGCTGTAGCCTACCATGGTCGGCTAGCAATCATGTATCACATACTCAACCAATCACATGTACACACCTCTAATGGAGCGCCCTTTTTAAGCCAAGAATTAGTTCTCTCTGTACTGCTTGAATGCTGAGGGAACTTGACTTCGAACTGTTATGTGTCTTTATTAAGCAAAATAAGGAGAGTAATGTTTCATTAATCATCTAAGTTAAATTTAGTAGCCTGTTCCATTTTTCTCACGCTGATGTTGCCTTCCACTACTTGTTGGCTACCTAGCTCATATTACTCAACTAATGTTAACGTTAAGCTCTTAGCCTCACTTTTAATACAGTTGTGACTTTGGTACAGTGGGCGATAAAACACTGCACTGTACAATTTCCTGATGATGATTTCAAAACGCCATTTTCGAATTATATATGCAACGCTTTACATAGGCTAAAATATCACAGCTTTTGTTTTCGGGCATTATTTACTCACCGACATGCATGCTTACCATCGAGGATTCGATTTTGAGGTGCTCGATAGAAACATAGGAGCCGCACTTCCTGAAGGCTTTGGATACACCTACTTCTTTGGAGGATGCTTTTGATTGGATAATGTGTTTGAGTAACAGAATTATCAACTAATAAATACATGCTTTTGGCACGCCCCCTTTGCTTTCGACACCCCCCTTTCTTTCGGCAAGCCCCCTCCTCCGGCCTGCAGATACTCCCGACTCATTGATTCTGGTCCAAATCTTGACATTTTACTGCGTCAGCGCAAAACAGCGTAAACCCAAAGGATCTGGCTCAAAAGTGTCTCTGGTGGTAAAACGTTAAGTACTGCATGTCCAGTCTGTCATTGGCCAGAAACTTCATCCAGCTGATGTATAACTCCAGGTGATGAAATTGAAACCTTTAGGTCCAAAACATACCTCACGCAAATACGTGAACATGGGCGCTTCGAGTTACGCAAACAGTTTTTTTTTTTGCCTTGACATTTGTGAAAGACAAACCAGAGCATTGCAGCGAGGGACACTATAGCAGGCAACAAGAGTAAACAACTTTCTTGTTTTTCTGTCTAGCCTAGCAAGTAGCTAGCTAGTTTTTTTTTTTTTTTTAAATACATACTTTATTAAAAAATAAATATATAGTATAAAGCGTATAGGCTAGTTGAGCCAGGTTTACCATTAGCAACGTCCCTACAGCAGACATTCTCTCTTGGAGAGAGTTCAGTGCACTGATCATGCACCTGTTGAAATGGAAACCAATATTGTTGATATCTTGATATCTAGTGCCTACAGCCTGTGTAAAATGAGTAGCCTACATGGCATGGGTAACTATTTGTACAGCGTGTGATTTGTTGTTTGTTGACCGCATCAATATAAGCCCAAAGGAGGCTATGTGTGCTGCCCGCCTACCACTCCAAAACATTGCCCATCCTCTCATTCTCCACATTGCTTCTGCCTCAGCCGCTACTAGCCTGGAGCTAATGTGTTTGTTTGTATGTGTATGAGAGAGAGAGAGCGAGAGAGTGAGTGGAACAAAGCAGCCGCAGCGACTGCTGTCCAGAATAGAATGAGCAAAAGGCTACTGGTGAAAAAAATTGCTGGGGCGTGGTTTGATACCTGGAGCTCAGCCCCTATATTATTATTTTTATTCTTATCACGCCCAGATTTTGGCTTTTTTTTATTCTAAAGGGGGCAGGGTCTAGCTAAACCAGTGTGCTTTGTTACCCTTTAAATGGACTGCATTTGGTATCAACCCTTTGAGGGTTTTCTGGTATGCTTTCATCGTGTGACTTGCACTATCCGAGATTAATGCAGACATTTTTGTTAAAATCCACCTCAAAATCAGGCATTCCATTACGAAACAGTACTTCACAGAAGCAAGGTACACTATCGTCAATAAAGACAACTTTAAAATCTGGTGTACTTGATTTTCCTTGCAAAACAAATAAAATGCGCAAAACATAATTGTCTGTGCCATCTGTTGTCAGCTGACTTGACGAGTTCTTTTATTTTTCTTTATATGCATCAGCAGCCCGTGGTATGTAGCCTACTTCTGCATAAGCAGTTTGGCAGAGGGGATTGCCCTGCCATTGATTATGTGCTTATTGATAAATGCATGTAATTTGGGGTTAACCAGATTTTCTAGTGTTTGCATTGAAAAATGTATTGGTCAAATTGTGAATGACATCTATCTGCCACTCAAAGCTCTGCTGGCAGATGACTCCCCCTTGGTCTCCATACGAGTCTGTAGTATTATACATGTTGATCTGTTGTTGTTTTGTGAGCATATGTGGATAAATTGCAAAATGCACATTAAATTTTTTTTGACATTACATCTGCTCTCCATGTGTTAGCAAAACATATTTTTTACGAGGGTCACAATTAAGCACTAATTGTATGATTTTTCATGAGGTAATTGTGACAATTCAGTGCATACCTGGACCCCACAATGATATTGATTTTAACATCCCTGTGGGTCACATGCTTTAAAAATAGTGAACCTTGTCATACGTACCCTGACAGCATGCACAGTTCAGTCTTTCGCAAAACAAAGGAATAAATAAGCCGTAATGTTCTGCAACGTTAAATGTTTGCATATTCAATGCCTTTTAGTTTTTATAAGTTTGTAAAAGGGCTAAATAGATTTAATCTGGACATATATCTACTAAAATGATTCTCATGTTGTCTTTCATAATCCAGAGTGATCACATTATTCTAATTCCAAATATACAATAAGGGGATATATTTGCATATTCAAATTCAAATTTTTTGTTATAAGCAAATCTTTAAAGTTTAAAATCTTTAAAATGACAAAAATAAATGAAAGAATGAATAATCTTCATTATGAGCAATTTAATAATTCAACCGGACTGCAAGAAGCAGTTTCGAAAGATTGCCACTAAGAGACAGACGACAAGCCTAATTCTATCCATAAGTCCTGATATATCTGCACTCAGCTGCCAAGCCTCTGTTTAATGACTGCATAAGCAATATCATGCAGGGGCTCAGAGATTAAAATATGTATTTCTAATCAACATGCACAGACCCGTCCCTAAGCATCCTATAGTATATGAATAATAAACCCCAGTTTGTCCCCAGCTAATGTCGGCCTTTTCGCTTAACCATGTAATCACTTACTGTGTATGGTGGGGAGTGAAGAGCTGGAAGCGGTCTGGACTGTCTCCCAGGCTCGGGTACACCTGTGTCTGAGGAATCTCCACCTGCCTCGCTCCGCGTTGCTGTATTTCAGTCAGACCCCCTGACATCTGCTATACTACTTCCCAACCCACCACCTCCACACCACACACACACACACAGACAGACACACACTCCTCAACTCTCTTTCTTTCGCTCTCCCTCTCTCTCCTCCCTTACCCCCCCCCCCCCCCCCTCTCTCTCTCTCTTGGAATATTTTTTTCCAGTATATTTTCTCCTCACATTCGAAAATTCATTTGTTTTGTGTTCTGCTAATTGCAACTTGTCTAGTCCATCTGGCTTCATAGCATTATTCAGTAGCAAAAAAATAAAATAATCGGTTGTTAGCCTTATTTATTTGTATCTCAATTAAATGCATATCAAACAACATACCATTTGCACCATGTATTTGAATTCCGTAACTGTACTGTTACTAATGGGTTGGGAGCTCAGCCTAATTTGGATTTAAAACATAAAAATCTTTTTTTTTTTTTATTAAAAAAAAAGAGCCTCTCCAGTCCAGAACTAGGAGAAGGTTTATATATAAACCTTGAAGGAAGAAGGTTTTAGTTCAGATTGATGCAGTTTCCTTATTCCACTGGGATACAGTGAATTATCAGCACTATATCAATGTGGCAAACAGCACCACAAAGGCCAGCCAGAAGAGCAGCTATATAACAAATCACTTTGCGTTTCCATATGTGCAAAGAAAAGGAAGTTTGTTATTCTAGCATTGCTCAAACCAAGGCTTTCACTCAACTGTCTTGTGTTTTTGGCATCAGGAATGCTTACTTATGAAACTGGGGATTTGCATGGTGCAAGTGAACCAACAGTATGCAAAATAGGCCATAGAATCTACAGTGTCAAATTTGAAGCGCCTCTCTTTCTCTATTCAGGTTCCTGAACTTGCCGTGATTGCTCTATGACTTCAGTCAATATTTCTGTGACAAACACCCAGCCTTACTCATAAGCTGCTGTAAGTTTATAATACATGAACCCGCAACAACATATTACATATACATTCAACATATAAAAACTACATATTTCCTTTCTTTTCAGTCGCACACCTCTCACGTCATTTTCTTTTCAAAAGTCATTAAATTCGCTAAGGGGCACAGCCACAGATGTCATATATCAAGTGCCTTTCTGCAGCAAATGAGGAGTACAGAAAGCATGCAACCTTACTTTCAATGAATGTTCCAGTAGTCTGCATTCGAGTTCTGGTTGCTCAGTGGAAAGGCGCAACTTGTGAATCAAATTTTAGAATTTAATTGGATATATTGTACTCCAAACCGGCGCCACCTTGTTCAATTTTTATTCCTGGTGGTTTTCCACCTCCTCTTTCATGGCCAACTCAAGACAAAAATGTTCATTTTGGCTTCTGTTACAAATTTCTGCATTTCTGTGTGGACAGTTAGATACTAATCGCTTTCAAGCCCCAGAAATGTATGTATGATATCAAAGTTGAGTTTGTTAGTAAGCATCCACCAAAGTTTGAATGAAAAAGATACATCTAAATATGATAAAACACTGCTCAAAAAGAGCTGAATTAGCTGATCAGACCTGTATTAGGACGGTCGGGCGTGGTCGTAATATTTTAATGAGCATGCTTGATTGACATTCTTCTGTCCAAGAAGACACTCAGCATCACAAACAACAAAAATACAAAATAGCGCAAACAGGGAGAATCGGGGTTGTACAACCATATACTGTATGTACGAACCTACCGACGCTGAATTTGAGAGTGAAGAAATTCCACAACCAGATAACCCGCGTTCTCTGGCTTCACAGGTGGTGACGGAATGGTGAAACATTAAGTTTCCATGTAATAAACCACACTTCTTAACTTTGTTATAACATTTGTTGCTGCTAGTTAGCTAGCTAGTTGACGTTGGGTAGCTAGCATGCTGAATGCCACAAAATAGTTTGGTTGGTTACCCTGGCAACTAAAGCTCCACTTCAGTTAAAAAATCAACTATTCTGTACCCAGCACAGGCAAACACAGCGATGAGAAGGCATAGGTTACATTATTATCTCAAATTATCTAACAGGTACAGCATATTCTCTTTGAAAATAAGAGATAAAATACAGTTCTACAGCACATTCTCTGCCAAAACAACATTCCATTTTTACATTACATTAATTTGGGAGAAGCTTTTATCCAAAGCGAGGTAAAATAAGTGCATATCGAAGGTCACTGGAAGAACTACAAACAGGTGAGATAAAGCACAGATCATCATCAAGTAGCAGCTGTCCATATCAATGAACATCAAGTCAAGTTCACACAGTAAAGCTATGGCTATGTCTTAAGGTTAAGTCAGTAAGCAATGGCTAATTCTTAAGAGAAGTGAGGCCCGATTATGAGAGACACAATAAAAAAACTACAACATCAATATCAAGACACTAGTACTGCATGAAAATGCAAGAAGATCAAGATACAAATGGTACATGAAAGTGCCAATTCTTTGGTGGGTCAGTCAAGGTAGAGTCTGAAGATGTGTGTCTTCAGGCCACGATGAAAAACAGGCAGTGACAGCAATTCGTACAGAAATGGGGAGTTTGTTCCACTACTGGGGAGTTATGGTGGAGAAGCCACAGAGAACCTGTCACACAGAGGGCAGAAAGTGTAAGTTGTACTGATGCAGCAGAGTGGAGTGGTTGAGCTGGAGTGTCCTGCAACCTTTGTTTAGTTTATGTGCTCAATTATGTACTGTAGCTATGAATTGGCTGTTCTGTTGGCTGCAGCGTAGGCCAGAGTCAGAACTTTGAAGCTGGCCCTGGCGGCAACACACAGCCAGTGGAATGGTCTCAGCAAGGGAGTGACGTGTGAGAACTTCAGAAGACAAGTTGGGCAGTTGTATTCTGGATGAGTAGTAGAGGCAGAATGGCACAGGCTGGTAGGCTTGCAAGAAGGCAAGAAGGGAGATGCAGTGATCTAGTCATGTAAGGTCGAATTCTGATTTTGTACAAGAGGAACATGCAGGATCATGATGTTGCCCCAATGTGCTCCATAAAAGTCCAGCTGGTCAGCCAGGACCACCCCCAGGTTCTGCAGAGCGGGAGGTAGCCACCATAGTGCCATTGACAGTGATGGAGAGCTCTTGAGAGGATCTGTGTGGTATGAAGAGCAGCTCTGTCTTGTTGAAGTTGAGCTTCAGGTGATGCCTAGCCATCCACATTGAGATGTCATCCAGGCAGGCAGATATTCTCTCCTTAACCCTATTGATTTGGCCCCCTAGTGGTGGGACGTATGCGTCCTAATTTTTTATAGTGTTCATATTTCTCTTAAATTCTAAATTAAACCGTTAATAAAACACGGACCTTTCGATGCAAAATTGTTAAAAACAGTCACAGCCTGCGACCACATTCGTTTATATGCTTATCAGCTCTCAGGTTACACTGCAAGGCCATAAAGCAGCAGGGTGCTAATAGCCCAACCCACTGTTTACAGACATTACATTACATTACATTTATTTAGCAGACGCTTTTATCCAAAGCGACGTACAGTAAGTGCGTACAGAGACATCATCATCATTACAGAACAGACAAGGCAAAGCACATCCTTTGCATAATGTAGCAGCTATCCCTAGCAATGAACGTTGACTGTAGTTCACAGTAAGCTGTGGGCAAATCAGCAACACCACACTTTCATTCCAAATACTATTATAAACTAGACTGTTATAAACCATTCCAAATACTATTATAAACTATGCTATTATAAACCATTCCAAATACTATTATAAACTATAATAAACAGACGGGAAAACACAGGGAACAGGGAACTGATATTCCTAGGTGAGGATATCAGTCAAGGTGGAGTCTGAAGAGGTGTGTCTTCAGGCCTCGACGGAATGCAGGCAGGGTTGGAGTAGAACGTAGGGGAATGGGAAGTTAATTCCACCACTGAGGTGCTAATGTGGAAAAAAAAAAAATACAGCCTTCACCTCGCCGCAGTCACAGGCAATAAAATGCATATCACAAAAACTCTTGGTACCGTTTCAACACGCTAAAAAAATCAAGATCCGATTCAGGAACAATGGTATATTATTGAAAAGTTGTAAAAATAAACATTAGGTTTAGTTTTTTTCCCGTGCTCACTTCAGTATGCATACAACCGATGTACTTCCGGTTTTGTATAAATATATTTAATTTTCTACAAAATCTCTTGATAAACATGTTTAATCAACCAAATGTGATACCTGGTTATGCAGTTGTAATTTTTTTCTGAAGAATCCTGAACGTTTTTTCGTAATCCATTTATCCATTGTCCAGCAAAATCTCAATTTCCACAGTGCATACCCATCGCATTTACGTTTGTACTACATTACTACCGTTGCGTAAAAACATTACTAGACTGCTTCATGAATGATCTAATGTAAAACACGTAGATTATCTTCTACAGGGTGTCCTGCCCTTTAAAACAAAGTAAAATATGTCATGTTCGAGCGACTGGGAATGGCGCTGTGTCCACGCGTAACGACAGCCCATAGGGCAATTGTGGTGTGCGCACTTGGCCACATGACACTGCAGACAGGATAAGATTGCGTTTGTGGCCATTTTTACTGAGTTTATCCAGGAAGGGATGAACTGGATTGCTGTACAAGTACGTTTTTAGCCTATCCAGATGATATATAGCCATGTGTAGCACTTTTGTTAGCTGTATGTACGTCATAGGCTAGCTTTTCTCTTTACGTGTATGTGGTTTGCTGTATGGTGTAATTGCGCGGGTCATATGTCTTTGCTGCTACAACGATTATACATTTATACCCGAACATGGCAAGCAACGGTGGAAAGAAGAGCGTTTATTTCACGGTTGCTCAGCTTTTGGAGGTGCTGCACCGCAGAGATTCTGGAGGTGAAGAAGTCTGTCCTCAGGCATAGTTGTGACTCTGTGGCATGGACCCGTGCCTGGACATGTAAGTGTTTTTAAAAATATATAATACAAATTATTATTATTATTGTTATTATTATCATCATCATCATAATCATCAACAGTATGGAGCGCTATTATCTAGAGTATTTTTAGTTTGGTGATAAATGGATTCTCGCAGAAGTTCGCTAGTTAGCTTCTATGCTTCTATGTCACAGGCTGGAGAGGAGCTCATGGCTGCTAAGGGGGTTTGTTTTGTAGCGTTCATTCGCAGTTTTTTTTGTGTAGCAACCAACACAAGGGCTAGTTGTTGAATTCACGCATGAAACTACATCCATTCTCAGTACTTTATTTCACAGTTCAGTCAAGACATTACAGTATTATAATAATGTAATTTAGTTCGTCCAAGCTGACAAACTAATTCATAAATCCTAGTTAGCTACGATTGCTAATTATGTTGGAGCTAATATCAGACGTACTGTGGATATAAGATTTTTTAATGTATATACTGTATATACGTGTGTGTGTATGTGTATATATATATATAATATATGTGTGTATATATATATTTTATATATATATATATGTGTGTGTGTGTGTGTGTGTGTATATATATATATATATATTTTTTTTCACTTCATTGTAATACTTGCCATATGTCCTTTTGAGATAATTAGTGTTCTCATTTTTTAGTGATTCTACTTAGTAATGTACTTGAATCTGTCTTTTTCAGGGAGAACAGTGAAGACACCCCTCCCCCACCTGACACCTAGGAGTAGGAGGTGGTAACAGACAGGTTTGCCAAATAAAGTGATGTATAATTCATTACTTTTGCTGTAAAAAGTCATGTTGAAGGCTTGTTATAGATAAACCTGTTATTCTGCTGGCTTAAGTGGCTCTCGTAAATCTAATTTTGAAGTACAGTGCCATTTTAAAAGTAAAGCAGATTGGTTGGATAACATTAGGGTAAGTAATCCTTTTCGGAGAGGTATTTGGGCACTTTTGGGCACGCTTTGTAAGAGAATACCCTCATACACATAAACACAAAACATGTGTAGGTTAATTTTCTTCACATTTTGTATTACAAAAACAGTTTTAAAAGAAATATTAAGTTTTCTGATGATTGACATGCCTAGACAGAAAGATATGCACATGTTTTGTATTTGGAGAGGTTTGGACAGCTTTTGGGACACCTGGGCCCCGTTTTGGGAAAAATACCAATGGATAAGGAAAGCCTGTAGATATCTTTACCAAATTCTAGACAAGTGGACAACATATCAGTGCACTAGTATAAGCAATTCTGGCTTGCTCCAGTACTTTGAAGTTGAGATATTCAGTGATAAACTATAAAAACACAAGGCGTTTTGTACTTCTTTTTGTATTCTTATGTGTATTTTGTATAAACTGTATGTGACAACTTTGACATAAATTTATTCTGCAAATTTCTGAATGGTACAAGCCTCTTCTTTCATTCAAACTTTCAACCATGGATGTGGAGTGAATAGTTTTTGAGATATTGGCACTTAAATGATACTAGTAAAAACTAGACGAAAATTGGGTCAAATGGGCCAAAGTAAATAGGGTTAACCTGTGTGGTAGAGGAAGGGAAAGACAGGAGAGTTGGGTGTCATCAGCAGTGGTTAGGGGAACCATGTGAATTATGGGCAGCAGTGTAGTATAATGGATAGGGAACTGGACTTATGGCCCAAAGGTTGCAGCTGTATAAATGGATACTATGTTAAAATGCTAAAAGTTGTATAAGTCACTCTGTATAAATGGCAGTAATGTAATGTAATGTAATGGGAGAGGCAAAATACTTGGTCTAAATGGAGAACAGCAGGGGACCCTGTACAGATCCCTGCAGGACTCTTGTAACAAGGGGTTGAGGTGCAGAGACAGACCCCTTTCAGGTGATCTGGTAGGATTTCCTAGGTAAGATGCAAACCAAGAGAGGGCAGCTCAGCAAGTGTGGAGATCAGGGGCCGTATTACAGAAACATTGTATCTTAAGTTAAGTTGCGACAGGTCTAGGATTTTTCACAAATTCGTATTGCAGAAACAAATCTTAACCCTTTCCAGCCGGACCGTTCTAATTTCAGTACAATTGTGCTGATGGTTTGACGTATAATAGCTCTGCCGTCCAATCACTGATTTTCTTTTTGAAAACTGCTAGTTACAGATGACAAAATAAGCTACAATTGCATATAATTGGTTCATGAGCTTAGTGGGCGGGGATTTATTTGTAGACCGCTAAATAAAACCGCACGTCAACCTCGTAAATCTCCATTTGCTTCACCGCGGGCGGAGCGGACCACCTCGGACAGAAGACTATCGTCTGAAGACTTTACTGCGACTGAGGGAAAGCCAGTAAACCCCCTGAGGTAAGAAATATTTAAGATAATAATTAACCATAGATATTACTTCAGAAACGATTTTATTTTGAATAAAATCCTGTTTTTGTACCGCAGACTTTCTCATATTTTCACTTGAAATTCGCTAAGGTAGCTAACGTTCGGCTCTAGCTTCAAATGATGCCACTGTGTTGTTGTTACCCCAGCTCGTTTTGAGATGAAATTGTGAAAAAGTCTGTCATACAATTAAGTGAAGTGATAACGTTAGATGTGAATATTTTCCGTATCTTAGTGTAGACTTTGATAACTAAATAATAGCGAACTAAAGCTAAAACAAATAACGTTAGTCTAACAGTGAGCTGTCATCCTAAACCGCGCGAACAGCCATTTTCTTTTCTGCGTTCTTTGTTTTCCTAATTTGAAACGTTAGCTCTGCTGTCTGTCTTGCTAGCTTTATAAATGTTATACTCAACTATTAGTCTTAGCAATAGCAAGTACTAACTAGCTAGTTTTTTAACATAACGTTATGTATAAATTTGAAGGTTGTTGTTGATCAGTCCTGTCGAAAATGAATGGAGTAGAGAACTAAACAGCAAACATTTCCTAACGTAACGTCAGCTTCACGTTTTATTTTCTGACTCACGTTTTTGACTTGAGCAAGATTAGCCTGTTTAGACAAATATGACAAAAAGACATCATTCAGTTGAGCCAATGTCACTGATGATTTAGGTCTGTTCATTCAAAACAATATCTTATATGAATGGACATTATGCTAAGTAGTCTAACATTGTGTTAAGTAGTCTAACATTGTGGTGTTGTTGTGCTTTTTATATAACGTTATTCTGGAGCATAAAGTGTTTTCTGTAAAATGTCATTCTCATTATACACCCCTTTAATGACTCAGAAATTGTTTTATATGTTATGGATTAATGAAATGGCAATTGATAATATATTTATCTATTACAGCGATGGATGGACATTATGCTTGTGTCCAGAATAGCTATTTTATCTATTCCTGACATAAGCATAAAGCGTTTGCTGTAAGATGATGTTATTGCAAGCCCTTTAATTACTCAGAAATGGTTTTATATGATATGTTATGGATTAATGAAATGGTAAATGATTACATATTTATGTATTGCAGCAAAGGATGGACATTTAGCCATCTGATACAGTCCCTGAAGAGAAGGGAGGTGCGGAGGGTCATTGCAGAGCACGACACGGAGGACCATCAGGGCATGCATGCACTTAGTTATCATCTTGATTTTTGAATATATTGAAGGTATTTATGCTTGACCATAGATTTGTCTGCTGTATCTGTACTAATACATTAATGATTTTACTGTAAATAAATCCAATGCATTAATTGTACGGGTATCTAAACTGATATTTGCCATGGGTTGTATCTTGTTTTTATTTGTTTTACAATGTTATCCATTTACTTAGTTCATCCATTCACTATGTTATACATTTTTTTTAAATAAAGTGTGTGTTTCATTGAACACATAAATTGTATATTTCAGTGTATGTGTCTTTCAATTTTGCATTATATCAACAGATTCTCAACAGTGACCCATTAGGAGTATGAATAAGTGGTAATGTGAAATGTCAATGAACCTAACATTCTACTAAAAGATTTTTTTTGCCTTTTCTCATACATCACTAAGATGTTATAACTTTTTAGCAGTAAATGATAAATCTGTTCTGATTTCTACTCTATATCACTTACAAAACAGTGAAGATACCACACAGTTTGTCTTCCTCGATCTTGAACATGAAATGTTTAAAAACCTAGGTTTCTCATGGAGAATAGCCATTTAGAAAGTTTTTTTTATTATTATTTATTTTGTGATTTGTTTTAATAATTGATGATATTGTGTTAAAGTAAGCATATTATTGTATATAAATGGAAAGCTCCAGTTATCCTGTTTAAAATGGTATATTATCTTTAGGGGTGTAACATAATATGATCACACCACAAACAGTTTTGCATACACATGTCATATTTTCAATGAACCTAACATTCTAAAGCGTTTATTTTAGCCTTTTCTTACCCATCTGAAGTGGTTATAACTTTTGAGCAGTAGAAGATAAATCTATTCTGATTCCTATTCTATATGACTCACACAATGGTGAAGATATCATACGCTGTAAGTTTCCCCCTATCTTGAACATGAAATGGGTAAAATAGTAGGTTTCGTATTAGAAAATAGCCATTTAGAATGTTTTATAAATTTAGTTGGTAAATGTATTTCCATAATTGATGATATTGCCATCAAGTAATCCTATAATTTTTTATATCAATTGAAAGCCCCAGTTATCCTGTTTACAATGGTATATCAAGTTTAGGTATCTGATGTCATATGATCACACTACATACATTTTTGCAACGCACATTAAGAAATAAAATGGAATAGAATGTTGACCCAATATTCGCTTAGGCTGGAAAGGGTTAACTAACGTTAGGAATCCTATTTTTTCTTACTCCATCCCATCTTATCTCAGGTTAGGAAATCCTAAATACTCAATCGGAAGTCATTGATCAACTTTCATGTCTGTTGCTGTTAAGGATCCGAGTAGGGACTGGACCCAAATGCACGACTCAGAGACAGAATACAATAATGCTCACACAGAGCTTTTATTACTTTGTCCAATACTCCAGAAGTATAGGGAGAAACAGGGAAAGGGACTGGGTTGGCGAGAACTGGGGCAGAGCGCGATGCAGGCAAAGGGGCTGAATCCTGGGTTGGCGCAGCAGAGGGAGAGCGGGATGCGGGAGACAGGAATGCGTGGCGTGGAACAAGGAGATGGCTGCAGGCTGGCTAGTAAGCAGAACAACAGACAAGGCGTTAATTTCAGCAAAGAGCAAAACAAGACTATGAAGCATTAGCTAGCAAGACAAAGCAAGCCTAGATTTCAAGACTAGATGAGACCAGAGTTTACAACGACAAGACTTAACAAACTGACACCAGACAAAGAACACCGGGAGAATATATAGTGAAGTTAATGAGCTAATGAGTGAATGCAGCTTGAGAATGTATGCGAGAGAGATTAAGCGGAGACAAGGGCGTGAGGAATGCAAACGGGGAAAGGAATGTGATAGGCGGAGGAAATGCGAGAGTGAATTAGGTGAAACAAGGAGGGAAACTATGGCCAGCCTGCACAACAAGGAAGACAGATGTAAAAACAAGACAAGAAACGTGAGGGAAAGGGGAATACACGGAGCACAAACAGGGATGGGGACTGAGAGGGAACGGAGAGTGTAACAGTTACTTAACAACCACCGCCACTTTTTCATATCGCGCGCAGCTGATCGGTGCATGATATGAAACAAACCGACGTTAGTTTGTTAACGTTCTAGCAGAGACATCAACAAGTGCTGCGAGTCTGTGACTATCCTAAAAATGGAGCAAAAACTACAAGCTTTCAATTTCAAGCCAGACAAATTAGAAGAGTGATGGGTGCTAATAAGTGTTCTATCACTAAACCGCAACACATCGTTCGGGTCTGCCATAAGCCTTTCCACAATTAAAGGCTACCACAATTGGTTACTACACAGATAAGATTCCAGAGTTACAATGTTTCTGTAATGTGGCCCCAGTAGCTCAGAGTGATATGTTACTCTATTTTATTAATTAAACACACACTTGACCTGACCTTTCCTGCGTAAGGTCCACTTTCCACTCGCCCATTGGTTAAAATCAGTGTAAAAGATGACTGCCGGGAAAACCCAATTTAGTAACATAACATAACTTAATGACGAGAATAGGCCATTCAGCCCAACAATGCTCGCCATCTTCCTACCACTAAAGGGTGCCTAGTGCTACCCTACAATCTAGATAGTATCCAGCACGATATCAGTCCTGGTCTTGAGTTTCTGCCTCTACTACATAACCTGGCAAGCTATTCCACACAGTGACTACTCTCTGTGTGAAGAAGTACTTCCTAATGTCTGTGTGGAATTTACCTTTAGTTAATTTCCATCTATGCCCCCTCTGTCACGGTTTTTGCTGGTTTCCTTCTCCTCCCTGTGGAGGCTCCCGTTGCGGCCGCTGGTCGGCGCACTTGCCGTGTTTTTCCGTTCGCCCGTCTTTATTGGTATCACCTGCTCAGGTGTTTTTCAGGATATTTAAGCTCTTCGCCTTCCGGTTCCAGTGCTTCTGTGTCATACTCTGCCACTCTAAGCCCGGTACTCGGTATAGGAACTACAGGTGACCGCTTCTCCTTTCGGCCATTATAGCAAAAAGGAAACGTGGGACTTGTCTGTTGTGTGTTGAGTTTCTTTGTTAAGAATACATTTTCTCATTCACACTCTCGTTCTCCCTGGGTTGAGAGAGTACCTAGGTTCGCCCTGTTTCCGTTTGCCTCGTTGTTTTAGCTCTCTGATAGTTTAAAGAGCTAGAGGTATTTGTTCCTCTGTTAATTTCTTACTTGAGTTGCGAGTCATCTCGCCCTCTTTTGGGGTTGTAATTTGTTTGTCTTACGCCGGGAGATTTCTTCTCCCTTCGCCCTCTTTTGGGGGTTTGTCTTTTTGTCGGGATGTTGTCCTTAATGTCTGTTGCTCTCTCTCTCTCTCTCTCTCTCTCTCTCTCTCTCTCTCTCTCTCTCTCTGTATCCCTGTCTATCTCTCTCTGCCTGTCTCTCTTTGTCTCTGTTCCTCACCACACACACACACACACACACACACACACACACACACACACACACACACATCAAAGAAAAGGTCCTGAGCCCATTATCTGTCTATGCAATCTAAGAGGGTACCAGACTGTAAGAACTTTATTACCTCGCAGAACAGGAAGATATTTAGAGCCCAGCGTGGCCAGAGCATACCACATGGCCACATGGTCTCCTTTTCCATTTGAAATTTTGAATGCAAATCTGTTACATTCAATTGAAATCATCAATTGAAAGTCTTAAGGTTGATGTAGGTAATGGTTGTTAGGCCTGCCAGTTTGCAATTTACATTTTTGGCCCAACTCCAGGTTCAAGCATAGGCCAGGGTGTTACCACTGGTCTTCTCACATGAAGGTAATATTTTGCCTTAATTTGAAGATCACACAACTGCACAGATTTAATGATTATACTAAAATTATTCAACTTCTGTTGTTAAAAGCAGGAGCAAACGTCCCTTTCTGATGAAGTACTCAATAGTTGAGTGAAATCACCTGCTAGAATGCCCCCCCCACCCCCCCACCCTTTCACACCTTATCCCCCCTCTGATGGTAAAGGTACTTAGGGATAGGCTGAAGGGGAGAGTTCAGGCAGTTAGTTTGTTAGGAGTTGGGGCTGTGGAGTTTTTGGAGCCGTGAAGTTCTGTGAGTCTCACGCTGCGGAGTGGAGTCTACGTAGTCTACATAAGTTTTTCCTTGGTCCTTGGAATTCTTATAACTTTGTTCCTTTCACGCTGGAGGAGAGTAATTACTGGTAATTTCTGGCTTATCGGAATCTCTCTTTTCTGGTAAACTCAATTTAATGTTTAAATGTCTTTTTGTAAATTATAAGCAGTGAACCTACGTTCATCAATGAATGTATGATTCCAATTCATTATTCCAATTGACTGTTAAATAATAAAACTACTCAATCTTAAGACCTGATTTGGACTTTGTTTTGACTTGTTAGTTGATCCACCAGGTTACTGTTTGGCTTACTTATCAATGAATTTGGCGATTTAATTGATGATTGTCATTTTTAATAATAATTAATAAATTAAATCCATTAAATATAATTAAATGTACAGTTGAGTGAGGGGTTTCAGCACGTGATACCGCTTGTGTTCAGTATTCAGAGTGCTGGGCAATTTAATGAGGGAATTGAGTGCTGGAACTTCTGGATTCAGAATTATAAGCATTTTTACTTAATCCTCGCTTCCCCGACATTTTGTTTGGCTCACACCAGGAGGTTTGTTTCTCTCTGTTCCTTTGTTTTTCTCTGCTCCGTTCGCGGGCAGTTTCCCTTCCCGTTTTACTGGTTTCCCATCTCAGTGGGATAACTTTCTGATCCCCTCACGGTCGTACCTGGGCCTCGATCCCCGAGCCCTTACACCCTCGTTCTACTAACAGAACTCAACCTGAAGAATCTCCTGTAGTTCACTTTATTAATCCCTTTTATGAATTTAAAAGCTTTTATCAAATCACCCATAAGTCTCCTTATACTAAGCTTAAAGAGATTAAGGGCGCTTTCACATATTGAATGCGGGTCTCTGGCCCGGCCAATACCCTGGAGCGCTTCCACAAATTCCAAAGAATATGGTTTGCATTCACAGTTGTAAAGTTGTAAATGTTTTCGAACTCTATGTTTTCCTCATAACTTTTATCTTTCATACCAGGAACCAACTTAGTTGCCCTTCTTTGGACCTTTTCCAGAGCCTCCATATCTTTTTTGTAATACAGTGTCCAGAATTGCACACAGTACTCTAAGTGTGGTCTGACAAAGGTATTGTATAACATAAGCATAACTTCCTTGGATTTATACTCAATACTATTGGCTATATATCCTAGCATCCTGTTAGCCTTTTTTTTTACTGCTACAGCACAATGCCTAGAACCTGAAAGACTTTGATCAACTACTCCTAAGTCAAATTGAGCACATTCCAATTTTGTTTCTCCCATAAAGTATGTTTATGTTTTTATTTCCCACATGTAAAATTTTACACTTTTCTCACTTAACTCTTTGAGTACTCTTGGGTATATACCATCAGGGCCTGCTGCCTTATTTGTCTTTAATTTAAGTAATTTATGTAGTACTTCTCTATCCCCTATCTCAATATCTGCTAAGACATTCTGAGTACTGAATATACCTTCCGGCCTATTAGTAACCTCCTCTCTTGTAAAACTTTCAACAAGGTAACTGTTTAAGGCATCAGGAATATCCTCATTCTTATAAAGCAACCTCCCTTCCTTGTTCTTAATGCACTTAACCTCCTCCTTAACTTTCCTTTTCCAACTGCAGTATTGAAAGAAACATTTACGATTACTTTTTACATCTTGAGCAACTCTCAGTATTGTCTTTTTTATTTTAATATCTTATAAAGTTTATTCTTTTCCCTCAAACTCTTCCATATAGCTTTATTTATCCACTGTGGAGACTGCTCACTTACTTTTCTTTACCTTCGGAATGAATTTACATTGTGCATCAAGAATAACCCTTTTGAACCTGCTCCACTTTTCATTCACAGTCTTGCATTCAAGAAGTTGTGCCCAGTCTATATTACTTAAATACGCTTGCATCTTGTTAAAGTTGGCACGCCTAAAATTTTAAATCCTGGACTTAGAGGATGCCCTCTTAATTTGCCAAAGTACCTCAAAACTAACTGCACAGTTGTCCCAAGTGGCTCCACTACCTCTGTGCTGCAAATTCTGTCAGGATCATTACATAGCACCATATCCAGAATTGATGTCCCTGTTGTAGGCTGATAACATACTGTGCCAAAAAAAAAAGGTCATTTACACCATCCAGAAATTCTTCCTCACTTTTTCCTTGTCCTGTCACAAATTCCCAATTAATGAATGCTCCCAGTACTATTTTTGTAAATTGGTCAAATTTAAATGCTAACTTATGTGACGATAAATATGCTATTTAAAACACACATTTCACCTATGAACAAAATTTGCTTTAATTTGCCTACAGGTCTGTAGCCAGAGTTGGCTGGTTAGGAGAGATCTTTAAGATCGCACGCATCTTTAAGATTGCGCAAAAGCTATTTGTTGGCTGAGAGTGATATAGCTGGTTAGTCGTTTTCGGGTTTTTATGAAATTGACAACCTACCCAGCAATGTTATTGGAGCCGTAACCAATGCACAAACGTAGCCTCAAGGTTCCATCCGAAGATACGTTTGCAAAATATTAATAGAAAGAGCTGTCACATCCGTGCAGCTCAATGTCCTGGCTCGATTGCCTGGTGGGACCCACAACAGCTTCAGTTGGCTGGCTTTAGTGGCTTATTGGTGTAGCTACGTCAAATTTACTGTGTCAGACAGTAAGTCGGTCTACCTCTTTCCATCACTAGGGGATCGGGAATTCAAACTACCTCTCGCACGCACAGAACACCAACAAAATGACGAAATTAATAAATGTATTATTTTATTTCCAGGCTACGAGAAAGACCGCAGCCTAGTGCTTGGCGTTATCGACCTGGTGCTCGTTTCACGAAAGCGATTTTCGAGGATTTCCACTCGCAGATCGCAATTCATTGTCAAAACGCGTTTCACGAAAATGCATCGCTCGCAAATCGCAAATAAAAGTGTACAGGCCACTCGCACATACAATTCTTTCCTCGCAAACATGGCGTTTCCTTTGAATGTGCGGAGACGGAGGCACGCTCCAGGAAGAATCGTCTTTGTGATCGCTTCCACCATTTAGATAACTACGGAGATTAGTTGCTAGAAATATATCCCTTACAAAAAAGTAGTAGCCTACATAAAAGTTTATTTTTTAAAGTATATTTAAGTACATCAAGTTTATTTTAAAGTATAGACTATATTTTACGTAGACAACTTTATAAAACTACATAGGCCTAGTCTATGTATTTAAAGTATTTCCAGTATTTATGTATTTCCTGGAACTAAACGTTAGGCTACTCCATTTATGAACTAGCCTACTTCTAAACTTGTAGGCTAGGCCTGCTATCATAAATTGTTAGACTTGAAGTAGCCTATTTGAAACCGTGATCTGAATTTACTTCTGCAAAGTAAAATGTAAGTGCACTTTAAGTAGCCTACGCTGGCTGGGATTTAGTTCAGAAAAGGTGTAAAGTCATATAGGCCATTGTAAGGGATGGAATATTACGCTTATGCGACCTTCTTGATCATACACCCCGAACCCACCAGACGCTTATTGCACGCGCAGATTTGAGCAGAACTGAACCCACCAGACGCGCAAAGGCACAGACGCTTTTATTGCTTTTTCGGAGCGCATTCCGTGAACGACAGAGACGCGCTATACAAACAGTCTACATTCCGGATTTGTGGGTTTCGCTTAATAATGGATAAGTAAATACTGCTATTACATATGTCTTACTGCTCGACAGATTAATTAAAATGAAAACTTGCATACTGTCAATATATTAGTAGGCTACATGGGAATATAGCTGCACATGAATCAGACCAACAAACAAATCTTCACTGGCTGGCAGCAAATGGCCTACTTTTGATTTTTACTTCGTAGCCTATAATGTATCAGTTGTGATTACCTTATCTCGCAATATTAATATAGTACTTTTTTGTTTGTTTGTTTCAGTACGAGTTGTAAACATGAGGAAGGCAATTGCGGTTTACCTCTTGCTCAGAATGCTCCTGAGGAGGAGAAGAATGTGGGTACACCCCATAAACCACTTTGATCACACTTTACTTTGATCACACTTTTGATTATATTAAAACAAATATCAAAACTATATAGAATGTTGTTTTTTAAAGCTAAATGTAGCAAAGAAAGCCTCCTTTATAAAGTTAACTTTATATAATTCATTTATTTGGGACAGTAATCAACATGTTCTAAACATTTAATTAAAGCAGAATTAGCAGCTATTTTGATTCTGTAGCACCTTAAATCGATACAGTGATATCAGTATAATAAAAACAGAAGTAGGCTAAGCATAGTTTTATTTAATTGAACAAATATATATAAATTTATATACTACAATGGTGATTGTCTCTGTTCCTTGTTTTCATTAGGGCCTATATTCAAATATAATATGTATTCAAATAATTAATAACAATAGTAAAACTATTAGTAGGTTAAAAAAACATTAATATGTGGCGATATGATGCAGATATTGTGCATATACAATGTATTTCTATGAGATTGCGCATGCGGGCGCCCAGAAAATTCCACGTCCGCAAGCCATCTGCCCGCCAGCCGTGTGCGCGCGGCCGGTGAGAACCGCAGCAATTCATTAACATGGGAGCGGAAGTGAAGCGCAACGTCTGGTGGGTTCCGTGCGTAGGACATGTAACAAAGCATGGCCCTACCTGTCTCGCTTCAAATAGTGATAGCTATGCGCTTCCTGGCACCCGGCAGCTTTCTCTGGGTTGTCGGACATCGGACAAGACGGACAATGTTATGGAATAAGCAACGAAAAGTCAAATTCGTTCGTAAAGTAACAACAGCACTACGCTTTGTAAATAGCCTACTGATTTACTATGGAGGCGGCGTTTGTATGTAGGACTGGTTGATGACATTGGACATCTTGGGACAGCAGGGGCTATTTTTAATCATGACGTTTGGCTGTATTATTTGGTATGTTTGTTTGTGTGTTGTGGGTCTGCCCCACTGTCTATATTTTTTTGTTGTTGCTGGTGGCTACAACTGAAGTTCCCTATCGGGAAAATAAAAGTTATTCTATTCTATTTAATTCAGCCCGCAACACAGACGTAAAGTGAAAGGAGACATTTACAAATGTAAAACATATAGACGGTTAAGTGCGTTTTAGAAGCCCATAAATCACATACTTTATTTGACTTTTCGTGTTAGTGTTCATTTCATTTTACGGTTATCCATAACCACTGATTGTTTTTTTATATAGCCTAGTGATGTTAGATGCAACAATATTTACGTTTATTTATGTAACGTTCCGTTCCCGTCCTGTCCGTTTTCCATGTTTTCCTTGTTTCCTTCCGTGTCATGTTGGATCCCTTGTCCGTGTTTCCCTCCTGGCTGTGGACTGGGCGTCTCCCTCGGGTACTTTTGGTTTCATTTTCCACTTTAGCTTCCGCCTATCACTCGCCCCTCTCGTTACTCACATTCCTCACTGCTGTGCTTCGGCAATCACTCCTGATTTAACTTCACACCTGTTTCTCGTTTTCTCCTTCACTTCCTGCACCATTTAAACCCCTGGCTGGCTGCTATTCAGCGCCAGTTCGTTGACTAACCTACCGTGTTTGTTTCGTATCCCGTTTCTGGTCCAGTGTTTGTGAGCCTGCTGGTTCATACCTGTTCGCCTGGTTTCCTGACTGGTAGCTATCTCTGCTAAACTTTCGCTGCTGCATGCATTTACCTGTTTCCCTTCAAAACCTCCAGACGCCGCAGTTCCAGTCTTCCCGCAGCTGTGTTTGTCCTCCCCGTGTTACGTACCTCCCGTACTCGTGTTGCGGTACCAGGACCTCTGCATGCCAGCCGGCTTACGCCAGTATTGCCCGAGCTACGCCGCACCTTCCAACTCGGCGGTGCATTCACCAGCTACAGTCCTGTCACAACACCCTGCCTTTAACCTCTGCTTTCTGCCCGGTTACTCAAGCTACCCGGTCCAGTTTCCAGTCCTGTTCAAGCCCAGTTCCGATCCAGTTTCCAGTCCAGCTCCAGTCCAGTTTCCAGTCCAGTTCCAGTCCAGCTCCGGTGTTTTAGACACCTCCGTTCAAGTCCAGTTCCGGCTTGGAACAAGTTCCGTGCCGTCCCCTGTGTTCCTGAGTGGACCTTCCGGTCCAGCTTCCAGTCCAGTTCCAGTCCAGTTCCGGTGTTTTAGACACCTCCGTTCAAGTCCAGTTCCGGCTTGGAACAAGTTCCGTGCCGTCCCCTGTGTTCCTGAGTGGACCTTCCGGTCCAGTTTCCAGTCCAGTTCCAGTCCAGGTCCGGTGTTTCATACACCTCCGTTCAAGTCCAGTTCCGGCTTGGAACAAGTTCCGTGCCGTTCCCGTTTCCTGAGTGGACCTCCCGGTCCAGTTTCCAGTCCAGTTCCCAGTCCAGTTCCAGTCCAGTTCCGGTGTTTTATACACCTCCGTTCAAGTCCAGTTCCGGCTTGGAACAAGTTCCGTGCCGCTCCCGTTTCCTGAGTGGACCTTCCGGTCCAGTTTCCAGTCCAGTTCCGATCCAGTTTCCAGTCCAGTTCCAGTCCAGTTCCGGTGTTTTAGACACCTCCGTTCAAGTCCAGTTCCGGCTTGGAACAGTTCCGTGTTTCTTCAAGTCCAGCTCCGGCTTGGAGCAGTCCTCAGTTGGACGCTATCCTGTGTTAACTAACTAACCTGTTTTGCTCCCGTGTACAGCTTTGGGACCACCCCAACGCTTAATAAAGTTCCACTTTCTGTAATCTGTCTCCTGGTCGTTGCACTTGGGTTCGTCCCGTATCAGGATCGTAACAGAACGAACTGGCCAACAATATGGACCCAGCCGATCTGGAACAGATTCGCCACGCCTTCTCCTGCCAAACTGCGATCAGCGACCAACAGGGTCGCCGTTTGGATGATGTGCTGGAAGTAGTTAGGGGCATCACGGAGCAAGTATCCCAACTTTCGCTCCACCAACCGCTACTACGGATTCCAGCCAACCCTACTCCTTCCTCTCCCGAACCCCATCCGGAGGCACCGGCTCCCACTTCCAGCCGTGAGCCCCGTGTACAACACCCCGAGTTATATCGCGGGGGGTTGGGGAGATGTCGTGAATTTCTACTTAAATGTGACATAGTGTTTCGGATGCAGCCCTCCTCCTTCGCCTCTGACTCCAGCAAGATCGCGTTCATTATGAGCAGCCTGGGAGGGAGCGCCCTGGAGTGGGCTACATCCATCTGGGACAGCCAGGCTCCGTTATGCAGCAACTTCGCAGCCTTTGCGGCAGAGATGCGACGTGTGTTTGAACACCCGACCTGTGGACGTGACGCTACCCAGCGTCTGCTTCAAGTTCGCCAAGGCAACCGCAGTGTCGCAGAAATGGCCATTCAGTTTCGTACCCTCGCCGCGGAGTCAGGATGGAATGACGCCTCCCTCCAGGGGGCTTTCCGCCAAGCTCTCAGCGAGGAACTCAAGGACCAGCTTGCCACTCGGGAGGAATCCAACTCCCTTAATAGCCTCATCAGCCTCGCTATAGCCATCGATAATCGTCTCCGCATCCGGGCCCGGGAGCGGGGAGGAAGTTCCGGGCGTCATTCGCCCTCCGTCGTCTCTAATGTTCATTCACACTCCATTACTGGATCTCGGGCGCCTACGGGCGGGTCCGAGGAAGAGCCCATGCAACTGGGCAGAGTTGCGGTCAATCCCGAGGAGCGTCAGCGCCGTCAGCGCACCAGATCCTGTTTCTATTGCGGCAAGCCTGGCCATCAGATCGCCTCCTGTCCCATTCGCCCAAAAGAAGGGGCTCGCCAGTAAGACTGGGCGTACTGACGAGCCCCATCGTCCCCAACCATGCTGCCCAGGACCGCCTCATGTTCAAGGCTACTCTCCTTTGGAGGGACAAGACCCTATCTTCTTCGGCCCTAATTGACTCCGGAGCTGACGCCAGCTTCATGGATATCACCTTCGCCAGGAGGGCCGGCATTCCCACGGAACGTCTCACTTCACCCATTTCAGCTCTAGCTCTGGACGGTAGGAGGTTGGGGTTAGTTACCCACTCCACCGTTCCTATCCAATTAATTCTATCTGGCAATCATCGGGAGTCCATTCAGCTATTACTGATTAACTCCCAACAATCTGCTCTGGTTTTAGGTCAGACCTGGCTTCGCCTCCACAATCCCCATATTGACTGGAAAGCCGGTCGCATCCTGGCGTGGAGTGCCCACTGTCTAGCCAGCTGTCTCCGTTCTGCACTACCCCCTCCGGGGCCCAGTAAACCCTGTTCCATGCAACCTATACCGGATTTAACGAATGTTCCCAGCGAGTATCACGACCTCGCGCAAGTATTTTCTAAATCACGTGCTCTGTCCTTACCTCCTCACAGGCCGTATGACTGCGCCATTGACCTACTGGCTGGAGCTAAACTGCCATCGGGACGCCTCTACAGTCTGTCTGGACCGGAGAAACTAGCCATGGAGGAATACATCCACGACTCCCTCGCTTCGGGTATTATCCGTCCCTCTTCATCCCCAGTCGGTGCAGGGTTCTTCTTCGTTGGGAAGAAGGATGGCTCCCTGCGACCCTGCATCGACTACCGGGGCCTCAACCAGGTCACCATCCGTAACAAATACCCTCTTCCCCTCATTAACACCGCCTTTGAAGCCCTCTCTCCAGCTGTGACGTTCACCAAGCTCGACCTCCGGAATGCGTATCACCTGGTGCGTATCCGTGAGGGGGACGAGTGGAAGACTGCTTTTAATACCCCGTTGGGCCACTACGAATACCTGGTGGTCCCTTTCGGCCTTACTAACGCCCCAGCAGTCTTCCAGAGCATGGTGAACGACGTCCTGCGGGACCTCCTAGGGAGGAGCGTTTTTGTTTATATCGATGATATTTTAATTTTTTCTCAATCCCCGCAGGAGCATGTCCGTCACGTTCGAGAGGTTCTCCAGCGGCTGTTGGAGAATCAGCTGTTTGTTAAGGCGGAGAAATGTTCCTTCCACGCTTCCACGGTCCCGTTCCTCGGCTTCATTATCGAGGAGGGCAGTATCCGGGCGGACCCTGTGAAAATCAAGGCGGTGACAGAATGGCCCCAACCCACCTCCCGCAAGCACCTTCAACAGTTCCTGGGGTTTGCAAATTTCTACCGCCGCTTTATTCGCAATTACAGTTCCATTGCTGCTCCCCTGACTAAACTCACTTCCGTTGCCCTGCCTTACTGTTGGAATTCCGATGCCCAGCGAGCTTTCGAGCTACTCAAGGCTCGGTTTTCCTCAGCACCTATCCTCCTTCACCCTGACACTTCTCGGCAGTTTGTCGTTGAGGTGGATGCCTCCGACACCGGCGTGGGGGCCATTCTGTCTCAACGGTCCGCCTCTGATAGCAAGCTCCATCCCTGCGCATTCTTCTCCCGGAGGCTGTCCTCCGCCGAGAGGAACTACGATGTCGGGGATCGGGAACTGCTGGCGATAAAACTGGCTCTTGAGGAGTGGCGCCACTGGCTGGAGGGGGCAGGTACCCCTTTTCTTGTTTTTACCGACCATCAAAACCTCATTTATTTAAGATCTGCCAAGAGGCTCAATTCTCGTCAGGCTAGATGGTCGTTATTTTTTGCACGCTTTAATTTCTCTGTTTCTTTCCGCCCTGGTTCCCGTAATATTAAAGCAGATGCCCTGTCCCGCATTTTTTCCCCTCCCTCCAGTCCTGCTGATCCGGAGCCCATTTTGCCGGCCTCCTGTGTGGTGGCTGCGGTCTCCTGGGAGATTGAGGGCATTGTGAAGGCCGCCCAGACTTCCCAACCGGACCCCCGCAATAACCCTAACTCCTGTCTTTTTGTCCCCGATTCCGTCCGCTCCCAGGTCCTCGAATGGGTTCACGCCTCGTGCCTGGCATGTCACCCAGGTGTCGCCAGAACTATCGCCCTCGTCAGGAGGAGTTTCTGGTGGCCTACCCTTAAAGGGGATACCCGTGCCTTCGTCCTGGCCTGCTCGGTGTGCGCCAGGAGCAAGGCTTCCCACCAGCCTCCCTCCGGTCTTCTCCTTTCCCTCCCCGTCCCTGGCCGTCCTTGGAGTCACATTGGTGTGGACTTCGTAACCGGTCTGCCGTTGTCAGAAGGTAACACCGTCATTCTGACAATAGTGGACCGGTTCTCCAAGGCGGTCCACTTTGTTCCCCTCCCCAAGCTCCCGTCCGCCCTTGAAACCGCTGAGCTCTTGGTGCTACACGTGGTCAGGCTGCACGGGATCCCCTCTGACATCGTGTCAGACCGTGGGCCCCAGTTCTCCTCCCGAGTTTGGAGGGCGTTCTGTGCAGCCCTGGGTGCCTCTCCTAGTCTTTCCTCGGGTTTCCATCCCCAGTCTAATGGTCAGGCAGAGAGGGCGAACCAGGACCTGGGGGCCGCCCTGCGGTGCGTTACAGTGCGCAATCCTGCCTCTTGGAGCCGGTTTCTCCCCTGGGTCGAGTACGCACATAACTCCCTTAAAAGTGCCTCTACTGGCCTATCCCCGTTTGAGTGTGCTTTAGGCTATCAACCCCCTCTTCTGTCGACCCAGGAGGCTGAGATAGCTGTCCCCTCTGTTAGGGCCCATGTCCTTCGTTGTAAAAACATTTGGAGACTCACACGCACCGCACTCCTTCACGCCAATTCCCGCTCCCAACGTCTGGCGGACCTTCACAGGACCGCAGCCCCACAGTATAGGGCCGGTCAGCAGGTCTGGCTCTCCACTGCAAACATCTCCCTTCCCTCTTCATCCAGAAAGCTTCAGCCCCGTTTTATTGGTCCCTTCCCCATCATTTGTCTAGTTAACCCGGTGTCTGTTAAACTTTCCCTCCCCGCCTCCCTCAAAGTTTACCCTGTGTTTCATGTGTCCCAGGTTAAGCCTGTCTCCTCCAGCCCCCTCAGTACCCCTACCATCCCGCCTCCTCCCGTCCGAGTTGTTGACAACGCCCCGGCCTACACGGTGAACCGTGTTATTGATATCCGCCGCAGGGGCCGGGGTTTCCAATACCTCGTCGACTGGGAGGGGTACGGTCCTGAGGAGAGGTCGTGGCTCCACAAGAGCCTGATCTTGGACCATTCAGTAATCCAAGACTTCCACGAACAGTTCCCTGACAAGACCAGGCCTCCGGGTACGCCAGGTGGCGTACATTGAGGGGGGGGTACTGTAACGTTCCGTTCCCGTCCTGTCCGTTTTCCATGTTTTCCTTGTTTCCTTCCGTGTCATGTTGGATCCCTTGTCCGTGTTTCCCTCCTGGCTGTGGACTGGGCGTCTCCCTCGGGTACTTTTGGTTTCATTTTCCACTTTAGCTTCCGCCTATCACTCGCCCCTCTCGTTACTCACATTCCTCACTGCTGTGCTTCGGCAATCACTCCTGATTTAACTTCACACCTGTTTCTCGTTTTCTCCTTCACTTCCTGCACCATTTAAACCCCTGGCTGGCTGCTATTCAGCGCCAGTTCGTTGACTAACCTACCGTGTTTGTTTCGTATCCCGTTTCTGGTCCAGTGTTTGTGAGCCTGCTGGTTCATACCTGTTCGCCTGGTTTCCTGACTGGTAGCTATCTCTGCTAAACTTTCGCTGCTGCATGCATTTACCTGTTTCCCTTCAAAACCTCCAGACGCCGCAGTTCCAGTCTTCCCGCAGCTGTGTTTGTCCTCCCCGTGTTACGTACCTCCCGTACTCGTGTTGCGGTACCAGGACCTCTGCATGCCAGCCGGCTTACGCCAGTATTGCCCGAGCTACGCCGCACCTTCCAACTCGGCGGTGCATTCACCAGCTACAGTCCTGTCACAACACCCTGCCTTTAACCTCTGCTTTCTGCCCGGTTACTCAAGCTACCCGGTCCAGTTTCCAGTCCTGTTCAAGCCCAGTTCCGATCCAGTTTCCAGTCCAGCTCCAGTCCAGTTTCCAGTCCAGTTCCAGTCCAGCTCCGGTGTTTTAGACACCTCCGTTCAAGTCCAGTTCCGGCTTGGAACAAGTTCCGTGCCGTCCCCTGTGTTCCTGAGTGGACCTTCCGGTCCAGCTTCCAGTCCAGTTCCAGTCCAGTTCCGGTGTTTTAGACACCTCCGTTCAAGTCCAGTTCCGGCTTGGAACAAGTTCCGTGCCGTCCCCTGTGTTCCTGAGTGGACCTTCCGGTCCAGTTTCCAGTCCAGTTCCAGTCCAGGTCCGGTGTTTCATACACCTCCGTTCAAGTCCAGTTCCGGCTTGGAACAAGTTCCGTGCCGTTCCCGTTTCCTGAGTGGACCTCCCGGTCCAGTTTCCAGTCCAGTTCCCAGTCCAGTTCCAGTCCAGTTCCGGTGTTTTATACACCTCCGTTCAAGTCCAGTTCCGGCTTGGAACAAGTTCCGTGCCGCTCCCGTTTCCTGAGTGGACCTTCCGGTCCAGTTTCCAGTCCAGTTCCGATCCAGTTTCCAGTCCAGTTCCAGTCCAGTTCCGGTGTTTTAGACACCTCCGTTCAAGTCCAGTTCCGGCTTGGAACAGTTCCGTGTTTCTTCAAGTCCAGCTCCGGCTTGGAGCAGTCCTCAGTTGGACGCTATCCTGTGTTAACTAACTAACCTGTTTTGCTCCCGTGTACAGCTTTGGGACCACCCCAACGCTTAATAAAGTTCCACTTTCTGTAATCTGTCTCCTGGTCGTTGCACTTGGGTTCGTCCCGTATCAGGATCGTAACAATTTACTTATTTTTATATATTTGTAAATTACCCATAAAAAGCCATTCCTTAAATAGCCCTATAAATAAATAAATTTGAGACAAGTAAAATCAGTGAGAAAAGGATTTTATTTCAGAAGAAACTTTGACGTGCCTAACCGGCCATGTATTTATTTGGGCAATACAGTGGGGTTCGCTTCTCCCAATCTATCGCCCCTCCTCCTCCCGTATCAGCAGCACCACAGACAGAAGTACAGAGATGTAAAATCCAGGGATCAGAAAGGAAAAGTGCTACCATGTGTTTCTACCACCCCTGAACTCAGCCAGCTGATTTCACTAATTAGTTCTACCTCCTGGCTGAAGAATTGTGCAAATTAGCAAATCCAGATGATTGGAACTAAATACGGGGGAGGACTTTTTACTTTCTGAACCAGGATTTTACACCTCTGGTTAAGTAGCACTTAAGAGATGACTGCACTTTCACGCTTTAAGAGATGACTGCACTTTCACGCTTTAAGAACTGTTTTGGGAAACGCGTGTTTCAAATTAAAGAGCCATCGTAGAATCGCTCGTTGAAATTGCACTTAACCCTAAGACTTATCGTTATCGGGAAACGCAGCCCAGGCCAATTTGGCATTTTCTAAGGTGAAAGGGAAGATATATTCTGGTATCTCATTCTCAGCTGTTGCAGGTGCTTTTAACGAAATTTAACTGCATATATTACCGGGAACCCGTGCCGGTGTTAAACCGTAATATTAAAGATTATTATTGTGTATATCAAAATGCATCATAATGGTTAGTCCAAATAATGTTGATCATAATATTGATCCATATAGCCTATTCCTTGCTCGCACTACACATGCACGAGCATGTCTGTTTCGCCATCATCAATTCGCCAAGGTGGAAAAGCAGGCTTTTAAAGGGAATGGGATATGACATTTTGATTGGTTTATTGCATGTTATGCCCAAGACACACCTATAATTAATGAAGAGACTAATTCAGCCCACTTGCACCTTGCACCGTGCGTTTAGACCAAGCCCTATGATCGTCAAGATAGAGCCCATATAGTTTAGAGATCTTTGCAAAATTTTTATCTCCATGGCATTCTCAGGGTTTGATTAAGCTGGTCCTCTCAAAATAGTTGGCCCTGAAGTTAGCATCATTCCCCGCCCCCCTGGCACCACATCCACCCCCCTGCCCTCCCTTAAATTATTCATATTGCCATAAGCCCCATACTTTTAATTAAGAACATGGAACAGAACATTGAACTGAACAGGCAATTCAAACACATCTTGACCATTCAACTGCCTGTTGCGTAAAAATGTAATCTTATGAAATTAAACTATTGTCCCTTTCACAGAGTCCTTCTGAAGCAGCCCTTTTTCTTAATCAAAGTTTCCATCGAGGTTTAGAGAGATTTCAGTGATTTGAGAGGTCGGAAATTGGACAGAGAGCCACTTGTCCTTTCAAATCTGGCTGATAAAGAAGCTCTTCACATCAAGACACTGTTAGCAATACAAATGTCTGGATCTGTTCATTTTTTAACAGAGGGTGGTGCATTTTACTGACACACAAATCTCATTGTGCAAATTAGATACGTCTTCTTGTGATTACAAAGAACAAAGAAGAATTGATTTGAAAAATGATCTGTGGAAATATATGCATGTGTAGTTCAAAATAAACACTTAAATAGTTCAATTTTGGTGACAGATGTTTTGCAATGAATACATAGGTTTTATGGCATTAATTTTAAGTGCAGTCATCAAATGCCCAGTTTCCTACCTGAAACACACAGCTTATCACAGTTTGTCATACCACTGTTACGAAGGCTGACTATCACATGCCAAAAAGTACTGTTTGCAGCAATGCGCAAACCATGCATGAATGATTTTCTGCCAGTTCTAACTTTATGGTTCCATGCTTGGTTTAATCAGTATTAACATTTGTTTAAAGAGTAACTACACCCACTGTCTCAGCCTGTTTCTGCCTACTACATAATTTTGAAAAATACTTTGTGGGGTGAGCGAGGGAGAGGGGTGGGGGCGGAGGAGCTATTGTCCATCGTGCATAAATGAACGTACATTGTACAAATGATTTCGTATAACTCAGATCAAACTAGACATTGCACATCAAATATGAATCAAGATTCAGCAACTGCATGGCCTATTTCTCACCTCAAATATTTCCAGAAACATATTTTAGTGGACTATTTAGGTGGAATAAGAGAATTGAACAGGACGCCACGTTGTAAACATGGAGGCGAAACGAAAGTAACGTAGCGGGTCTAACCAATCAGGTGCCGGCTGTTTCCGTTGTGGGCGACAACAATTATCCATATGATGTAGTGGTACCTCCAAAGAGGTATTCTGACATCACGATTGGGGCAGGGGCAGTGTGGGTAGCAGAAAGGAAATTTAAGCCATTAGGGGCAGCACAAAGACATTTTTCTACCAGTTTTTTATGATATACAATATTATTTCAGAATTGTTGAAATAACGGAATGCATGAATAAGTTACATTATAAGGTAGGCATACAAACACGTTTACAGCTTAAAAAAAAAAGTGATCTAGAGTGTACATTGAGTACAGCACCATAGGTGTGAGAAATATCCCAACGAAACATATTGGGCCTCATTCACCAACCATTCTACGAACAAATCTATTCTTTAGACTTTCTTTAAAACGTATGAACATTCTGGCACCAATGTTTTTTTATTTGGGATTTTTTCTTGGGTAGAACAGAAGCTCAGAACACAAACATCAGTTAATCCCGAAATGTTTGTAAAAATGTTTTAAAGGAAGTCTTAAGAACACATTTGTTCGTAGAGTGATTGGTGAATGAGGCTGAATGTGCCTATAAGACCACATTCAAAATCATGTGGCACAACGTCACAATTTAACACCCCCTCCAAACCCAACCAATGTTACTTTCCACAAGTAATCAATCACATGTAAAAAACTTTGAAGCCAAAACTTATATATGAGACAGAAAACAACTATTATGAATGAGAAGATTTAAGAGATAATAATTGGCATAAATAGTATTTATCTGTTTTCACTATCAACAACTTCAAAACTACATTTTACAGAATGTTTATTAACAATGTGCTAGTAACAAGGGAATAATTGTAACTAGGACTATTTACAAAACTGACTAATTGTGCCATTTGTAGAGCCCACTCAGCAGCTCAGAGATGATATTATATGACTATATACTAGCAAATGTTCTATGTGGAAAGCAAGGTAATGCATAGATAACAATTGCTAGTACATGAGAGATGGTGTGGTAGTTTGTGTTTGGTACCTTGAGAGTGCAGTGAGTGCATATGTCGGAGTCTGTGAAACACATTTTGAACATTTTATGCTGGCTGACTATAAAAATCAAATATTCTAGTAGTGGGGGTGACTGCTTGCCTTTTTAAAGCATGGGGCCTTGCACCATAATCATATTCTGCCATGAAAGAAAATGAGTGGTGATGGTGGGGGGAGGGGTGGCTCTCTCCTCGCTCACCAGGTTCACAGAGAGAAAGGTTGCAGTCCACAAAAGTCCCCAGCTATGATAATGTCTGAAATGTTCTGAAAAGGGCAACCATGCTGAATAATAATGCTCCTACTCTGAGGTCTTTGGGGATATTTTCTCTGGTGGTCTTTTGGGGACTAGTCAGGGGTGGCAGAAAAGGAGGTTGGTACATCAAGATGAAGCTTCCAGGGAAAATATCTGCCTGACATTTCTGTCCATGAACATGTCTTTTTTAAAAACCTTTTAACCTATGTTATTATAGACAGACATTACAGAAAGAAAGACACCGTACGACACAATGCGTCTCATATTTAAGTGTGTCAATGCCAGTCCCTCATTTTTAATCCTCTTGTGTATTTGGAAGCTCTTTCCAAAGGCATATTTTTAGTTCTGTTTTCAGTATGGACACAGTATTTGAGCTGCTGGGAGAATTTGTATTTATTAATACATTAATGTATTTATTATACTGTCAATCAAAATCAGTTTTTTAAAAATATTAGTTGAAACTAATATTAAATGAGTTGAATTAGATAGATTATGAAATAAGTAATTTTAATAATTATTTTTCAGTTAACCGGCTAGCAAATGCTGATGAATGCCTAGCTTGTAGATGATGGCTCAGACTTGTCACATTGTTATATGAACCTCTCTCAGAATGTTGGTGGGCCCATATAAAGGGAGGTTTTGCATTTAGACCAAGCAGAAAACTAATGCTCCATTACAGTGGCAGTGCAAACAAAAATCAGATTCTTAGCTGAAGCATGTCGTACTAAAGCAGTGGTTTTCCGAAGCAGTGGTCCACCCTGTTGAATTTGTAACTGCCAACCATGGCCAGGCGCCCCCACATAATTAGGTATGATATTGTCCAATGATGAAAGGTATTAGTTGGCTCAACCTGACAGCACAATGCAAGAGCAACTCCTGCGATCAATCGGGCACCTGCAATCGTCCTGAGCCAAAAAGTGTACTCTACGTCCCAAAAACGATGGCCAATTTGGGTGAGCACAGTTCTGCCAGCCACTGCATCTTCCCAATCTACAGTCCACTAGGTGGTCTGCACAGTCATTGGAGGAGTACACTTTAGGAGTACACTTTTGCACAGTTGGTGCAGACCTGGGCACCAGATCGACCAGAGGAATCTCTCTTCCATGATGAGACAATGCTGCTGACTGCAACCCTATCTCACCAGGTGACACTATGGTCTGTTACGCGATTCCATACGAGGGTAACATTTTGTATTGGCACGACCTACTAGCCGGACTGCTTTTCTCTGTGAACCATCGGTTCAAGGAGTCTACTGAAAAAGGGCCCAGTCTTTGGGCCCTTGTCAGTAAGCTTTGGCATCCGGAGTCTCCCTGTTTTATGTGCTGTGCTAATCTGATTGAGCCATATCACCGTTGTGTAGCTGTATGCACTGGAGTCAAAAGATCACTGAGGGCTGGAAGGAAGAATGCCTGTCCTGTATATAACATCAGAGAAGATGAACAGTTACTTGACTCCCTGACGGCCCCACCCTTATGGAAAAAGGATATGCTGCAGTATATTGTAAATATATAAAAATTATCATCACAATATATTTAAAATATACTTTGCAGTATATTACATTTCCATAAGGGGCAGCTAGTGCTACCACTGCTGCTGGAGAACTGGACAGCACTGTCCCCCATGTAGAGGATCACTGGACATGGCTGGGAGCGAAACCCAAGACGCTGGCCTGCACTACAGACAGAGCCACAGGCTGTAATTCGAGGGGGAAATGCAGTGGCCATCTCTCCCCCCCCCCCCACCCCCATCCCCTCAAACTGCATAATAAATTTGCCATCTTGGACAGACTGGAGGACCCGCCCCCTAGCGGGATGCCCTGGGTGCGTCCCAATATTCTTCACTGGTAGTGGAGGAAGGGAGGGTGCATTTTTCGACTAAAGGGACACACCCCCTGTCCTCCGCTCATCTCCAGCTCCCTCAGCTGCCCCTCCGCAATGGCCCTCAGCCCCAACAGCTATGACCAAACAGCTACCTCCACTGTTCACTGGGTTATTGCAAATACAGTGGCACGGCTTGGTTGCATAGATAATTAAAATGAGTTCAAATTGTTTTTTGGACTCAAATATATTCAAGTCAATAACATAAAAGGGAGAACTGGAATGGAAAATCACAACCCTACAACAATATAAGGCTCTTTTTGATATGAGTGGCTAGACAAATAATATTTTGAGCATTATGGATTCACGCGGTTCACTCAAACACGTGTCCATATGTACCAGTTGTACACACAGAATATTACAAATCTGTGCAGGGCTGG
Source organism: Synaphobranchus kaupii (assembly GCA_029718625.1). Taxonomy (NCBI): domain Eukaryota; kingdom Metazoa; phylum Chordata; class Actinopteri; order Anguilliformes; family Synaphobranchidae; genus Synaphobranchus; species Synaphobranchus kaupii. The sequence goes on along the minus strand of CM056379.1, from coordinate 91,431,584 downwards.
CAAAGCATCACAATTTATGGATTTGCGCGTAAACTGTTTATTGGACCTATATGGATAAACTTTTATTTGATGTGTTCCATAGTATGAGCTCATTTCAACTTGCATGATTTTTAATTGTGATTTTGTGGGTGAACCAAATTTGATGCAACATCTGTTTAGCATGTTTGTAAATATATTGTATGATGGTATAAATGCCGAAAGTCACTAGTGAGGCTAAAAAAAAATAATTTCCCTGCAATATTTAGTTTCTCACCTTGTCCACAGCAGTGGCCTAGCACTAAGCAATCACTGATTTCATTGGCACTCTCCTCCTCGGCATCTCTCCAACCTGGACCAGTCTAATTTCATCCCCTTTCACACTTGACCCACACACCCATCATACACGCTAAATGTCATGTGGACGTCGCCAACAGAACTGCACCTCAATCTCCAAAGGGTTAGCCACACAACCTGAGCGTCCGTGAGTCTGTGGAGGGTGACATTGTCGACCACAAACACTTCGGTGCTTAAACAGTGAAGCTTAAAGGGATAGTTCGGAATTTTTGGACATAATGACTCAATTACGACTTACCCATGATGTAGTTGATTGATGGAAACCATTTTCAGCTAATTCCATGCTGTCCCTTCTTTTGGACATACACACATTGCTAATGCTAGCGCAACTCTATGGTAACCGGTAGCATACACTACCAAATGCACTTAAACACTCCACAGTGCACCCAAAGCAAATAAAATATGACGACAGTCTATCAGGGTTATTTTGAGTGTTTATACCATCATTTTTGAAGTCAAACTATCGTTGAATCCTTTACTTTGTGCTGACCTATATTCTCTGTGGAAGTACGGCGGCGGAGCGAACGTGGCCATTGCAACTTGTTGCTCTTCTTTGTTGTTGTAGTCGACCAGTGCCGGCACTACATTCGTAGGTAATGTAAAGTATCGCTCCGTATTTTATTTGCTTTGGGTGCACTGTGGAGTGTTTAAGTGCGTTTGGTAGTGGATGCTACCAGTTACCATAGAGTTGTGCTAGCATTAGCAATGTGTGTATGTCCAAAAGAAGGGACAGCATGGAATTAGCTGAAAATGGTTTCCATCAATCAACTACATCATGGGTAAGTCGTAATTGAGACATTATGTCCAAAATTTTTTTTTTTACCTGAACAATTCAGCAGCTTTTGTAACCAAGGTGAAATTCTGTGAAGATCTAAAAATAGCATACTTTCGATCCGTACTGCAAATTCCAGCCCACGCATGATTGCATAGCAACTGTGGCTTTATTGTTGTCTCTGTACAAAATATACATATTTGAAACAGCAGAGCCTAACCAACTAGACACATGGCAAGTAACGGTGGCCTATTCATTGTCATTGCTCTAGACACAGTGCATGCGATTATAGCCAGGGGTGACTGTAGTCAGCAATGCTAGAGACCCATTGCCAAGAAGCATTCAAGACAGGATACCCTTAAAATATAAGGAACTAAACAAATGATTAAATGACCAAAATGGTTATGTACCTTATTTTACAGATGCTGTGAATGGTGCAAGTTACAGTGGATTTCACCTTCTTGCTGCCAACCCAACCTCATTAATAACAGGGACTCACTGTTCTATATTACTGTAGTACTTAGTACTCTACAGCAGGGGTCCCCAAACTATGGCCCTGGGCCCAAATCAAGCCCTTTCACCATTTCTGACCAGTCTGGTGTTAATTCTGGTAAAAAATTAAAAAAAATTATGATTATGACTACGTCGAACAAAATAACAAAACAAAGTCTTAAGTTCATACACTGGGTGAACACACATTATAGCTGAGGTTTTCGGGGATGGCTGAAAATATAGTTATTTGTAATGACTCGTATACACTGTAATGAAAGCAGGTGGAATGGCCTTGCATTTTCATGGCTTAACATATAAAAATACATGTTTTTTTTTTAGGAACATGATGATGTGATGTATATTGTGCACTACCATCAATACTCTTATAAATAAATATAATTATATACTAGCCAATGGTCTATGTCGCAAGCAAGTTCATGCATAAATAATAACTACTACTACATGAGAAAAGCCAGTGGAGTTCATTAGCCATGTGCACCCACTCTTGGCCAGTGAGTTCATTAGCCATGTGCACCCACTCTTGGCCAGTGAGTTCATTAGCCATGTGCACCCACTCTTGGCCAGTGAGTTCATTAGCCATGTGCACCCACTCTTGGCCAGTGAGTTCATTAGCCATGTGCACCCACTCTTGGCCAGTGAGTTCATTAGCCATGTGCCCCCACTCTTGGCCAGTGAGTTCATTAGCCATATGCACCCACTCTTGGCCAGTGAGTTCATTAGCCATGTGCACCCACTCTTGGCCAGTGAGTTCATTAGCCATGTGCACCCACTCTTGGCCAGTGAGTTCATTAGCCTTGTGCACCCACTCTTGGCCAGTGAGTTCATTAGCCATGTGCCCCCACTCTTGGCCAGTGAAAGGTAAGCCCATCTATTGCCATGAGGGTTCCAATGAACAATTTCATTCTCCACCCCGGGAAGATGGTTTGGAGACCCCTACGATATTATCATCTTTTGTCTGTTTGACAGTTTATGAACTGGTTTAAAGAAACTGAAATGTTTTGACAACATGGGCTTGATCAAATAATCGACTGTGTGTGCCAGCCTTTTTCCTCTCATTTAATTACATGTGCATCTGCAATTTCTCCCCTTGTGTATGTATGTGTGTGTGTGTGTGTGTGTGTGTGTGTGTACGGATGCACGCATGCATGTGTGTGTCTGTGTAGCAGGGGTTGTCCAGCTTTAAACAAAACGAAAACATCCGGCTCTCAGACAGAATATAAGTTCCTGTCTCCTCCACTCCTCCAGCTATGATCAACCCATTGGCCAGTATGGTCAAGGTGTGTGTGTGTGTGTGTGTGTGTGTGTGTGTGTGTGTGTGTGTGTGTGTGTGTGTGTGTGTGTGTGTGTGTGTGTGTGTGTGTGAGAAGCAATGAATTCATAGAGTCACTGCCCATGAGATCTGGGGCAGTAGGAGAAACAATAGGACCCACTATGAACAGGACAGGTTTTGGTCATGTTATTTAGGACTTGTTCTTAGTAGAATGGTCCTTTTTACTTGTACCAGACCACAAAAGCAAACATAGTGGGGACCGGTAGTAGAAGGGAGGATTGTAGACATAGTGGGGACCGGTAGTAGAAGGGAGGATTGTAGACATAGTGGGGACCGGTGGTAGAAGGGAGGATTGTAGACATAGTGGGGACCGGTAGTAGAAGGGAGGATTGTAGACATAGTGGGGACCGGTGGTAGAAGGGAGGATTGTAGACATAGTGGGGACCGGTGGTAGAAGGGAGGATTGTAGACATAGTGGGGACCGGTAGTAGAAGGGAGGATTGTAGACATAGTGGGGACCGGTGGTAGAAGGGAGGATTGTAGACATAGTGGGGACCGGTGGTAGAAGGGAGGATTGTAGACATAGTGGGGACCGGTAGTAGAAGGGAGGATTGTAGACATAGTGGGGACCGGTGGTAGAAGGGAGGATTGTAGACATAGTGGGGACCAGTGGTAGAAGGGTGGATTGTAGACATAGTGGTTAGGGAGGCTCCAAGATGGGTCACTGCTGTTGAATGAAAAATGTAATTTGCCATGGATAATAAGCAAATAGCATAACGCAGTACAGTGTACAATAATATAATATAGTTTTCTACAGTGTAGTGTTTATTGAACTAGAACTAGTTGCTGATTCCAATGGGAAATTTAAATTTCTTCTGTTTTCCGTATATAAGCCATCCTGCATTGGGGTGTGTGCTATCATGAGGCTAATAAATCATAATCAACATAAGAATGCAGCTCACTCAGGTGGATATCCTTTGGGAGGGTCAGAGACTTAGACTGAGGGGGAATGTGCTATGAAGGCGCCACACCAGCTGTGATTATTAATATAAAATCTCCTCTGGTTATTTGTGCCTGGCTTGTGCTTGCTTTATGTCAACAGCTACCAAACAGGTGATGCTCATCTAGCCACAGCTGGAGAAAATGTGGGGAGTCGGCTCTCGGGTGACGATAAAACCCCAGCGCAAACCGGTCCTTCCGCACACCTGCCTCCCCTGCAGGAGCATCGCCATAGCAACAGGCTGCAGCAAGGCCGCCGTCGGTTCCAGCGCCTCTGCTGTCTGGGTTTTTTTAATTTTATTTTAAGGGTCACGGAGGGGGGCGGAGCAGAACACCAGGCGCGGCCGCACCGGTAGGAGAAACAATTTTCACCTCACCGTCGCCGTGTTTGACTGCAAGTTGAGTTGGGTGTCCTGCGCCGTGAGATGTGGAAAAAAATAACAAGCAACATCACACTTTTAAATCAGCTAAGGGAACCTTTTTTTCTATGTGTAATTTGACATTGCTCTTACCTTTCTTAATCAGCTCATTAAATATTAATTATGTGATTACATATACTCTGGGTACATAAAAAAGCTTGTTTTTGGACTTTGACTTTAGGTTTGTGGTATGTACAACCATTACTGTCTGCCAGCATCTACAGCAAAGCTTTTCTTTATGGTCCCAGATAACACTTTACATTCTCTTACATTACTGTATGGTTGTACGTCACAAATAACATCATAGAAATATTGCAAGAATGCTATTGCATAGGCCGTTTTGTACTGTTACTTCTATGCACTGTTGCAGTGTCAGGGTGCCAGGTAATAAAGGGTAGGGATGGGTGAGTGAGGCTTCCTGAAACCAGAAATGGGTGGATCCAATGTGTATTATCAGAGACTCACTGACCTGAACCAATCATAGCATGTCGCTACGGAGAGCAAAGTGTTTTTTTTAATAATCTCATAGGGGTCTGGTTATTGAGGGCAGAGAGGTCCACCTATTTCTGGGCTTTTGACTGTAGCTCCACCTATTTCCGGGCTTTTGAAGGCCTCCTCTCATATCACTAGTTAAGGTGGAGTCTTGCTTTTTTGGGGTTGGGGGGGCACGCTGAAGTGACACAAATAGCTGGAGAAGTCCCCAGGGATAGACGAGGAGAACAGCAGAAGGCTTCGGAGCATGTCGATAAATACTGATAGACTGAGATTTCCGGTGGTTGACATCATGCGGTCGAAAACAAGGGGGAAAAAAACAAGCTGGGAAATGCTGTCAGCACGGCTACGTGTCCAAGCCAGCCAGAATCCAAGTCTTTTGGTCAGCTAGGTTCCCTCGGGAAAGGATTTTCATGAAGTGTTTTGTTTGTGTACCATGTGAAATGCACTATTCCAAGTCGCGTTGGGTAAGACCATCTGCCAAATAATTAAGCTGTTAATGCAGTTGAGGTCTCAAGTTGCCCTCAAACTCTCTACTCTTCCTCTCTTCCCGAGACAAAGAGTGAGAGTGTGTGTGAGTGTGTGTGTGCATATGTGCCTGTGTGTGTGGAGGTGTTGGTAATGGTGTAGGGTAGGGGTGCTCAGGAGTCCATCTTACGCCAAAGCGCTCTCAGAAATTCAAGGAAACAAACAGGAAAACAAATTCCAAAATCCTCTCCCCCCCCCCCGGCTCTCCCACCAAGTCAGCCTGCTCCAGATCCCTCCAGTCTCAGGGGCGAAGGGAGGGAACACAAGGGGGAGATGAGCCTCCTTGTCAAGCAGCCAATGGAGAGGTGGGGGTGGGATTGGGCTAGGTGGGGCAGGAGGAGGAGTCCAATCTGCAAACACACAGGGCTCGCTTGACCACGCCCCCTCTCCCCCGTCTCCTTAGAAATGTATCCTTAAATGACGTTGTCGAACAGCTGCATGGACTGCATGATGTTTTCATCCTGATTGGCCGGAGAGAGGAGACACACATAGACGTACACAGATGTCAAGCACAAGAAATGTGCCAGTAGTGACAAAATCAATAATCATACACACATCCATTTAGTGGGTGAAGGACGAAGCAATGTATATAAAGCCATAGTGAGTATTCACGTTTATGCCATAGCTTGGATTAATGAATACTTTGCGCAATGAAGTATAGTGGAGGCATAATGCTGCTGCTTTGGAGTTACTTAAAGGTGCAGTAGTCACGATTTTTTCGATATAATTTTGGCGAAATTATTAAATTTACTCATTATATTCCAGCAGCCATCAGTAAATCAAGTGTTCTGGGAAAAAAATCCAGTTTCTGCGAGTGTCCCTGGGCTCTGTATTAGGCTGTCAAAAAATCTCACCTTACAAAAACCAACCAATCAGGGCTTAGCTATGTAGTTACCAATCAGGGCAACTATTTACAAGTAAAAGATCCTCCCTGTAGAATAAACCCCTCCCTGTCTGCCTGCCTCCGTGCGTGCACTGGAGCATTATTTGCTGGGAGGGGCTTAGGAGAGAGATAGGAGGGAGGACAGCAAAAGAGGAAGTCTTTTTGCCTTTTATATTTTCAAACTTGCCTACTGCAGCTTTAAAGTGTATTTTCTTGCTTTATTTCACAAACCCCTTAATGCTCGTGTAACAGCCAATGTAAAGCCAGGAGATCATGAGAAACTATTGAAAATATCTAAAATATCCCTCGCTACGCACAAAAACTGTCTGGCCCAATTGAAAACATATTAAAACTGAAATTAAAAAATCCCAGAAACTACCCCTTTAACTTGCTAGTAATTGTGAACGAATTCTTGACTCAACTATAAAAGAGGTGAATTTGTAACACTCCCCAAAACTAGTGCTGAGAAATTCTAACTTTGACATTTGATTTAAATTCCCTTTTTGAAAATAAACCTGGTTTAGATTAAAATCGATTATTGAAATACAATTAGCAAATGGTACGCACATATTTGGGTTGGGTTGCCATACACTGTACAAATGTTATGGTAAAATTCTGTAACATAGTGAAGGTACAAAATTGTAAACAGCTGAACTAATTGTATTGTTTACGTTGAAACATAGTTATATTATTATATAAACAACACGCTACCATATGCTTATTATTTATACAATAAAGTTCTGGCAACCCAGTATTTTACTGGAAAATTTACCTTTTTTTTTTACAGTGTATAAATAACAGTAACAATACATTAAGCATGTATACAGCAGGCTGTGTACCCAATTACATTATGGTGTTTCACCATAAATAATACCATTATTTACTCCCAATTAAGAAGATAGCTTTATGTTTTGCTTTAGCTTTATGATTGTGGACACTAGATGTACCTTTTGGCAGGACTCAATGAACTCCTCAATAGTGACAACACCATCATTGTTCCGGTCCATTTTCTGACAGCAGAAAAAAAACAATCATTAATACAAAAAAGGCAATTCAGGGGTAGATGCTTCTACCAAAGAATAAATGGACTGGATTTTGGTACTGAACTTCCACAAATGTCCATATTGCTGTGGGGTGACCTCTATGGACCTTCTACTTAACTGGAAGCAGCCGTGGCCGATTTATTCTATCGTAAACATATTATTCTCTATACCCCTTCAAGTCCTCATTGCTCTAACCAAGGAGGATACATATCAGTAAAAAAATTTTAAATGTACCAACTTACAGTATTGAAATTCAAAATTTATTGTAACGAAATAACCAACATTCTATGGTTGTCGCTGCAGTGTTCTGCATTAAAAATAACATTCAAGGACATTCAGGAAACCAGACCATTTGAAATGTCGGGAAAGTTTACCCTAACCGTCCAGGAATGGGCTGTAGGGCTGTGCCGTGCCAGTCACGAAGCATGCCCACAACACGCCTTACCTGGAAGAAGTTCTCCACGTGTTCCATGGGGGCGTCGTCCTGCATGGAGGGGTAGGTGCACTTCCCCATCATGTCATATATGGACTTCATGATGTCCGTCATCTCCTGATGGGAAACAAGCGAAGGACCAGATGGAATGGTGTAAAGACGCATCCTAGACACATCCTAGTGTGCAGGGTCCAGCTCAAATACTTGTTTATTATTCCTTTTAGTTGCTTGTAAATTACTAATATAATATTTGCATATTAGTTCACAGCTTTTCCATGCGAGTTAATTTTTAGCATTATACATGCCACCTTATCATGCCATTTGGATTATGCTCTGAGAGGGATGTGCCAGAATGGCGTGAGTTATCAAATAATATCGCAAGAACAATGAGAGCAAATACAGAAGCGCTCCTCAAATAAACTATAGCGAATAGCTAAATGCCAGTAAATTCGTATAAAGATAAAAAAAAGTTTAAAAGCAGGTGGAGAAAAAAAGGAGAAAATCAGCAAGAACAGTATGCAGTGGCTATCATAGGAACTGTATGTGATTTTGCATGAAAAAGCGAACAATGGTGCACAAATAAATAGCAGCATTGCTATGAATCAACGTGTTGGCACGGTCACAAAGCATGATCCATAACAGCCAGATTTAAAGGGAGATGCCCTTTTGAAATAGACTAGCACTATCAAAATTTTTTAATTGATTACCTATTGGCTCATTAATAAAAATAGGCCAGACAGGAGTGCCACGTGTTTCATACAAGGAATCATTCATTTTTGTTGGTACACTTTTGGTTATTCCTCTCAGCTCCAAGGCTGAGACGTTACCGTGGCAAACAAGGGCTGTCAGTTTGACTACAAAATCACATTTAATCCTCCTATTATGTTTACATTCGGCAGCCCTTAAAACCAGTTAAACTGATTTTGTCCATCTTGTATGACTTTTCCTAATTTGGTGGGATTAAATAGTAAATATTAAAATAAACAATTCTGTTTTCAAAAGTCCTGTACCAACTTCATATACAAAGGTATTGTCTGGGGTCATGGGCTCTGTAGCTTCATAAAACATAAGAAAATATACAACATTTTTCCACCTCTGAAGTTTTTGTGATTCTGGGTACTTTCCCATACAGATTTTAAACCTAAAAACCTTTCACTTACCTCCGGCACTAAAATGAGAAGTTTATCACAGATTTTTAATACTTAAGGGAAAACAGCTAGTTATTTGGGAGCCATTAAGAAGGAGACACACAAAAACTTTCCTATTAAAATAATTTTGTGTTTGTTTAAACTGCTGGGGCCACATGTATAAACAGTGCTGAGCAGAAAAATGCCCTCAGAAAGCCGCGTAAGCGCGTTTCCACGCAGAAATTCGGATGTATAATATAACAAATGCTGTAAGAATCTGCGTACCTCTGCACACGATGGTCACCATACGTACGCAATGTTTGGAGTCTGTGTGATATGGCGACAGTGCGACCGAAAGGCGGAAAATGAAAAACTTTTTTTAAGCAGATTTCCAACTTTCACCCTGAGCATTCTTTTACCTTTAATGCATTCTTTTACTCAGAGTTTTACACATGTGGCCCCTGGTGTCATAAAAGAAACATCATAAATTGCAACATAATAGGAGGGTTGGAACAGAGTGAAAGATAAAAAGGTAAAAGGTATTCTTCTAGCCAGGCTGCACATGATAGCTGCCAGTAGTTGCCGTATGGTATGGTACCTCTTTGGTGATGCACCCGTCCTTATTCAGGTCGTACAGGTTAAATGCCCAGTTGAGCCGGTCAACGATGGACCCCCTGAGTATGACTGACAGGCCCATGACAAAGTCCTGTTGTGGTGGTGGTGGTGGTGGTGGTGGTGGTGGGGGAGGGGGAGGGGGAGGGGGAGGGGGAGGGGGATGGGGGGGGGGGGTGTGGAAACAGAATTTGAAAAAAAAAATAGCCAAACATAATCCAGACAACAACTTTGCTCTAAATATCTACTTATATAGTATAACCCTGTAACTCAGATTATATCAGTATTTAAAGCGTCACGCAATTAAGAACACATCTCACAGTGTGCTGCACACATGAAAGCCATATTTTTTAAGAGGCGTACCTACTGCTGCCCTGATTATACACAAAAAGCTCACCTCAAAACTAACAGACCCATTCTTCTGCGTGTCAAAAGCGTCAAACAGGAAATGTGCATACATGCTTGAATCTGGAGAAGAAAAAACAAGAGGAAGCATGTTTTGTCACTCACATTCAGGCCCTCCATCATGTTATCTGATGAATTTGCCATTGTTAGCTATACTGTGTGTAATTTCTAACACAGAAGTACATTTGTGCACCAATCAAGCTGTGCAGAATAAAGCCATTTCACAAAGGCAGGATGATGTACAGTGAGCACCATAATTCATTGGACAGTGACACATTTTTTGTTATTTTGGTTCTGTACTCTAGCACTTTGAGTTTGGAAGGATACAATGACAAAATAAGTCAGTAGATATGAATGGATCACTTTAAGGGTTGTTTCTCCTGACAAATGTTCCTATTGAACTATATGGAATAATAATTCAGGAGAAGAAACCCTTCAAGTTACCCATCCATATCTACTGCATATCTGGCAGCAGAGTAATGGTTTAATGCTTATTTGATACATCAGACCCTTGATGACTTAGAGCCATTTAGCCAACCATGTGTTCCATACTGTTCCAGTGTAATTTACAGCTAAATCTAGTTCCACCCCCCAATTCCCATAGAGATCCATTCAAATGCAGAGATGTTATAGTATCGCTTGTAAGAGTACCAGAAAATAAGATATCAAGAGTCTTTAGATGTTGTTGGGTCACAGACATCAGGAAGTCATGGTATGCAAAGGATATGCGATCAAATATTAAAAAGTATTACTTTTGATGCCTGAAAATGGGTGGGGACTATGTACAAAAGGTTCTATAATTTCTACATTTTCTGGATGAAAATACCCTAAAATTAAAGCTGACATTCTGCACTTCAACCACATTGTCATTGTATCCTTTCAAACTCAAAGTGCTCAGAGTACAGAACCAAAATAACAAAAAATTACAAATTCACTGACCAATGAATTATGGTGCTCACTGTATGTATGAATCCTTATCCTCATCTTTTACCAGAAAAATGCTCCATGATGCACCATATGGGTGGAGGTCTTCTGATCTATGCATTTATAACCTGCCAGCTTATAAGTAAAGACCCCGGACGTCCTCTATTAATATTTGGTTTTTGCTGCACTCAGTTAATAAGCCATTAACAGCACAACTGAAAGCAGACATGCTGTTGGGATTCCTCTCTAATTGGCAGCGTTAATTCCGCTCTCATTAACCTGTACATTGTGGCATTTTAGAGTCTGGCATTTCAAACTTGCCAACAGAAATGTAATTACTCTGATGAATATGGCATGCGAGACTGCTGTAAACCTTAGCCTCATCTTATTAAGGAAACTGTAAGCACATATCTTTCATAAATGAATAAAAATGATAGTGGGATCGTATTGTTGTGTTATAAAGGTGTAGTGGGTGAAGGGGTTCCCATGGGGCTGTATGAATATGACGTAAAGGTGATGTGGTGTTGTGAGAGTGTATGTACTGTACATACGGGTATTATGGGCTGTTGTGGGAGAGTATGAATACATTATGAAGGTGTAGTGGTTGTGATGTGGTGTAGCAGGAGTTGTAGTAGGAGGTAATGAGTGTTCTATAATGATGTAGTGGGTGTCATAGGGTATAGTGAGTGCATGAGTATGTTATAAAGATCTAGTGAATGTGATGGGTTGTAGCGTGCAGGGCTAGCCCTGAGCATTTTGGAAATATAAATATAAATCTATCTATAATAGGCTATCTATAATTACTGTTGTTTGAGTCAACGAATGAATGAATATTTGCTCTCTCCTGAAACTGAAATGGACATAAATGCACATATCATCATATCCAACAAATTAATCAGATTTCACAATGAAAGCACTCTTTCACAATGAATGTTGGCGTTGTTGATGTTGCTGTCAAAACATTGCTCTAATGTAAACGGGCTGCACCTTGCACGTATTGTTTTATAACATTGGTTTACAGCAATCCTACACAGGATGACTAAATTAGCTATAGCTAGATTCTGTGGGAAGAAATTAGGTTATACCGTGGTATTGATTTGATTCTGCTTATGGGCCAGGCCGGCACTGGTAACGTGAGTGTATGAGTATGTCCTAAAGGTGTAGTAGTACTGTATGCGTATGTTATAAAGGTGTAGTGGTACTGTATGAGTATGTTATAAAGGTGTAGTAGGAGTGTATGAGTATGTCCTATAGGTGAAGTAGTACTGTATAAGTATGTTATAAAGATGTTGTAATACTCTACGATATGTTATAAAGGTGCAGTAGGAGTGTATGAGTATGTTATAAAGGTGTAGTGGGAGTGTATGAGTATGTCCTAAAGGTGTAGCAGTACTGTATGTGTATGTTATAAAGGTGTAGTAGTACTGTATGAGTATGTTATAAAGGTGTAGTGGTACTGTATGAATATGTTATAAAGGTGCAGTGGGAGTGTATGAGTATGTTATAAAGGTGTAGTGGTACTGTATGAGTATGTTATAAAGGTGTAGTGGGAGTGTATGATTATGTTATAAAGGTGTAGTGGGAGTGTATGAGTATGTTATAAAGGTGTAGTGGTACTGTATGAGTATGTTATAAAGGTGTAGTGGGAGTGTATGAGTATGTTATAAAGGTGTAGTGGGAGTGTATGATTATGTTATAAAGGTGTAGTGGTACTGTATGAGTATGTTATAAAGGTGTAGTGGTACTGTATCAGTATGTTATAAAGGTGTAGTGGTACTGTATGAGTATGTTATAAAGGTGCAGTGGGAGTGTATGAGTATGTTATAAAGGTGTAGTGGTACTGTATGAGTATGTTATAAAGGTGTAGTGGGAGTGTATGATTATGTTATAAAGGTGTAGTGGTACTGTATGAGTATGTTATAAAGGTGTAGTGGGAGTATATGAGTATGTTATAAAGGTGCAGTGGGAGTGTATGAGTATGTTATAAAGGTGTAGTGGTACTGTATAAATATGTTATAAAGGTGTAGTGGTACTGTATGAATATGTTATAAAGGTGCAGTGGTACTGTATGAATATGTTATAAAGGTGTAGTGGTACTGTATGAGTATGTTATAAAGGTGTAGTGGTATTGTATGAGTATGTTATAAAGGTGTAGTGGGAGTATATGAGTATGTTATAAAGGTGCAGTGGGAGTGTATGAGTATGTTATAAAGGTGTAGTGGTACTGTATGAGTATGTTATAAAGGTGTAGTGGTACTGTATGAATATGTTATAAAGGTGTAGTTGTACTGTATGAATGTGTTATAAAGGTGTAGTGGTACTGTATGAATATGTTATAAAGGTACAGTGGTACTGTATGAATATGTTATAAAGGTGTAGTGGTACTGTCTGAATATGTTATAAAGGTGTAGTATTACTGTATGAATATGTTATAAAGGTGTAGTGGTACTGTCTGAATATGTTATAAAGGTGTAGTTGTACTGTATGAATATGTTATAAAGGTGTAGTAGTACTGTATGAGTATGTTATAAAGGTGCATTGGGAGTGTATGAGTATGTTATAAAGGTGTAGCTGTACTGTATGAGTATGTTATAAAGGTGCAGTGGGAGTGTAATAGTGTGTTATGGCGTGTGCTGACCTCCCTGTGGGAAGAACTGTGAGTAGATGAGCTTGAAGGTCTCCTCGTTGACCATTCCACAGGGACACTCCTGTATAAGACCGGACAAAACAGACATATCACACCATCAACCCGCATTATGAAGCAAATGCAAATGCAAAAAAAAACCTCAATAAGCACATGACAAAGGCCCATACAATAGCCATGGCCAATAAACATGGAAAAGCTGTATGTGGTCACTGTGAGACAGGTGACAGGTGGAGACAGAGATGCTCTTTCAACTACACTGTCAAAAAATATGGTAAATTAATCAAAAACTATTTCAAAAAGTAATACGAAATATCCCTCCTTAAATGCAAAGAGAAATATTATACATTATGTATTTATTGTATATTATATAGAAGGCCAATCAAAATCTGGATTCTGACAACCATGCTGTAGAGACTGTAAACAGACAAAGAGATGCTAGGAGACTGGTAGAGCATCTAGTAAACTAAGAGAGACTATGAGTGTGAGATACACTAACAGGCAAAGACACCCTAAGACTGAAAAAGAGATTGTGATACACTGAGAGAGAGAGAATAAAGGGATACTGAAGGAGAAAGTGCAAGACTGCAGCAAAGTGAGACTGTGCCGAGACCGCAGGATGGAGACTCACATTCTTGAACCCCCTGTAGAGGATCTGCAGCTCTTTCTTGGTGAACTTGGTCTGCTCCTGGAGCTTGTCCAGGCCCTCGGGTCGGTAGCACACGGTGGACAGCTCAAAGTCATCCTCGATGCTGTCTGTGGTAGAGACGGAGAAGGGAGGCACATTGTGACACTTATGTCTCACCCTAACTTGCAGAGGGAAGTCATACAGAACAGTGGTGCGGGGAATATATTAAAATAATAAATGGCAGTTACTTTCGAGCACTGGTCACAACTGATGAAAGGTGTGCTTGCTTGGTCCAGAAGGACTGTACTCTACATACAGGAGATGTTTCGCTCTTTTAATGTGAGCCAAACAGGCATCCAACTACATACTATATGAGTGTGGTTTGGTTTGTATTATTATTATATTACATTAGCCCATTATCAAGTTTTGCTTGAACTGTATGCCACAAATTCTAAATAAATATCTCATGATATTACACTATCATAATGTATGCAAAGTATAATAATTCTTAAAAACACAAAATAAATGCTCCACACATTACAAGAGCATTATGACTACCATTACAAAACTTCCATACAGTGGAAACATCGGCATTACAGAGCCGCACTCATTATGAACTGGAGAAACCTGACATTCCTTTTATGCATTGGTCAGGTGCTACAAACTAGCTAACACATATCGGCCTACATATAAAACTACTGCCAGCACGTTAGCATGTTGCAGTAATGACTGCAACGTAATGTGTGGCATTTGCGGCCTATTCTATCTGTCGATTTATTTACGCACTGTAACTTGTATCTGTCTCTCTCCACTAAGGTGTTTATGTGGCAACATTAATGCCTAAAGAGGTGTAAAATGTCCACTGTCAAGAGGTCACACCATTAGTCCCACAGGGGGGGGTGCTTCGGATTTGTGTTTGTCTTTGTATTATTATGTCCTTGTTTGTTTGTTTATGATTTGGCTTATAATTGTAAAATAAATAAAATAAAAAAATTGATCACAAAAAAAACAAAAAACTGCTGAATTCAGAAAATACACATTAAACCACATCGATTGTACAATTTCCTTTAAAATTGAATTGTGGAGATAAATTAAGTTATAACCAGACATGGATCAGTCATAGAACAGAGAGATGAGGGATGTACCAGCCTATGGCGATTGCGCAGATTGTGTTGCTTTTGAGGAGAAAAGGGAGTTACCCAGGCCTCGATGAACTACTGGAGTCCGTAAATGACCTCAACAGGACACAATTACAAGCATTGTACTCTCTTGCTCTGTTTTATGGTAGTGACAAACCAATGTTCAGCTATTTTGCTGCCAACAATCTGTGAAACTACCTCTACCAACACCCCTGTCACCATGGACTCCATTGCATGCAAGTGCAAAAATGGAGAGGACAAGACAGTTCCGTTTTTGTCGCAAGGGGTTCCTCCATGGAAATAAAGATGCAGCCTTATTTCCAGGACATCATTGAAGCCATGTTGGAGGTCCGTGAAATAGCCGAAGCGAGGCCCACACGTTTTTACATTTCTCTATTGTGCACGGGAGACAACACCCAGCAAGAAAAGGTGGCCTGCACACCGCAGGGGGCGGAGTCATCCCCCATTGACCACTCCAACCAGCCAGAGGAGGATGCCTGCACACTGCAGGGGGTGGAGTCATCCCCTATTGACCACTCCAACCAGCCAGGGGAGGAGACCTGCACACCGCAGGAGGTGGAGTCAGCCCCCACTGACCACTCCAACCAGCCCAAGAACCCTGCCTGAGGGACTGCTGCCGTGAAATAGCCGAAGCGAGGCCCACACGTTTTTACATTTCTCTATTGTGCACGGGAGACAACACCCAGCAAGAAAAGGTGGCCTGCACACCGCAGGGGGCGGAGTCATCCCCCATTGACCACTCCAACCAGCCAGGGGAGGATGCCTGCACACTGCAGGGGGTGGAGTCATCCCCTATTGACCACTCCAACCAGCCAGGGGAGGAGACCTGCACACCGCAGGAGGTGGAGTCAGCCCCCACTGACCACTCCAACCAGCCCAAGAACCCTGCCTGAGGGACTGCTGCGGTTCACGCTAAGGGCTAGACACAGGCAAAAGCACTGGCTCATCTATGACACACTGCAAATTCATCCCTCTGGTCCCGCTACAAGAGAGGGAGCCCGTTGTCCCCTCTCCCGTGGACAGTGCACCCAAAATCTGGATCCCAAACACACAGTACCCTAGCCCTAGCTCCGCCTTCCAGGAAGTTCACCTTCAACATATTCCTGTGCAGTCTAACTTGTGGGCAAAATAGCAGACTGAGGGGGTCTCCGAAGGTTCTGGGCAAAACAAGCATTTGCTAAAGGGACTCCAACGGTACAGGACTAGAGATGGAAAAGCCCTGGAGGAGGATGTAGGAATGAGAATATCTCCCTCTTGCCATTGGAAACATGGTCAAGTGGGAGCGATTGACAGATGGCCCCCCTTTCCGTATGTTAATGGCCTATGTCCCTCCGCTGCCAGAGAGAAGCAGTCAGCTGTTTCTCTTGGAGGTAAAACAGGCAGTACTTCCAATCACCACCCTTGGATTACCCACAGGAACCACAGCCATGAAGTCCTTTTGGTTTCCAGCGGAATGTCGTGCTGTGTGGAGGTGTCGGTCTAAATGTGTAACTCTTTCTTTGTACCTGTTTCAACAAAGGCGCTGAACAGTATGTTCGTTAGGAAGTTCTCACTATGGACCTATGTATTTGCTGTAAGTGTATGCTATTACCACTATTTCTTGACAAATAATATAGCACTACTGATGGGTGATTGTTGGATATAGAATACTCCTCTGATGACAGGATCCTAATACCATTTCTGCAAGTGGGACACTCACAGTGATGGAACATGCAACACATCTACCCCCCTTAAGAAGCGGATCCAGACTGCAAGTAGCAGTTGAAACCCGACCGGATCACAGGCTAGACGGCGAAGAATCAAACAGGGTAATGGAGCTCAAAAAGAAATGAGTGCGGAAGAGATGCTAGTCTGCAAATAGTCACACAGTAGCTCCCCCAGGGGGGAGATTGGCTCGAAAGAACTGCCTGTTGAGAGACAAATCAGACAAGACAGGGCTCTAACATCACCGTTAATCCAGCAAAACCATCCAGAGAACTTCCTCATTAGTGCTAGAAACAGGGCAAAAACAAAAAAATGGAAGAAACTTCCGGTTAACACAACAAATAGACGCATCTCTTGATGGACACTGTGGGAGGCATGGAGATGTCTCTAATCCACTACACAGCTGGAAATGAGCACAGACTGTAATGGGGGAGTCGGGTTCGGAGGACCAGCTGCGACAGAGAGGAATCTAAAAGTAAACCACGGAGTGGAATACCATGAAAGCAGAACCATGTCCGCAACAGGGAAGGAAAAAACAAAGAATAGGGACAAAACTCCCGGCGTAGAGCCAACGAAAAACAACCCAACAAATAGGGAGAGACTCGAGTAGAGCACAGACAAGCAGAAAATAACTTTGACTCTCAAAATAGAGAGAAAACTAAACGGAGTTAAGAACAACAGGAAATAAGCTCAGAAAAAATGGGCAAAGGCTCAAAATAGAGCTGAGAATAAAACAGATGAAAATACCTCCGACTCTCTACACGAGAGAGCACGGACGGAGGTATTAAAAAAGGAGAATAAATACAGCGACCCAGTTAATTAGGGCGAAATAAACTCGTAGGCTCGAGTGTAGAAGAAAAAAGGAAAGGAAAAACCTCTCACTCTCAATATGAGAGAGCAGTCAATAGAGAGGTAAAAAAGAAACGGTAAAGACAAAACTCTCAGAGGAACTGGAAAAGGAAAACCAGCATGAAGGACAGAGAGAGCAAAAGAGAAACAAAATCCTAAAAGGACCTCTAATGCACCAAAAGCAAGTCCCGCGTTACTCCAAAACAAGGCGATGGAGCAAAGTGGTCTCCTTTAGTAGCCTAAGTCCTACATCGTTTACCAGCTACGTGTCAACACAAAGACAACATCGAAGCACCGGAAGAAGGAAGCACAGAGCTTATATAGGCAGCAGGAAACAAAGGGCTAAACTTCAAAACCCTGAGCAGCCTAGAGATAAGATATAGAAAACAGGCAGTGGGGGTAGCTATGAGAGGTGTAAATGTTGTGTAATTGTCTGTTGCTCTCACTCTCTCTCTGTTTCTCTCTCTCCCTGTCGGCCTCTCTCTGTCTCTGCCCCCACCCCCCCCAAATCCCTACCACCACCTTTTAACCTAATACCATGCCCATGTTGTTTTTAAGTCCCTTTAATAGAGTGTAGGTGCCTCCTCAAATACTGTTCCTGGACACTTATGGACAAGTCTGCCCTATTCATGTGATTATTTGGACTGGTTGCTGTGAGTGATAAGGCCTAAGCTCTCAACTCCCACAGTCTTCTCCTAGCATTCCCTGAAGGACACCCACAGACACAAGTGCGACCGATCCCACACACTGTTGCGGGAAGCTAGCCTAAGCAACTGCCTTCAGCAGTCCACCCAACTGGACCCAGGCTAAAGGAGCCAAAATGGATTCCGACAGGGAAAGAGGCACTTCCCCGCCCGTCAGAAGAGAGGTCCTGACCGCACTTTGCCATCTGTGGATTGTCCACCTTCCTATCACAGGAGACAGAGCCCCCACACGCCATGCAGAACTGGTATGGACACTGTTGGGAGTAGGCTGCCTTTCACTCACGCAATTGCAACATTAATGGGAAAAAGCACTGCATGTTACCCAAAGTCTAGGGAACCTCTTGCCCCTTGCCAGTCTAGATACCCTGACACTGGAGAAGGAAGAGACTGAACCAGGGTGTCATAACAGCAGCGACACAAAAGAGTGTCTAATGGAGACATGTCTCCGCACCACATCAGATCATTGTGGGACATACGTCAGTGTGTCCATATATTTGCTGGCCAGCAGATCACAACGGGACTATTAAACTGGGCATGGACTAATTGTTTTAAAGATGGTTGGTGAACCATTTGGACAGTTGTTTTTGTTGTTAGCAGGTAACTGCATCTTCAATGTTCAAATGTGTAATGTTATTACTATTTGGTGATGTAAGAATAGGTTTTTGGCAGGTGCATGCACCTATTCTCACAAGAGAGGGAATGTAGGATATCTAATATTTAGATATAAGTAAACTACCCAGCTCCTCCATCTCTTGCTCCCCCCTCTCCTTCTGTTTCTCTCACTCACTCCCCCACAAACATCAAAGATAAGACAGTTTTGTCATAAATGACCCCCCTCTTTCTCACACATTAACCCAACCAGGACAGGGATGCCCTTCCTGTGGGGGTATTTATGAGGGCTGAAGGAAAGAAGCCTCAGTTCGGTTTGTAGTTTCATCTGAGTCTTGTATCTGGGTGGTGTTTGCAGAGTCTGGAATTTTACATTTCATCCCTGGACTTTTTTTGAATGTCTGTTGGTTCTTGGACTTTGAACTTGGTGTTGGCGCATTCTGTGGATTACCTTGGGAGAGACAAGCTGTGGTCTGGTATTGTCTTTCATTAATTTCTTTTGTGACTTAACTTGTCCATGTCTGTAGCATTGATTGTTTGTTAAGGTAGTTGAACCTACGTCTTTAGTTAATACTTGTTGTAACTTAATAAATCTCTTAATTTTAATCTGGTTGTGAGTTGTACATTTTGATAAAGGCTGATCCAACAGGCTGTTCTGCCTATCAATGAATTTGGCGATTTAATTCATAATTGATATCTTTGATAATCATTAACAAATTAAATCAAATAAATAAATTTTAAGTGTTGGATAAGTGAGGAGTTTTAACCGTTGATGCCACTTGTGTTCGGCATTCAGAGTGCTGAACATTAAACGAGGGCGTTGGCTGTTAAAACTGCTGGATTCAGAAAATACACATTTTACTAAATCCTCACTTCCCGGACAGACCCTACCTTTACAAAAAAGTCAAACATTTTTTATAAAACCTTTTTATAAAAGTGATATACCATCAAGATACAAAGATTGTCTTATGATGTTTTTTTTAACCCTGCAGTTATGAAATCATAATCAAAATTACATGCCACACATCTATTACAGCAAAAAAAAAAACTATAATGACATGTAGTAAAAAGCAGTGGTGTAGACTGACGAAATACAGTGTCTCTGGACAAGTGAAGTAGGAAAGCACAATTATTCATCAATTTATTGATGAACGACAGGTAGTTTCTACACTAAAAATAGATTTTAAGAGGTTAAACCCAAATATCTATAGGTAACAACAACTACCAACCAATTTAAACCCAAAGAACTAGGTAAGATTAATTAAGTTTGTATTAAACTGCTTTAATTGGTCAGGTAAAGGGCTAAGTAAAGACCCTGTCTGGCCAGCTCTAACACTAACTCTCGTGCTATGATTTTGAGGAGAAAAAGATGACCTGCTAGCCCATGACAAACTGCTTTGGACGTAGCTGAATGTATCTCAGTATATTCTACTATTCCGATACCAAATATAAATGTTTAGCTCAAGGTCAGTGACATGCTTGGATCCCATAAAGTTAAACAAATTAACTAAAAAAAAGAAAAAAGAATGTGGGATGTTCAAATGCATTTTGTTTTCGACAGTCCACTGAAAGGAACTGAAAAATACATATACATAACAATATTTCTTTCATTATATGATTTTCAAATATGCACATAAGTACCGTTCTTGCATCTGTACCAATTATGTTTGCATTATAACCCCCTTATCATGGAAATGTAGATAGATTTTTGATGAGATCAGAAATTAGGTTGCAACAAGCAGTCTCATCATACCAAAGCTATGCCTCAAGGGTTCTTCATCTGATTGGCATCCACACAAGAATACAACGAGCTCACAGATTCACATCGTATCACGTGCAAGAAAATCCGCACGTCTACCTCACTTTCTGCCTTGACGGCAGCAAGTACACGTCAATCAAAATGTTGCGCTGTAAGACTGATCTACAAATGCTTACATCCAATAAGATGCTTTCCCTGGGTGGCGTTGTACCACCTGTGGCCAAGTTTAAGAGAATTTCGTCTCTCTAAATGTAATCACTCTGATTTAAAGCCTGGAGACATGGGGTGTGTCCCAATACTCTGAAAAAAGCATCCTCCTTTCCTCCACTACCACCTCCTCTCCTCTGTGCCCCGGAAACCACAATCTTTGTGTTTTAATCTAATGTTTCTGATTACATATTAATTAATATCTCAACGCAAACCGCAATGTCAGGTACGCTGTATATTATACATGCAAATACTTGTACTTGCTGTTTAATAATGTACAGGCTGTTTTGCATACTTCCGGGTAGGAGACGAGTGGAGGAAAGGAGGAGAGGAGTGAAGAATATCGGGACGCACCCCTGGTCTTTTTCCTCTCCAAGGGGACAGAGCCCAGAGGTAGAGGCTGTGTCTCAATTATTTTATAGTCTCCTTGTTTCCTTACCTTGCTTCCTTCCTTAGATTCCTTCTGAACACATCACAAGAAAACAAGAAATGGTACATGAATGAGAATATAGCACCAGAAACTCCTGTTACCAACCAGAAACTCCTTTAATTTTTTAGAAACTCCATGTGGTTATTGTAAAGAGCTCTGTGTGGTGTAACTTTGTGGCCTTGTGTGACAGAAAAGGAGGGAGGACAGACGTATGAGGCAGAGAGGCACTTGCATTGACTGACTGAGGGGGCAGTGCTGGGCCGGCAGCAGGGCAGCAGTTTGAGGAACCTCTGCTTTATGCTTTTTTTACTTTGGCTGGAGGGAGGATGACCTGTAAGCCACCAACCACAGGAGAAGTTACACACACGCATACACACACACACACACACACACGCGCTCGCGCACACACGCACATACATACAAACATACAAACACACACACACACAGACACACATGCATGCTCACCCGCACACGCACACACACACCACACACTCTTTCACTCACTCACTTTCTCTTTCTATCTCACACACACACACACACACACACACACACCCACGCATACATGCAAATAAGTACATGCTCACTAGCACAAACATGTATGTACCAGACATACAAAAATGCACATGTACATTTGCAAAAACCCAGGCACACACACATGTATACTCTGACAAACATACTTTGCATACACCACTTGTAAAAGCACGTGCACACATGTAGCTAGCTACACCGATGCACATACACACACGCATGCCCACACACACGCACACACACACACAGAAACAACACACATGCGCACAGCACAAAAAGTATGTTCTGTACTGAAACACTCAGATAACCCCACACTCAGAGCAGACTCACACAACTGTGCATGCAGTTAGTTAAAGTTTTGAAAAAAAAAAAATGGTGATATCATTAAAACTCTAAAGACTTTTTTTTCTCAGCATCTCACAGGCGTGACCAGTCCAGGCCGACACGACCTAAAACATGCCAGTGGAAATGGAGGAGGAACATGGCTGTAAATCCAATGAGCCAATACTGAGAGAGGAGCAGCACACAGGCGCTGCATTATTGCATGCTATAGCCCACAGCATGGCGTGCAGGGCTCCCAGTCCAGAACATAATGACCAATTCATTTAATTTAAAAAGGAGACATGAAGCAGTAGCTGAAGTCAACAGGCTACATGGCTGGTGCTCTAAAATACTCCCCTGATTCCTCAAAGTAACAGTCCATTTAAAAGTAAAGGTGCAGCATTTACCACAAGGCATGCCAAGGCCACCCCATGCAGGTGAAAAGCTATCAAAATCCTGCCATCTGCACATTCGCAGTCACTTCAATTGGACAGAATGAGACAGGAGGCCTGCCGGCTGGTCCGTTAGGTGTAGGCATCACGCTGCGGTGCAGGGATAAGCCCCGTGGTCTCGGATTGAATCAGGGCCGTGCCAGTGCCGACTGTGGCTTCATTTAGAAGCACGCAATTGCCGATTGCGTAGCCCGGGATATGGGAGGGTCTAGACCAGGGGTGGGGAACCTCATCTGCAAAGGGCCAGCGTGGGTGCGGGTTTTTGTTTTAGCCCAGCACTAAGACACCTACTTCTTCTAATTCTACTTATCAAGGATCGGGTGAATGAATCAAGGTGTCTTAGTGCTGGGCTAATACAAAAACCTGCACCCACACCGGCCCTTTGCTGATGAGGTTCCCCACCCCTGGTCTAGACGGCTAGGGGTCCGCGTTTCATCACTATATCTAGTGACCCCGCTGGTCGGTCGGGCTCCTGCGGACTGCATGCTAAAGCCGCATATGAAAGGTCTTCCTCCGAGCCTGCTCTATGCGAGCTTAGCTGTAGTCTGCAGCATGAAAAGAAGCAGCTGGCGACGCCACATGTTTCAGAGGAGAACCGTGGGTGTCTCCACTCACCCCAGTCCGCAGTGGGGTTTGCGCGTGAATGCCGCTGCCACCACCGTCGCAGACAGTTTGCCATTCCAAATTAGGCCGGGAATTGGCAGGAGAAATCTTCTAATTCTCAATTATGAATCTTATATTTATAAGTTACTTCAACCGTGCCGTGCTTTACATCACTTGGGTCGGTCAGATGGCTGGTTGGTGACTCGGTGTCCTCTGGGTCTCTTATAAAATGAGGTAATACAGTTTCTAACTGTAGAAACAGACAGGATGCTTCATACCATTGTCAACACAGTCGAGCTCGTATCCGGGTGGATGCAGGTTCAAATTAGGTGTAATGCCCTTGTTTGGTTCCTGTGAGCGATGGACAAAATCTAAATAGTTTGTGAAATATTAATTTAAAGATTAAAAGACAACCCTGAATCTGACTTTGAGCGCATTAGGGTTATTTAGCCATGTATGAGTTAGTGAGTGAGTGATGTCACACATAAACACACGTGTACATACATGTACACACAACTACACACAAACAAACATGCACATACTAACATGCACACACACACACACACACACACAAACACACGCATTCACACTATCGCACGCACACAAACACACACATACACACACGCACGCAATATTACACAAGGCACTGAAGCAGAGCAGGTTTTTCTCTCCAAACATGATCATTTTGCTGACCTGGCTTTCAAAATGAGCATTCTCAAATAATAATAATAATAAAACTCCCAGCTGGACAGTCAGTGTCAGAGACACTGACAAGATGGAAAATAATAAAGGTACAATTTGTTTCATCTTTTCTCTATCTATATCATATTTTAATGCATTTTCTTGTACTTTGTGGCTCTATATGGTAAGTAAGAGTAAGTCACTGCATTGCTGACGGTTTTCAGTCTCAGTTTTTGAAGAAGAGTGGTTAAGTATGAGGTCACACCTTTACAGATCAAAACTCCTCCATCTGCTACACAAAAAGACCATTGCCTCTGCAGTGCAGACTCCACCTGAGAGTACACCTACAGTTGAAGTCAGAAGGTTGTCATTAAAACTAATTTTTAACCACTCCACAGATTTTATGTCAGCAAACTATAGTGTTGGCAAGTCAGTTAGGACATCTACTTTGTGCATGACACAAGTAATCTTTCCAACAATTGTTTACAGACAGATTATTTCGCTTTTAATTCAGTATATCACAATTCCAGTGTGTCAGGATTTTACATACACAAAGTTGACTGTGCCTTTAAATTTTTAATATTTGGTCGCATATCCTTTGGCTTTTGTGACCCAACAACATCAAAAGACTCTTGATATCTTATTTTCTGGTACTCTTACAAGCGATACTATAACGTCTCTGCATTTGAATGGATCTCTATGGGAATTGGGGGGTGGGACTAGATTTAGCTGGAAATTACACTGGAACAGTATGGAAACACATTGTTGGCTAAATGGCTCTAAGTCATCAAGGGTCTGACGTATCGAACAAGCCTTAAATCATCACTCTGCTGCCAGAAATACAGTAGATATGGATGGATAACTTGAAGGGTTTCTTCTCCTGACTTATTTTTCCATAGAGTTCAATAGGAAAATTTGTCAGGAGAAACAACCCTTAAAGTGATCCATCTATATCTACCGCATATCTGGCAGCAAAGTGATGGTTTGAGGCTTGTTTAATACCTCAGACCCTTGATGACTTACAGCCATTTTACCAATCATGTATTCCATACTGTTCCAGCATAATTTACAGCTAAATCTAGTCCCACCCCCCAATTCCCATAGAGATCCATTCAAATGCAGAGACGTTATAGTATCGCTTGTAAGAGTACCAGAAAATAAGATATCAAGAGTCTTTTGATGTTGTTGGGTCACAGACATCAGGAAGTCATGGCATGCAAAGCCAAAGGATATGCGACCAAATATAAAAAATGTAAAGGCACAGTCAACTTAGTGTATGTAAACTTCTGACGCACTGGAATTGTGATATAGTGAATTAAAAGTGAAATAATCTGTCTGTAAACAATTGTTGGAAAAATTACTTGTGTCATGCACAAAGTAGATGTCCTAACTGACTTGCCAACACTATAGTTTGCTAACATGAAATCTGTGGAGTGATTAAAAATGAGTTTTAATGACTTCAACCTAATTGAATGTAAACGTCAGACTTCAACTGTACATAACTGTGTATGAATGGAAACTGCATTCTGAAAAAAACGAATCGATTACCAAGTCAACGTCACACCTGGGCAGCCGGTCACTGGCTTCTGCCATAATGTATCAAAATATTAAAATATACCCCATTATATACCCCTTTAATAACGCTCAAAAATAGTTCTTTCAACTGCTTACTTAATTAACAGCCCTATTAGAAAATAGAGAGGGAGAAATGGAGTGGTAGAGAGAGAGGGAGAGATGGAGGGAGAGGCAGTGGGAGAGAGGGAGGCAGTGGGAGAGAGTCCACTCCAGGTGGCAACTATCTGTGCCCGGCCCCACATGCCCCCGGGCACAGCGCGGTGCTCCACAGAGGGCAGTGCCAGGGTGGCCGGCCAGGGCACTGTATCACCAGTCTGAGCGAGGGGTTTGACTTAATAATGCCATTGGCTTTCTGTTGAGTCTTGTGAGGGGTTTTTTGCTTAATTCAATTTAGGTTTTTGAAACAAGGTACTGTCTCTGTCAAGGAAGGTTGTGTGTGTATTGTGTGGTTATTGGCTGATAAGTAGTGCTTATTTTGCAATGTTTTGTTGGGGGGGGGGGGGGGGGTCTGTGGGATTTTTGTTGCGTCGTATGTGTTTGGTTGTGTAAAGGATTGTGTTGGATGCGTTGTATTTTTTGATTTTTATAAAGGAAAGGATTGGCAGAACATGGCACAGCTAATGGAGGTGTGGTAGACGGGGAGCAGTGCTTTCCGAAGACTTGCATTGCATGTTCGTTCTGAATTAACCCTAAAGTGAATTCATGTGGATAGCTTAGGAAGTACTGCATCTAGCATTCCTTAAGAAATCCAACTGCTGAACGCTCGCATCCTCAAGTAACAACTGACGATGCATTCGGGAAACCCTGGAGTAATTCCGTACTAACAGGAGGAGCACAGTTCAAACACAACCAGGGAATCGCAAACGCCAGGAGAACGGGGGTCTTTGGTGGCAAAATGGAAATAGTTCAGTAAGAAAAATGCTATGTAAAATGCAGGCCTGGAGGCAGGACACAAGTTTCAAAAGACAGGAGGCCAGGATAGATTAGGAGTCTTCATTCAAACTGACTGCTTATTTTAAATTATATTTGCGATTGCGTGTCTGTTAAGACGACCCCCCCCAATTAAACGTTGTCACTTCTTTCCTCGGAGTCTGTTTTTTTGTAATGTTTTTTTCCTAAATTCTGTGAGTTGGTACATATAATGCCTAGCATTTATATAGCGCCGTTCTCACCAACCGGCGACTCAAAGCGCTTTACAATGATGAGGGGGAAGCTCGCCTCTACCGCCACCAATGTGTAGCACCCACATATGTGCTTGGTGGGTGGGCACTGCCGGAATCCCTAGTGTTCAGCGAATCATATTTTGGAGAAAGAAGAAACCTTTTACAGCGGCGTGCAGTTGTGCTGTGACTCACTCCCCTCCGGCTCACTAAGATAGAATCAGAACGGCTTCTCCAGTTTTAGGTACAGGTAATAGATGGGGGGGGAAAGACATAAGCGACTGCGATCTGAGTCTGGCGAAGGCAGCACTGCCACCGTGTGCCCGTGAGCTCCGCAGAAGCACCTGGCGCACACTCAGGGATCTCTCCTCTCACAGTCATCTGGGATCGCAGTCATCTGGGGTGATCGCAGTCATCCGGGATGATCATCAACTTGCATTTTCAGCGTCAACACGATTGTCATTAACAAGGATTGATTCCAGGTCAAAGGAATTAAGGCTTTTTTTAAAAATAATAATTTAAACACACTAGTGAGAGATGTGCGAAGGCCATTTTGTATTTTGACAATTGTACAAGTCATTTTAGATTTGTGTCTTCTGCACGGTATGTGATTGATGAAAATTAGGTTTTGAATAGCTCACTAAAATTAGAGCTTTGCGTTTAAATTTTATTCATTTTATAAACAGTATTGTGGAAGTTGTAAAAAAGAAAAACAAGCTGTTAAACAGGCATGTGGAGCATGAGATCAGTGCCCTGGGCAGATTCACATGCTCTAAACATAGAGATCTTAAGGTGCCTCTGGTATCAAACATGACAGATTTGTAATCAGGCCATGTTAATTAATCACGTATGACTGAATTAACCTAATTACAATCTCACAGCACGTGTCGGGCTAATTACAATGTCTGCCCTTCAAAGCGCATTACATGGCTCTCCTCCACCACTAATAAGCCGTCTCCACCAAACGCCCAAAACAATGCCCTGTCCCCCCATTGAAATGGACACATGCTGACAATGTGAGGATACATGCATCAGCTGGATGAGCTGTTGCCCGGAGACCCAAATAAAACAAAACATTTCAAGGAGGTTTCGGAACATTCCGGTTAGATTCCCATTTGGTTGTGACCAGGGGCGCCAAATTTTGTTGAAATATATGGGGGACGGGGGGGACGGGGTGAGCTGCTCTACTGCTCAAGTGTCAATGATTGTGACAACGTTATCATGATAATGTTACCCAAACAGTATTACAACATACTCATTGGTTCAAACAAGCTACACCAAAGTCCCCCCCCCCCCCCAACATGTTATATTTAATTTGTGAAAGACTTGGACGAGAAAATCGAGTGTCAATAACACTTCAAGATTGTTCCAAATCAAAGTATTGAACTGGAAGATTGGCTGAGCATTGTTTACCTTCCCAATAAAATGAACACAAACCATTCACAATTCAAACTAGAATCCCTTATGGAAAAAGAATATACTGCAGTATATTGTAAATATATCAAAATTATCTTCACAATATATTTAAAATATACTGCAGTATATTACATTTCCATGTGGGATGGCACTCAGAAAGATGCTACACCCGCGCGTGTGCTAATGTCCACCCTGAACGTAATATGCATGGGGTTAAGATTTTTATCTTGCACTGTGAAGTCGGGCATTGACCGATTGGGGAAAAAAAATTCAAGATGCAGGTCAGTGCCCAACTGTCAACATTTCCACAAAGTTTCATCACAATCGGAGTAGAATTGTCGGAGTTATGGATGATAGGGACACACGCACAGACAGGAGCGAAAACAATACCCCCCTGCTTGCGCCGCGCGCGCGCGCGGGTGTAATGACATTTGGAATGACGAAACTGTTACAGGACAGTTCCTGCAATGGTTGTTTTTTGACTCAAGGAAACATATTGGGAACGTTTACTCCGAATTTTCAGGAATTATGTGGGAGCCTAACGTTGTTTGCTCGAGAGGCGTCCATATGTGGAGCAGCTGGAGCCTGGGGAGCGGAGGCCTCGAGCCGAAGCCGAGACTACACACCCAGCTGATGCAAACAGCTGATGCAAAATACACTGATGCAAACAGCCTCTTTGCCGTCATCATGTTTACATGCAGAGTTGCGAGAGAGAGAGACCTCGCAGGTCATATAACGCTGCACCCACCAGTTACAGTACAGGATGCTATTATTAGCGACATTACTTGTTCTACACCACAATGTTCATTTCTGGGGACACCGTGCAGGGCCGTTTTCTCTGCCACTGCTCTTAACTCATCCTTAAGTTCTACCCACCCCGCCCATTCACGTCCTCTCATTTACATCCATTCCCTGTGTGTGTTTGTGAGTGTTTCTTAGATGGAGCTGCCACGGTGCAAAACTAATTTCAGAGAAAGTTCTATTGTGTTGTATCGTATTACCTCCAACCTTCCCCATCCCAGCCCCAATCTTCTGCTGCCTTCATTCTTCCTCTTACCTCCACTCTGCCTCTTCACTTACAGTTCCTCCACCCTTTCCTATCTCCGTCACCACCTTTAACTACACCCGCCATTCCTCTCAGCTCCGCCGCTCACATTCCTGTCTCCTGTCCCCCTCATTTCAACTCTCCCCGCCTCCCTTCCATCTTTCTTATCACATTTCCTCCGCCCCTCTCCTGCATTGCCAGTAGCTCCACCCATCTCTCTCCATCACATATCCCTGCCCTTCTCTTAACTCCACCCCTGCCCCTTCGATTACCTCCGCCATTCCTCTAAACTCCACCGTCGCCTCTCCCACTTCCATCCACTCCCCATAATTCAACCCTCCGCCCTTCTTCTAATTCTCCACCCTTCCCCTTGGTCTTCACTTATCTAATTGCCATACTTCCCCACTTTCGTTTCCTCCACCTTCTTCTCTCTCTCTCGACCCCACCTTTACCTGACTGGGTGAAGTCGATCAGCCCCAGGAAGTGCAGGAGCTTCAGAGAGCTGCAGATGACCAACAGGATCCCTACAGTCTGCAAGCCCTCCATCTCCCACTCCTCCCT
This sequence comes from Synaphobranchus kaupii, assembly GCA_029718625.1. Lineage (NCBI taxonomy): Eukaryota > Metazoa > Chordata > Actinopteri > Anguilliformes > Synaphobranchidae > Synaphobranchus > Synaphobranchus kaupii. The sequence goes on along the minus strand of CM056379.1, from coordinate 91,401,795 downwards.
GAAGAAGAGCATCATGGCCCCGCCTCACACTCCGTCCCTCCTCTCCAGCGACACGGTCCGTCTCTCTTCCTCTCTCTCTCTGGGCTCCACCATCAATAGACACAGCGTCCAAATCCTGGAGCGCGCCCCTTGACCGGGACGATGATCCCAGCTCGATCAAACGGGTTCCCTAACTACGGCAGGCCTTTTCTTGCTCACGCATGTTAACATGTTAATAAACCGTGAACTGTTCAGGCCCCGTCACACTAGACACCCCTTTTCATCGCGCAGAAAGCAGGAACTCGACTTCACGACACACTCCCCCCCTCACACTACATGCTATTTTTCCTCCTCTGTCTGTGGAGGATTCACTATTGGAGGTAGTCCCTCTCTCCTTCCCTTCATCCATCAGATTTATTTAGTCTGCAACCCCCCGCCCCAGCCATAGCAGTTCTAACTCTCTAACTGGGTCAGTGGAGTGCATTCAGAGGAACACCAGGGGGCCGGGGAGAAGGAGTAGGCAAGGCAGCGGTGGGCGGCAGGGCCGCCTCTGGGCCGACAGATGTTACGCATGACTCTCTGTGCGCCCCACCGCCGACTGCCGGCGTCCAGCCAACCCCACTCCTCTGCTTTAATGATTCCCACCTTCCCCACCTCTCCTCACACACACCTGCAGGCAGTCACACAAATACACACAGGTAAACCTGCACGCACGCACACACCCCGTATATACATTGCATCTCTCCCCGACACAATCGCACACACACACACAGAAGCAGAAACATTGACATATAAACCCACACACTCGCTTCAACATGTACGCACATTCAGACACACAGTGCAGCTGGTGCCTCATAGGACAGGAGTGAGTGGAAGAGTGATGTGTGTAATCACGTGCTCCACCACTGCCTGCTGGGACCACCCTAACCCACTTCCTGTAGAACAGGCAAGGCCAGGATGAGTTTCTGATTATGAGATTACCAGCCCAGGCTGGCCAATGAAAAAGGTGACAGCTCCAGGGGGGCGGGGCCAGTGTCACTCAGTTCAGGCACACTGCTTTAACCTTCGAAGCAAGAACTCACAGAAAGAAAAGAACCAAAACAAAATATATAATATAGATGTTGATCACTTTTTGTGAGTGGATTATTGCCCCCATTTTTTCTCTAATTTAAAACTGCCCAATCAAGACCCATCTCATCATTACAATGGCCAACTGAAACCCAGGATATCAATCCCTGGATAATACTACGGCCCAATTATGTGTGAGGGTCATCTCTCATCTCATCTCTTGTGTAATATGTAGCTTACTGAATAGTTTGTCGTTCAGCGCAGACAAACGTATATAAAAGAGAATGTTTTTTTTAAATTGGTTTAAAATTTTTTAAAATTATTTCTAATAATAGTAAAAATTCTGCATCCTTCCCTAGAAAAGTTTGTTAGACACTCAGTGCTCCAGGGATGTCTCATCAAACATTGGCACTTAGCCTGGTGTTGGAGTTACAATTTAATTGTAAAACAGTCCAAGTAATTGACTTAGGTAAACGATTCAACGAGTGAATTTCTCAGTTTTTCGTAATTTAAAAAAATGTTTTATATGAAGCACTTCTGCTAAATTGCTATGTCCTTTAAACAACCTATAGCTTGTCTTGTGTTTCCTTTCTCTTTGTGTCCTTGATCAGTAAAGGATTGCAATGACAGAAAATGACCAACAGAGGGCAGCTTACATGCAACAACCTGAAGCCCACTTTTTGCTTGTAAGGATTGCTCTTAGCACACGCACTTTAACTGGAGTTGTCAATCTAGCAAGGCTAAGAAGGGAGGGGACATAAGGTAATCTTAAGTCCTCAGTGCAAAACAACCTGTAATTATACGCACACACATGGGTATGAATGAGTACAGAGGCATCTGATGCAGAAACAGGGCTCATTTCCTGCAGGCTAACTGCAATTCCTGTGAAATTCCGAGAGGGGGCTTCATAGGCCTGTTAGAAAAAGGACTTCTCAGTTATGTCTTCAATTCTACACAATTTCTGTATCTACAAACATTATATTTGGAGACTGGCAAATATGAAATCATATAAGGAGGATGTTTTGTTTTGAAACCCTGTTTAAGTATGTGAATGCACTTTAAACGGCTTTTAATCATCAGAAAAAAGTGTTCACTTCTTACATGAAACACTCATTATGGTGCATGGTAGTTGTACCCAAAATGTGGTATGTGTATGTCTCAGTGAAATTTTGTGAAATTATGGTAAAGCTATGGTAATTGCATGCCGACACCGCTAAGATAGTGTTTTGAAACCCCCAAAGTGGTAGCAACTAAGCTGCCACCAATTCAAAGGGTTTTATAACTCCTGCTGAGTTCATTGAAAAATGTGCTTGGGGTTTTGAAAATGCCATGAAATGTTGCCCTGTCAGAGAGAATGGGTGTGAGAGAGAAAGATATAGCAAAAAAAAAATCCTCATTTGCATATTCATGAGTGCTTCATTTCATTACTTTAGATTAGCATATTACCCAGCATTAATTTTTTAAACATAAGTACTAAAATACGCTTTTTGTTTTATAATCTGAATACTTAAAAGTATTAAGGTATCTTTAGTCCTCAGGGCAAAACAACCTGTAATTATACACCACAAACATGGGTATGAATGAGTACAGGGGCACCTGATACAGAAACAGGCTCATTTCTTCCTGCAGGCTAACTGCAATTCCTGTGAAATTCCAACAGGGGGCTTCATAGGCCTGCTGAAGTAAATACCCACTGTACATTTGTGATGTTTCCCATATCACCATTAGGTTTGAATAATTTGTGATAGGTTTCTAATCACCAGCTGCATATATAAAATACATAATAATTGATTTATGAATGATTTACTGATTTATGAAAGTGTGTGTGTGTGTGTGTGTGTAAACGAATGCAACTATTTACATACAAACTACCATTTCTCAGTGATGGTTACATCTGTATGAGAGGATATTCCTGGGAGATGCCTTTGAGCTTCAGTGATACACACACACACACACACACACACACACACACACACACACGCGCGCACACACACACACACACACACGCCCACACATGAACTCACACATGATCATATACACACTTGCATTCTCTCTCTCACTCTCTCTTTCTCTATCTATCTCTCTCTCTCACGCACACAAACACACGTAACTGCACACTCCACACCCACACACACTCACTTGCACACATCACATACTCTTCTATCCAACAAATCATTATTTTTGCAAGAAAATGGGGATGTTTCTGGCCTTTTAGAGGGCAGGTCATAATTAGAGCACCTGCTCCTCCTGTATGGTATCCATCTTTATTTCAGTGCCCCGCCACCCCTGACAGCCAGCGCTCCCACGTCCTAAAGTCAGAGAGTCGAATCTATCTGTAAGTGCATCTTACAACATATTCATCTCAAGTTCCCATGAAGTGACTACCCAGTGCCTGAGGATCAATCCCCACCTCAATAAAATGGCTCACTGCTCACACATTTATTCAATACCCACCACAGGCTGCAATACAATGGCTATTTAACATACTGGTACGTGGAACCGTGTCTGAATGGTGGTGTCATTGTGGATACATACAAGACGGACAGCTGTTCAGTACAATAATGCTAACTAGTGCAGTAGCCAGCTGGGCCCTGTAGCGATGCTGTCATAAGGGGAGTCAACATGAGGTAACCCTGACAGAGAAGCGATTGGCCTCTGACTTACAGGGTAAAGTGAGATTAAATCAGCCAGGCTACTGTTGGATCACCGCCCCCTAGTGGTTCCAAAAGGAAGGAAAGCATAAAGGTAATACAAACTATCTACAGTAACTTTGTTATTGATGTCTGTGACAAGATATCAAGAGAATTTACACCACTGCAGAGCACGTTATCATTATTGTTATTAGTATTAATTATCCATATATCATAGAAAGCAACCATGTTCTGCATAAAATAAGTGCTGAATGTTACATGCTCATTCAGCTTGTTAATTCAGCTACACAGTAAAATGTTCAGTGTTAAATCAACTCGTCCAGATTACATAGGTCGCTATTGGTCTCATATGTACTCTGTTAGAGTTGAATTAAAACTGGATATTTTACTACGTACAGTAAATCAGCTTTGTTGAGCTGGTCTACTATTACTGGATTGTGTAATAATTTAGCTCACACACACACACACGCATGCAAGCACGCACACACGCCTATGTCTCTCCAACACTAGACGGAGCTCCCGAGGAAGCATGCTATACGCATCAGGGTTTAAAATGGTGAGTGAATTATTCATTCCATTGACTGTGACTGAAGCTCTGGTGTCATAAAAAGTCCCAGAGAAGAGTCGCCTTCTCTGGACTGCTTGCAGCGAGTGAGCTAGCTTACTCTCTCTCTCTCTCTCTCTCTAAAAGAAAATAAGTATGAATCACAATTTCACAATTCAGTGTTATGGTGAAATGAAATAAAATACTGGATTCAAAAGAAACTGATATACGTAACAGGATACGTGACATCACAATATGTTAATCTGTAGTTCGAGGATTCGGGTTATCAACCATCTGCAGAAGCAGTTTCTCTGGAACCTCCAGTTCTGTGCTGTGACACTGAATCAAGGCTCCAGCCCTGTGGCAGATCCCTAAATCTATAACTCCAGCGTAGGCCAAGTAAGAGGACTTTAACATCTAGTTTGTGATCTGAGATTTAAAAAAATTTAAGATGGCTGTAAATCCAGATAACTTTTTATATCTCTCAATTCCCCCTGTTCCTTCTCTTCTTTATCACAGTTTGAGAAGATATCTTTATCTCAGTGATGTCTTCAACTCTACACGATTTCTGTATCTTGAAATATATTTGGAGACTGGCTAGTAAGAAATTATATTAGGACCGTGTTTGTTTTGAAACCCTATATACATGTGCGAATGCACTTGAAATTACTTTTAATCACTAGAAAAGGTGTTCACTTCTTACATAAAACACTCATTATGGTGCATGGTAGTTGTACCCAAATGTGGCATATGAATAGAATATTGTGAAAATATTCTAAAGCTATGTTAATTGCCTACACTGCTAAAATAGTGTTTTGAAACCCCCAAAGTGGTAGCAACCAAGCTGCCACCAATCCATGGGCCTTGAACCACAAAATTGTAAGGGTTTTATAACTCCCGCTCAGTTCATTCAAAATGTCTTTGGGGTTTCGTCTTTGGTGTTCTCAGAGAGAATGGGTGTCAGAGAGAAAGATATACAGCAAAAATTTTTGCTCGTTTGTATATTCATGAGCTTCATTAAATTACTTTAGATTAGCATATTATCCGGCATTCATTTTTAAACATAAGTACTACAATACGCTTTTTGTTTTATAATCTGAATACTTCTTTTACGTTATTTTCTCTATATATCAGTGACATATCTACAGTATATGACATTATCTGGGCCCCTGTGGTAGGATCAGAGAACAGGCATTCTCTAAAATGACATTAGATTTAATAATAAAATAGTAGAACTTCAGAGTGAGGATGAGGATAAGCATACACAACTGTGTGCGTGCAACATTTGCTATACATATATAATAAATATAATAAACTATAAACACAAACTCAAGGTATAATACCTGTAGTTTGTTGTCAATAGTTCATAATACCTGTTTGTCTATAACATGAAATGTGATAATATAGAATAGAATAGAATAACTTTTATTTTCCCCCTAGGGAACTTCAGTTGTAGCCCCAGCAACAACAAAAAAAGACATAGACAGTGGGGCAGACCCACAACACACAAACATATCAAACAAAGACATTCAATATAATCATTGCATTAATCAAACTAATTAAGTAAATTAAAAGGTAATAGCCCACAGCCAAACGTCATGATTAAAAATAGCCCTCGCTGTCCAGAGATGTCCAATGTTATCAAGCAGTCCAACACCAAACTCCGCCTCCACGACTTTCCTCCATACACGCAGTGTTGCGGTCTCTGTACACAGTCAAAACGGAGCACCGAACTGCGTCAGCCTTCCCAGACGTCACCTCACTCCTCCCCCGCATTATCTTCTCTTTCCCCTTCCCTGGTGGCCTTTTGAAGATTGCCTGCAGTCCTAGATCAGTCCCGAGTCCCGACATCTTCAACTCCGGTGAAGAACGATGGTAAACTTTGTAGCTGCAGATCCAATGGACATTCCCGAGCATATGTTGTGAATGCATCTCCATGGTGACGACCACAAACAAAATTATCCCGAATATACAATTTGTCAATATTATAAAAAACAGGCAGCATAAGTGCCCAGAACAATCTCCAGCCCGCTTCACCGTCCCACAACAAACACCCAGCGCATGAAAAAAACAAAAGACAAAAGCCAGACACAACAAAATGCATTCAAATTAACAGACCCCAACACGAGAGACAGCTGGACTATGTGTCGCCATTACAGCACCACGTGACATCAATATCATATTGCAGATATAGGGTGTGCTAGATAATATGGAAATTAGAGCCACCAAAACTATGTGGGATATTCAGTTCAATTATCTAAAAACTGTTTATTTTAACAGGTTAATACAATTCTATTTGAAAGGTAGCATCCATGTGCAAAAAGATAAACCTCACTAGTAAAGTAGAAAATAAGTAAACACTTCATATAAATAGGTTAATTGTTTAAAGGTAATGCAAATTGTTTGGAGCATGCAAATTTTGAATCATGTGACTTTCACTGGCTGGTACAGCTCTGGCTCCCGTCCACCACATTTAGTGAATAATGACTTGGGAAAATTAATCACTCAGAAATATGCAAATAATAATCAACTGAGAAGGTGTTTTGGAACACATTTGGAACATGGTGTTTCTAGGCCTGGTGGCACGTTGATCAGCACCACTTTTGGGGTTCAAAACACTTATTAGCCATTAGCCTTTCAGGTATGAAAGTGAAAAACAAAATCACACTCTGGTGTAGCTCAGATTTGATTTGAAAAGCATTTTCGCAGGGCCAACACAAAATTAGGATATACTTATAGTATAAATGGCAATGAGACGATTTTGTTGGATGTATTTTTTGCATCTAATGCCGTTTGAGTCATTTTTCACCGTGAGTGTCCGCGACCATTCTAAGGGGATAATGATTTCACAGAGGCAAGTGACAGGACCGAATTGATAAGACATAACCATTAGCCTCGCCTGTATCAGGTTTGGCCTGTGCCTCACAGATGCTCTTCACCGTACTTATGTCTGTCACAGAAACAGCAGCACACTTGCGAATAAACTCCAGTTCATCAAGTGGGCCTTCGAGCAGGGTTCTCAACCTTTTCTGATCCAGGGACCCCCACCAAGGTCAAAGGCATCGGGGGAGGGAGGGGGTTCAGATTGCGACCGTGAACCGGGGCTGGAGGAATTCTGTCTGTGCACGTGCCAGCTGGCCAGGGAACCTCCTATACAGTACATTATGACTCCCTGTTGAAAACCTAGGATTTACTCTGTTCTTTTATGGGACCTGCGTAGACCTACAGTTTACATACACTTAGGTTGAAGTCATTAAAACTCATATTTAACCACTCCACAGATTTCATGTTAGCAAACTATATTGTTGGCAAGTCAGTTAGGACATCTACTTTGTGCATGACACAAGTAATTAATAAATTGTTTACAGACAGATTATTTCACTTTTAATTCACTATATCACAATTCCAGTGGGTCAGAAGTTTACATACACTAAGTTGATTGTGCCTTTAAATTTTTAATATTTGGTTGCATATCCTTTGCATGCCATGACTTCCTGATATCTGTGACCCAACAACATCAAAATACTCTTGATATCTTATTTTCTGGTACTCTGGTACCCAAATCTGACACCTTGCAGAGATCCTTGAGGGGAGGGACAGGGGGCGCGGGCCCAGAACGGCGCTGACGAACTTCTAGAAGCATCCACGGGCATGAGGGCGGGGTTGCTGAGCGCAGAGGCCGCAAGCGGACGTGAGAATCTGAGCAGCTCTTGAGAGAGACAGTATACTCCCGATGTGCCGTAACAGGCAGGCTTCTCGGGCCCTGCCTCTCCTGCCGCCGGGGGGCCGGGGAGGATCGCCTTCCCTGACCGGACTACTAATAAAATTGTGCATTCTGACGGCTCCGTCAGCTAATATTCAGTTTCCACGTTTATCACACCACACCATCCCTCGCCTTCTCCTACTGTCCTTTATTCCCCCTCTTTCTCTATCCCTTCTTTCTCTTCAGCGGGAGCAATGATTCGTCACTCTTTTCTCCCGGCCGGCGTCATTCAGAGGCGCGCACCGAGAACTTAATTCGCTCTCACGGTTCGACCTCGAAAGCTTTATTGGCGGACTTCTGAAGCGCCTTCCCAGCCCCGTATCCTTGAAACCGAATTTAAATGAGCCGCATGATAGAAGCACTCCACAAACCTTTTCAATCATAACCTAATAATAATCCCATTACATGCTATCATCCCGACTCTGGGCTGTAACACAAAGAGAGCAAACTGTGAAGGTGTCGGCTGTGAAGCTGGGCCAGTGTCCTTTGTGCCTCGGTTTGGGTGCCAGTGAGGTGTCGTGGTTGGGGAACGGAACTAGGAACCAAAATGTTGCAAGGTCAAATCCTGGCACCTACTGCTGCACCCCTGAATTGCTTCAGCAAAGTGTCTAATTGTCAATACATTAATTAATCATACGGCTTGGTCAAAATGATTGCAAATATTTTGCAACGAAGCTGTCAAAAAGCACTGCAAACAGTGGTTTCTGTGGGGAATCGGAGGAAAAATCGTCTAGAAATACGTTTGTACAATGAAATAAATACTGATATTACAACAAAAACTTCACAAAAAGGTTCACATACACAATACCAATAATAACTTACAGAAACAAAGTAAATTCAATAAATTAAGCAACCTGGGCCCCATTCCTCGTACGTGGATAAGTAAAACCCAGAAACTCCCTGAATATGGAACATATGAACTAGAAAAAACACTGTCACTGTTCCGGGTTTTAGTGCAATTAGCCGGCTAACTCAGTTAGCCAGCTATGAGGAACAGGGCCCTGGACTTCAGGATCAAGAAAAAAGTCATAATTTATTGCACACATACTGCAGTGGAGAGGACTGCAAATGCAATGCAGGCAAAAAGGGACCTGAGGGGTGGGGCCCAAACATGATGGACAGCAGCCTGGGCTTCCAAAGTATAACCACTGTCTGGCTTTTAATTAATTTCAGGGCAGCGTTCAATCCCGGCTATCAGCACAGGCGAGTGACAGTAATTGTAATTATGCAATTATTTAAACCAATTAGGAAACGAGCTCTAATTATTATTAATCTGTTTCGGCCCTTCTGAGCCTCACTGCAGGGCGTGGCTGAGAAATCCGCAGTGATATTTAAAACCGCTGGAGTTGCTCCGCTACAAAGCATTAAAAGCCTTAGTGCTAGGGAATGCCTACAGAACGGCCCCCCTGATGGCAGACGGCAAATAAAAAAGAGCCGTAAAGAAGCCCCTCTATAATTTATGCTCAATTTGATGGCATTAAAGGATTTTTTTTTTTTTTAATGCTGATACCTACAGCACAGAACTACGCTACATAATCTGCATTTGCATCTGAAAGCAGGGCCTTGCAGATGTTTGATCGCCGCAGTACCACTGAATTTATTTACCATGTCTTTGAAATTCAAACACGGAGCACAACCCTATAGCTCTCTATTGAGAACACAGGGAGCTGAGGTGGGCGGGGGCAGGGGGCCGACGAGCATAGAATATATTTGCATTGGATTTCATAAAATATTGTAAGCGATATTTTATGAAAACAGCCAGCGCTTCTGGCTGACCAAGATTGTGGTGTAATCCCCCCCCCCCCCCCCCACACACACACACAACCACACAAGCACTGTGGTATATTCCACGCCCTCAAACAATTCCTAACCATTTCCAAACCCTTTATAAACCCTTCTGAGTAGTTTCCCCAGATTCGTCTGTTCATAGAAAGCAAATCCATTCAATAATTAATAAACATCAACAAAAAAGCCGAAATCATCCTAAAACCCAGCAATTCATTTTAATCCGCTGTAGGGGACATGGGTCCCGGTTAATCTCAAGAACCATATGATGCTGAAACCTAAAAGGGACATTCAATAAAAATAAAATAAATATTTTTTTGAAACATGTTTTTTGTCATCTAAGAAACTTGTATTATATCGAGAAAAAAAACATATTAAAAAAACTGTTTTCCTGCCAAGTCTCAGGAGGATATAGTGTTAAAAGCTTGGGAGTGTCCGTGCTTTCCTGGAGAATCCCTATGGTGGGATCCAAATGCATCACCCCACGCAGCCAGACTGCCTCATTGATTGCTGGATTGTCTTTCATTCGCCTCTTGTTTTCCATTTGTTTTTAAATGATTTATTTCCTTCGAGTGCCATTTAACTAAACGTAACCTTCATAGTACAGATGCGCAGAGGCGCTTTTCAAGAAGCTGCCGTGAAAACGCGCTCAGATCTGAAATATGGAGCGGCGGGCAAGCCGAGTGAGTGTGCACTCAAAGCCACATTCACTTCCGTTGGTTTGGATCCCGAGGTCCAGGGTCTCAAAAGTACAGGGCTGCGTTCGGATCCGAAGCGTATCCTTTCTTCCTGTCGTTCCCTTCCCTTGCTCCAAGGGGGGACTCTCCAAAATGGCAGGATGAAATATGGCAGCCACACCAAGGGTGATTCGGATCCAATTTAAGAAAGGGAAGGGAGCCATTATATTCCCTCGCTCCCTTGTTTGTCCTCCCTTCCACCAAGGGTATAAAAATACAAGCTTCCGGAAAGAAGGGAATCCCACAATGCAATGCTCCACATGGAAAAAGTGGGCGGTTACCACAGAACTATGTGGCGGTCACATTTCAACGGTGTTGCACTTCCGAAATGTTGCGAGGGCGGTTCAGTTCCGTTTTTGTTTGTTTCTCTTCAATCCTCCCTTGCAGAGCGCCTTTTAAGTTTGCTTGCTGCACGTAGCAAATTGCGTCACAAGATAGCTCTCTCGAGGGAAGTGAGCAAGGGAAGGGAGTGTGTTAAATTAGATTTGAATGCAGCCCTGGTCACATCTGCCACACAGAGCTATATGTGGCTGTCTAGGAGGAGCATATTAGTTGGGCATTTTGCAAGGCCAAGGAGCCCAACCTTTTCCGCACTGTGCTAATTTTCCGGATTGGGAGATCCGGGTTTGATTCCCACAACAAGAAAATTAGCTCTTTAGTTTTAACATAATGTTGTGTAGCTACCTGGCCCCGATGTGAGTCGCCGTGCAATGGGAGTGAATGGAGAGAGAAAAAACATAATTCTCGGTCGGCCAGTTGCTGACCACTGGATGAAATCATGAAGGTGAGCTTGAATATTACGACTCATATCGGGGCCAGGTAGCCATAAACAACATCATGTTCTAACAAAGTTCAGTATGCCTTTAAGCACAGTTATTGCGGGGGATTCTGGGACTAATAAAAGGCAGTCAATTTCTTTCCTATCGACCGAAATTTCGTCACGCGTGCCACGAATGCTAATGGGAGAGAAGTGCACTTCCGTATGAAGTATGCGGTCGACATTGGCCCGGCACAGAGGCGCTTACTTCTTTATCGTGATTATACGATCAGGATAAAGCATTAGCGCTATCAATTATTCCTGAGCGCGCTGCCGGAAGGAAACAACAGCCGTTCGAGTATGAACAGAGGAACAGAGGCGGAGGAACAGACAGCGCCCGTGAGGGGGGGCGAGGGGGCGTCAAGCGTTCACCTGCGATGATTTTTCAAATCTGTTTGGGGGAGGGGAGCACTAAATGCAGGCTGGACCTGTCAGTCATTCTGCGTCTCATCCCAGACATGCCTCTGGCGGTGTAATTAGATAACGTTATCCTCATCAGTATGCAAAGGGGTCTTACCGGCATCTTCTGAACAAATAAAGATGAACATGTGGTCTCTAGGGACGTGACAACGTTTTACTTCATGTGTAATTATCGAAAAAAAAGAAAAGAAATTCCTACACGTATGTAGTATTAGTATATGCATATATACACGTAAAGTACTATAGTATATTTATATTTATACACACACATCCTGAGACCTGAGAGGCATTGTTCATGCATTTAAGTCATATTTATCATTTTTGTTTATCATCTCAGTAATGCATTCATATTTATGCACATTTGACTGTGCATACCCATGGCCAGGTAAAATATGCAATAATTACAGCTGTAAAGAAATGCTAAAACCGCTATGAGGTACTGCTTTAAAAACATTCAGTAAGACACTTGGACGTTGCTGTGGTCGGTATCATAAAGCAGCTCCAGATTCTGTTTTGCAGGTACCCAGGTACCCCAGAGCCTTGCATCAACCCAAACCCTTGTTAGAACGTCTTAGCTCCAAGGTACAATGTGGAGGAAATATGAGAACCAAGTTACTCAACCACATGATTAAATTTGGCACAACGTTAAAAACCTGTGTTTCTTTTCAAGGCTGCACACTTGTAGATGGCACTGGTGCTCTAAACAGTCGGCCTGATCCAGGAGGTAAATGCTTGGTCGGCACCACAGGCTTGTCGGTTCTTCTTAAGGACCGGGCGGGCTCCCAAAAACGCAGGGTTCTGTGGGGGGTGGCTGTGATTACTTTTCCTGGGCCATCCCATCACTCCGGGCTACATCCCCTGGAGAGAAGAATGGCTAACGTTTCACGATTTATCAGAGAGGCTTTGTTTTCCTTGCTCATCAGCCCGAGCATTATAAACGCCACTAAAATGGAAAAAAGGGAAGGAAAAAAAACAAAAGAAAAATCAATAGGCCTCGTCTCTCTTACAGGAGAAGGACAGAGAATAAAATATGGATGGGTCTAACCGCAGGAACGATCCCCTTGAACGAGCAATGCCAAATTTCCACTCTCCCCCACCGAGAAAAACAACAACGTGCCCCCTGGCAGTGGCTGGGCTGCTGTTATCACTGGCTGCTGTTATCTGATAAGGTGGTGCCCTTCCAAATCTCTCATTCAGTCTGGACCCAGATAAGAGCCAATCAGGCATGGATAAATCACTTCATCTGCTGCCCAGGAGTCTGTTAATAAGGACCAAATACTGGCTCAAACTCATGCAGTGCTTTACCCCTCGACACATGTTGCACACATGCACATACAGACCACAGAACTCTATAAGAACTAGAAAGGCAACTGCCTTCTCAAAACGGCGCATTTTCCACAGCCCAAAGTTTTTTCTCTGATTGGCCAACGTGACATATCACGTGAAGGTGGTCATTTTGCCCCTTTTGCAGAGATTAATGGCTGCCGCTGTAAATTTAGAACTATGACCAGAGCCACCGCGGAGTGGTGTGAGAACAATCAATGTTATGTGAAAATCAAAACAATAAATACATCGATACATTATTGAATACGTCTATGCTATGATTACATTCACATACTTAAATAATGATTGTTGCACCTGTTTATTTACCATCTGTGGTATTGCAGTCTGTGATCCCAACCACTTTTTCAAGCTTTCTGTTAAAAAAAACAATAGTTAGCGTGGCTAGCTAACGTGAGGTGTAGCCGTGATGGAAATGGCCACTGTGAAAATTGTACGTTAGCCTATTTTGCAAGTATAGTCTCCTCGGAATGTCCGTGTTGGACTGATATAATGAACTATGGTGAACTTGTATCTACGTTAGATAGATTAATGTTGAAGGCTTCGTAGGCTAACGTTACCTTGTTGAAATCGCCTCACAGCCTTACCACAACTGCAAATTCAGATAAATGAGCCGCGAATAGTTACAAAAAATGTTTAATAGCCATCTTGTTAACTAGCGTTATTAACTTTGATTAACGTCGCCGTTATGTTGTTCGAAGCTGTACATGAACAAAGCAGGCTTAGCCAACAAGCTAGCCTATATGATAGGCCTTCATATGCATCGTCGAGAGGGGTGTAAATTTAGGTTGACAGACATGTCAATTTAATTCAATTTATCCCTAATATAGCCAGTTTACCCGGATATAGCCTGGTTACATCCTAGGACTAACGTTACGATGGTCGTTTTTCATCCAGCGTGAGCGGGGCAATGTTAGTAAAGCTGGAGGATTGCATCTGGTGAGTTAGTAGCGGGTGGGTCTGCGAGCGGAGTGAAGCTGGCGTCCAGTGCACCAGCGAATGTTACTCCGGCCAACTCGTCCGCTGACCCGCTAGCCTCTTGCTATCTGGGCGGTTTTTCACAACACAAGACAGCATTTCATCAACTTTTCAACATGTTCACTGGGGTAGGTTACTAGTAATGTAACGCATCTTGATATGTGAAGTCTGTCCTTAGAAATATTACACACATGAAAGCATTTGAAAATCATTTCATTATTATGCACAAGATAACGGTTAGCTAACCAGCTACAGTCAGCTACCACGCTGTATGCTCCTTGTGAGCTAACCACCATAGTTCAGTGGAGATGAGATTTCATTTGAGGCGAAAATGCGAATAGGCCTCCTCATGTGATTGTACTGTGACGTAACTAGGATTACCACGTGACCATGTTCCAAATCTCATCGGTTTGTTCTTAACCAATCAGAGTTCAGTGCACCTACTAGACACTCACCTATGAGTTTTTTAAAATAATGCCTCTCTTTTTTCTGTGTAGCCTAAAAAAAGTTTGGACCCAGGAAAAATGTAAAATGTGATTGCCTGCTTCTATTGATTACCATATTGTGAACTTTTGGTACCTCGATTGCGCTGGGGCAACTATGTTGACTTTCACAACGCTCCATTGGAAATACATGGCAGAGCTCATCGGTAATACTATTTCCAGGCCATGGCAGCCATCTTGTGGTGGTGCCATTGCAGAAGAACCAAATTGAATAGGGTTGAATGGAACCATGTGACCACGTTTCCTTTCTAGTTCTTATATAGTTATGTGATACAGACACTGTTACACTGGGTACGTTTACATGCACAGCAATATCTGATTACTGGAAGCTATCAGCTTACGCCAGTATTTAACTTATCTCGTTCACATGGACATAAGAAATGTGATTACTCCAAAAGCCGCGTTTACATGATTCTCTCCATAATCGGCTCGGTGGAAAACGTAGCTACTAACTGCTTCCCGTTTTAAGGACAAAAATGATCCGCCCATCAAAAATTAACGTAAGTATTATTATTATTATTAAAGCGAGCTAGTAATTGTTTATAGGTAGTTATTTATAGCTAATTGCTAGTAGTGGTTTATTTCAGAGTTTCTCTAAGACAACAGGTGAAGCAGTGCTTCACCAAAAAAAAGGAGTGAAAAAGAACATGCATATCACAATCACATACACAACATAGGCTTTCTTTAATATTGAATCATCACCGACTTTCGACTTTCCCTTGTGAAGCAAAAAAAAAGTGCTTCGATTCAAAAATATGCCTTGTATCTTCTTATATAGTTCTGTGCTTGTATCGTGAAAAACAGCACCACCCTTTGACTTTTAAAAGGAACTTCAGTGAGGCACAGTGTCTGACTGCTTCACTTGACCATTGGAAATCAATGGGGGACTTTATAAAACATGATTGGATAATTGTGGATTATGACGCGTTTTTGAGCCCACCCGTGAAGCAGTTCCTCACTAAAGTATTCAAAGTATTTCAATCATGCGTGTTCTTGTGCGCGTTCTCGTCCTGATGATTGACATAATGTCTAACCATTCAGAACACGAGTTCAGCTGTCCAGCAATATAATTAACTTCACCGCCAATTTCGAGTCGACCATTACTGTGTTACTATATTAGAGAGAGAGATAGAAAGGGAGCAAGAGAGAAATTTATTAAATTTTTATGGTTGTGGCGTTGTCAGTGGTGATTTGTATTGTAAATAGTTACATTTGTTATCGTGTTGTAGTGTTAATAGTAATAATTAACTAACGTTAGCCTAAACTAGCCCACTCACGTTAGCTTTTGCCATTTCATTTGGCTGCATCTGAAAGAAAATGGAACCTGTGAATGTAAACATCCTGGGTCGGATTCTGCGGGTTATTTTCAAGATTGTGAAGAAAGACTGCAAGTGAAGGCGGATGAGAGACCGAAGCCTCCTATCAATCTTATCCAGTGAGTGGGCTCGGTAAGTCAGAGCTTTAACGTTAAATGCTTGCCGTAGCCTACGTCAAGGTGGATTAGTTACAGGCAGCTTGCTAACGGAATCGCATGTATTTCTGGCCATGTGTGTTGAAAAAAAATGTACCGCTTCATAAAATAAGTTGTATCTGACAAAATGTATTTTTCAAAAACTTTTCTTTGTCTCGATACAATGCAACATTACTTTTAAGGCATTTTCCTAATGGCACTATTATCAACTGTAATAGCAGTTTATGTCTTCCAGGGCTCAACTGGGGAGCCTAAGTGTGGCTAAGAATGGTCTTCTCTAGCTTCACTGAAGTGGTTTTTATTGGCTGCTGGCAGTCCTTCATTGTTTGTGAGACAATGAACTATAATTTTAATTGGGCTGATACCAATTTAAAGCTCGTAAAGTGCTTAACAATGTAACCGTTAAGTTCAAAAGCAATTACCATCACTTGCAGGACCAGATAAAGTAGTCTACATAGGGCCCTGTTATTCAAATCACGGTCCTCGAGGACAGCAAACTGCTGGTTTTCCACCCTCCCTCTACCTGGGCGTCAGGTGTGAAGTCAGTCCGACCAATCAGTAGAAACAAATTGTTATCAGTTAATTACCTGCAAGAAAGAAAACCAGGGCCGGATTTGGATATCAATGATTTAGGGTGTTAATCCAAGGTCCAATTTCAAATGCACACAATCCAAATTTCTCCAAGAATTGCGTGTGCTTGGCATTGGCCGCCTTTTACAGACGGTTAAAAGTGCAGCACAGGTTGTGCCAGACATACTGGATTACACACAGGGGATTCTCTCTGTCAATCTGCCCATTTTAAATGAGAAAATCAGTGCACTGAGCCTACCACATCAAAGACTGCATTATCTGACCCTGCCTGGAGCACCAGCTAATGGCTGATAAAAGGTCAGCATTTACCGTATGCGTCAATTCTTCACACACAAAAAAGCCAATCTCGAGATCTGGCAACCACAGTAACTATGCTTTTTGGTTTTTGCATTGGCCTTGCTAATGGGGCTTGCTTGAGTACTCTCCTCTTGTCTGTATACGTATGTTATTGATTTGCTTGTGGGTAAAATACTTTAACGAACAAATAATTGTTTGCGGAAAATAATAACTTGTTGTTTGGTCAGGTTAGCCATTAAGTCTTGAAACTCTCGTCAAACAGACAGGTACTGACCGTAAGCATGCAAGTTATTGTTATCCTATAGTACTCCCTTGCACTTTAGACTCTAATGAAAGCACTTATGTACTTCCCTTCGTAAGTCACCGTGGGCAAGAGCATCTGCCAAATGGCTGCAATTCAATTCAGTGGCTCCGTTGATCAGACCGCATAGGGGGGAAATGAGTGCTGGTTTACCCAGGCAGTAAAAAGAAACGATCAGTTTGCGGAAAGACCACTGGAATTCCCAGAGCAAGCCGATGCAGGAGACACTGTTTTCCAGCCTCAGTGCCTACATCTCAGAGATGGGCAGGCCCCGGTCCTGGAGAGCTGCAGGGTCTGCTGGTTCACCGTTACTCAGCACTTTACTGATCAATTAAAGCGGGCGATAAACACAGTTTAATCACCTCACCTGGATTGCTGGGTCTAAACTGCTTTTTAATTTTTCAGGTGAAAACAAACACAAGATGCTGTTACGCCACAAACTTTCATGTCTCCCACAACAGACGTGAGGCACTTTTTCAACCTTTAACAAGCACAGCTGCGGAGGAGATACATGTTACCATTGCTAAACGGTGTCTTCAGTTTCACCTGACACACTTTATTTTGTGGGGGTGATTGCACTGTAAGAAAAAAATAATGAATCAGTCGATGTATATTAACTCACAGTTTAATAAACCAGTAGTAAGCCAGTAGAAAACATGTCATATGATTCCTGCTGTATCCAGAGGAAGTGAGTAAATTTAATCTGACTGCAAACACATCCAAACTAGAATCAGACCCTACTTCGAAACAACTACACTGATCTTATGGAAGAGAATTTTTAAAACAATTACTGCCATTAACCACTTGTTATTATTAGCCATCCATTTGCAAATTACTTCATGCCTCATCAGCTGGCTGCAATTCATTTTTAATGTGTATCACTCTGGAGATGATGCAGGGAACTTATTTCTTGGCCCTAACTAACAAGTGGTGTCATTGCACTACATTTCTGTGCATTTTATATTTTATGCAATCTTCTCATTCGTGTACATGTCCATCATATACTGCATCTCAATCGTTTAATGTATGTCTAAATAATTTCCTTGCATATTTATTACGTTAACTGCTAATATCCAAGGTGTTCTTCTCAAAAAGGGATGTATGGTTTCTTTCAGAAATTGACTGGAAACACTTTTGAACAATTCCTGGCTGATATTTTAGTTTGTGGTTCTCAAGTAGTACCTTTTGGGATTCTTGATGTGATTCCATGTTCCCCATTCTGTCATCCCATTACTGAGTGCAAGTGCATTTGTGAATCTCCCAGCTCCAATAAAATGTCTGCTCAAGACCGGCATTGCTCGGGGGGGGGGGGTTGATTGCTGCCCAGGGTCTCATGTTTACCAAAAAGTGTCATGATGTCTATTATGATGATGATTAACTACATCTTTACACAGCTTTACATGGCACTTACTGAGGGACAAAACATGCCCTTGTCCTCCTTTCGACATGTTATTTAAAAACAAGCCCACATTTGCTAACAGAAAGTCAAATCAATACCCAACATGCTCAAGATCCCCTCTCACATCTCTTTGGTACATGCGAGAATGCTTTCCCGTGACAATTACGCACACAATGAATTTACCCAGCTAAAAAACCTACGCCCGAGCAATCATGTCGACATCACACTCTTCCACGTCTGCTGTGTAGAAGGAGGTACTCTTTGGGTTCGAGGAAACCCTCGGACCGCCCTCCCGTGGGGATGAATCCTCCTCAACATTCAAATCTGGCTGCGCTCCATTGCTTGTGTGGCCACCTGGGATTTCCCCACAGCAACAGTTCTTTTGAAAGAGCCTGGATTTAGACAGAAGTAAGAACATTCTAGACGCATGGTCACAGGTTGTTCCTCCCATTATTCAATGGAGAACCTTTTTGTGACTTTCGTATCCGCCTCGCCCGGCAGCTGCAACGAGATTACACACGGGAGACTCGGCTCGCTTCGCCTCTTGAGCGACTGCGTACGGCGTGCGAGGCAAAGATATTTCTCATGCTAATTCAAAGCCTTATCTCGGCACGCAGACGTTCAGGCACCATAACGGAGCTCCTCACCGTAGGGGCATTGAATTTCCTGCAACAGACCCGTAAACGGCGCCGCTACATAATGTGTTTACTAGAAGGGGAACGCAAAGAGGGCGGCGTGAGAAACGGTTGTCTCTGACAGTCGTGCTAGTAACACCCCGCTATCAGGTCTCCCCCGTAGTATCTCCAGCGTCTGTTGAGATATTACTCAGCGGAAAGACAGAGAGCGAGAGAGACTGACGGAAAGACAGCAACGAAGGATGAGGAAGAACGAGACAGAAGAGAGGAACTATCCATCATGCCATATACATTCCAAGAGTTAAGGAGCCAGCAGTTACTTCAGTTAAACAGACCACACCCACCCCCCAAAAAAATAATAATAGTATCAAGTTTCATTTAGACAGTTAGTTGCACGTTACAGACAATTAGCTCAACTGATGTTCAAATGAATTACAACACTGCCACCATCTCAGCACCTTTACCAGACCCGCCAGGCATAGACAGTGGGGCCAACCCAACAGCCCAACAGCCCCCACCCCTGATTTACCTTCATCCCCTCCTCCACCTCCGGCTCCCACGGGTTCGAAAAGTCCAAACTGCTCCAGCACCTTGACGAAGAGCCCCATAACCACAAGGACAGCTATGACTTCAAGGCCGTCCACATCCATGGTAGACCCGTGTCATGGCAGGGCATGTCCCTGGCCCCCCCTGGCGAGCCCGGCTCCCTCTCCCCCCAGCCCGGCAGGTGCGCCGAGGATGGAGACGCTCTTCCTGTGCGTCCTTCGGCACCCCCCCCTCCCTCCCCCTCCCCCAAAAGTCTTTTTTTCCCTCTCTTTCCCTTTTTTTTCAATCCCAGCAGCCCCCTGACGGGGAAAAGCGAGTGAAAGTGAGGGCAGACTGACCGAACGCCGGGTTAAGCCCTCCCCCCTTTTGCCTAGCGCCTCCTGGAGTCACAGTGGGGCTCTCCAACGAGCAGGGAAACTCCCCCCCAAAGCACACCTATGACAGCAGCCGGGAGACAGATCAGCCCGTACCTCCTTCAGCCGAGCAAGTCGGAATGTGAGAGAACAAGTGAGGGAGGGAGAGACGGAGAGGGAGAGAGAGAGAGAGGTAAGAGTGGGAGAGAGATAAAAAGAGATGGACAGGAAGAGGGAGGGAGGAGAAGCTGGGAGGGGGGGAGGAGAAAGAGAGGGAGAGAGGAAGTGGGAAATGGAGTGGGAGAGGTACCGCACGCCCTCCCAGTCCATTCCAAAGACGCTTCCCACACTTATTTGCTTAATATTGTTTCCAAGGTAACATGTGGCGGGATATGTTCTTGTCTCATGGGCAGCGACAACTTTGAAGACGGCTGATTCAGTTTTGTTTATTTTACAGGTCTTTGCATCATACATAATTAGTAGCTTCTGACCCCAAACAGAACAAACTATACCAACAGCATAAAGTACACTGAAGCTAATGGTTTTGATAAGGACGGTATAACGGGGATCTCACCCCACAGCTCCAGAGTAATTCATAAAGGCCATTAGAATGGGATCCCAGTTTTCAACGAGGAGTGCGGCAGAACTTCCCCACTGCGCTCTGACTGACTCCTTTATGCCCGTCAGTGAGTGAGACTTACACTGACAATGAATACCGGGTAAAAACACATGCTGGTGTATGGCTGCTGTGTCCCAGCTCCTCCCTTTAACAGCATTAAAGACAGAGAAACAGGAGAGACAGAGAGAGACAGAGAGAGCGAAAAAGCAGCACTAATCTTCCCCGCAGCTGGTTGCAGGCGCATTAGTAGGGAACACTCCTGGAGGCCTTGGCTATTGATGATGAAAGCATTCACAAGCTTGTTTAACCCAAGGCTGGGGAGGTTCATTATAAAAACCGTTTAATTCCTAGACAGCCACTCCACCCCCCACCCACCACCTCCTACCCGATCCTCGCCCCTCATATGACAGCGCCAGCCAGGCACAGCAAATACATCAGTCTGTGTACACAAGCACAGCCGGCTCTCACTCAGCATGTCAGCATGAGCAATTTCACATCAGCCAGGCAGACAGAGCGAGAGAGAGATGGAGACACACACACATTTTCATACCACACACACATGCACACACACACACGCATACCACACACACACACACAATCATACCGTACACACACACACACATATACTCATACCACACACACACACACGCAATCATACCGTACACACATACACACACTTATACTCATACCACACACACACACACACACACACACAGACATACCGTACACATACTCATACCACACACACATGCACACACACACACACATACGACACACACACACACAATCATACCATACACACACACACACACACACATATACTCATACCACACACACACACGCAATCATACCGTACACACATACACACACTTATACTCATACCACACACACACAGACATACCGTACACATACTCATACCACACACTCACACACACACATACCCAAACACTAACCATCACCACAGCAGCCCTCACACATACACACACAAACACTGATGCTGCACAGAAGCAAAGAGCCCCTGTAGCTCCTGTGATGTCTCCTTGTAGTTGTTCCACACAGAGGTATGTGGGTGAGCTGATCTGGCCCTCTCACTAGGATTTGGGACAGAATGAGGAGGATATGAATGAGCCCGTGAGGAGGGAAGAAAGAAAGAGAGAGGGAGAAGAAAGAGAGAGAGAGAGAGGCGCAGAGCCTCCCATCTCCCGCTGTCACCGGCGCTTTCATCACTTATAAATACACCTCCTGGGAGTTTATTTTTAATTTCAATGGAAGAAAACAAAGATCAGCGCGAAACCCGCCAATGGCTGCGGTTCGTTTCCCTTTTAAAAGAAGGCGCCCTCCCCCTTCCTCGCTCGCCCCCCGCCTTTTCTGTTCACCGTTTCGAGAAAGCCGGAAAACAAAGACGGGGGATTGACATGCGCTGTATTTTTAACACCCGGGCAGTGAGACATTCTGGAGTATACCTTTAAACAACAACTTCCCATCATTCCTTGGGCATCCCCATTGACACGGGGCCCGACTCTGGAGTGTGACGCTCGTTCGGTTGGCGTGTACACACACATCGGCGCGTGGGTCTCCGTGCACGTGCCGATACGCGTGTAATAAATAGCCGCACGTGCATGGGGCATGCACTCGTCTCCCAGCCTCTCCCCTCTTTCACAAGTTTATTTTAAAATTAATCTTAGCCTTATTTAACCTGGCAGGACAACTGGCAACTGAACTCTCACTCGGACCATTATATAATGCAGGGGTTCTCAATCCTGGTCCTGGGGGACCCCTGTGTATGCTGGCTTTCGTTGCAACCGCAGTTGCAATCCCAGAATTTTAACAAGCTGTTAATTTTTCTTAATTAGGTGCTTGTCATGTTTGGAGGAATTATTCACCCTCTTAAGCCACATTATATCAGAAATAGCTATGGATGCCATGTAGAATAAACACCCCATGTTCACATTGTGCTATATTATTTAAAAAAGATAAGAAAATTATTTAACAGATCCATTTAAAGACTGATTTGAATCAATAGGCTCCTAATTGGTGAAAGTGTGGACACATGGCCACTAAAATTAACCATTTGGTAGATAATGAAGAATTCAAACACAAAGCAAATGATAACGAGCCAAACCTGCATTGTCTTAAGCTTAAAGAAAAAATTGAGTTAAACACATGTGTTCAACAACCTAATTAGGAGCCTATTGATTCACTTCACTCTTTCATTTGAGTGAAAATACATTATTTTGTAACCTTTTCTTATGTAATTGTTGCAATATAGCACAATAAGCACAATGTGAACATGGGGAGTTTGTTCTACATGGCATGCATAGCTATTTCTGACATAATGTGTCTTAAGTGGGCGAATAATTCCTCCAAACATGAAAAGCACCTAATTAAGAAAAATTAACAGCTTGTTAAAATTCTGGGATTGCAACTGCGGTTGCAACGA
The DNA here is from genome assembly GCA_029718625.1 of Synaphobranchus kaupii. NCBI lineage: Eukaryota > Metazoa > Chordata > Actinopteri > Anguilliformes > Synaphobranchidae > Synaphobranchus > Synaphobranchus kaupii. The sequence continues at coordinate 91,378,557 of CM056379.1, read as the reverse complement.
AAACCAGCATACACAGGGGTCCCCCAGGACCAGGATTGAGAACCCCTGATATAATGAGCCGGGGAATCAACGGGCCCAGTTAATGCAAGGATCGAGCTGCCAATCAGACGGAGAGGCAGGCACGATTAGGTGGCCGGACACAGGAAGCCACTTTTTTGCGGGGATTTGACCAGGCCACTAGGGTTAGTTCCTCTGCTCTTTCGGAAAAAGTCACATGGGATCTATTAAGGACCCCAAATAGTAAATACAAATGTAAATCTACCTAGAATGTTTGTGTACTTTGAAATGGCACGTATGGATTGCATATGAGCGAGAAAGGTCCCGCGACCGTCCTGAATTGTGACCGCAATGGGCCCGGGACCAGACCAAGATACTAAAGGAATTTCCCCAGTCCTCTGAAAACAGCATTATAACTGAGAATAGGATAACCTACCCTACTCACATACTGTGTGTATATACAGTGAGCACCGTAATTCATTGGACAGTGACACATTGTTTGTTATTTTGGTTCTGTACTCTAGCATCCTCTAGCAAAGGATACAATGACAATGAGGTTGAAGTGCAGACTGTCAGCTTTAATTTGAGGGTATTTTCTGTCATGTCTCGTTCCGTGTCTGGTTTTCCGTTTGTCTGGCCTTCCACCCCGTATTTTCCCTCTCGCCCTTTACCTTGTGTTTCTCCTTCCACCCGCACCTGTGTTGTGTTTCCTCTCGTTTCTCTTGTTAAGTGCACCACCTGTTCCTCATTGTTTCCTCGTGAAGTTCTGTATTTAACCTGCCCCATTCCTTTGTTTGAGGCCAGACCGTCTTGTGGTGCAGCTTGTCTTTAACGCTTCGTTCCCGTCATGCTGTTATGTCTTGTCCAGTGTGGTTTACGTTAGCTTGTCTCGAGGTCTAGTGAAGTCTTTTGCTTTGTTAGTTTCGCTCCCTCGTTCCCTCCAGGGCTCCCTCGTTCCCTCCAGGGCTCCCTCGTTCCCTCCAGGGCTCCCTCGTTCCCTCCAGGGCTCCCTCGTTCCCTCCAGGGCTCCCTCGTTCCCTCCAGGGCTCCCTCGTTCCCTCCAGGGCTCCCTCGTTCCCTTCAGGGCTCCTTGTTCCCTTCAGGGCTCCCTCGTTCCCTCCAAGCCTCGCTGAGCGCCTGACCCCCAGGCTGAGTGCCTGGCCCTGACCGTGGGCCCCCGCACCTGTTCTTGACCCCCAGGCTGAGCGCCTGAACCCCAGGCTGAGCGGCTGGCCCCTAACCGTGTGCCCCCGCACCGCCTGACCCCCAGGCTGAGCGCCTGGCCCTGACCGCACCTGTAAATTACACTGGAACAGTATGGAACACATGCTTGGCTAAATGGCTCTAAGTCATCAAGTGTCTGACATATCAAACAAGCCTTAAAACATCACTGCTGCCAGATATGGAGTAGATATGGATGGATAATTTGAAGGGTTTCTTCTCCTGACTTATTTTTCCATCGAGTTCAATAGGAAAATTTGTCAGGAGAAACTACCCTTAAAGTGATCCATCCATATCTACTGCATATCTGGCAACAGAATGATGGTTTGAGGCTCGTTTGATACCTCAGACCCTTGATGACTTACAGCCATTTTACCATCCATGTATTCTATACTGTTCCAGCATAATTTACAGCTAAATCTAGTCCCACCCCCCAATTCCCATAGAGATCCATTCAAATGCAGAGATGTTATAGTATCGCTTGTAAGAGTACCAGAAAATAAGATATCAAGAATCTTTTGATGTTGTTGGGTCACAGACATCAGGAAGTCATGGCATGCAAAGGATATGCAACGAAATATTAAAAATGATTACTTATTTTATATATAAATGCAGGGGTGCCAATAATTGTGGCACACGTGGTTTTGTTAAAAATAATTATTTCTTGATGAGGGATATTTTTTTCCCATAATAAATTTGCTTCAATTAAAGGTTGGATCGTTTTCATTTTCTCAGTGTGACATTAAGCTATTTCACCAAACGGTGAATTTTTTATAACCCTTTTTACTCATCTTTACCAGGGGTGCCAATAATAGTGCAGGGCAGCTTTCGGCGTCTGTGTTACACTGCCTGGCAGAGCTGAGCATGGTGGGGGGTTCGAGTGAGCAGTAATCGGTAATTATCCAAAAAGCATGCGGCACTCTATCCCCCCAGCAAGAGGCCCAGCTGGCCATTAGCTGTGCATTTGTGGTCTCCTCCTGCCCCCACGCCCCGCCAAGGGTAACCTTATCTGGACCCAAGGGTCCTGGCTGGAGACTAGAGTCTGTCAGCCTCCCCAATTCCCCTTGCCCACCTCTTTTTAGGTACCGCCCACCTTTATCTGTACACCCCCCCCCCCCCCCCGAACTTTATATTAATGTACGCTTTTATCCTTGTCTCGAAAATGTCTCCAAAAAGCATTAAAGAATGTCCTTTTGCCAAAACGCATTAAAAAATGTCCTCCAAAAGGACATTCTTTAATGCGTTTCTAAAATCTTTTTTAAAAATGATTTTAAAAAAAGGTATATTACAGTAAGATAAATGTATTAGACCTGCCTCCTTCTCTCTTGATAATGTCAAGCCGGTGTTTCCCTGAGTACCACCTCAAATGCCCCTTCCCCCTCCACCCCCACAACCGCAAACCGCAACCCTTCCATTAGGACAAAACCATGTGAATCCATCTGCACGCATTTCCTGTAGCTCAGTCGGCGCAGTCTCGGATTGGGCGGTAAACAAAAAGGACGTTCTTTACCGCTGTCTTACTCTCAGTGGTAATAAAGCGCTAATGGCCCGTACGACTCTGCTTCCCGAGTGCTGACTCAGCACATTCTGATACTCCACCCCTCCGTTATGCAAAGAGTCGCGGGCAACACTTGGGGATTGCAGTTTGACGGATTGCACTTGACATCACTAAAATATAAAATTTGAATGTTGTAAATGTTAAGGAGGCCAGGCTCACATGAACATCATGTCACGTTGATCTAAATGCGTTTAGAAATCAGTCATTTCCAAACGGCCTTTATGTCAAAACATCAAATCTCGCTTGTGAGGCGGAGCGCCGTAAGGTTGGAATTCACTTTTGCTGTAAAGCGTCAAATATTGACACGCGATACGTACCTGAGATCAAACACTGAGCTTCAGGCTGTAGCGATAAGCAGTGGAAACAAAGAGGAGTTTGTTGTCTAATTGACCCGCCGTCTCACAATAACAACAAAGGCGGCGGAGGCCTTCCGCTCCCGAGCAAAGTGTTCAGGCTTAAATTGCTGTCGGGGCTGTGGCCACTGTAAGCACTTTAAAATCTTCTCCCGCAAGTGTCTGAAGCTTTCAGTCGATAAGTGGCGTGGGAACAAAGAGCCAGTAGCTTTTACCATCAGACTGAAGCTAAGTGAGGGATCCGGCTCTAGGAGCCAATGCTGGGGGTTAAAGACTCACCTATTCATTGGTGACAGTACAGTGTTGTTGTGCTACTAGCAAGTCAAGGTTGCAGCTTCAAATCTCCAGATGGGTTCAGCGGCTTTGAACTTTTGCCCTCGCGAAGCTGCCCGTACTTAGCCTGAATCGCTTCGATGAAATGTGCAGCTGTGGACTTGGATGTACACGGTCCGTGGGCTGAGTCGGTCGATCTGGATAAGGGCGTCTGCTCAGCAAAGAACATAATGCCAACGCATTGGAACCCTGTAGAACTGCTAAGGGCCTGGGTAAGACTGCACAACGCAATAAGCCTGTGGCAGATGCACATTCTCGGGACAATATGGGGGTGTCAGTTGGGGTCAGTGACATCTTTAAATACACAATCCTTTAAGTTGCTCTGGATAATGCCCAGTGAGCAAAAGCCGGAATCTAGACATCTAGATGGGTGGAAATCTAGGGTGAGAGACGTTTTGACAAAAACGGACTAGGTTAACCCCAATATAGCTTTTTTTTTTTTTTTACCTGGATATAGCCTGGATACATCCCAGTGGGATAGAAAACATTCACTTTTCACCAACTTTTCACCAACAAAAATGTTCACTGGGGAGAGTCTGCTAAATCCATTCAGTGCAAGTAAATGATGAAGTCACATCTTAATTGAATGCAGAATGCTGCCCTTGACCCACTACGTCGTGGAAATCGCTCATCACCTAAAACGACACCCGCCAAATGCAATGGAAGGCAACAGGTTCCCATAACACATTAAAAACACCCAGGGAGGCACTATGGCAGAGGTAAAGGAAAATCCCCCGATCAATAGCGCATCGCGCTGCAGGCAGATCCGGTTACGGCTAATGCAAGGGGCTCGTAGGCGTAAGATTGCTTGCCGCTGTGAAACGCAGGGGCGGGACCTCCCTGTCAGAAAAAGCAGCGCGGCTCAAAGCAAGTTTCCTCCCTGGTGTGGAGCTGCTCCTGTCTCCCCACCGGTTAGGCCTCCGCACCTCCATTACATTACATTCACTTGGCAGACGTTTTTATCTAAAGCGTTAGTTGAGACAACTAGGCTACAAAAAGCTCCGATAAGGTACAGTTCTGTCATGAGATAACCGCTATCCATAGACATGAACATTGAGTCTAGTTCAATAGTCAGCTATGGCTAAGTCTTAAGGCTATATCAGTAAGACAAGAAATGCAATGGATGCGTGAGCAGGAGAAAATAAATTACAGGCTGTGACACCCTCATCCTCGACAGCCATCCTACCAAGAGACGAGGGGCACCAGGTTTGATGTTCCCACCAAATTACTGAAACCACCAGGGTCATAGATGAGCAAAAGAAATAAAGACAGAAGAGCTTAGCTTAGGCACAATGCTAAGGCTGCATATGGAGGCAAACTGAAAGAAGAGACTCACCCGCGGATGTTCTGTGGTTTTCCTAGTCTAAAAAGGGATTTTAATAACTGATATTCTATGGTCGTCCAAGACTAAAAGAGGAGAATCGCCAATGATATTCTATGGACACACGGCAGAGCAGAAATAAAAACAATACTTTAAACCTCATGTCGTGTTGAAATTTTATGACATCCTTTATGTTTGTGGTCAAACTGACCCCAAAAGTTTAAACTGACACAAAACTATTGTAATAGAAAATTTAGAAAAAACACTGAAAAAACACTGTGTCACATTTTTGTGTCTCCCAATTGACTGGCCTTCTATCCCTAAATATCCCACAATCGCCCACAAAAATAGAGAGAGTTAAAAAATGAAAAAGATGTATTTTCTTACATTTTATACAGCTTCCCCACACAACACCTTTGTATGCAAATTTGGTACAGGACTTATGAAAACATAACATTATGTTTATTTTGTGTTTCCAATTTAATCCCAATAAATCAGGAAAAGTCATCTAGTGTCAAGATTTTAAAAATAAGGTTAACTGGACAAACACTGAATCGGGTCAAATTGACCCAGAACATAGTACGCGCACACCAGTGGCGGCTCCTGAGCTGAAAATTGGGGAGGCAGAAAACTTCCCTTTAAACTGATTATTGGTCTTAATCATTTTTCAATCAGTTTCCTTGATTAACAATAGGCTACATCAGCGTTTAATTCACCAATTACTCAATGCCATCAAATGTAGCCAGTTCTCCTCAATTAGGCTATTAGGCAAGTAATAAAATTATTTTAACTTGCATCGCAAAATTGTGCACATTTTAATCAACATTATAATTGTGGATACATGTGCTCTTCGTTCTCCGCACTCTTAATTCCGAAAATATCCATGGAAATTAAACGATCTTAAAGCTCAGCTTTTGTTAGATAATTTTTTTAATTATTTAAAAAAAATTATCTAACAAAAGATGAGGTTGTGCTAAACCTGCAATAAAAAAGAATCTAACAAAAGCTGAGCTTTCAGATCGTTTAATTTCCATGAATATTTTCGTAATTAAGAGTGCGGAGAACGAAGAGCACATGTATCCACAATTATAATGTTGATTAAAATGTGCACAATTATGCGATGCAAGTGAAAATAATTTTATTACTTGCCTAATAGCCTCATTGAGAAGAACTGGCTACATTTGATGGCATTGAGTAATTGGTGAATTAAACGCTGATGTAGCCTATTGTTAATCAAGGAAACTGATTGAAAAATGATTAAGACCAATAATCAGTTTAAAGGGAAGTTTTCTGCCTCCCCAATTTTCAGCTCAGGAGCCGCCACTGGCGCACACGCTGAGGAGAACTGAGTGTAGTCAGAGGTGTCGAAAATGTAAAAAAATGTGTGGTCTGCGTTACATGTTCGATGCACGTATAAAACATGTGTGGAGCAGCTGAGGTCTAAAAAAAGGCTGCAGGTTATAGTATGCGAACATAGGTAGGTGTTTCCTGGCAACAAAGGATGTTCTGAAACGAGCCCTGATCCACCGTCTTGAATCCCCGCCCCCCACCTCCAAGGCCGAGGTATTGCAATTTGCTGACCTATCATTAGCGGGGCGGGATGGATTTGTGGGAGGGGCAGGGGTAATTGAGACAGATGAGACATCCCACCCCTGGAGCCGCTGCAGGGAAATGAGGAGAATAAACAGATCTATCTGCGTTACTCTCTCACATCTCATTCCTCAACGAGACATTTCTCCCCCCCCTGATCCAGACCGCCTCACACACGAGCACCTTCAAATGTGCGCGTGCCCCCCAGAGGCACCACCCCCTCTTGCACCACCCCCTCCTGCCACCAAGAACAAACACACAACCAGCACACATGCATGAATGGAAGAAGCACAATACACCCATTGACTCCGGTCACCTATTGCCTCCAAGGTCAAAGAAATGGAAAGAGTGGGGCGGACACAGAGGGTGGGGGGGCCGTCCCAAAGGCGGAACCAGCTAATTTTCCCTCCACCTCATTTCTGGTCACGCCATGTTTGGACAAAGAGAGATACGAAGTTCATCAAATTCCACAATGTTTTCAATGGTTAAACTCTCAGGCAGAACAAAGACCGCTGGACTCTGTCATAACATTTGATTAGCAGGCACTTTATCGGATAAGTACCGTGAAATTGCTGTTTGATTAGTGAGTCATGCGTGACAGAGTCTTGGCTGTGGACCCTGATACTTTCTGAAGCTGTGATACTAGTCAAGCTCTCTTGATCAGAGAGATGAAATGTGGACATCGAATTAAAAAACAAATATATAAAGTATATACAAATATACAGATCCTTTCCAAAAAATTAGAATATCATGGAAAAGTTGTTTTTTTTTCCATAATTCCATTCAAAAAGTGAAACTTTCATAGATTATAGATTCATTACACACAAAGTGAAATATTTCTAGCCTTTATTTGTTTCATTTTTCATAATTTTGGCTTACAGCTCCAGAAAATCCCCAAAACAGTATTTAAAGAAATTAGAATAGTGTGTCGAAAATCTGCATTTACTTCAGTTATTTCAGAGAATGAGTGGAGTGGCTTGACTCGCGGAATCCGACAGTTGTAGCCCATGTCCCAGATACGTCTGTATGTGGTGGTTTTTGAAGCACTGACTCCAGCCTCAGTCCACTCCCTCTGCATCTCCGCCAAATTTTGGAATTGTCTTTGCTTGACAATCCGCTGAAGCCTACGGTCATCTCTTTTGCTTGTGCACCTTCTCCTGCCACATTTTTCCCTTCCACTAAACTTTCTATTGATGTGCTTGGACACTGCACTCTGTGAACAGCCAGCCTCCTTAGCGATGACCTTTTGCGGCTTACCCATCTTCTGCAGGGTGTCAATGATGGTCTTCTGGCCAATTGTCAAGTCTGCAGTCTTCCCCATACTGAACCAAACTGAGATAAACTTTGCAGGTGTTTTGAGTAAATTAGGTGATAGTGTGACACTCAGTCTAAAACATTCATTCTCTGAAATAACTGAAGTAAATGCTGATTTTCGACACACTATTCTAATTTCTTGAAATACTGTTTTGGGGGTTTTCTGGAGCTGTAAGCCAAAATTATGAAAAATGAAACAAATAAAGGCTAGACATATTTCACTTTGTGTGTAATGAATCTATAATCTATGAAAGTTTCACTTTTTGAATGGAATTATGGAAGAAAAAAAAACTTTTCCATGATATTCTAATTTTTTGGAAAGGATCTGTATATATAAAATGTAAGTTGAGCACTGTGCCCAGAGAAAATTCCCAGAGTAGCAGGATTTCACCTATTTTACAGATTGGACCGTAATGCCAGCGGTAATACCCTATCATTCAACACATTCAACATGTGTCCAATGATAAAGTGCTGTATAAATGAGAAACGGGGCAATGACCTCATTTCTATTATATCAGGGTCATAGCTGAACCCCACGGTGTAGAATGGTATGATAGAGTCGGCAGTATTTCCCCCGACCAGATTAATTGAAGCCACGGTCGTGAACAGGCAGGAAGTTAATTCACGGACAGAGCCTTGGAGAAGAATTTTAATTAAGGCCAACTGACACTTTAAGAAAATACGGAGCTTTCATGCCCTCTGTCTTTCATCATTGCCAACAGACACAAAAAAATCCAAAGTGAAAGGGCTTTTCGCTTTCCATGCATTTTGACGATACACAACAGACGACACCTAAATCAAAAGCCTTAATTTTACATAACGAGGTCTGGAATGGACAGTGGAAAATGGGCATGGTAAAGTTTACAAGATGAATCAGCACATATTGCTTTGCAACAAAGCCCAGTCTGTTCACTTAACAAGTGTATATTCCAACCGTACTCTGTATACTGCATTATGCACTGGATGTATCAGCTACAAGGGTATTGGCTTTTGTACATAATATACAGCTACTATTTTTGTCCGTGCTGTCATCTTTTTTTTTCCCAAAAGAGACAAAGCTTCCCCTTAGGGACAGTGACAAATTCTGTTCTGTTCTGTTTTGTATTCTATACACAACCCTCATTCTCCCCCTGTGGGCTGCTATAGATTTTTCTAAATTGCTTTTTCAATATGATTGACAAATGATAAGATAATGTTCTATGTGTGCACGCTTTTGACTTTTATTTATTTAAAATCTTTTTGACAAGCTTGACAGCGGGCTTGGATAGAGGCAGCGGGATGCCCCGGAGGCTCTGCCAGGGGCCCTACCGCACACCCCCCCCACCTGTCATAGCAGGGTGGCGGAACGTGGAGAGAGTTTCAGTCTCAATCTCCCGCATTCGCATAATCAAGCCTCTCAGACGTGCGGTGACGGGCACTGAAAGATTACTTTCAACTGCCGCGCGCTCGGCACTGACAGAGCCAAGACAGGTTAGAGGTCTAACGCACAACACAAATAACCTCGCTCGACACTATCTGGCCGACTGCCAATAAATGACATTTGTTTAGCAGACAATCTTACCCACGGTGACTTACAGTGTAGGAGCTCATAAGAGCACACGCCTGATTTATATAGGCAATAGTGCCAGACATGTGGCTAAGAACATTCCCACACCAGTGTGCCAAAAGATAGACCATCCTTTCAAAATTATAAGCACTATTTTGCTTGTTTTAACACAAATGTCAGTCTCTTTAACACTTTTTGAATACATTTCACACAATTCTCCTGTTTTAGGCACAATTTAAAAAAAGTATATCTCTTGTTTTCACATGAAAAACACTATTACAGTAAAAACTATAAACTCACTTATCAATTAACACACACATTCTTCACAGGTAAAACACTAGTTTATTTAATTATTCAGTCAGCAATCGGAGCTTCAGCACAACTAAAAGGGGAAAATGTGAGCTCTCTCGTATGTGGAGAACAATGGCTGACGAACATTTAGAAATGAGAATAGGTAGATCTGCTCTATTGTTATTTGCTGTAACATATCAATACTCAATACTGATTCATGTACTACAGACTGTAGAGTACCTAATGTATACTACTACAAGGGGACCACAGTATGGACAGCACAGTGTGCATAAGCTAAGCTGGCAGTATCTCCTGTGTGCATACCGAAGCCACCCCTACATGGAGTAAATACGAGAGAGCCTGTCCCCTCTGCAGCTGAGAGTAGCTTATCTTACCAGCCTTAAAGAGGACCTGAAACACGGGGGAAATATGCCTTTCACAGTGCTGAAGAAAAGAGCTCCACACACACTCACTCAGACACACACACACGCACACAAACACACACATATACACACACACACACACACACACACACACACACACACACACACACACACACACACACACAAGATAGACCAGAGCAGCTCACACTGAGATGTAGCCTGAAGAGGTGGGTCTTCAGTCACGCATGTAACAACAAAGACTTCATCAGAAGCAAAAACCACCACTTCATCTTGCCGATTTTCAATGGGAATTTGGTTGCTCCACACACACCATTCCATAATGCCTGCTGTATTCTGTTAGTGACATGAGGCTTTCAGGACCAGGGACAGCGCCACAGAGTCTGTCCCGACAGAAGCATCCTCTGGGGGGGGGGGGAGGGGGGTCTGTTAAAGGACTACAACTGTGAAAGGTCATGCTAAGGTTTGTTGAGGTGTGGTATAGTTGTGTAGGTGATGTGCTATGAGTGTGTTGGATGTGTGTTGTGAGTGCGCTGCAGGTGTGTTGAAGGTATGTTTGACGTATGTTAAGGGTTTGCTTTGGGATACAGGACTTGAGTTCTCAATGGCTTGCTCATGTGAACCAGTCAAAGCATTTTACCCCCCAATAGGGAGCCAAGCCTTCTAATTGCTTCATTTGTGTCAGTGAAGAGCACACGGTAGCTCCACCCATGTAAGATGGAACCTCCCCCTTCTGTCATTGGGGGATTCGGTTGAGTTTCAAGGAAGAATGAATGAAGGCTGGTGGAGCTGCCAGACGGATGTGAGCGGACTTCACTAGGACGGCGGGGGGGGCGGGGACGAATCCGTCTTCCACCTGTGGTTTCGCACAGGAGCAGCTGTCAGCGGCTGTCAGTTCCGTCGGAGGAGAGAATCGCTCAGATCACTCCGGTCTCCGGCTCTAAAAATAGCAGCGCCGCGGGCGCAGGCAGTGAGGGGGGGGGAGTCGAGTCGGTGGGGGGGTTTGGGGGTTGGGAGCTGCCGTGCCACCAAAGAACCGGGCCCTGGGATTTATTCCTTTACTCTCACTCTAAAAATAACCGCGCATTTTTTATTTATTTTTTTACTGCCGGCACAATCAAATCTGCTCTCTTCCGTCGGGGTTGCTGACAGCTGAGGGGTGGAGGGGAGGCGTGGGGGGTTGTGGGGGGGTTGTGTTAGGTACTCTTGAGGCCTCCTTATCTTCTGCCGCACTTTCTGGATGCTGCACGTTACTCACGTGTGTTCCGTGTGTGTGTGTCTGTCCCCTGCGTGTCAGAATGCGTGTGACCGTTTGCCTATACGCGTGTACGGCACGTGCGCGTGCAGCTGTGGGTGTTAGCGTATGCTTTGGTGGTGTAATTGTAAATGGCTGTTTGTGTTTGTGTGTGTGTGTGCGTGCGCGTGTGTGTAAGTGCATATATACAGTACGTCTTGCAGACTTATTTGACTCCAGACAGTTTCTTCTACCCTGCCTCGCTTGGAAATATATCTCCTATATTTCAGTTTTACTAAGACAGTCACGTTAGCCTTTGGACTGGAATACGAATAACACTCATATAGTCTTCGCTCGTCTTCGCTCTTCATCATTAGTATCGCTGCCGACCGAACCAGCTGTCAGGAGGGGGCCCCGGCAATGCTCGAAACATTATTATTTTATACCATGTTCGCTTCATCTGTGCGCCAGTACAAAGGCAGAGAGCAAAAGGATTGAGAAGCTAAAAAGAACAGAAATGTAAAAAAAAGATGAAAGGCGAGAGAAGGACAGGAGTTCCGCCGCACGGGAGATGGCGCAGAGAGGGCGCAGAGACGGCGCAGAGACGGCGCAGAGACGGCGCAGAGACGGCGCAGAGACGGCGCAGAGAGGGCTTGCATAGTAATGCCGGCCTTCGCTTTTTTGATATCGCAATGCGAGGCTGATTTTAGAATCTGAGTTAGTCTGTCTTGAAAGGCAAGGTCTCTTTCCCAAACACACACACACACACACACACACACACACACACAAATTACAAACACACACAAGTAAAATTGCACACATATACACAGCTCGTGAACTAGAAGAGTAAGCAAAAACGAATAATAGGGTATTGTACCTGCGCCAATATCAATGGCCAGTATGCAACATGGAACGCACGGCATACAGCCAGCCTCCTGCAGGAGGAATGCAGCGTCTCTTCCGCAAGAAAACCAATCAACTCCCGCTTAGGTTTATGGACGTGAGAAACGCTAGGTGCCCCTTCCGGAACGTTCTGAAAATATTCATCGGCGTTCAGACCTGGTGTCTGAGAAGACTGACATATGGGTAACGGCAGCAGTGTGCCGCTCAAAGCACTGCTTTGACATGGGGTGAAGACGATCGCTTGGTAACATTTGCCTTCGTGTTTGCGTATGCTAAATTAGCCTTTTGTTCACTACTTTAAATGCATGTGTGTGTATACTGTATGTGTATGTACATATTATGCACACACACACACACACACACACACACAGTGGATGTTCCTGAAGCACAGAAGCTCTAATGCCACATGGTGGCAGTGGTGTCCTTGCGTGGAGTTCATCTTTCCCGGCAGGCGTCTCGCAGTCAGAGAATCATCAACGATCGTTTCACTTCTGCTGTTTCTGAATTCAAACAATCACTTATCATCCCAGTCAAAACAGACGTAACGTTTCCTATGCTTTTACATTGTCATTACAGTCACTCAGTCACTCCATATCTGACTTGACTTGACTGCAATATCTATGATTTCTTTTTTTTTGGGGGGGGGGGGGGTGGTGGAGGCTGTAATTCAAATGAAATTTTGGCAATCCCCACAAGCTTGTTAGAGTGAGCTCTTACCCTGACCCAGCATCACAGTATTATTGAAATGCAGGGGAGACTGACTGTAGCGTGCATGCATGAAAAGAGGTAATACATAAAACGGGTCTACATTTGGCATGGAGGGAATTAGCTCACAGACATTCCACACACCCACAAGCAGCAATGATACAGCCCCTTCTCAAACGCGCTTCATTTCACATACTTTCTGTTTTGTTCTGGAACGGTCACTAGTGCCACACCATATGCTCAGTACCAATGTTATACATTTTTACTTAAATACAGTATAATTGACAATTGCACAATTTTTTCAATGGTTTGCTTTTACAATTTTACAGAAGGATGCACAGTAGGAGTAAGTAAAGCCAGTGGGATTAAGGCAGCACCTGTCTGCATATGCAATAAAACAGGGCATTCAAATATCCAAACAAGTAATTACAGAATGTAAGCTGTGCGGAGGGTCTTTGAACGAGACCCTCGTTTTATTGCAGGAAATAGTGCCCTCTGCTGGTCTGAACGTGCAGGAACAACGGCACTTCTATTCTGCAAAGGGCTGCGGTCACCTTGTTGTTATAAATGGTCTGACCTGTGTGCATTGGGAGAGTGAGACATGCACAGTTCATACGATATGCAGTCAGTGGCACAATAAACAAGGCTATTTTCTTTGTTGTTCCTGGTCACTGAGCCTAGTAAATAGTGGGAAAAGGTTTCGCAAGGAGGAGACGCCCGTGTGGTGGGGGGTGAAGGCTTTGCGATTGTATACCGGATCAGTTCAGCATCCCCTCCAGCAGAGGGCGCTGTGTGCATAAAAATGACACTCAGTTTGAGACAGTCTCGCTCTGGAGGGCAGTGTGGCCAACCTGTACGATTGCCCTCGGTAAACAGAAACGGGACACAATGGACAAACAATTGAGGGATTGCTCATGATTTTATAACCCCTCTCCACATGTACACACACACACACACACACGTGCGCGCACAGTTTCTGTGGCTGTGAACAGGCGGTGTTGGGGGGGAGGAGTGTCGAGTGCGCTGTCATCGATGTGATCACACTCAGCCCTGCCTTTGCTTTCCGCCGGAGAGAGTGCGCGCCGCACTCAGCACATGTCGAGTGTGAAACGGCGGTAAAGACGGCTTTCGGAGCCAAGATGGTCGATCTACATGCAAATGCTTCCTCGGCTTCTCCAGAAGAATAGGATTACAGGGTCCTGTCCAGTTAGATTTACTGCAGGACATCATGAATAACACATACAGCTGCCATAGATCAGGACTGCTTCTGATCTCCTTACAGTTCCCTGCATTATAAATAACCACAGCCATAACTAAATAACTAACAGATACGCTCACCTGTACATACACACAAGCAAGGTAGACACACAGACGCATGCACACACACACACACAGACATACAGAGACACACACAGACGCATGCACGGACACTCACACAGACATACAGAGACACACACAGAAGCACACACACAGACGCATGCATGCACGCACGCACACACAGACATACAGAGACACACACAGACGCATGCACGGACACTCACACAGACATACAGAGACACACACAGAAGCACACACACAGACGCATGCATGCACGCACGCACACATAGACATACAGAGACATACAGAGACACACACAGACGCACGCACGCACACACACACACACGCCGTCACGCACACACACACACACCCTCACGCACACACCCATACACACATATGGGTGGAAACTCAAATTAGCAACAGTATGCTGGCTGCTACATCGAGCGTGCAGTTGGGAGAATGTACTGTGATGGGGGCGAAAGCTGACCGCTCCCCGTCGACGCGTACTCACAGTCAGAGCCCGCCACTCCAGAGCCTGCCCCGCGACAGCTACAGGCTGAGCGTCTGCGAAGGACCCTTCTCTCTCCCCTTCCCTGTCGGCAAGCTGCAGGCCTGTCATTGTTCCTCCTGCCGCGCGGACGATTGAAGCTCCACCAGATAACGCTCTTATCTGGGCCTCTCTGTCACTCCCCGAGGATAGCTGCCCCTGTCTCCCCCTGTTTCCATCAAACGGAAACCTGCGCCTGCCTCCCCCACCGTTACCGTGAAACGGCTCAGGAGTAAACCAACCTTCCTCTCAAAGGCTTGGGGCGTGGTGGAGCGTGTGCATCTGTGAATAAAGCTAGTGTCAATTGGCCAGAGGTGGGAGGAGGAGGAGGGGTGGGGTGGTGGCAGGGATCGTCTGCCTTGTTTGCTGGATGTGTTGAGTCGAGCCACCCCCCCACCAATGCCCCGGCGCCTGGGGTCTCAATGCCAGACAATTACCTCTCCATCACCACGGCTTCTACAGCAGGGGGAGGTGATTCTAGCCACAGAGCAGGGGTGTCCAAACTTATCCGAAAAGCGGCAGTGCGGGTCCAGCACTATGACACCTGATTCAACTAATTGACTAATCATGGTCTTCAATAAAGACCAATAATAGAATCAGGTGTAAAACGGGGTATTCGAGCTAAAACAAAAACCTGCACCCATGCCGGCCCTGTTCAGGATAAGATTGGACACCCCTGGCTTAAAGAGACAGACTCCCGTACTGCAGGTCCTCGACTGACCTTAGGAAATAGGAACTGATTTATGCCTAGGAGGTGAGTAAACAACCTCAATAAAACAAGTTCAATTATGCCGCAGGAGGAAAAAAAAGAAAACGGCAGACCTGCTCGCTCTCAGTGACTGGAGCTGGCCTTATGAGAACGTGAAAAGGGCTACGTGTGAACGTGGTCGCTTGATCCCCTGATCTTCTCGGAATATCACCTGGGTTTGTGCGCACATCTTATCTGTTGCCGCTAATGAGCGGAACGGCCCTGTCCATTCTATATCTAATCTCCCGACACCTCCCCCCCCCCCCCCCACCCCCCACCCCCTACTCAGAGAATAGCCGGCAGTGTGTTCCTTAGAGGTCGCGAATGAATAAACATCGAATCAATCGCCATCCCAGAGTCTTACACCACTCTTCATCTTGCAAAATTGTCATTAGTGTCCAAATATCAGTCGGGACGTTATTTTTTTCAACCCGCGGGCTTTGCCTTCCATAAAAACGTCCAATGATTGACAAAGGTGAAGAACGCCGTGTCTTTTCGTGTGTGTTCTTACATTGGGCCTGTCCCCAGGAGAGGTGTGTTCAGCAGTATGCACGGATCAAAGGGACAGTTCTTTATCCATTATTTAAATGGCGGGAGCTTGACAGGCTTGGGTTTGTTTTAATAATATCTTGGGTGTACTTGGGGAGAGCGGTGCGTGGTGTGATAAAGTGGAGGGGAGAGGGGGAGAAAAAGAGACAGAGAGAAATAGTGAGAGAAAGAGAAAAAAATACAGAGATAGAGAGACAGAAAGAGATAGAGGGACAGAGAGAGATAATGACAGAGAGGCAGAAAAAGAAAGAGACAGAGGGAGAGAGAAACAGAAAGAGATGGAGACAGAAAGATAATGACAGAGAGAAAGACAGGGAGCGAGAAAGTGACAGAGAGAGATAGCAGGATCACAATATTTGGGGATATTGGAAAAGCAGGCGTTTGCCACAGGGTGGGGGTGAGAAAAACCCAACCAGAGACTTCCAAAGAAGACGACTGAAGGACTTTTGGGTGGCGAGTCATGGGCGTGCTCTGCATGCAGACGGGACAGATCAATAGCGGCTCTACGGCGGAGAACCGGCGGCTCCCCCGAGCCCGCGTGGGCCCGTTTCGCACAGAAGGTGAGTCCGGCGACGGAAGAGACGGCTTTCTTCAGTCAGTCTCTTTCAGGTGTTCCTCTCATCCACAACAAAGATAGCATCGGCCAAAGAGACAACCCTGCAACCGCACATCTAATAATACCCTCCGAATAAGCCGCCGTCGCGGCAGACACAGCGAGAGCACTTCTGTCGGCGAATAATACGGTTGCAGGTTAAAATATGCAAGAGGTGTTGCGTTTGTGAAGTGTTCTAGGTGACTCCAGGCCTGAATAGAATACAAACTGCCATCACAAACCAAGGCCTGGAGACGCCTTTTACCCAGTGCAGTGAAGACGCCTTCCTCAAACCCTTCCCATACCCACACACGTGGAGATGAAACTGCGATAGAGGGCCCTCTCTTCTGCTTGTCTCTATGTGTATACATAAATAAACCCACATGCACATATTTAGCATGTCTTATAATGATAAAAATAATATCTTTATTTGTATAACACTTTTCGAGCATTACAGAGATTATTATTAAGCATTATGGTATAAAAAAAGAGCAAATATTTAGTGAAAAAAAACACAGTGAAAAATGTTAAAGAGCAAATATTTAGTGAAAAAAAACACAGTGAAAAATGTTTACACAAAGATAAGAACACAATGATATATAATATACAGTGGGGGCGGGAAAGTATTCGGGCAGTGGACACAATGTTGTTTTGGCTCTGTACTCCAGAACATTATATTCGAAATGGAACAGTGACCATGAGGTTTAAAGAGCAGTTTTTACATCCATATCGGGTGAAACCGTGTAGCAATTGTAGCCCTTTTTATACACAGTCACCCCCATTTTAGGGGACAAAAGTAAGTGGACGAAATTAACACTAGCTTAAATAAAACTCATCATATTTAATATTTGGTTGCATATCCTTTGCATGGCATTACCTTCCTGATGTCTGTGACCCAAAAAACATCAAAAGATTTCTTGATATCTTATTTTTTTCTGGTGCTCTGACAAGTACTACTATCTCTCTGCATTTAAATGGATCTCTATGGGAATTGGGGGGGGGGGGGGGGGTAGATTAAGCTGTAAATTATGCTGGATGATTTTAAGGGTTGTTTCTCTCCTGACTCATTTTCCTATTGAACTCTATGGAAAAAATAAGTCTTAAAAGTTATCAACAACCCTTGAAGTCATCCATCCTTATATACTGCATATCTGGCACCAGAGTGATGGTTTGAGGGCTTGTTTCATACCCCAGACCCTTGATGACTTACAGCCATTTAGCCATGTAATCCATACTGTTTCCAGCGTAATTTACAGCTTAATCTAGCCCCACCCCCCTCCCCCCCCCAAATTCCCATAGAGATCCATTTCGAATGCAGAGTGTTAACTGGAGAAAATGATCAGACATCCAGTTTTGCACATCTGCGAGGCAATCTTGCAATACCATAAATTTGCTGAAATAATTTGGTTTGACTGACAGATTACACCTGAGTGTCATCGGCATAACAATGAAATTATATGTTATGCTGATGAATAATTTGACCCAAGGGTAACATGTATAATTCGAGAACAAGATAGGCCCAAGAACTGAGTCTTGGGGAACACCACACATAATTGTTGTATGAGGAGGACACATTGATCACCGATAGAGACAGAGAACTTTCTATTTGAGAGATAAGAAATGAACCAATCCAGGCACAGTCCCAGAGATTCAAACCCAGTCTATCAATTAAAATGAAGTGAAATGGTGTTGAAAAGGCAGAGGCTTAAATCTAAATGTACCAGAATGGAGCATTCAGTTGAGTCTGCGTTAAGTAGTAGGTCATTGGTCACCATAAGAAGTGCAGTTTCAGTGCAGGTGCTGTCGAAAGCCAGACTGGAATTTTTTAAAAAATATTGTTATTTTCTATTGCTGTTAACAGTTGCTCAGATACGGCTTTCTCTAATATTTTAGAAATAAAAGGAAGCTTTGAAATATGTCTATAGGTTATCTAATAGAGCCATCAAGGTTAGGCTTCTTAGAAGGGGTTGGGACAATAGCGGATTTAAAATAATCAGAAAAACACATTCAGTGCTGAGAGAGCAATTCAAGGGTGGATAGCAAGTTGGGACTAATATTCCCCAATAACTTCTTTAAAAAGTCTAGTGGGTATGATGTCTCGGGGACTGGAGGAGGGTTTCACGTTAGATCTGTAAATTTGCCTGCTATTTTATTTACAGCTTTGGAAAAAAATAACTTAATAAAAGTCCTTTTGAAAACCCCCTCTCTCTCTTCTTATTCTGTCTGTCTGTCTGTCTCTCTCTCTCTCTCTCTCTCTCTCTCTCTCTCTCTCACTGTTCTTATTCCCTCCACCTTCCTGTCCCTGTTCATATGTCTCCCACTCTTATCGTCTGTCTGTTTGTCTGTCTGTCTGTCTCTCTCTCTCTCTTTCTTTCTCTCTCTCTCTCTCTAATGTCCTCCCTGCCCCGGCCCTGCAAGTGTCCTGCCGAAGGTCAACGGCAATGTGCATGAGGTCATCATGACCCGGTTTTGCCTTCCCATCATGCCTGGCTGCTTGACTGCGAGGGACAAGAGGAAAGCCCCTGTAGGGAATGGATGAGTGTTTTAGCAGCAGCGCAGGGCCGGCGCGGGGGGGTGGGGCAAAGCTGGAAGCCGTGGGCCGTGAGAGAGGCCTCCAGGCAGCTGAAGGTCTCCTTCCCTCAGCCTCTCCATTTCATTGTTGGCAAACAGAAAATGGCAAACAGCACACTGTTCCAAATGTCGGGAGAAGCCGAGAAATAACCGAGAGACTATCCTGGCTGGCGGAAGCACACGCTCGGCAAATACCAGCCATGAGCGATGGCCATTCCGAGAGGAAATGCTTGATGTCTGATCAGCTGTTGAAAATAACCGCCAAATTGGTCTGGTGGCTGCACTCAGGATTCCAGCTAGCATGGCATTTTAATGAAGAAAATCTCAACTAGAGATATCTCAGGAGCCTGTAGTCTGTTTCATTATCTGTTAGCAATTCTGTAAACTGATGGGTCTATGACTCCATTTCTTGTTGGCGTTACTCCACAGGCTATAAAAACTACAAGGTAGAATTGCTGTCAAAGAGTTATCTTTTCAGTTTCCAAAGTGTACTGTTACAATGTAATGTAATGTTGATGTCATCCTAACAAATAGACCACATAACAATTTTTCTAGCGGTGTCTTCCCGCTTGACATCAGTGATCATTGCCCTGTTGCCTGCATTAGGGATAAAAAAACGAGGTAAAGCTCCATGCCGGGTCAAGAATAGATCAAACCCCTGGTTTTCAAATGATTTAGCTAATGAATTGCGTAACAGAGATAAGGCATGGCAACAAGCCAGAGAAACAGATTCACTATCTGATTGGCAGTATTTTAGACAGCTGAGAAATAAATGTTCTGTCTCAATAAGGAAAGCAAAGTCTAATTATTATATTACCTCATTAACCGATAGTGAAGGCAATCCCGCAAAATTTTGGAAAATAGTGAAGTCATTGAAACATAGCCCTGCCCCATCTTTGCCCCAATATATCTATTCTGATGACGGTCCTATTTTTGACAAACAAGAAACTGGGGCGATGTCTTTAATCATCATTTCATAGCGGCAGGAAATATTTTTGAGAATTCAAACCATGCTGCTGTATTAAATGAACAGACTGATTGTAGTAGCCGGCCTTTTTCTTGCCTTTCAGAAACTGGAGCTCTCTTCTCTTTTAGGATATTTACAGAAGATGAGATATTAAATGCATTATTTGCTATAAATGTAAATAAAATCCATGGGGGAGGATCAATTAGACCCTAGTATTTTACGACTTGCTGCTCCACTGATTGTAAATCTGGTAGCAAATATTTTAATTTTATCACTTATTACTGGGACTATTCCCAAGGTATTGGAAATCTGAACATGTTCTGCCACTGTTCAAAGGGGGTGTGCATACAAGTAAATAATTATCGACCAATCTCCAAACTGTCTTGTTTAGCTAAAGTGCTGGAGTCATTGGTTAAATCAGCAACTGCGCACTTTCTTATTCATAAATGACATTCTAAACCCGTTTCAATTTGGTTTTAGACCTGCTGCCTTTGATACGGTCGACCACACAATCTTATTAGACAGATTATCCTCCATTGGTCTAGATGATAATGCCTGAAATTGGGTTCCGTGATTACCTGACTAATAGGACTCAGGCTGTGGTAACAGATGAGGTGAGGTCACCCTGCCTGGTGGTCAATAACGGGGTACCACAGGGGTCTATTCTGGGCCCTTTATTGTTCACAATTTATATAAACAATATTGCTACGAAAATAGAGAACTGTAATATTAATTTCTATGCTGACGATACAGTCACTTCATTCCTCAGCGCCCACTAGCAGACAAGCTTTTTTATACTTGCAGGATGCTTTTGGACACTATGCAAAGGGCACTGGCCAGTCTTAAATTAGTCCTGAATGCCAGGTAAAACTAAGTTTATGATCTTTTCTATACAGAACATTGACCCCACTGATGCACAATTGTCTACTTTGAACAATGTTGAGATTGAACGTGTCCATAAATACATGTATTTAGGTATCTGGTTAGACTATGGTTTGTCCCTTTAGGTCACATGTTACAAATTTGGCAAACAAGCTTAAACCCAAAATTTGGCTTCCTTTATAGGAATAAGTCTTGTCTCTCTATGGGCCAATAGAAAAAGGATTGTGCAGGCGACAATATTGTCAGTTATCGACTATGAGTGATACACTTTATATGCATGCCTCAGCCTCTGTTTTGAAGGCCATTGAATGCCCATTTATCATAGTGCTCTGCGATTTATTACGGGTGCTGGGTTCCGAACTCATCATTGTACCCTGTATCATACTGTTGGTTTGGTTCTCTCTAGATCTACGGAGGAAGCTGCATTATTATATTATTTATTTACAAAGCTTTACTTGCTAAGCTCCCTCTGTATGTATACCAGTCTTTTATCATTTAACTTCTCAAACTATGCCACTAGATCTCAGGATTGTATCACCCCTAAAAACACCCAGATATAAGGACTGAATGGAGGCAAAGCTGCTTTTAGTGTTTCATCACCCCTGATATGGAATGAATTCCAAGATGCAACTAAATTATCTTCTCTGGTGTCTTATAAGATTTTTAAAGAGCTAGTTGGTTGAAATATGGGGAAACAAAGAGCATTTGTAATTGTTCTTGAAATGTTTGTATGTGTATGTATGTTATGTATGTATGTTTTATGTGTTTATG
>CM056379.1:91266049-91356346 GCA_029718625.1 Synaphobranchus kaupii | reverse complement strand
GAAAGAAGGAGAGAGGGGAGGAGAAGAGGAAAAGAACAGTGAGAAAAAGAGAGTGAGACGGGCTAAAAGGAGATCAGACAGAAAGGGGGATGTGGAGGGAGAAACGGGGTGGAGGGGAGGGGCGTATGTGTCTGGGTGTCACTCGCACAGTAGGGGGGGGGGGGGGGGGGGAGGAAATAATGGAGGGGAAGGAGGCGAGAGGAGGGGGCAGACGGAGACCGCGGAAGTGCAGACTCGTCGATATCGCCGTTAGCGGCAGGACACGGCTGCATTCTGACGAGTGCCCGTGATTTAAGACGAGGCTGTCCGCCTCGCCAACTCATTTCACCTGGAATAAATCCAGAACTTTAAATCACACTTGTTGAAGTGTGTGTGTGTGCCTTCAAAGGTTGTGCTAGCTAATACAAGTGAATGTCACACCCTCTGTCCTCTCCACCCATTTCCTTGGCAATGCTTGTTATTCTATTATGGCAATAATAGAGGGCTGCATTGGCTGCCAGATTGTACAATGGCATTCATATGAGGGAATCACCTGTTGGTAGAGGAACTATACAACACTGTATACTAGGCCAAGAGAATCTTCTCCGTTTTCCTTTTTCCAACTACAGGTGAAAATCAAAGAGTTAAATCATTTACCCTTATGGTACCCTTTGTTTTACTTATTTTAGTGACATTGTAATAATTACTGGCAAGCCCATAACATGTGGCTAATAATGTATGAATAAGATGACATCATTGTTAGATTATTTGCCTCTCTAATGTTAATTAATGCAGAAGGTCTTATTTTTCTTGCCCGCACTTTTCTTGGGATTGCGGCCCCCATTCCGGTAAAAAAAAAAATACTCTAATAATTTCATCGTATTGCTTGTATTTTCACCTGAACAAAAATGTGTCCATCAAGGATCGGTGTGATTTGAACACAAGAAGAGTTCAGGTAGGTTTTCATGTCTGGCCATTGGAATGACGACAGACGCCTTGACCTGACTATAGACATCACATCATGTGATTGTGAATATGAAAGACTATGGAATGCTAGAGGTAGTGCAGTGTACATATGTTGAATTGTATGATTTAGCCACGCCCAGCCTGCATGGGGGCAATCACTAGGAACAATCTGGTGCCAGTGTTCTCACATATCAGATCTTGAAATGAGTCAAACTGTCTCACCTGTAGAGGCAGCTGTATCTTCAGAATAAAATGGCCGTGAGATGTAGAGGCTGCTGTATCTTCAGAATAAAATGGCCGTGAGATGTAGAGGCTGCTGTATCTTCAGAATAAAATGGCCGTGGGATGTAGAGGCAGGTCAAATGACTCGACGGCTGTCACATCTTCATCTGCGTGAAAGCTTCTGTGGGTCTTGCAATGCATCGTATTTGACACAAACCAAACAAAGAAATGCGGAAAATCTCACTATCGTGTGTTTTGATGTACTCAATGAAGCTCAGCAGCCAAGCCGGCCCAAAGAATGGCAAATATTTTAAAGTCCTCTTTTCTTCATTTTTCCTGTACGGCTGATTTTCACGGAGCTGTTTGGTTCATTTTCTGTTTGTGCCTTCGCGATCACAGTCTTAGAAAAGCTGTTAGTCATTTTGGCTGCACTGACTTAAAATATATGCAAAAGCCCAATATAATTTGTTTATGTGTTGTAGAAGCATCGGTTGCTTTCGCATAGAATTTCTCATGTAATCTTGCATGCCTTTTGATGCCAATAACAGCAACAAAACCCCCCCCCCCCCGGAACATTTAAAAATATTAAGCACACCATGCAAGTTGTTTTTCCTCACCAGCTACGCTGTGGAAGATCACAAACCAACAAACACAGTCTTGGAGTATGTACATCTGACTCGTCAAGTCCACAGCCTGCCACTGCCTTTAAAGAAGCCCCCCCCCCCCCCATCCACAGTCTGGCCTGGGGCAGCAGAAAGGCTAGAGCCAGGCCTGATATGAATTAAACTGAATTAGAAAACTGGCCCTGATTTACTTTTTTCTTCACTAACATCAATTGACAGTCAATACTTCAGAAGGTAATTTTTGTGGTCAACAATAAAAGCATTTGGCAACACTCTTTTCTATGATGTTGTTATCTATATGTGCATATATGTATGAACACACTGAACAGACATGATGTTGTTATCTATATGTGCATATATGAACACACTGAACAGACCGACAAGTGATTGGAGCAGAAAACTGCTCTGAGAGAGGCCGTCTCTACATACCCCCCAACTGTGTAAAATACGGTATGCGTTTGCTAAATAAATATATGTCGAAGCTCTAAGATACTAACCCCCCCCCCCCATGCAGGCTGGGAATAACCATTGCAGAAACCTACTCTGCAGCAACCGATTTCACACTTTGTTATATGTGTTTATATGCATCTGGGTAATTATACATTTATTATACAAATGACTAATTTCTAATTTCACATCTGCTGCCACTGCCAATAAGAGATACATGTGAAAAATTTGACTTTTTCCATCATTAAAAAGGGGAACAGGTCACGAGGGAATGCCAAATGATGCTGATGTAAATGGCTCTGTTTGTAGGCCTATGCAAACTAGACCAGATCCAGGATGGGGAAATGAAAGGTAAATCAAGGTTGCTCCATTTGTGAACGCCCTCTCTCTTTTAAGTTGATGGTTTGGGATTTGAAGGGGATTTCCATTTCATTTCTTTTTGGATTTTAAATTCTTCCGTGGAGGAATGAAGGGCTTCACTGATGCTTTTTCCATCCTTTTGAACAGTCATAAGGAGGCCTTTAGCTGTCATAACTGTCACGGAGGCAGTAAAGGAAGTGAGGGATCTCCTGGTGGAGTAAGAGGAGGAAGAGGAGGAGGAAGGAGAAACGAGAGCTGTTACCTTTACCATTTTACTACACCGCCTCCCCATAATTTCTCATACTAAAACCCAGATCTACATATTATACTTTAGCCCACGTTGTCCAGCCATGAGTGACCAAGACATAAAGTGCTCCATTGCTTATCCTGGAACATTAATGGACTTAAATCTAAAAACAAAATGAATGGGGTGTTGAAAGAAATGAAGGATTCACACATTGTCTTTCTTCAAGAGACCCACATTGGCCCGGATGACACAGATGTATTTGTTGAGCTGGAAGGCTTCACAAAATACTACACAAAGTATCACAAGCGCAGAAGAGGAGTGGCCATCCTAATAAAGGAGACTATGGATTGGGAATATATTCATCACTGTGAAGATAATCAGGGAGGCTATCTTATTCTTCACTGTAAACTACGAGGCCAGCTTTACACCTTTGTGAATGTGTACACCCACAAACATGACAAACGTCTTTTAAACGAACTCACGCTCTACCTACAGGGAGATTTAGGGGTGTTAGTGATCGGAGGAGACTTCAACACTTCAACAGACAGGACATCGGCAACGCCAAACCTACAACATGCTGCTTCGCGGAAACGTGTACGGAGATTGACAACATCCCTCAAACTCGTGGACATCTGGAGAATAATCAACCCCAATGGAGAGAGGATACACTTACGTTCAGGGTGTTAACAAAATCAAGGTTAGACTACATTTTCATACAGGAAAATTCTGTCCGTTTAGTTCAGAGTTGCAAGATCAGACAAACTGATATTTCAGACCATGATCCCATTTGCCTAAGCTTGTGTTCAGGTGGTCATGGTAACCCAAAGCAATGCAGCTTCAAATATTGAATTATTTTGGGGTGAATGCTGTTTTATTCTCCGTACCAAATATAAAGGACAGAGGACATTGCAAAAATATTGTAATGGCCACACCTTCAAAGGCTCAAAACCCAAGACCTGATGCCCCTTGCAGCAAAGATAGATGCAGATGAATGTGTCATTACCCAGCTGCTCTTTACTGCCAGACTGGCCAGATATTTGAAAAGACATTTGGAGCCCTTCAAAAACAAGGAAGGAGGCCAAAGCATGGATTTGGTCGATATCTACAGAATAGAACCACAAAAGAAGGTGAAGTGGTCTTTTCTGAAGAGGACGATGGAAAGACTGAGAGACCCTGCTCTAAAATCCATCTTCAGAAAGTTTCTCAGATGCTGAAGGCAAACTGTGGGGACGAAATACCTGGTTGAGTTGAGGAGAGAATAAAGGCTTGCAGGAAATCAGATAATCTCATTTACGGGGTGAAGGTGATGATCGTCTTCCATCAGAGAGTAGAGACGGTGTTCGCTGATCTTAGTGAGGTTAGCAAAATATGGATTCCACACTGAAAGATATTTCATGACAGACTCAATGGATTCTCATTCACCCGATACCAACATGGATTTTAACTTGTTCAACTGACATGGATTCTTATTGTCTGATACTGACATGAATTTTAACTCATTCAGTACTGGTACCGTGATTTTCAGTTATTCGATATTGACACGCATTCCTCTTCATCATCTACTGACCTGGATTCTCGCTCGTCTAATAAACGATGCAGATATGGATGTGGATTCCTTCTCATCCCAGTTCTTACATGGACTCATTATAATACTGCAGTCTTTTGATCAAGAAATGGATAAGAGGTCATTTGTGGCGGTAGTGACATCAGAGATCACATGACCCAATATTATAAAAAGTAGTATTTGAACAAAATTTGAATAGCTGCAGTATTTTTGTGAAGTACAAAATACTAATTATTATTATGATAGCTGACATACCCTCATCGGTTTCCACTCTCGGTTTTAGTAAGGAGGTGAAGCTTAATGAACCACTCTAGTGTTCAATTAAATAATAAAAATGGATTGCTTTTGGTTTTTCATTTTTTAAAAGTGAAACAATCTGAGTTATGCTCCAGGAGATGATCTCCATCGCCTTTTCCCAGGTGTCAGGGAATATTTTTCCAGTTTTTCCCCAGTTAGCTCTGGGTTTTCCTGGTTTTCTGATTCCATCTGGAAAAAGATAAAAAAAATCTGTCATAAAAAATACCTTTTATGGATCTTTGTCATTGTTTATTATTAAGCTGTCAGAGATTGTTGGTTTTTAAGTGCGCTTATGTGAAATTATATTTAATTTAATAGTTTGGTCAGTCCCTAAGTGGCCTTTCACTACTCCTTCAATCCTTTGTATAGCTCCCCGAAAATCCATCTTTCTGTAATGATGGAGGGGATGAACAGGCTCATGAATGTCACACCTCTGTCCTCATCCACCCATTTCCTTGCCAATGCTTGTTATTCTAATATGGCAATAATAGAGGGCTGCATTGGCTGCCAGATTGTACAATGCACTCATATGAAGGAATCACCTGTTGGTAGAGGAACTATACAACACTGTATACTAGGCCAAGAGTCTTCTCCATTTTCCTTTTTGCAACTACAGGTGAAAATCAAAGAGTTAAATCATTTACCCTCATGGTACCTTTGTTTTACTTATTTTAGTAACATTGTAATAATTATTGGCAAGCCCATAACATGTGGCTAATAATGTATGAATAAGATGACATCCGTGTTAGATTATTTTGCCTCTCTAATGTTAATTAATGAAGAAGGTCTTATTTTTCTTGCCTGCACTTTTCTTGGGATTGCGGCCCCATTAAGTTAAAAAAAAAATCCTCAAATCATTTCATCGTATTTCTTGTATTTTCACCTGAACAAAAATGTGTCCATCAAGGATCGGTGTGATTTGAACACAAGAAGAGTTCAGGTAGGTTTCATGTCTGGCCATTGGAATGACGACAGACGCCTTGACCTGACTATAGACATCACATCATGTGATTGTGAATATGAAAGACTATGGAATGCTAGAGGTAGTGCAGTGTACATATGTTGAATTGTATGATTTAGCCACGCCCAGCCTGCATGGGGGCAATCACTAGGGATAATCTGGTGCCAGTGTTCTCACATATCAGATCTTGAAATGAGTCAAACTGTCTCACCTGTAGAGGCAGCTGTATCTTCAGAATAAAATGGCCGTGAGATGTAGAGGCTGCTGTATCTTCAGAATAAAATGGCCGTGAGATGTAGAGGCTGCTGTATCTTCAGAATAAAATGGCCGTGAGATGTAGAGGCAGGTCAAATGACTCGACGGCTGTCACATCTTCATCTGTGTGAAAGCTTCTGTGGGTCTTGCAATGCATCGTATTTGACACAAACAAAACAAAGAAATGCGGAAAATCTCACTATCATGTGTTTTGATGTACTCAATGAAGCTCAGCAGCCAAGCCGGCCCCAAAGAATGGCAAATATTTTAAAGTCCTCTTTTCTTCATTTTTCCTGTACGGCTGATTTCACGGAGCTGTTTGGTTCATTTTCTGTTTGTGCCTTCGCAATCACAGTCTTAGAAAAGCTGTTAGTCATTTTGGCTGCACTGACTTAAAATATATGCAAAAGCCAATATAATTAGTTTATGTGTTGTAGAAGCATCGGTTGCTTTCGCATAGAATTTCTCATGTAATCTTGCATGCTTTTTGATGCCAATAACAGCAACAAACCCCCCCCCCCCCCCCCCCCCCGGAACATTTAAAAATATTAAGCACACCATGCAAGTTGTTTTTCCTCACCAGCTACGCTGTGGAAGATCACAAAACCAACAAACACAGTCTTGGCGTATGTACATCTGACTCGTCAAGTCCACAGCCTGCCACTGCATTAAAGAAGCCCCCCCCCCCCCCCCCCCCCCCCCCCACCCACAGTCTGGCCTGGGGCAGCAGAAAGGCTAGAGCCAGGCCTGATATGAATTAAACTGAATTAGAAAACTGGCCCTGATTTACTTTTTTCTTCACTAACATCAATTGACAGTCAATACTTCAGAAGGTAATTTTGTGGTCAACAATAAAAGCATTTGGCAACACTCTTTTCTATGATGTTGTTATCTATATGTGCATATATGAACACACTGAACAGACATGATGTTGTTATCTATATGTGCATATATGAACACACTGAACAGACATGATGTTATCTATATGTGCATATATGAACACACTGAACAGACATGATGTAGTTATCTATATGTGCATATATGAACACACTGAACAGACATGATGTTGTTATCTATATGTGCATATATGACACACTGAACAGACATGATGTTGTTATCTATATGTGCATATATGAACACACTGAACAGACATGATGTTGTTATCTATATGTGCATATATGAACACACTGAACAGACATGATGTTGTTATCTATATGGCATATATGAACACACTGAACAGACATGATGTTGTTATCTATATGTGCATATATGAACACACTGAACAGACATGATGTTGTTATCTATATGTGCATATATGAACACACTGAACAGACATGATGTTGTTATCTATATGTGCATATATGAACACACTGAACAGACATGATGTTGTTATCTATATGTGCATATATGAACACACTGAACAGACATGATGTTGTTATCTATATGTGCATATATGAACACACTGAACAGACATGATGTTGTTATCTATATGTGCATATATGAACACACTGAACAGACATGATGTTGTTATCTATATGTGCATATATGAACACACTGAACAGACAGACAAGTGATTGGAGCAGAAAACTGCTCTGAGAGAGGCCGTCTCTACATACCCCCAACTGTGTAAAATACGGTATGCGTTGCTAAATAAATATATGTCGAAGCTCTAAGATACTAACTCTTCTCTAGGAAAACTGACATGCCCCCCCCATGCAGGCTGGGAATAACCATTGCAGAAACCTACTCTGCAGCAACCGATTTCACACTCTGTTTTATGTGTTCATATGCATCTGGGTAATTATACATTTATTATACAAATGACTTCCTAATTTCACATCTGCTGCCACTGGCAATAAGAGATATATGTCACGAGTGAGGAATGCCAGATAACGCTGATGCAAATGGCTCTGTTTGTAGGCCTATGCAAACTAGACCAGATCCGGGACAGGGAAATGAAAGGTAAATCAAGGTTGCTCCGTTTGTGAACACCCTCTCTCTTTTAAGTTGATGGTTTGGGATTTGAAGGATTTCCATTTCATTTGTTTTTTGGATTTTAAATTCTTCCGTGGAGGAATGAAGGGCTTCACTGTGCTTTTTCCATCCTTTTGAACAGTCATAAGGAGGCCTTTAGCTGTCATAACTGTCAGCGAGGCAGTAAAGGAAGTGAGGGATCTCCTGGTGGAGTAAGAGGAGGAGGAGGAGGAGGAAGGAGAACGAGAGCTGTTACCTTTACCATTTTACTACACCGCCTCCCCATAATTTCTCATACTAAAACCCCAAATCTACATATTATACTTTAGCCCACGTTGTCCAGCCATGAGTGGACCAAGACATAAAGTGCTCCATTGCTTATCCTGGAACATTAATGGACTTAAATCTAAAAACAAAATGAATGGGGTGTTGAAAGAAATTAAGGATTCACACATTGTCTTTCTTCAAGAGACCCACATTGGCCCGGATGACACAGATGTATTTGTTGAGCTGGAAGGCTTCACAAAAATACTACACAAAGTATCACAAGTGCAGAAGAGGAGTGGCCATCCTAATAAAGGAGGACTATGGATTGGAATATATTTACCATGATGAAGATAAGGACGGAAGCCACCTTACTCTTCACTGTAAACTACGAGGGCCAGCTTTACACCTTTGTGACTGTGTACACCCACAAACATGACAAATGTGTTATAAACAAACTCACGCTCTGCCTACTGGGGATAGATTTAGGGGTGTTAGTGATCGGAGGAGACTTCAACACTGCTCTCAATCCACACTTAGACAGGACATCGGCAACACCAAACGTACAACATGCTGCTTCGCGGAAACGTGTACGGAGATTGACAACATCCCTCAAACTCGTGGACATCTGGAGAATAATCAACCCAATGGAGAGAGGATCCACTTACCTTCATGGTGTTAACAAATCAAGGTTAGTCTACATTTTCATACAGGAAAATTCTGTCCGTTTAGTTCAGAGTTGCAAGATCAGACAAACTGATATTTCAGACCATGATCCCATTTGCCTAAGCTTGTGTTCAGGTGGCCATGGTAACCCAAAAGCAATGCAGCTTCAAATATTGAATTATTTTGGGGTGAATGCTGTTTTATTCTCCGTACCAAATATAAAGGACAGAGGACATTGCAAAAACATTGTAATGGCCACACCTTCAAAGGCTCAAAACTCAAGACCTGAAGCCCATGCAGCAAAGATAGATGCAGATGAATGTGCCATTACCCAGCTGCTCTTTACTGCCAGACTGGCCAGATATCTGAAAAGACATTTGGAGCCCTTCAAAAACAAGCAAGGAGGCCAAAGCATGGATTTGGGCGATATCTACACAATAGAACCACAAAAGAAGGTGAAGTGGTCTTTTCTGAAGAGGACGATGGAAACACTGAGAGACCCTGCTCTAAAATCCATCTTCAGAAAGTTTCTCAGATGCTGAAGGCAAACTGTGGGGACGAAACACCTGGTTGAGTTGAGGAGAGAATGAAGGCTTCCAGGAAATCAGATAATCTCATTTACGGGGTGAAGGTGATGATCGTCTTTCCATCAGAGAGTAGAGACGGTGTCCGCTGATCTTAGTGAGGTTAGCAAAATATGGATTCCACACTGAAAGATATTTCATGACAGACTCAAATGGATTCTCATTCACCCGATACCAACATGGATTTTAACTTGTTCAACTGACATGGATTCTTATTGTCTGATACTGACATGAATTTTAACTCATTCAGTACTGGTACCGAGATTTTCGGTCATTCGATACTGACGCGCATTCCTCTTCATCACCTACTGACCTGGATTCTCACTCGTCTAATAAACGATGCAGATATGGATGTGGATTCCTTCTCATCCAGTTCTTACATGGACTCATTATATACTGCAGTCTTTTGATCAAGAAATGGATAAGGGGTCATTTGTGGCGGTAGTGACATCAGAGATCACATGACCCAATATTATAAAAAGTAGTATTTGAACAAAATTTGAATAGCTGCAGTATTTTTGTGAAGTACAAAATACTAATTATTATTATGATAGCTGACATACCCTCATCAGTTTTCCACTCTCGGTTTTAGTAAGGAGGTGAAGCTTAATGAACCACTCTAGTGTTCAATTAAATAATAAAAATTGATTGCTTTTGGTTTTTCATTTTTAAAAATGCTTTCAAGTTAAACAATCTGAGTTATGCTCCAGGAGATGATCTCCATCGCCTTTTCCCAGGTGCCAGGGAATATTTTTCCAGTTTTTCCCCAGTTAGCTCTGGGTTTTCCTGGTTTTCTGATTCCACCTGGAAAAAGATTAAAAAAAATCTGTCATAAAAAATACCTTTTATGGACCTTTGTCATTGTTTATTATTAAGCTGTCAGAGATTGTTGGTTTTTAAGTGCGCTTATGTGAAATTATATTTAATTTAATAGTTTGGTCAGTCCCTTAAGTGGCCTTTCACTTCTCCTTCAATCCTTTGTCTAGCTCCCCGAAAATCGGTCATCTTCCATCTTTCTGTAATGATGGAGGGATGAACAGCTCATGAATTTCACACCTCTGTCCTCTCCACCCATTTCCTTGGCAATGCTTGTTATTCTAATATGGCAATAATAGAGGGCTGCATTGGCTGCCAGATTGTACAATGCATTCATATGAAGGGAATGACCTGTTGGTAGAGGAACTACACAACACTGTATACTAGGCCAAGAGAATCCTCTCAATTCTGTTTTTTCCAACTACAGGTGAGAAAGGAGAAAATCAAAGAGTTAAATCATTTACCCTCATGGTACCTTTGTTTTACTTATTTTAGTGACATTGTAATAATTACTGGCAAGCCCATAACATGTGACTAATAAGGTATGAATAAGATGACATCAGTGTTAGATTATTTTGCCTCTCTAATGTTAATTAATGAAGAAGGTCTTATTTTTCTTGCCCGCACTTTTCTTGAGATTGTGGCCCCATTCCGGTAAAAAAAAAAAATCCTCAAATCATTTCATCGTATTGCTTGTATTTTCACCTGAACAAAAATGTGTCCATCAAGGATCGGTGTGATTTGAACACAAGAAGAGTTCAGGTAGGTTTCATGTCTGGCCATTGAAATGAAGACAGACGCCTTGACCTGACTATAGACATCACATCATGTGATTGTGAATATGCAAGACTATGGAATGCTAGAGGTAGTGCAGTGTACATGTGTTGAATTGAGCCACACCCAGCCTGCATGGGGGCAATCCCTATAGGAATAATCTGGTGCCAGTGATCTCACAGTGTGAGTCAGATTTTGTCTTTTGGATTTTGAACATTTTAAATTATACTCAACTTTAAAGATGATATATGCAGATGAGGTGAACACTGAAAAAGAAAGCATGTGAAATAATCAGTAGAGCAACATATACACCAAAAATGGGATTCCTGAACTTCTTTTCTCTGACGTAGAAAATATGAAGTAGAAAATATCAGTTTTAGTTACTGTTTGCTTAACAAGTGAAATGTTCTTACCCCATTGGCAAATCTTGAAATGAGGCAAACTGTCTCACCTCATTGGCAATATTTTTGTCTGATCTGGTACGAAAGTGATAGAAAAAAGATTGAGAGTGTCAATATAAGACTAAAATGCTTGTTGAGATTGGTTTTTGCAGTGAACCTATTGTATTTCTTCCATAATCTTCAGGAATATGTCACAGAAAATTTAAATCCATCCAAAAGTAAATTTTTGAGATTTATTTAAAACCTGTTTTCTTCCCTCTACTAATACATGTATTGATTAGGCATGCTATGGTGTAACTTGGTGGTGTAAAAAGTTAAGCTCAAAACTCAAAATTTTCACGATTCTTTTTTTACAGTGTTGATTATTACGGAATGCTCAGCAGAGAAGTCTTATTTCATATCTTTGTACTGCACATTATCTTAGTGAATTTAAACAATACAGCACCATTTTAGGACTTATATACAAAATAAAAAAGCACTAAAGACACTGGCACATGGCAGGTGACACCCTTGGGAGGGACAGAATAGCAGGGCACAGGGGAATGCAACGATTCTGGTTTCCATCTGGGTTTGTTACAGAACGAGTTCTTAAAAAAAATAAAAAAAATAAAAAATGAAAATCTTCACCCATCACCCTCACGGAATCCTGGCAAAAATAATAAACACAATTATAGTGTGAGGTCCAAATGATTTAAATGTACCCATTACATTTCTTGCATAATCATCAGGAATATGTCACAGAAAAATCTGTTATTTTCTCCCCTTCAGTAATTTATTCATTTATTACAAATACTTAGTCTGTATTTTCTTTATACGGGCTCCAGGAAGTGTGATCAAAAAAAGGGGTGGTTTAGATGCTTGTTTGTTGGGCAGTACAGTATAAAACAGTACAGCAGTAGCCTATAACGTAGTTTTGCCGACCAAATCGAGAAGGAAAAACATTTAGTTGGTTCACCTGTGTAGCGTACTGAAGAATGTAATGTCTGATTGATGGTGTGAAGAAACTGCAAGTACAGCTAAAAGATCAGTGAGTAGTCAAATACAACCTTATTATTCTCTATTCCTTCTTGATAATATTCCTAGAAGCCAAACATGGGGCTAATCATTTTTTGAAATACTCAGTGACATCTCCACAGATTACTGGCAATTTAAATAGATACATTTGTACAATTTGTACATTGTAAAAAAAGATCATGGCAACTTACTTCACTAAAGTTTTGTTTTGACCTTAACTTCGAGTTTTGCCAACAACCCTTCATTGGTTGTTTTTCAGAAAACTTTAATTTCATTGTCAGAAAAACCAAAAATTCTGTGTTATGTTTTCTGAACTAATGAATGCTTGTTGGCATAATTTAAAGTTTAAGTTAAGGTCAACTCAAAACATTTAGTGAAGTAATTTTGAGTATATAAAAATATATATTTTTATAGTGAAATGCCACTCCACATTTGGTCATGAATTAGCATACAAATGTCTCTTATTGGTCCAAATTCAGGACATGTGCTGCTTGTCTCTCGGGTTCGCTGAACTCTGGTGGTCCCTACAGGTGTACTCTACAGGTGAGTAAAATAACATTACTGCAACACAGCAACAAGCTAGGTTTCTCTAATACTACGCAGTATTGTGCTACCATGAAACAATCCTAGAGGGTCATTTGAAGGAAACCAACACACATCCCACTCCTGAGGACTTGTGTTGAGTATCAGAGGGATTATTCTTGGGCCTGAGGTTCACTCTTAATGTTTGGATAGACATTAATCTATACAAGCATATTTGATTTATCATTGGTATGGCACCAAGCACCCATTAAGTCAATCATATTTTCACAGAACTGTGAATGGGCAGCAGGCAAGCGAAAGGAATCTTTTGTGTGATAAGGGACGCCAAGCACTGATAGCTTTTTTCCATATGTCTGGGTTTAATTTGTTATCTGCCTCAATCTGAGTTTCTTACTCAATGCTGGCAAGGCACAGTGCTCCCCTTGGATAAAAGATTCTCTCATAGGAGAAAATGGACCTCTAGAGTATGTAATGTACACATACAGTACCAGTCAAAAGTTTGGACACACCTACTCATAGAAGGTTTTTTTCCATTATTTTTACTGCTTTCCACATTTTGGAATAGTAAAGACATCAAAACTATGAGATAACTGTTACATGTGCCTGCCGTACCCCTGCTGTGCTGTCTTGTTTTTCCCTCCTCCAGAGGTAATTGACTGATTGGAGTCACCTGGCCCACGCCTTTAAAAAGACTGGTTTTCCCAGCAATCAGGAGTTGCTGTTTTTTTTGTGTTCCTGTGCTTCCTAGAGACGTTTTTTCTGTCCTTCATGGTCTACGACCTCGAGTTCGTTGGACTGTGGGTTTTTCTTATTTTCTTCATCTACTGACCTGTTTCCCTTACTACACATATCTACATTCACAGACACATATATACATACATACCTGCATTCACGCACACATACGCTCCCTATCCCTTTTCCCCCTGGTGTAATAAACTTATTTTCTTCACTTGCAACTCAACGTCTCTGTGCCTTTTATGTTGCGGTCATTCAGGGAGTGGCCGTAACAATAACACAAATTAAATTATGCAAAAACCAAAAAAATGTTAAACAAATAAAAAAAAGTATTATATTTTAGATTCTTCAAAGTAGCCACCCTTTGCCTTGATAACGGCTTTGCACATTCTTGCCATTCTCTGAAACAACTTCTGTGGTAAACAGGTATTCCACAGGTAAACAGGTGATGCCATCATGATTCTGTATAAAAGGATATCAAAAGACTGATATCTTATTTCCAGGTACTCTTAGAAGTACCTGGAAATATAACCTCCCTGCATTTGGATGGATCTCTATGGGAATTGGGGGGTGGGACTAGATTAAGCTGTAAATTACACGGGAATAGTATGGAACACATGATTGGCTAAATGGCTGTAAGTCAACAAGGGTCTGAGGTATCAAACAAGCCTTACATCATCACTCTGCTGCCAGAAATACAGTAGATATGTATGGATAACTTGAAGGGTTTCTTCTCCTGACTTATTTTTCCATAGAGTTCAATAGGAAAATTTGTCAGGAGAAACAACCCTTCAAGTGATCCATCCATATCTACTGCATATCTGGCAGCAGAGTGATGGTTTGAGGCTCGTTTGATACCTCAGACCCTTGTTGACTTACAGCCATTTAGCCAACCATGTGTTCCATACTATTCCCGTGTAATTTATAGCTTAATCTAGTCCCACCCCCCAATTCCCATAGATATCCATTCAAATGCAGAGAGGTTATAGTATTGCTTCTAAGAGTACCTGGAAATAAGATATCAGGAGTCTTTTGATATCCTTTTATACAGAATCATGATGGCATCACCTGTTTGCCTGTGGAATACCTGTTTGCCACAGAAGTTGTTTGAGAGAATAGCAAGAATGTGCAAACCCGTTATCAAGGCAAAGGGTGGCTACTTTGAAGAATCTAAAATATAAGACTTTTTTTTATTTGTTTAACACTTTTTTGGTTTTTGCATAATTTAATTTGTGTTATCTCATAGTTTTGATGTCTTTACTATTCCAAAATGTGGAAAACAGTAAAAATAACGGAAAAAAACCTTCTATGAGTAGCTGTGTCCAAACTTTTGACTGGTACTGTATGTA
The DNA here is from genome assembly GCA_029718625.1 of Synaphobranchus kaupii. NCBI lineage: Eukaryota > Metazoa > Chordata > Actinopteri > Anguilliformes > Synaphobranchidae > Synaphobranchus > Synaphobranchus kaupii. The sequence goes on along the minus strand of CM056379.1, from coordinate 91,341,305 downwards.
TACACAGCAGCCATTAAACCAGATCAAGAGCCCCTCTAATCCCTACAAAACAAAATTAGCCTTAGCTTTGAGGTGTAACATCACAAATATGTGATTAGAATGCTCTTAATTGAACATTCTAATGCTGACGTAACAATCACTACAGGTTGAATTGAAAAGCAATTGAGTTCTAGAACACAGACTTAGAATTTTTAAAAACAATCCAAAAAACCAGGAGAAAGCTCTGCTTGTGTGTGAATAAACAATGCCACAGCACTGACAGTGCTTTCCTTCAGAAGAAGAGACGCATTGAAACACCTGAGTTGCCTATTAATATCATCCCTATAAGAGGGAATAAATGTTGCTCATGAAAACGAAAGACACAGATGGTTCATCTTACACAGGCCTGCTATTTCACACAGGTAAGGCAGCACTCACCAGAGGTGAAAGAGTCTGAACTGAAGCAGGGGAACTCTACTGTATGTGATGTCTGAAGCAGGGGAACTCTACTGTATGTGACGTCTGAAGCAGGGGAACTCTACTGTATGTGATGCCTGAAGCAAAGGAACTCTAGTGTATGTGACGTCTGAAGCAAAGGAACTCTACTGTATGTGATGCCTGAAGCAGGGAAACTCTACTGTATGTGACATCTGAAGCAGGGGAACTCTACTGTATGTGACGTCTGAAGCAAAGGAACTCTACTGTATGTAACGTCTGAAGCAAAGGAACTCTACTGTATGTGACGTCTGTAGCAGGGGAACTCTAGTGTATGTGACTTCTGAAGCAGGGGAACTCTACTGTATGTGACGTCTGAAGCAGGGGAACTCTAGTGTATATGATGTCTGAAGCAGATTAACTCTACTGCATGTGACGCCTGAAGCAGAGGAACTCTACTGTATGTGACGCCTGAAGCAGGGGAACTCTACTGTATGTGACGTCTGTAGCAGGGGAACTCTAGTGTATGTGACTTCTGAAGCAGGGGAACTCTACTGTATGTGACGTCTGAAGCAAAGGAACTCTACTGTATGTGACGCCTGAAGCAGGGGAACTCTACTGTATGTGACATCTGAAGCAAAGGAACTCTAGTGTATGTGACGTCTGAAGCAAAGGAACTCTACTGTATGTGACGTCCGAAGCAAAGGAACTCTACTGTATGTGACGTCTGTAGCAGGGGAACTCTAGTGTATGTGACTTCTGAAGCAGGGGAACTCTACTGTATGTGACGTCTGAAGCAGGGGAACTCTAGTGTATATGATGTCTGAAGCAGATTAACTCTACTGTATGTGACGCCTGAAGCAAAGGAACTCTACTGTATGTGACGTCTGAAGCAGGGGAAGTCTACTGTATGTGACGTCTGAAGCAAAGGAACTCTAGTGCATGTGACGTCTGAAGCAAAGGAACTCTACTGTATGTGACGTCTGAAGCAAAGGAACTCTACTGTATGTGACGTCTGTAGCAGGGGAACTCTACTGTATGTGACGTCTGAAGCAGGGGAACTCTACTGCATGCGACGTCTGAAGCAGAGGAACTCTACTGTATGTGACGTCTGAAGCAGGGGAACTCTACTGTATGTGACGCCTGAAGCAGGGGAACTCTACTGTATGTGACGTCTGAAGCAGGGGAACTCTACTGCATGTGACGTCTGAAGCAGAGGAACTCTACTGTATGTGACGTCTGAAGCAGGGGAACTCTACTGTATGTGACGTCTGAAGCAGGGGAACTCTACTGTATGTGACATCTGAAGCAGAGGAACTCTACTGTATGTGACGTCTGAAGCGGAGGTACTCTACTGTATGTGACGTCTGAAGCAGGGGAACTCTAGTGTATGTGACGTCTGAAGCAGAGGAACTCTACTGTATGTGACGCCTGAAGCAGAGTAACTCTACTGTATGTGACATCTGAAGCAGAGGAACTCTACTGTATGTGACGTCTGAAGCAGGGGAACTCTACTGTATGTGACGTCTGAAGCAGAGGAACTCTACTGTATGTGACGTCTGAAGCAGGGGAACTCTACTGTATGTGACGTCTGAAGCAAAGGAACTCTACTGTATGTGACATCTGAAGCAGGGGAACTCTACTGTATGTGACGTCTGAAGCAGAGGAACTCTACTGTATGTGACGTCTGAAGCAGGGGAACTCTACTGTATGTGACATCTGAAGCAGAGGAACTCTACTGTATGTGACGCCTGAAGCAGAGTAACTCTACTGTATGTGACGTCTGAAGCAGGGGAACTCTACTGTATGTGACGTCTGAAGCAGAGGAACTCTACTGTATGTGACGTCTGAAGCAAAGGAACTCTACTGTATGTGACATCTGAAGCAGAGGAACTCTACTGTATGTGACGCCTGAAGCAGAGGAACTCTACTGTATGTGACGCCTGAAGCAGAGGAACTCTACTGTATGTGACATCTGAGCCAGAGGAACTTTACTGTATGTGACATCTGAGCCAGAGGAACTTTACTGTATGGCACGTCTGAAGCAGAGGAACTTTACTGTATGCGACGTCTGAAGCAGGGGAACTCTAGTCCATGTGTCCAGATCCTCACATACTGCAGTCATGGGCACAGAACAAGATCAGATATCTCTTATATCCTGGAATATAAAAGGGGCTGGATTAAAAAATGGGAGAAAAAAAGGGGGGAAAAAAGGGCAAGAAGTAAAGAAACCTTTCATCATGGACAACGCTGAAATAAAGAAGTGTGACATTGTCTTTCTTCAGGAGACTCACATCGGACCAGATGATGAAATCTTTACGTTAGTAGACTGGGAAGATTTCCACACAGTGTATCAAAGCAGCAGCAAAGGAGTCAGCATCCTCATTAAAAAGCATGACAGTTATGAGTGTATCGAGTCTGATGTAGATAACGATGGAAGTTACATCATAGTGAAATGTGAGGTGCGAGGCCAGCTTTACACCCTTGTGAACGTGTACAACCATAAGTTAAAAACAGATGTTTTGGACAAAATCACACCGTACCTACAGGAGAGCGCTGAAGGAGTGTTGGTGATTGGAGGAGACTTCAACACTCCTCTCAACCCGCACTTGGACAGGACATCTACAACACAAAATAACCAACATGCCAGTTTGCAGAAATGTGTTGAAAGAGTCACAGCATCCCTCCACCTTGTGGACATCTGGAGAAGAATCAACCCAACAGAGGGAGAATACACTTACTATAAAAAGGATAGCATGTCCAGGTTAGATTACATCTTCATGCAGAAAGAGTCCATGTGGCGAGTTAAAGCTTGTGAGATCCTTGACCCTCCTGAAGAGTACTCAGACCATAAACCTGTGTGGCTCCAGCTTACCTCAGCACCACAGTCTGTGTCCACGTCTACAGAAACTGCAGGCATGAACAAAGATCAAGCTCAGATATCTCTTATGTCCTGGAATATACATGGGCTTCAAACAAAAGTGGCTTACGTCACTGAAGAAGCTGAAAATAACAAATGTGACATTGTCTTTCTTCAGGAGACTCACATCAGACCACAGGACGCTGATGTATATGATGAGTTAAAAGAATGGGAATGTTACTTCTCAAAGTATGACAGCCGCAAAAAAGGAGTAGCCATCCTCATTAAAAAGCATGATGGTTTTGAGTGCACTGAGTCTGATGTAGATCCGGATGGAAGTTACATCATACTGAAATGTGTAGTACGAGGCCAGCCGTACACCCTTGTGAACGTGTACAACCATAAGTTAGACACAGATGTTTTGGACAAACTCATACTATACCTACAGGAGAGCGCTGAAGGAGTGTTGGTGATTGGAGGAGACTTCAACACTCCTCTCAACCCGTACATGGACAGGACATCTAAAACAGAAAATATTCAACAGGACAAATTGCGGAAATGTGCTGAGAAATTTATAGCATCCATCGACCTTGTAGACGTCTGGAGAACAATCAACCCAACAGAGATAGAATACACTTACCATAAAAAGAATAACATGTCCAGGTTAGATTACATCTTCATGCAGGAAGAGTCCATGTGGCGAGTTAAAGCCTGTAAGATCCTTGAGACTCCTGAAGGGCACTCAGACCATAAACCTGTGCGGCTCCAGCTTACCTCAGAGCCATCCAACCACGGTCTCCCTCCAGTAACCAATGAAGTGAAGAAAAAAAATTTTTTTAAACAGAATGTTGGTTTGTCCTATGGCCGCGGCCGAGTCCAAATCGTTCACATCACAATGGCTGCACGATCTCTCCCTAATTCCAAACATCCAGGACCTGATGGAATTCCAGTCCATTTCTACAAGAGTAACAATTCCCGTCTGTCACATTATTTGAAAGTCCTTTACAACCGGATGCTTGATAACACGATGGATGATGCACCCAATCAGATGCCCTTTAATGACTCAATCGAAGCCTCAGATGATGACAACTACCACTTCTTCAATGTTGACTATTTAATCTTTGCTACAATACTGGCCAGGCACCTGGAGAAGCATTTTAAAGAAATGACAAAACAAACACTAAAGAATAAGTGGGAAATCAAGGATCACTTGATTATGAAGAAACCATCAGGAAGAAACCTGAGGCTAAAGTGGTCTTTGCTGGAGGAGGCAATAAAAGCATTAGAAGATCCCATTCTTGATTCCATCATCTTTGAGAAGCTGCTGAGCGAATCAGAGCCGGGCTTGAAACAGCTGCGCCGTGGCTGCCCACTCACACCAGTGCTGCTCACCCTGTATTGTACACATTTGGCAAGCATGGTGCAAAAACGTATAGTCTTACCTTCACAGAACATAGTACTTAGACAGACATTAGGAAATCTAATCTACGATGAAACCGTAATGATCTGCCTTCCATGCGAACTCAAAGACAGCCTGAAAACTGAGATTAAAGACATACTAACGGGGTTGCAGGCATGGTGAAATTAGAATATTGCACGAGACAAATTTCTGTCTCCTGTTTTCCCTAGAATGTGTAAGGATGATTTGGCCAAAAATGATTTGGATTTCCCTTTTTTCCCAAATTACAGCATTAATGTATTCATAGAGAGGCTCTCTATGAAAACTCGATAAAACTCTCCTAATTTTCATAATTCATCATTGAGAATTTCTACAGCTGAGGTAATATGGGAGACAAATTAATTTGTTGCTTAATGAATGAATTTCAGAATGGATTAGTTCTACGTGCTCACGGCACTCATTCAACACCCGTGATACCCAATCCCATGAGCAGGGGAACCATTGGTTTACTCTGCTCTGCTTTACATTACATTACATTCGTTTGGCAGATACTTTTATCCAAAGCGATGTAAAAATAAGTGCATACCGAAGGTCATTGAAACTACAAAATGGTCAGATAAAGTACAGTTCTATCATAAAGTAGCAGCTATCCACAGCCATGAACAACAAGTCTAGTTTGCACAGTAAGCTATGGCTAGGTCTTAAGGCTAAGTCAGTAAGCTATAGCTAGGTCTTAAGGCTAAGTCAGTAAGCTATAGCTAGGTCTTAAGGCTAAGTCAGTAAGCTATAGCTAGGTCTTAAGGCTAAGTCAGTAAGCTATGGCTAAGTATTAAGGCTAAGTCAGTAAGCTATGGCTAGGTCTTAAGGCTAAGTCAGTAAGCTATGGCTAGGTCTTAAGGCTAAGTCAGTAAGCTATGGCTAGGTCTTAAGGCTAAGTCAGTAAGCTATAGTTAGGTCTTAAGAGAAATTAGGCCCGATTACGAGAGACACAATAAACTACAGCATCATGATCAAGGCACTAGTGTCACATGAAAGTGCTAGAAAATCAAGATACAAGTGCTACTTGATTGGTGGGTCAGATAAGGTAGAGTCCGTGTGTCTCTGCCTTCAAAAAAGCACCTGATCAGCCAGTGTTTTTGTCGGGGGAATTTAACTCTCTCTCGCTCTCACATCGCTTCTTCCAACTCTTCAACAGTATGTTGTGTTAGGATTTTGTTGCCCTTCCGTGGAATCAAATGCAGGACGATGAAGAACACGCTGACGACTTCTCTTAAGAGAATTGAGGTTTATTTACAATACGCAAGTGAGAGACACACTCAGAACATACGGGCTGCCTGTGCTGAGAATACCTCTGAAGAACTGAAGTGTGTGTGTGGTTTAAATACAGTTTCTAGTATTACATTTTTAAAGGGTTGATACAGTGAATACACATGCATGTCTGGAGACAACTGGTTTAGGCCCACCCAACCAGAAATGTGCCATTAACAGTGGTATGCTATAGACACTATAGAAATGTAAAAGGGTGGTTGATGGTTGGCGCTGGCTAGGGCCAAGTTGGGGAGACATACAGAGACATGCAATATACAAAATAGTCTAGCCAGTTGCAGTTAATACAATACAGTATACTTTGTGTAATAATGGAAACATGGGAACCTAACAGTTAACTGTCCAACCCGCCTGACACACACCCTTGATTGTATGTTATGGCGATATAGAGGATGCATATAAGGCAGTAAGCAGGCCTCCTATTGGTAAATCGGACCACAATGCAATACATTTACCAACGGCGGGTGAAACGGGAGTAACCAACTGTCAGGATAGTCCAAATTTGGAATAGAGCAAGGACAAATCCATGGACTGCTTTGACATCACTGACCTGGGAGTGATTTTTCACTCTTTTGCAGACCCCCACGAGTTGACAGACTGTATAAGCTCTTATATTCAGTTTTGTGAACACTGAAGTCATAATTAACACTAATACAGTCAAAGTATTTCCCAATAATAAGTCATGGATTTCTAAGGACTTTAAAATGCACCTTAATGGAAAGCTGCATTTCTTAAGGAAGACATGTGCACTTCGAGGGAAAAGTTAAAGAACTTTGGGCTAAGATACAGAGACCTAAGGTTGATTTTAAGAGCAAGGTTGAAAACAACTTCCACACAGGGAACCCCAGGAAGGCCTTGGAGGGTCTCAACACTATAATGGACAGGACGCCCAAGAGACAAATGGACAATTTTATGGACAATCTGACTTTTTGAAAAATGATTTGAATGTATTTTGTGGAAGATTTGATTCCATTGATTTTAGCCAGGAACGTGAAGCTATCTGTGACAATGTTCCCAGGTCTAATACAGTGTAGCTGGCAGAGGAAAAGGTTAGCCACTGCCTCTTCTGTGTTAAGCCACACAAGGCCCCTGTGCCTGGAGCTCTTATGGGCAGAGTTTTGAAAGTGTTTGCCAATCAGCTAAAAGGTGTCTTAACACAACTCTTTCAGCTCTTACTTAATAGTTGCACTGTGCCTATTACATGGAAAAAAGTCAACAGTAATACTGGTTCCAAAAAGGCCAGGATTCAAATATTTAAATCATTTTCACCCTGTTGCCTTAACTTCCATACTGTCTAAAAGTATGGAGAAAGTAGCATGTAATCACCTCATTCCTCAGCTTTAGCAAACCAGCTTGATCCATTCCAGTTTGCCTATAAGTCACTAAGGGGAACAGAGGATGCGACTTTGACCATGGCAAACATGGTATCTCCCCATTTACAATGCCCAAAGTCTTATGGATTTTATTCATTGACTTCAATTCAGAGTTCAATACAATGCAAATGCACATACTGTTACAACGGCTACTGGACTTGAATGTGGAAGGGGGCTCGGTCCTCTGGGTCAAAGACTCTGTAACAGTCTGCCCTCAGAGGGCTTACCATAAGGATCCAGATAGCAGGATTACTGAGTTAGTTGGATAACTGCACTGAGTAAAACCTGGAAACCTCCCAAATCTGGAACATGGACTGCTATAAAAAGAGCTGTTCCGGGTTTTACTCAGTGCAGTTTTCCGGCTGCCTCAGTATCCAATGACATGTACAGGTGCCCCACAAGGCTGTGTTTTGTATCTTTTGTTGTTTTCTATGTATACCAATGAGATGAGGTTACAGGACAAACAGCGCACACCTATTTAACCCTCATATTATGTTCGGGGTCAATTTGACCCCATTCGGTTTTTGACGTCTCTTAAAAACCAGTTACCTTTTTTTTCATCTTGACACTTATATGAATTTTCTTAATGTGTTGGGATTAAATGGTAAATACGCAATAAAAATAATGCTAGTTTTTCAAAAGTCCTGTACCAATTTATACATAGGTGTTTTGTGGGGTCATTTGTGAGATAGCTGTATAAAATGTAAGGAAATATACAACCTTTTATTTTTTTTTGTTATTTTTTTTTTTGTGGGTGATTCTGGTGGCACTTTCCTATACAGGTTTTAAACTTCACAAACTTTCACTTACCTCAGACTCTAAAATGAGATGTTTCATCACATATTTTAAATATGTAGGGATAAAAGGCTAGTCAAATGGGAGACACACTGTGGGTGACACAGAAAGTTACAATAGTTTTGTGTCAGTTTAAACTTTTGGGGTCAATCTGACCCCAAACATAAAAGGTGTTATAAAATTTAGTTAAAATATATGAGGATGAGATGACTTTGGTTGGTTTATGTTCTCAAAGCAGAGATTGTGATGGACTTCTTATTTCCTTCTCTCAGGTATAAACGATTAACTTGTTTTAAGTTACTTTTTGCTTGACAAGTGAAATTGTCTTACCCCATTGGCAAATTCTGAAATTAGTCAAACTGTCTCAGCTCATTGGCAATCTCTTTGTCTCATTTAGCAATAAAATGATGGTCTTAACTAGAAATAACATTTTAAGTCTAATTTTAAGTTCAGGAATGATGTAGGCTATTTGTTGATGAATGTGGATGTAAATGGATGATGTAACAATCATTACTGAACACTAAATTTTATTAAACATTTTTTTTGAAAAAACATAAAAAGACATACTATTCAAGGGGTTAAGAAAGCCAATTAGGGGTTGTTTTTAATCACCAACTGACAACTCTGTGTCCTCTTTTAATCACGTTTAAAACATTTTTTTAAGGCTTACTTTTAATTGCTCTGTGATCACTGCTTTATATTGGCTTTTTATATTTTATCTTATTGTATTGTTCATTTTAATCCTGTAAAGCACTTTTTAACTATATTGTGATGTGTGCTATGTAAATTAAGTTATTATTAGACCAGGAAATTGGAGAGTTTAGGAGTCAGTCAGGATATTCTTGAGAAGGTTTATGTTAGCCTTGTTGAAAGCATCCATGTCTTTAATATTACTGTATGGTTTGGAAATCTTGCACTAAATGCAGGAATAAGCTCAACAGAATAGTCAAAACTGCAAGCAGGTTTTCAGGCAGGAAGCAGAAGCAGCCACGCTTTCCTTTATGACTCAGTCATACGCAGGAAAGAAGAAGTCAAAGACAAAGAAAACAATAATTAATGATAATGAGCCAAACCTGCATTGTGTTCTACACATACAAACTTGTGATGTCATAGAAATGTGTTTTTTGTGATACGACATCTCTTTTTAATGCTCTCGAGATGAGGCTGAAGAGAAGGATGTTTTCAGAAGGATGTTTTCACACAAGTATAATCACAGTAATAGAGAAAAGATCACTAAACATATATATTCATTATAATTAGACCATTTGAAACGTATATTAAATTCTCTAAATCCTCAAGAGACAGAGAAGTGGCGGACTGCAGGCTCTTTAGCCACTGGAAGGTCTCGGTTTATCTCTCAGTCAGCCAAAGCAAACCAGAGACAATATACAGTGCATCCGGAAAGTATTCACAGCGCTTCACTTTTTCCACATTTTGTTCTGTTACAGCCTTATTCCAAAATTGATTAAATTCATTTTTTCCCTCAAAATTCTACACACAACACCCCCATAATGACAATGTGAAATCTTTGCAAATTTATTAAAAATAAAAAACTAAAATTTCTCATTTACATAAGTCTTCATAGCCTTTGCTTTAACGTATTTTTAAAGTATCATATTTCATATTTGGTCGCATATCCTTTACATGCTGTTACTTCCTGAAGTCTGTGACCATCAACATCAAAAAAAACTGTCGATATCTTATTTTCAGATACTGTTACAAGCGATACTATAACCTCTCTGCATTGAATGGATCTCTATGGAAATTGGGGGTGAGACTAGATTCAGCTGTAAATTACACTGGTACAGTATGGAACACATGGCTGGCTAAATGGCTGTAAGTTATCAAGGGTCTGAGCTATCAAACGAGCCCCAAACCATCACTCTGTTGCCAGATATGGAGTAGATGTGGATGGATCACTGCAAGGGTTATTTCTCCGGACTCATTTTCCTATAGAACTCTATGGGGAAAAAAGTCAGGAGAAACAACCCTTAAAGTGACTTATAGTATCGCTTGTAACAGTGCCTGAAAATAAGATATCGACAGTTTTTTTTTGATGTTGATGGTCACAGACTTCAGGAAGTAACAGCATGTAAAGGATATGCGACCAAATATGATGAATATTTCACATTGTCATTATGGGGTGTTGTGTGTAGAATTTTGAGGGAAAAATGAATTTAATCAATTTTGGAATAAGGCTGTAACAGAACAAAATGTGGAAAAAGTGAAGCGCTGTGAATACTTTCCGGATGCACTGTATATAGCTTATCGCTTGTGCGTACGTGCATTTCTGTCTCTCTCTTTTCTGTCTGTCTCCTCTCTGTACTGCAGGCCTGTGGCCTCTGACCCACTTACATCCCAAGGCCATCTTATCACTAGAGAGCCAGAAGAGACACTACTGAAAACAAGACGACTCTCGAAGACCAAATAGTTATTGAAAACTGTTTGTGTGACGTTAAGGGCTAGGGGTCACTGTGCGCTCATTCAATATGCATGATCTAACCAATCATTGACTTTGTATATTTTACTATATGCTAATATGTAACCATGTACCAATCAGCGATAGAATTGTTGTTATATTCCACGCTATGCCTATATATTAACTATGCACCAATCAGAAGTAAGATAATCTATGTATTAGTTTGATTAAATATGGCGGAGACTTCCTCTGTCTCTTCAGTTCATGCTTAACCACCTTGTGTGTGCAAGTACTGGACTCTTTCTGCAGAAAATAAATTGTTTTCTTCTTGGATCTACCTGGTCATGCTTGGTCATTATAAGGGGAGAAATTCCTCTGCTCAACAAGGCTAAAGACAATTTTCCAGCCTCGATTGGACAATAAACTTGTGTTCTATTCTGTTCTAAATATATAATGCAATATTTCTTAATCCGTGGTACCCCCCCCCCCCTCCCTTCTTCTTTATAGCCCTGATTACATAAAGCAAAAACATGTTTAAACAGTGTGTGTGTTTCTGTGTGGGCATATACTGTATAATATAATATATAACATATAGAGGGCTCACACCCAGATGTAACATTAGTCTGTACAGCCACCATTAAATAATGCTGGGGTGCCATCTATAGGCCAGAACTGTACTGCAGGCTGCACTAAGTTAGACAGTCTGTATGCGCACACAGTGTGTACACACGCGTTCAGTACATTTTCCCAAAAGAAATCCTACTTCCTGTAGTCATACATGTTACAGAAAGTAGGACATGCTCCCCAAAGACTCCAGGACCAGTATACATAAGTGTCAAATGGGATGTGTGTGCATAACACGGATGAGTCATACATTCATATGGTCAAAAAGGACGTGGTCAAAAGGGCACATAAATGCAGTAATACGTGTTAATGTACATGCCACACATTCCCCAAAGGCCCAATAGCCACAGACATATGTGTTACGCGGATGACATGTAGTTGTGTGGGTATGCTGCATATGCACCTATCCACACAGACCAGTGGATCCCAAACGTCTCCTCAGATACCCTGAGCCAGATCCAGGTATTTGAAGCGTTTCCACCTCCAGCACACCTGAGGCAACTAGAGAAGGGCTTGATTAGATGTATCAGGTGTGCTTGAGGTGGAACGCATCAAATACCTGGACCTGGATCCGGCTCGGGATTATATAAGTCTCTCTCCAGCGGCAGGCATGCAGACCCCGCAGGTGTGCACCTGGACACAGACACAAAGGTTTTCTCCTCCGGTGATCGAAGGGCCAAAAAGAGCTGGCAACCGAGCGCAGGTTTTTTTTTTTTTTTTTTTTTTTTTAGGGGGCGGTTCAGACGGATGAGTGAAGGAAGAGAGGGATGAGGATGAGGAGGAGGAGGGAGAGTCGAGTCCTTGCCGCTGATCCTTTGATGTGCTGACCTGGAGTACCTGAGGAAAGGAGAGGGAGAGGGAGAGGGAGAGGGAGGGGGGGGTCAGAGTTCATGTAGGGCTACTGCAATAGCCAAACTGGCCATTAAAAAAAAACAGCACTTCTCCAAAAATTGTGAGATGGAGGTGCACGTTGACATATGAAGAGTGATACAGAGCTGATGAAGACAAAGGTACAGACAGACAGACAGACTGCCACACGCATCGAGTAAATTGGGACAAAATACACCTTGCCCCGCCTCTAACCTGCCATTGCAGAGACAGGGAAATAAAGTGAGAGATTTAAGTTTTAAAAATACTTGTCTAATCACTACATAAGTGTCCATGATAGAGGGTCTCAAAGCCTCATGTTGTGTCATTCCACACTGGCATTGTGGGTATGGTTTTAGTTTAGCATAATAAGCACAACATTTGGTCAGATACACAGGTGATGTTGTGGTTTTGTGTTCGAGACGCCATAGCTCATGCCCAAATGTCTGAATGAGACCAATTAGGCATGGGCCAACACAGGGGCGCAGATGGGATTTTTAAGCATGGGGGACCAAGCTGTCAGCAAATGATTCCAACTCAATTGGTTATTTTGTGTAAATACTATATATATATATATATATATATATATATATATATATATCTATATATATATATATAAAACGTCATGCCTTCTGCATGTGTTTTATTTAGAAGAAGAAGAATTTATTTAGAAGAACCTCATTCTCAGCACAGAAATTGTATTCTGACCAAAAAACAAAAGAACCTACAGTACAAAAAATAATAATGAAATAAAATTGAAATGATTCACACATAAATAAAAATAAAATAAGTATAGCCTACATGGCATGAAATGTGAAATGAAATACAAACTTTAAATTAAATATTAGGAATTCCCTCTGTAAGTATGTACATTTTTTCCAATAATAAACAAAATTGATTAAAAAAAAGAATTATCTCTGCAGCCAAACAAATTTATCCTCTAGAACCAGACTCAATAGGTCCCCAAAACATCTCTCCTCCTTTAATTTCCCTGAATACATAGAACCAGACTCAATAGGTCCCAAAAACATCTCTCTTCCTTTCATTTCCCTGAATACATAGAACCAGACTCAATAGGTTCCAAAAACATCTCTCCTCCTTTCATTTCCCTGAATATATTGCTGGGCAATATCTTGTCTGTCCAGTTTGTCAAGTTTGTCTTGGTGAATATGGCACACAGCAATGCCATTGAGCCTTTTTTGAGTCATGGTTGATCGCAACCATGTTTTCAATCTGCGTAACGCACCTGAAGCTGCGCTCTGCCTCCGCAGATGATATGGGCACCACCATCAGCAGCCTTACTAGTGTCTCTACCTGATCAAACAGGCCACGGACTTCAGGGGGCATTTCTCTCAAAGCATGCACAGCATCTGCAGTTGTGTTGACCTTGTACTTGTTTTTAAACAAGGCTAGTTGGACTCTCAAGTCTTCTCCATTCAGTTCAGGATATTTGTGAACTGCTGCATTGTTTGTCATGGGAGTCAGGAGTGAGTTTTCCAGCTTTTTTAATGTTTGAATGCCTGGCTGCATAAACCTCTCAGTGATGTGTGCAAAAATTGACAGTTAATGAAATGAAACGAAAACCCCAACGTTTATGCTTGTAGATGCTAGATTTCAATTATTTTCCGACTTCAAAATTCCGATTTACGAGTACAACTGAACGCACCATTAGGAGGCGGGCAGCACAAACACCGGGCTATCAATGGATCAGCTGTGCAGTGTTATTAACCAAGGATTAACGTTACGTGGAAAATTGAATACCTTGCTTTCCCAACTCAGCGAGGATCTGCTCCAGCCTTCCCCTTTCTTGAATCAGTGTAATGTGGATTGATCACTGACAAGGCTACTGTCGCTGCCATTTCAAGTTTGTGCTGCAATGTAAGTTAACTAACTAACGGAACTTTGATCCTCTTTTTTTACCTATGTTTGTCATACATAGGCCATTAGGCCTACTTATCAAATAAAATAATGTCCTATAGCCAGCCTACTATGATTATTTGTTAAGTAACCAGTGTGACAATCAGAAAATAACATATTTATTTCGCTGATTAAACTGCTTTCTCTTCACTACCGCTCTCTCTCTGCACTGCTTGTGAAACTCGCTCTAACATGCACCGCTGGCCCGCTTCTCTCTCTCTCTCTCTCTCTCTCTCTCTCTCTCTCTCTCTCTCTCTCTCTCTCTCTCTCTCTCTCTCTCTCTCTCTCTCTCTCTCTCTCTCTCTCTCTCTCTCTCTCTCTCTCTCTCTCTCTCTCTCTCTCTCTCTCTCTCTCTCTCTCTCTAGTTGGGGGGGGACGGATCGTGGTCACGATAATCTGGGGGGGGCATGTCCCCCCCCGTCCCCAGTGCCATCTGCGTCCATGGGCCAACACCCCTCCCCCCACCCCCCGGTCACCTTGGTAACCTTGTTTCAGAGGGCCAGCTTTATCGTACCTGGCTCTCTCAACCTGTCACCTAATCAGCCCATGATTTAATTTGCTAAATAAATAGTTCTCTCCCTCTCCTCTCAGCTCATATGTGGTGAGCATTCTGGCACAAAATGGCTGCCGTGCATCTCCCATGCGGTGAGCTGAGTTTCCCCCACATTACTCTTGTCTAAAGCACTTTGAGAGTGAGAAAAGCACTATATAATTGTAAGGAATGATTAATTTACTGCTACATGACAATCACAGTAATGGTAGAAACGATAATAGTAAATTATTATTATTATTATTATTATTATTATATAGTGAAACTTTCCTGTCTCCTGTTTATGAGCATCAGTGTGTTCAGTGTGCGCTGGTTATGACAGCTTTACGCGTGTGTGGGCATTTTGGATCCATCATGAAAAATAATTTTGTATTTTGGTGACTATGCCACACTTCCTCATAGCTCTTCAAGCTGTCTGGCTGTGAATTCATAAAACACAAAGGCGATTTTTACACTTTCATATGTTTATATACGGCCACTTATTAGGCAAGTATAATTTCATCAAAATAACTAACCATTAAATATGTACATTGCTCAAGTTTCAACTGATACGTGATCACAGCACAATAATAACCATTAAAAAATGAACTTGAATCATAAGGATACTTATAGGTTTCAGAGAGGTGTTTCATATAGTGTTCCAATGATAAAAAATGTATAAAGCAATCAATGGCAGAGAAATGATTGACAGCTCTGCGAAATGAAAAACATTTTCTCCACGTGCAAGCGCCTGCAAGCGACAGAATGTTATCTCTGAAGTGTACATGCAAAGTATCGCTTTCGTTACTGGCGAGATTGGGCCTTTGAATGTTTTGGCAAGAGCGTAATTTAAAAATTAAAAAAAATAATAATTAGTGCTGGACTGTAAGGAACCAACGGCAACCTGAAGAAAACCCGTCTGATTAAAAAACATTGATCTGAATGGAGTGAAGGAGGGGAGAGAGCAGGATAGAAAGGGAGGGAAAGAGCTAGAGAGGAAAAGAGGGAGAGAACAGGATAGAAAGGGAGGGAAAGAGCTAGAGAGGAAAAGAGGGAGAGAGAGCGAAAGCGAGACAGAAGGAGAGAGAGAAAGAGAGAGCAAGGGAAAGAGAGGGGGGGTAGAGAAGGGATTTATGGGGGGAAGTAAACTTGGGAGGGGGGGGGGACACACAGCGATGGAGAGAGAGTGACAGAGTGGAAACAGAGGGGTGGGACAGAAGAAAGAAGTAGAGAGGGAGGAGAAGAGGAAAAGAACAGTGAGAAAAAGAGAGTGAGACAGGCTAAAAGGAGATCAGACAGAAAGGGGATGTGGAAGAGAGACGGGTGGAGGGAGGGGCGTATGTGTCTGGGTGTCACTCGCACAGTGGGGGGGGGGGGGGGGGGGGGGATAATGCAGGGAAGGACCGAGAGGAAGGAGCAGACTCGGGGGCAGATGGAGACCGCGAAAGTGCAAAAAAAAAGTCTGGGACTGGAGTAGTGTTGCGTTGCTTAGTGTTGGGTTGCTAAGACGTTTCTTTGTTCTTCTTTCTTTCATTTGGTTCACCTGTGTAGCCTACTGAAGAACATAATGTCTGATTGGTGTGAATAAGCTGCAAGTACAGAGCTAAAGGACCGGTGTGTAGTCGACTACGACCTTATTATTCTCTGAAAATATGAATTTATTCCTTCTTGATAATATTCCTAGAAGTCAAACTTGGGCTAATAATCGTTTGAAAATACCCAGTGACATCTCCACAGATTATTGGCAATTTAAATCGACACATTTGTACACTGTAAACCAATTCAAGGCAACTTACTGTCTTCTTTCAGCATAAATACACAATAAGATTTTTTTACACCTGAATCAACATAGTAATTTATAATGAATGATGAATATGTGAGAGAATGGATTCCCAAAGTCATCTCTGCTTTTTTATTAGAAAAAGGGAACAGGTGAATCAGGGCCGGTTCTAAGAATAAGTGACATAGGCAGTCACCTCGGGCCCCACCCTAACCCAAACCCTAACCCTAACCCACAACCATTATATCTGGCACCACCCACCCACAACAATATGTGCATACATGAACAGACAGTCAAGTGATTGGAGCAGAAAACTGATCGGACATGTTTTGTGGATACTGAGAAGGCTGACTCAACATTCACACAACTGCATAAGATATGCGTTTGTTTAATAAATATATGCATATATTCCTCCACCTGGAGATCCCTCACTTCCTATACTGCCTCGGTGACAGTTATGACAGCGGAAAGGCCTCCTTATGACTGTTCAAAAGGATGGAAAAAGCACCAGTGGCTGGCCGCCGCGGTGGTTTTCAGTCGCAGTGGTACTCCGAGGATCGCGGTTCGTGCCAGATCTGAGTATGGTCGGTGCCCGAGGGAGCGGCAATTGGCAGCTGCTCCCAGGTGGGGGGAAGGGACTCTGTGAAATTCGTCATGTATGTGTTCCATAACAAAGCAGGAGTTGTACTTATAGATCGTGCTGACCGAACAGGTGGGAGGAGAGTTCACAAACAATTTTATTTGATAGATCAAGAGTGCCCTCTTGATCTATCAAATATGGCCTAAGGAAGGTATTTTTGGACTTCAATACCTGCCATCAGTGGAAGCAAATGGAGCTACAGGCCTGTATCCCCTATTGAACAGCACTGGGGAACAAGAAGATTTGAGCCAGAGGCCTGAGACTACTATGAGGATGAGACCAGAGTTGGTGAAAGTGAAAGGGACCCTGGAAGTAGAAGGTAATTTGGAAACCGTTTTAATAAGATCAAAAGTTACAGCAGCAGGCCAGAGGAAGGAGAATCAGAGACAGCCCAGAGTGACAGCCGAGGAAACGAGGGAAATCCCGCCAATAGTACACCATTCCCATGCCTCCACACACCTCATGACGGCCAGAGAATCAGGGAATGACAAGTTGCAAGAAAGAAACAGTCAAGTCGTCGGGGGGCACGTGAATTTGAAAGGAGCAGCAAGCTAGGATGTGCCACCAGATATCAACAGGCAATGGAAGAAGCAGAGGGAGGTGAGAAGTGAGAAGATGTGAGAATGTGAGAAGTGAGAAGAAGGTGTGAGAATGTGAGATGTGAGAAGAAGAAATGAAGAAGAAATGTGAGAAGAAGAAACGAAACCGAAAAGAGAAGCAAGAAGAACTGGAAGAGACCCAAGGAGAGGAGAATATGACATCAAAGGAAAAGTGAAACTAAAGTCAACTGCATTCCCAAAGATGAATCAAGCTCCTCTAATAGTGAAGACTCAGATGAAAGTGCAATAAGGAAGAAAAAGAAAGTGACGAAGGAAATGCTGAAAACAAACCCTAAAGGAGGTGAAGAAAGCAGAACAAGCATTCCTGCGCGAAGGAGGGTACTCGCAGCAACGAGTTCAAGAATTGAAGCAGGTCTATGACATCAGTAGTGATATCCAGAACAGTGCCAGCAAAATCCTCAGGAGGAGCGGCAAAAGAAGGAGAGCACCTGCTCGATACAATCCAGGGGAAGAAGGAGACGAAGAGGATGAATGATGACCCCAGAAGAAGGCCAGAAGAAGGCCAACCACATGAATGTGAAAGAATGGTGGAAGCAGAAGCAAGAGCAAGAGCAAGAGAAGACCTACACCAAGAACCACTGATGGCTCCGGACCACGTGTTTTTTTGTGGACGGTTCATCATCCCTTTGATCCCCACACAGGAAAAAGGAGAGCGGATATGCTGTAGTACAACAAGAAGGGCCATGGACATATCAAACGATCGAAGAATCAGCTCTAAGCCCAGGGGACAAGTGCCTAACAAGCAGAACTGGTAGCCCTAGCAAGAGTCTGTAGAAGGGGGTACGGGACACACTGTTAATATCTACTGTGACTAAACAATTAGATAAGTCTACAGGAATATGGCGGCAATGTACAGGGAAAGCAGGGAAAGCAATTGCACCAAGCGCAGTAATAGAGGTCATTTGCAGAGCTGCCCATGGTGTTGGCCACTCTGCAAGGGGGGATGATGAGAGAAATACAGAAACATTGGTTTTATACTAGCATGATATCAAGATGCGCATGCAGATTCTAAAACTGTAGCTAAAGCCTTGGCAAGATAAATTTTCCCCAGATTCGGGGTCTGTCAGACCCTGAGCAGTGACAATGGTTCTAAAAACTAGTTTTAAATAAAAGAAAATTTAAAAAAATAAAATAAAATAGTCAGAATAGATTTATCCATTTGGCACCCCATGATCACACATATTACATACACTGACTACATGAAGAAAAGAACAACTCAAAGGGGACATAATAAAGCCCCAACTGACTAAAGGCCCTTAGGATAGATAAAACAGACACATAAATAGATTAAGGAAAAGGGCGAAGAAGGTAGGAGACGCCTGAGTGAAGTGCTAGTAACCTCTCCTCAGGCTTCTTAGAATATGGGCTCCTAAGAAGAGGAAGAAGACATTACAAGTATAATCCAATTCTTTTTATATAATCTTTGTATAATTATAGCGAATCAAAATTAGATGATCATTAAAAATCATTAAATACAGTAGCTTTTTGATTAACTTTTGATATTTTTGATTAAATTTGTGATATTTTTGATTAACTTTTTGATATTCTTGATATTTACTGTTTGATAGATCATCTGTTAATTGTTAATTAGAGGAAATATTAAATTAGGTAAATTATGCATGAAACTAATCAACTACAAATGTTTATTTTTATCGTACAATACTAATGTCATAACATAACTCCACCACCAGGCGAAGTATCAACAAGAGAGTGTGAGACCGGACGGTCTCAAAGGGGGGAATGTGGAAGTAAGCCGTAGGCCCAAGAAAGCCTCATATGAAATAATTAAATAATACAGTCAAGATCTAGTGGAAAAGTACTGAGATGGGGGGTTGTGAGAGGGTGCAGGATAGTTCTCTGTCAGGAAGGACAGGGCATCTAGCACACCAGTCAAAATAGGAATGTTTTCCTCCTGTGTTCCATAACAAAGCAGGAGTTGTACTTATAGATCGTGCTGACCGAACAGGTGGGAGGAGAGTTCACAAACAATTTTATTTGATAGATCAAGAGTGCCCTCTTGATCTATCAAATATGGCCTAAGGAAGGTATTTTTGGACTTCAATACCTGCCATCAGTGGAAGCAAATGGAGCTACAGGCCTGTATCCCCTATTGAACAGCACTGGGGAACAAGAAGATTTGAGCCAGAGGCCTGAGACTACTATGAGGATGAGACCAGAGTTGGTGAAAGTGAAAGGGACCCTGGAAGTAGAAGGTAATTTGGAAACCGTTTTAATAAGATCAAAAGTTACAGCAGCAGGCCCAGAGGAAGGAGAATCAGAGACAGCCCAGAGTGACAGCCGAGGGAAACGAGGGAAATCCCGCCAATAGCACACCATTCCCATGCCTCCACACACCTCATGACGGGCCAGAGAATCAGGGAATGACAAGTTGCAAGAAAGAAACAGTCAAGTCGTCGGGGGGCACGTGAATTTGAAAGGAGCAGCAAGCTAGGATGTGCCACCAGATATCAACAGGCAATGGAAGAAGCAGAGGGAGGTGAGAAGTGAGAAGATGTGAGAATGTGAGAAGTGAGAAGAAGGTGTGAGAATGTGAGATGTGAGAAGAAGAAATGAAGAAGAAATGTGAGAAGAAGAAACGAAACCGAAAAGAGAAGCAAGAAGAACTGGAAGAGACCCAAGGAGAGGAGAATATGACATCAAAGGAAAAGTGAAACTAAAGTCAACTGCATTCCCAAAGATGAATCAAGCTCCTCTAATAGTGAAGACTCAGATGAAAGTGCAATAAGGAAGAAAAAGAAAGTGACGAAGGAAATGCTGAAAACAAACCCTAAAGGAGGTGAAGAAAGCAGAACAAGCATTCCTGCGCGAAGGAGGGTACTCGCAGCAACGAGTTCAAGAATTGAAGCAGGTCTATGACATCAGTAGTGATATCCAGAACAGTGCCAGCAAAATCCTCAGGAGGAGCGGCAAAAGAAGGAGAGCACCTGCTCGATACAATCCAGGGGAAGAAGGAGACGAAGAGGATGAATGATGACCCCAGAAGAAGGCCAGAAGAAGGCCAACCACATGAATGTGAAAGAATGGTGGAAGCAGAAGCAAGAGCAAGAGCAAGAGAAGACCTACACCAAGAACCACTGATGGCTCCGGACCACGTGTTTTTTTGTGGACGGTTCATCATCCTTTGATCCCCACACAGGAAAAAGGAGAGCCGGATATGCTGTAGTACAACAAGAAGGGCCATGGACATATCAAACGATCGAAGAATCAGCTCTAAGCCCAGGGACAAGTGCCTAACAAGCAGAACTGGTAGCCCTAGCAAGAGTCTGTAGAAGGGGTACGGGACACACTGTTAATATCTACTGTGACTAAACAATTAGATAAGTCTACAGGAATATGGCGGCAATGTACAGGGAAAGCAGGGAAAGCAATTGCACCAAGCGCAGTAATAGAGGTCATTTGCAGAGCTGCCCATGGTGTTGGCCACTCTGCAAGGGGGGATGATGAGAGAAATACAGAAACATTGGTTTTATACTAGCATGATATCAAGATGCGCATGCAGATTCTAAAACTGTAGCTAAAGCCTTGGCAAGATAAATTTTCCCCAGATTCGGGGTCTGTCAGACCCTGAGCAGTGACAATGGTTCTAAAAACTAGTTTTAAATAAAAGAAAATTTAAAAAAATAAAATAAAATAGTCAGAATAGATTTATCCATTTGGCACCCCATGATCACACATATTACATACACTGACTACATGAAGAAAAGAACAACTCAAAGGGGACATAATAAAGCCCCAACTGACTAAAGGCCCTTAGGATAGATAAAACAGACACATAAATAGATTAAGGAAAAGGGCGAAGAAGGTAGGAGACGCCTGAGTGAAGTGCTAGTAACCTCTCCTCAGGCTTCTTAGAATATGGGCTCCTAAGAAGAGGAAGAAGACATTACAAGTATAATCCAATTCTTTTTATATAATCTTTGTATAATTATAGCGAATCAAAATTAGATGATCATTAAAAATCATTAAATACAGTAGCTTTTTGATTAACTTTTGATATTTTTGATTAAATTTGTGATATTTTTGATTAACTTTTTGATATTCTTGATATTTACTGTTTGATAGATCATCTGTTAATTGTTAATTAGAGGAAATATTAAATTAGGTAAATTATGCATGAAACTAATCAACTACAAATGTTTATTTTTATCGTACAATACTAATGTCATAACATAACTCCACCACCAGGCGAAGTATCAACAAGAGAGTGTGAGACCGGACGGTCTCAAAGGGGGGAATGTGGAAGTAAGCCGTAGGCCCAAGAAAGCCTCATATGAAATAATTAAATAATACAGTCAAGATCTAGTGGAAAAGTACTGAGATGGGGGGTTGTGAGAGGGTGCAGGATAGTTCTCTGTCAGGAAGGACAGGGCATCTAGCACACCAGTCAAAATAGGAATGTTTTCCTCCTGTGTTCCATAACAAAGCAGGAGTTGTACTTATAGATCGTGCTGACCGAACAGGTGGGAGGAGAGTTCACAAACAATTTTATTTGATAGATCAAGAGTGCCCTCAAGCGCATAGGGTAAGAACAGGTCATATAACATATTAATGTTGTGCCTAATTTGTTATTGGATAAAATAAGATATTGTGAAAAGGTGTTACCACATATCATTGGTGTATTAGCAACGTAAAGGAGGAGTTATGATATTGTAAAAACTAATGTTTGTTATTGTTCGGGGAATTCCGAATCCTCTGCGTAGGTTTGTGGTTTTCCCATGTTGAATCAACATTTGACCATTTAATAAAAGATTATACTTCTGCTATTTCCTTCATCTTTATCTTGAGTATTATTCCACTCGAAAAACCCATCTCAAATTGAACTTAACGAGGAGGGAGTCAAAGGACTTACTTCCACAAGGTTGCAGGTTCGATTCCCAGGTAGGACACTGCCGTTGTACCCTTGAGCAAGGTACTTAACTTGAATCGCTTCAGTATATATCCAGCTGTATAAATGGACAATATGTTAAAAAAAATTTAAAAATTAAACATTTTTTTAAAAAATGCTAAAAAGTTGTGTAAGTCGCTCTGGATAAGAGCGTCTGCTAAATGCCTATAATGTAATGTGTAATGTAATGTAAAATAGCATCAACTCTCTTTAAGAAAATCAGCTGGTAGATTGTTCCAAGCATTTTGGAGAACTTGCCACTGTTCTTCTGCAGACTTTGGCTGTCTCGCTTGCTTCTGTCTGTCCAGGTAATCCCAAACAGCCTCGGTGATGTTGAGAACAGACCTCTGTAGAGACCATACCATCTGTTGCAGAACTCCTTGTTCTTCTTTTCTCTGACAAAAGTTCAATTACGTTTTTGGAAAATCAATGTTTGGAAATCTACAATTTGCTCTTTTCTACTGACACACTAATGCAGAAGACAAAAAATAAGCATCTAAGAAAAAATCTACATGAAAAATCTAGGGTGCCTAAGACATTTGCACAGTACTGTATGTTTGGGCTGCATTGTGTTTCCCTCTCGTTTCCTTGTTAGTCTTCCCCCACCTGCTGCTCGTTCTGCCCTTTTTGTATTTAGTCTGCCCCGTTTCTTTGTTCGGGGCCAGACCATCTTGTGTTCCCGCTTGTGTTCTTGTCGCGTACCTTGTGTTTTTGTGTGCGTTCTCGTTGTGTCATGTCCTGTGGGTTTTGTCCCCTCATTCCTCCAAGACCCCCTCGTTCCTCCAAGACCCCCTCGTTCCTCCATGACTCCCTCATCCCTCCCAGGCTGAGTGCCTGACCGCCAGGCTGAGCGCCTGAACCCCAGGCTGAGCGGCTGAACCCCAGGCTGAGCGCCTGACCCCCAGGCTGAGCGCCTGAACCCCAGGCTGAGCGCCTGACCCCCAGGCTGAGCGCCTGACCCCCAAGCTGAGCGCCTGAACCCCAGGCTGAGTGCCTGAACCCCAAGCTGAGCGCCTGACCCCCAAGCTGAGCGCCTGACCCCCAAGTTGAGCGCCTGGCCCTGACCGTGCGCTCCCCACGCCATTTGCGGTCCCCCGCACCTGTTTCTACCCCAAGGCTGAGCTCTTATCCCCTGGGCCTTCGCGCTTTCTGTCCCCTGGCTGAGTGCCTGCTCCTGTCCACGGCGCCCGCACCTGTTCCTGACCCTCCAAGTGCTTGTCTCCCATTAAATGTACTCCCTGGTGGAGTTTTCCCCTGAGCCGTCTCTGAGTCTTTTATTTGGTTCCAGTCCCTCCCCCCTCGGGAAAGAATGACACACCTCCCCACTCACCAGCTAAGAGTTCCCAAAGGCTCTTTTCCTCCTCTGGGTTGTTCGGCTTCCTGTCACAGGAGAGTCACAGAGCCCTCGCACACTGTGCAGAATTCGGTAGGGACAGGAGCTGGATTCCAACAAGAAGAGAGAAAAATGGTTTTGAACTTTGTTGGTTACACCTTGGTTAGAGATAATAAAACACAAGGACATATAACACAGCCTTCAAAGGTTGTGCTAGCTAATACATGTGAATGTCACACCTCATTATTATTCTAATATGGCAATAATAGAGGGCTGCATTGGCTGTCAGATTGTACAATGCATTATTATGAAGGGAATCACCTGTTGGTAGAGAAACTATACAACACTGTATACTAGGCCAAGAGAATCCTCTCCATTTTCCTTTTTCCAACTACAGGTGAAAATCAAAGAGTTAAATCATTTACCCTTATGGTACCATTTGTTTTACTTATTTTTGTAACATTGGAATAATTACTGGCAAGCCCATAACATGTGGCTAATAATGTATGAATAAGATGACATCCGTGTTAGATTTTTTTGCCTCTCTAATGTTAATTAATGAAGAAGCTCTTATTTTTCTTGCCCAGACTTTTCTTGGGATTGTGGCCCCATTCCGTTAAAAAAAAATCCTGAAATAATTTCATCGTATTGCTTGTATTTTCACCTGAACAAAAATGTGACCATCGAGGATCGGTGTGATTTGAACACAAGAAGAGTTCAGGTAGGTCTCATGTCTGGCCATTGGAATGACGACAGACGCCTTGACCTGACTATAGACATCACATCATGTGATTGAGAATATGAAAGACTATGGAATGTTAGAGGTAGTGCAGTGTACATGTGTTGAATTGAGCCACGCCCAGCCTGCATGGGGGCAATCCCTATAGGATTAATCTGGTGCCAGTGATCTCACAGTGTGAGTCAGATTTTGTCTTTTGGATTTTGAACATTTTAAATTATACTCAACTTTAAAGATGATATATGCAGATGAGGTGAACACTGAAAAAGAAAGCAAGTGAAATAATGAGTAGAGCAACATATACACCAAAAATGGGATTCCTGAACTGCAGTATGGTTATACATGGTAATGTGTCACAGGTTGATTTGATGTCCCACATCTTAACAACAGGGAGGCTAAACGTGAGCTCCGAATATATATTGGCGGAACACCCCTGCCATGCTGCGCTGAGCCAATCTACCTCGGCGTGACATTGGACAGGTCGCTCACGTTTCGCCGACACCTTGAGTCACTGCGCAAGAAGTTAACATCTCGTGTGGCATTGATGAGGCGACTAGTCGGGTCAGGCTGGGGCGCCGACGCAAGAACATTGCGTACGGCAGCCCTGGCCCTTGTTTACTCGACTAGTGAGTACTGCGCACCGGTATGGTGTCGCAGTGCCCACACCCGCCTCATCGATACGCCCATCAACGAAGCCTTGCGCATCGTGACAGGATGCCTGCGTCCCACTCCCGTGGACAATCTTCCCATTCTTGCAGGCATCCAGCCCGCTGGGCTTCGCCGCGCGGGAGCCACAGCACGTCTCGCGTGCCGGGCCATGGAGCCAAACCATCTGCTCCACGAAAGGCTCGCTGTAATTGCTGAGCCTCCCCGGCGCCTTAAGTCGAGACACCCATTTGCGCCTGCCGCACAGGAATTCCTGCAGCAATGCAGTGATCTTAACATCAGTGCGGCACGGTGGGCGGATTACATCTGGAGCA
Organism: Synaphobranchus kaupii; assembly: GCA_029718625.1. Classification (NCBI taxonomy): domain Eukaryota; kingdom Metazoa; phylum Chordata; class Actinopteri; order Anguilliformes; family Synaphobranchidae; genus Synaphobranchus; species Synaphobranchus kaupii. The sequence goes on along the minus strand of CM056379.1, from coordinate 91,315,784 downwards.
CGGAGTGGGAGGAGAACACCTCTAGACTCCGTGACTTCATCCCAGACGTCGGTTTTCCCCCTATTGGGGTGGACCTGCCTAGACTGGCATGGGTGAGGCTTAACCGCCTCCGGACCGGCGTTGGGCGCTTCCGCTCATCGATGCACAGATGGGGCTTGGCTTCTTGCGCAGCCTGCGAGTGTGGCGCGGAGGAACAAACCGCAGACCATGTCATCCTGGACTGCTCGATTTATCGGGCACCCAATGGGATGCATGGTCTGTCGGTTCTGGATGATGACACGGTGACGTGGCTACTGGAGGTGTGCCCTGAAATATAGTCCGGGTGAACCCCCCCCTAGGCTCGGGGTGGTAAAAGGATAGCCCCTCGGCCCCGAGCCTGGGGATGTGGGACAAAAGATCCCACCCAAACGAAGAAGAAGAAGAAGTGGTGTGAGGTCCACAAAATTTAAATCACAGCAAAAAATTTAAAGCACAGTCTTGAAGTGTTTTAGCCTTGTAAACAAGTGAAATGTTCTTACCCCATTGGCAAATCTTGAAATGAGTCAAACTGTCTCACCTCATTGGCAATATTTTTGTCTGATCTGGTACGAAAGTTATAGAAAAAAGATTGAGTGTCAATATAAGATTAAAATGCTTATTACATATATTACATAATCTACAGGAATATGTCACAGAAAATTAAAATCCATCCAAAAGTAAATTTTTGAGATTTATTCAAAACCTGTTTTCTCCCCTCTACTAATACATGTATTGATTAGGCATGCTATGGTGTAACTTGGTGGTGTAAAAAGTTAAGCTCAAAACTCAAAAATTTCATGATTCTTTTTTTACAGTGTTGATTATTACGGAATGCTCAGCAGAGAAGTCTTATTTCATATCTTTGTACTGCACATTATCTTAGTGAATTTAAACAATATAGCACCATTTTAGGACTTATATACAAAATAAAAAAGCAATAAAGACACTGTCACATGGCAGGGGACACCCTTGGGAGGGACAGAATAGCAGGGCACAGGGGAATGCAGCGATTCCGGTTTTGTGGAAGTAAGCCGTAGGCCCAAGAAAGCCTCATATGAAATAATTAAATAATACAGTCAAGATCTAGTGGAAAAGTACTGAGATGGGGGGTTGTGAGAGGGTGCAGGATAGTTCTCTGTCAGCAAGGACGAGGGCATCTAGCACACCAGTCAAAACAGGAATGTTTTCCTCCTGTGTTCCATAACAAAGCAGGAGTTGTACTTATAGATCGTGCTGACCGAACAGGTGGGAGGAGAGTTCACAAACAATTTTATTTGATAGATCAAGAGTGCTCTCAAGCGCATAGGGTAAGAACAGGTCATATAACATATTAATGTTGTGCCTAATTTGTTATTGGATAAAATAAGATATTATGAAAAGGTGTTACCACATATCATTGGTGTATTAGCAACGTAAAGGAGGAGTTATGATATTGTAAAAACTAATGTTTGTTATTGTTCGGGGAATTCTGAATCCTGTGCGTAGGTTTGTGGTTTTCCCATGTTGAATCAACATTTGACCATTTAATAAAAGATTATACTTCTGCTATTTCCTTCATCTTTATCTTGAGTATTCTTCCACTCGAAAAACCCATCTCAAATTGAATTTAACGAGGAGGGAGTCAAAGGACTTACTTCCGCAGTTTCCATCTGGGTTTATTACAGAACGAGTTCTTAAAAAAAAAAAGAAAAAAGAAAATCATCACCCATCACCCTCACAGGATCCTGGCAAAAATAATAAACAAAATTGATTTAAATGTACCCATTACATTTCTTGCATAAATGTCAGGAATATGTCACAGAAAAATCTGTTTTTTCTCCCCTTCAGTAAATTATTCATTTATTACAAATACTTTGTCTGTATTTTCTTTATACAGGCTCCAGGAAGCGTGACCAAAAAAAAAGTCTGGGACTGGACTAGTGTTGCGTTGCTTAGTGTTGCGTTGCTAAGACGTTTGTTTCTTTGTTTGTTGACATTCATTTGGTTCACCTGTGTAGCCTACTGAAGAACATAATGTCTGATGGGTGTGAATAAGCTGCAAGTACAGAGCTAAAGGACCGGTGTGTAGTCGACTACGACCTTATTATTCTCTGAAAATATGAATTTATTCCTTCTTGATAATATTCCTAGAAGTCAAACTTGGGGCTAATAATCGTTTGAAATACCCAGTGACATCTCCACAGATTATTGGCAATTTAAATAGACACATTTGTACACTGTAAAACAATTCAAGGCAACTTACTGTCTTCTTTCAGCATAAATACACAATAAGATTTTTTTACACCTGAATCAACATAGTAATTTATAATGAATGATGAATATGTGAGAGAATGGATTCCCAAAGTCATCTCTGCTTTTATTAGAAAAGGGAACCAAAAGGGCCGTCGCGTGGTACAACGGTAAGAGCGCTGACCTTCAGTCGGTGCAGTTGTGCTCCGAGGATCGGGGTTCGCGCCCCGGTCCTGCCAGATCCGAGCATGGCCAGCGCCCTGTGGGAGCAGCAATTGGCGGCTGCTTCCAGGTGGGGGGAGGGGCTCGGAGAGAATCGCTGCACGCATAGCGGCCCTGGGTGAGCAGGATTCACGGTCAGGAGCTCGAGGAGTCGCGCCCTGTAGAGGACGTGGCGACCTCTTTCCTACTACCGGCTGACAGGGTTGTGTAGCGGTGGTTCTCCAGCGGTTGCTACACGGGGGGGGGAATTGAATTAGAATAGGGGTTCAATTGGCTACTAAATTGGGAGAAAATGGGGAAAAAATCAGAAACAAATTTTTTTTTAAAAGAAAAAAAAGAAAAGGGAACCAGGTGAATCAGGGCCGGTTCTAAGAATAAGTGACATAGGCGGTCACCTCGGGCCCCACCCTAACCCAAACCCTAACCCTAACCCACAACCATTATATCTGGCACCACCCACCCACAACAATATCTGCATACATGAACAGACAGTCAAGTGATTGGAGCAGAAAACTGATCGGACATGTTTTGTGGATACTGAGAAGGCTGACTCAACATTCACGCAACTGCATAAGATATGCGTTTGTTTAATAAATATATGCATGTACAGTAGAAGCTCCCCAGGCTGGGAGAACCTGCTTTTTTAAAATTAATTTTTTTAATTAATTTCATATTTTTCCCTTTTACTCCCAATTTGGTAGCCAATTCAACCCTGTACTATTCAATTTCCCACCCATGTAGCAACCACTTGAAATCACCTCTGCACAACCCTGTCAGCCGGTAGTAGGAAGGAGGGCGCCACGTCCTCTTCAGGGCGCGACTCCTCATGCTCCTGACCGCAATCCAACTCGCCCGGGGCCTTTCTTGTGCGTGACTAATTTCACAGAGTCCCTCCCTCCACCCCGGGAGCAGCCGCCAATTACCGCTCCCTCGGGCACCGACCATACTCAGATCTGGCACGAACCGCGATCCCCGGAGTACAACTGCGACTGAAAATCAGCGCTTTTACCGCTGTACCACCGCGGCAGACAGCCACTGGTGCTTTTTCCATCCTTTTGAACAGTCATAAGGAGGCCTTTCGCTGTCATAACTGTCACCGAGGCAGTAAAGGAAGTGAGGGATCTCCTGGTGGAGGAAGAGGAGGAGGAGGAGGAGGAGGGAGAACGAGAGCTGTTACCTTTACCATTTTACTACACCGCCTCCCCATAATTTCTCATACTAAAACCCAGATCTACATATTATACTTTAGCCCACGTTGTCCAGCCATGAGTGGATCAAGACATCAAGTGCTCCATTGCTTATCCTGGAACATTAATGGACTTAAATCTAAAAACAAAAAGAATGGGGTGTTGAAAGAAATTAAGGATTCACACATTGTCTTTCTTCAAGAGACCCACATTGGCCCAGATGACACAGATGTATTTGTTGAGCTGGAAGGCTTCACAAAATACTACACTAAGTATGACAAGTTTAGAAAAGGAGCGGCCATCCTAATAAAGAAGACTATGGATTGGGAATATATTGATCAATATCAAGATAATCAGGGAGGCTATCTTATTCTTCATTGTAAACTACGAGGCCAGCTTTACACCTTTGTGACTGTGTACAACCACAAAAATGACAAACGTCTTTTAAATGAACTCAGGCTCAAACTACAGGCAGATTTCGGAGATTTAGGGGTGTTAGTGATTGGAGGAGACTTCAACACTGCTCTCAATCCACACTTAGACAGGACATCTGCAACACCAAATCGACGACATGCTGCTTTGCAGAAATGTGTTTGGAGATTGACAACATCCCTCAAACTCGTGGACATCTGGAGAAAAGTCAACCCAACGAAGAGAGGATACACTTATGTTCAAGGTGCTAAAGAGTCAAGGCTAGACTACATTTTCATACAGAACAATTCTGTCAGTTTAGTTCTGAGTTGTGAGATTAGACACACCGATATTTCAGACCATGATCCTATTTGCCTAAGCTTGTGTTCAGGTGTTGAGGGTGACCAGCTTCAAAAAGTGAAACTACAAGAGCGAGATAAGTATGTGGATGATAATGACATTACAATGGCCACAACTTCACAGGCTCAAAACTCAAGACAGGATGCCCTTGCACCCAAAATTAATTCAGATGAATGCCTTGACCAGTTCCTCTTTAATGCCAGAATGGACAGACATTTGCAGCCATTCATACAAAAGCAAGGAGGCCAAATCATGCCTTTGGAACAGATCAATAGTATGGTAGAGTCAGCACAGATGGCTTCCCTGATGAGCGGAATAAAAACACTGAGCGAATCTGCTCTAAAATCTAACTTCAAAAAAATGTTAGAAACCTGGTGGAAGGAACAAACTAAAACCTCTCATCATTTGGACTTATTACACTTTGCTGTAATTCCACTTCAAGTGATTGGAGCAAAGAAATTCTATTTAGAGGTGAGTCAGATATCTAGTTTGTAGATTACGGCCTTTTAGTTGGAGAGAATGTAACTGATATGTAAATTTGTAAATCAAACTTTTTTAGTGGGCAAGGGGGCATTGCTGGTGCTGGCTATTTGAAAATTCCTAGTATATGTAAAATCACAATGGGAGGCAGAGCCTTCTCTTACAGAGCTCCTGTCTTATGGAACATTCTCGCTATGTACAGTACTGTGCAAAAGTCTTAGGCACATGTAAAGAAAATCCGTAAGGCGAAAATCCTTTAAAAAATAATTAAATTAAAAGTTTCTAAATATCAAACAATTCACTACAAAGAACAGTAAACAATAAAAAACAGAATCAAATCAATATTTGGTGTGATCACCCTTTCCCTTTAAAACAGCATCAACTCTCTTTAAGAAAATCAGCTGGTAGATTGTTCCAAGCGTTTTGGAGAACTTGCCACTGTTCTTCTGCAGACTTTGGCTGTCTCGCTTGCTTCTGTCTGTCCAGGTAATCCCAGACAGCCTCGGTGATGTTGAGAACAGGCCTCTGTGGAGACCATACCATCTGTTGTAGAACTCCTTGTTCTTCTTTTCTCTGACAAAAGTTCAATTACGTTTTTGGAAAATCAATGTTTGTAAATCTACAATTTGCTCTTTTCTACTGACACACTAATGCAGGAGACAAAAAATAAGCATCTAAGAAAAAATCTACATGAAAAATCTAGGGTGCCTAAGACATTTGCACAGTACTGTATGTTTGGGCTGCATTGTGTTTCCCTCTCGTTTCCTTGTTAGTCTTCCCCCACCTGCTGCTCGTTCTGCCCTTTTTGTATTTAGTCTGCCCCGTTTCTTTGTTCGGGGCCAGACCATCTTGTGTTCCCGCTTGTGTTCTTGTCGCGTACCTTGTGTTTTTGTGTGCGTTCTCGTTGTGTCATGTCCTGTGGGTTTTGTCCCCTCATTCCTCCAAGACCCCCTCGTTCCTCCAAGACCCCCTCGTTCCTCCAAGACCCCCTCGTTTCTCCAAGACCCCCTCATTCCTCCAAGACCCCCTCGTTCCTCCATGACTCCCTCATCCCTCCCAGGCTGAGTGCCTGACCGCCAGGCTGAGTGCCTGAACCCCAGGCTGAGCGGCTGAACCCCAGGCTGAGCGCCTGACCCCCAGGCTGAGCGCCTGAACCCCAGGCTGAGCGCCTGACCCCCAGGCTGAGCGCCTGACCCCCAAGCTGAGCGCCTGAACCCCAGGCTGAGTGCCTGAACCCCAAGCTGAGCGCCTGACCCCCAAGCTGAGCGCCTGACCCCCAAGTTGAGCGCCTGGCCCTGACCGTGCGCTCCCCACGCCATTTGCGGTCCCCCGCACCTGTTTCTACCCCAAGGCTGAGCTCTTATCCCCTGGGCCTTCGCGCTTTCTGTCCCCTGGCTGAGTGCCTGCTCCTGTCCACGGCGCCCGCACCTGTTCCTGACCCTCCAAGTGCTTGTCTCCCATTAAATGTACTCCCTGGTGGAGTTTTCCCCTGAGCCGTCTCTGAGTCTTTTATTTGGTTCCAGTCCCTCCCCCCTCGGGAAAGAATGACACACCTCCCCACTCACCAGCTAAGAGTTCCCAAAGGCTCTTTTCCTCCTCTGGGTTGTTCGGCTTCCTGTCACAGGAGAGTCACAGAGCCCTCGCACACTGTGCAGAATTCGGTAGGGACAGGAGCTGGATTCCAACAAGAAGAGAGAAAAATGGTTTTGAACTTTGTTGGTTACACCTTGGTTAGAGATAATAAAACACAAGGACATATAACACAGCCTTCAAAGGTTGTGCTAGCTAATACATGTGAATGTCACACCTCATTATTATTCTAATATGGCAATAATAGAGGGCTGCATTGGCTGTCAGATTGTACAATGCATTATTATGAAGGGAATCACCTGTTGGTAGAGAAACTATACAACACTGTATACTAGGCCAAGAGAATCCTCTCCATTTTCCTTTTTCCAACTACAGGTGAAAATCAAAGAGTTAAATCATTTACCCTTATGGTACCATTTGTTTTACTTATTTTTGTAACATTGGAATAATTACTGGCAAGCCCATAACATGTGGCTAATAATGTATGAATAAGATGACATCCGTGTTAGATTTTTTTGCCTCTCTAATGTTAATTAATGAAGAAGCTCTTATTTTTCTTGCCCAGACTTTTCTTGGGATTGTGGCCCCATTCCGTTAAAAAAAAATCCTGAAATAATTTCATCGTATTGCTTGTATTTTCACCTGAACAAAAATGTGACCATCGAGGATCGGTGTGATTTGAACACAAGAAGAGTTCAGGTAGGTCTCATGTCTGGCCATTGGAATGACGACAGACGCCTTGACCTGACTATAGACATCACATCATGTGATTGAGAATATGAAAGACTATGGAATGTTAGAGGTAGTGCAGTGTACATGTGTTGAATTGAGCCACGCCCAGCCTGCATGGGGGCAATCCCTATAGGATTAATCTGGTGCCAGTGATCTCACAGTGTGAGTCAGATTTTGTCTTTTGGATTTTGAACATTTTAAATTATACTCAACTTTAAAGATGATATATGCAGATGAGGTGAACACTGAAAAAGAAAGCAAGTGAAATAATGAGTAGAGCAACATATACACCAAAAATGGGATTCCTGAACTGCAGTATGGTTATACATGGTAATGTGTCACAGGTTGATTTGATGTGTCACAGTGGTGTGAGGTCCACAAAATTTAAATCACAGCAAAAAATTTAAAGCACAGTCTTGAAGTGTTTTAGCCTTGTAAACAAGTGAAATGTTCTTACCCCATTGGCAAATCTTGAAATGAGTCAAACTGTCTCACCTCATTGGCAATATTTTTGTCTGATCTGGTACGAAAGTTATAGAAAAAAGATTGAGTGTCAATATAAGATTAAAATGCTTATTACATATATTACATAATCTACAGGAATATGTCACAGAAAATTAAAATCCATCCAAAAGTAAATTTTTGAGATTTATTCAAAACCTGTTTTCTCCCCTCTACTAATACATGTATTGATTAGGCATGCTATGGTGTAACTTGGTGGTGTAAAAAGTTAAGCTCAAAACTCAAAAATTTCATGATTCTTTTTTTACAGTGTTGATTATTACGGAATGCTCAGCAGAGAAGTCTTATTTCATATCTTTGTACTGCACATTATCTTAGTGAATTTAAACAATATAGCACCATTTTAGGACTTATATACAAAATAAAAAAGCAATAAAGACACTGTCACATGGCAGGGGACACCCTTGGGAGGGACAGAATAGCAGGGCACAGGGGAATGCAGCGATTCCGGTTTTGTGGAAGTAAGCCGTAGGCCCAAGAAAGCCTCATATGAAATAATTAAATAATACAGTCAAGATCTAGTGGAAAAGTACTGAGATGGGGGGTTGTGAGAGGGTGCAGGATAGTTCTCTGTCAGCAAGGACGAGGGCATCTAGCACACCAGTCAAAACAGGAATGTTTTCCTCCTGTGTTCCATAACAAAGCAGGAGTTGTACTTATAGATCGTGCTGACCGAACAGGTGGGAGGAGAGTTCACAAACAATTTTATTTGATAGATCAAGAGTGCTCTCAAGCGCATAGGGTAAGAACAGGTCATATAACATATTAATGTTGTGCCTAATTTGTTATTGGATAAAATAAGATATTATGAAAAGGTGTTACCACATATCATTGGTGTATTAGCAACGTAAAGGAGGAGTTATGATATTGTAAAAACTAATGTTTGTTATTGTTCGGGGAATTCTGAATCCTGTGCGTAGGTTTGTGGTTTTCCCATGTTGAATCAACATTTGACCATTTAATAAAAGATTATACTTCTGCTATTTCCTTCATCTTTATCTTGAGTATTCTTCCACTCGAAAAACCCATCTCAAATTGAATTTAACGAGGAGGGAGTCAAAGGACTTACTTCCGCAGTTTCCATCTGGGTTTATTACAGAACGAGTTCTTAAAAAAAAAAAGAAAAAAGAAAATCATCACCCATCACCCTCACAGGATCCTGGCAAAAATAATAAACAAAATTGATTTAAATGTACCCATTACATTTCTTGCATAAATGTCAGGAATATGTCACAGAAAAATCCGTTTTTTCTCCCCTTCAGTAAATTATTCATTTATTACAAATACTTTGTCTGTATTTTCTTAATACAGGCTCCAGGAAGTGTGACCCAAAAAAAAGTCTGGGACTGGAGTAGTGTTGCGTTGCTTAGTGTTGCGTTGCTAAGACGTTTGTTTCTTTGTTTGTTGACATTCATTTGGTTCACCTGTGTAGCCTACTGAAGAACATAATGTCTGATGGGTATGAATAAGCTCAGAGCTAAAGGACTGGTGAGTAGTCAACTACGACCTTATTATTCTCTGAAAATATGAATCTGGTTCTGTGGTTCAGTGCAGATTAGCGCTGATATTTTCCCCAAATTCCCCCTCTTGATAATATTCCTAGAAGTCAGATATGGGGCTAATAATAGTTTGAAAGACCCACTGACATCTCCACAGATTACTGATGATCAGGGGCGTCGTAGTCGGGGGAAAAGTGGAACTGAGCACCCAGGGCCCTAGAGCGGGCCTGAAATTAAAAGCTTGCTTTGGGAAGGGGGCCCACAGAGACTGCATTTGCACAGGGCCCAGCATTTTGGGCTGCACCCCTGCTGACAATTTAAACAGACACATTTTTACACTCTAAAAAAAAGTAGAGAATTCTCAAAATTTCAAGGTAAGTCACTTGACAAACTTTTTTGGGTTTTGAGCTTAACTTATATTTTCAAGGCAAGTTATGCCAACTAAGATTCATTAGTTGTTTTGCAGAAAACTTAAATTTTATTGTTATAAAAAAATAAAATTCAGTGTTAAGTTTTTTCTAACAATGAAATGTAAGTTTTCTGAAGGAATGAATGTTAGTTGAAAAAAAAGGACAAAATTTTGTGAAACAATTTGCCTTGAAATCTTGACTATTCTCACCTTTTTTATTTTACAGTGTATTACGCAATGCTCAGAACAGAAGTTTTCTTTCATATCTTTGCACATTATCTTAGTGAATTTAAACAATACAGCACCATTTTAGGTCTACAAAATAAAAACGCAATAAAGACACTGTCACATGGCAGGGGACACCCTTGGGAGGGACAGAATAGCAGATACAGGGGAATGCAGCGATTCTGGTTTCCATCTGGGTTTATTACAGAACGAGTTCTTAAAAATAAATAAACAAATAAAGAAAATGAAAATCTTCACCCATCACCCTCATGGGATCCTGGCAAAAATAATAGACTAAATTATAGTGTGAGGTCCAAATGATTTAAATGTACCCATTACATTTCTTGCATAAACGTCAGGAATATGTCACAGAAAAATCCGTTTTTTCTCCCCTTCAGTAAATTATTCATTTATTACAAATACTTTGTCTGTATTTTCTTAATACAGGCTCCAGGAAGTGTGACCCAAAAAAAAGTCTGGGACTGGAGTAGTGTTGCGTTGCTTAGTGTTGCGTTGCTAAGACGTTTGTTTCTTTGTTTGTTGACATTCATTTGGTTCACCTGTGTAGCCTACTGAAGAACATAATGTCTGATGGGTATGAATAAGCTCAGAGCTAAAGGACTGGTGAGTAGTCAACTACGACCTTATTATTCTCTGAAAATACCTATCTATCTATACCTAATCTATTCCTTCTTGATAATATTCCTAGAAGCCAAACATGGGGCTAATAATTGTTTGAAATACCCAGTGATATCTCCACAGATTACTGGCAATTTAAATAGACACATTTGTACATTGTAAAAAAAAATTCAAGGCAACTTACTTCACAAAATTTTTGTTTTGACCTTAACTTCAAGTTTTGCCAACAACCCTTCATTGGTTGTTTTTCAGAAAACTTTTGTCAGAAAAACCTAAAATTCAGTGTTATGTTTTTTTAACTAATGAATGCTTGTTGGCATAATTTAAAAATCTAAGTTAAGGTCAACTCAAAACATTTAGTGAAGTAATTTTGAGTATTCTCAACTTAAAAATATATATTTTTATAGTGAAATGCCACTCCACATTTGGTCATGAATTAGCATACAAATGTCTCTTATTGGTCCAAATTCAGGACATGTGCTGCTTGTCTCTCAGGTTCGCTGAACTCTGGTGGTCCCTACAGGTGTACTCTACAGGTGAGTAAAATAACATTACTGCAACACAGCAACAAGCTAGGTTTCTGTAATACTACACAGTATTGTGCTACCATGAAACAATCCTAGAGGGTCATTTGAAGGAAACCAACACACATCCCACTCCTGAGGACTTGTATTGAGTATCAGAGGGATTATTCTTGGGCCTGAGGTTCACTATTAATGTTTGGATAGACATTAATCTATACAAGCATATTTGATTTATCATTGGCTTGGCCTTATGGCACCAAGCACCCATTAAGTCAATCATATTTTCACAGAACTGTGAATGGGCAGCAGGCAACCGAAAGGAATCTTTTGTGTGTTAAGGGACGCCAAGCACAGATAGCTTTTTTCCATATGTCTGGGATGTTCTTGTTATCTGCCTCAATCTGAGTTTCTTACTCAAGGCTGACATGGTACAGTGCTCCCTTTGGATAAAAGATTCTCTCATAGGAGATAATGGACCTCTAGAGTATGTAATGTACACATCTGCATACACAGCAGCCATTAATCCAGATCAAGAGCCCCTCTAATCCCTACAAAACAAAATTACTTAACCCTTTGAGGTGTAACATGACAAATATGTGATTAGAATGTTGGTACAGTTTTTACAATTGCTTTGACTCATTTTGCACAACAGAGTTTCAATGTGCAAAACTCTTAACACAGAGGGCTCTATTTTCAAACCGGCGCAAACCAGCGCAAGGGGACGGTATAGTCAAACGCAAGCTTGTTGACAGCATCAACGTCTTAAAACTGGCGCTATGGCGTTTCTCAGCAATACCGCTAGGATCAACAAATTCTCAACATAACATCCTTTCGCTTGCGCTGCAGTGGGATGGGTGGCACTGTCTGGGGCGTGTTCTAAACAATTTGAACCAACGAAAACCCATTGCATTATGATCAGCTGGAACCACCTCTTAGCAGCAACGCAATAGACTCTAGCAATTTGGCAACTTATTAGTCATGTAGTTCTATGTAGTGTCTATAGGTGATGCCAACATTACACTTCCATTTAATTAACAAATAGCCTATAATTATTATTAATTAATTAATTTTAATTTAAACTACTAGAATAAAACAGGACAGCTTACAAGAAACTTGCGATCATGTAGGCCAATAGCCTATAATATATAAATTACACATTGACACAGTTGAATCATAAGCCTACCACTTGAATCATAATTATGCCTACATCACCTAATATACTTTCAGCGGGTGTCCTTCCTCAACTATACGGACAATGAATGCAGTAAAAAGTTACATCTTTCAAGAGAAGCAGAAGCCTACATCTGCCGCATCTTAGAGCCGCATCTTCAGAGTGACTCCAGAGGACAAAACTCACATTTTTTTCTCAAGTGTGGGTTCCCTGGGGTGCTTGGTGCTATCGACTGCACGCACATACAAATCCGCGCACCACCCGAGCATGCAATAGTTTTCGTCAATCGCAAAGGAACACATTCCATCAATGTCCAGGTGACATGCGATGCCGGCTGCAAAGTCACACATGTATTTGCCAATTACCCAGGTTTAGCCCACGACTCCTTCATTTTGGCAAACTCTCAAATTCCTGGAGCCTTCAAAGGGAACGTGGATGGGTGCTTATTGGGAGACAACGGGTACCCTTTGAAGCATTGGCTGATGACACCATACATCGCACCCAGCGCAACCAAGAGAAATCAACTGGCTGAGCGGTTTAATAGGGCTAGATAAATGGTAAGTATCGGATCAGCTTTTAAAATGAACATTTCAATGCATGTTCCCACGTAGAATCATACGCACATCCAAGTTGACGGTCAAGTGCGTTTGGGTTGATCATTATCAAATTGCATGGAGCGATTGTGTTCCAACTGGCTTTTTTTTAAAGCATGAGAACAACAATTTGATTGGCTACCATAGAGACACACCTTGGACATTTAAACCCAGCCTTTTAGCAATACCGCCATCAAGTGCGCCAAGATTGCCGTCATGAAATTACCAAATTTCTCGCCGACGCACCCTCAGAGCGATACCGCCAAGCGCTTACTCTTGTGTTCACCATTGCGTTTGGTTTATTAAAATAGAGCCCAGAATGCTATACTGCTCATTTTGGGTTCAAAATATAATATAGCATGCAAAATAAAAATAACAGTGTCAAATACGAGAATATTATATGCAAAAGTTTATCACAGCACCAATGAATAGCACTTTGCGTTAACAGTTTTACACTTTATATACCAGCATAGGATGTAGTGTCTTAGAGTATGAATTTTAAAAGTCAGTTTGGCACTTTGCATTTTGAGTTTTGTACATTGAAATTCTGCTGTGCAAAATGAGTCAAAGCAATCGTAAAAAACTGTAATAACATCGCTATAAGAAGTAAAAATGTTTCTCATGAAAGCAAAAGACAGAAATGGTTCATCTTACACAGGCCTGCTATTTCACACAGGTAAGGCAGGACTCACATGAGGTGAGAGTCTGATCTGAAGCAGAGGAACTCTACTGCATGTGATACCTGAAGTAGAGGGAACTATAATGGCTATGTCCAAATCTTCAGAAACTGCAGTCATGAACAGTGATCAAGCTCCGATATCTCTTATTTCCTGGAATATAAATGGGCTAGATGGGGATACAAACAAACCAAAAGTGGTTTACCTCAAAGATCAAGCTGAAAAAAAGAAATGTAACATTATCTTTCTTCAGGAGACTCACATTGGACCAAATAACACTGGTGTATATAAAACGTTCAGAAAATGGGAAAAATTATTCACAGTGTATGAGAGCGACAGCAAAGGAGTCAGCATCCTCATTGAAAAGCATGTCGATTTTAAGTGCATCGAGTTTGATGAAGATACGGATGGAAGTTACATCATAGTGAAATGTGTAGTACGAGGCCAGCTGTACACCCTTGTGAACGTGTACAACCATCCGTCAGAGATAGATGTTTTGGACAGACTCATACCATACCTACAGGAGAGCGCTGAAGGAGTGTTGGTGATTGGAGGAGACTTCAACACTACTCTCAACCCGCGCTTGGACAGGACATCTGAAAAAAAAAATTATCCACAAGGCAATTTGCGGAGATGTGTTGAGAGATTCACAGCATCCCTGCACCTTGTGGACATCTGGAGAAGATTCAAGCCAACAGACAGGAAATACACTTACAGTTATCAAGTGAATAGCTTAGATTGCAAGTCCAGGTTAGATTACCTCTTCATGCAGGAAGAGTCCATGTGGCGAGTTAAAGCCTGTGAGATCCTTGACACTGAAGAGGACTCAGACCATTCACCTGTGTGGCTCCAGCTTACCTCAAAACCATCCAACCACGGTCCCCCTCGAAAAACAGACAAAAAAAAGACAAATGTTTTTTTGACACAGAATGATGGTTTATCCTATGGCCGCGGCCGAGTCCAAATCGTTGACATCACAATGGCTGCACGATCTCTCCCTAATTCCAAACATCCAGGACCTGATGGAATTCCAGTCCATTTCTACAAGAGTAACTATTCCCATCGGTCACATAATTTGAAAGTCCTGTACAACCAAATGCTTGATAACACAACGGATGATGCACCCAATCAGATGCCCTTTAATGACTCAATCGAAGCCTCAGATGATGACAACTACCACTTCTTCAATGTTGACTATTTAATCTTTGCCACAATACTGGCCAGGCACCTGGAGAAGCATTTTAAAGAAATTACAAAACAAACACTAAAGAATAAGTTGGAAATCAAGAAACACTTGATTATGCGCAATGGAATAAATCTGAGGCTAAAGTGGTCTTTGCTGGAGCAGGCAATAAAAGCACTAGAAGATCCCATTCTTGATTCCACCATCTTTGAGAAGCTGCTGAGCGAATCAGAGCAGGGCTGGAAACAGCTGCGCCGTGGCTGCCCACTCACACCAGCGCTGCTCACCCTGTATAATACACATTTGGCAAGAGAAGTGCAAACAAATACAATCTTACCATCAGGCAAAGTATTAGCTGATTCATCAGGAACTCTCATCTATGGTGAAACCGTAATGATCTGCCTTCCATGCGAATTCAAAGTCAGCATGAAAACTAAGATTGAAGACATACTAACGGGGTTGCAGGCATGGTGAAATTAGAATATTGCACGAGACAAATTTCTGTCTCCTGTTTTCCCTAGAATGTGTAAGGATGATTTGGCCAAAAATGATTTGGATTTCCCTTTTTTCCCAAATTACAACATTAATGTATTCATAGAGAGATGGCAAAAAAAAAAAAACTCCTAATTTTTATAATTCATCAAAAGCTGAGAATTTCAAAAGCTGAGGTAATATGGGAGACAAATTAATTTGTTGCTTAATGAATGAATTTCAGAATGGATTAGTTCTATGTGCTCACGGCACTCATTCAACACCCGTGATACCCAATCCCATGAGCAGGGGAACCATTGGTTTACTCTGCTCTGCTTTACATTACATTACATTCATTTGGCAGATACTTTAATCCAAAGCGATGTAAAAATAAGTGCATACCGAGAGCCATTGAAACTACAAAATGGTCAAATAAAGTACAGTTCTATCATAAAGTAGCAGCTATCCATAGCCATGAACAAGAAGTCTAGTTTGCACAGTAAACTATGGCTAAGTCTTAAGTCAAAGTCAGTAAGCTATATAGCTAGGTCTTAAGAGAAGTGAAGGAGAGGAACTCTACTGTATGTGATGCTTGAAGCAGAGGAACTCTACTGTATGTGATGCTTGAAGCAGAGGAACTCTACTGTATGTGATGTCTGAAGCAGAGGAACTCTACTGTATGTGACGTCTGAAGCAGAGGAACTCTACTGTATGTGACGTCTGAAGCAGAGGAACTCTACTGTATGTGACGTCTGAAGCAGAGGCACTCTACTGTATGTGACGTCTGAAGCAGAGGCACTCTACTGTATGTGACGCCTGAGGCAGATCAAATCAAATGTATATATATAGTGCATTTCACAATCAGTTGTCACAATACATTTCACAAAAAAACCTAGCCTAAACCCCCACAAGAGCAACCCAAAGGCAACAGCGGCAAGGAAAAAGCTCCCTGTTGTAAATAGGAAGAAACCTTGGGAGGAACCAGACTCAAGGGGGGAACCTATCCTCCTCTGGTCGGCTCAGGGTCTAGTTCTTAAAGGGTAAGTTCGCTATTTTGGACCTTGGACCCTATTTGCGGTCCGTCTTCCATGACCCTGACCCATGAAGTCCATTTTTTCGCTGATCGGTCCAGTATTGAGTTCGCTACAGATTTCCTGTAGGCTCTCACTGGGCTACAATAGAAGTCAACGGGGCAATTAGAAATGTTATGGAAAAACAACGATAAATGTGCTTTTATAGCTCAGTGTGTATTCTTACGGTCTCAGTATGCTCTCCTGTGAAATGTAGGCTATCGCAAACGCAAACCGAACATTGAAACAACAGTTCCATTTGAAACAGAACTATTTCTCCGACCGCACTACCTCGCACTGACTTCGGATAACATTACCTGCGCAACTTCAGCCTCTCTCTCTTCTCTTGCTCTCTTATCATCCATCTCTTGTAGTTCCGTGTCCGTGTATTCTGGCTCAAATCTGTAGCCAGTAACGTCAAAGTCAAAATCGAATTCTTCGTCTTCGTAATCATTATAGTCATCCATCATCCAAGTTTTTTTTGTGGAAATTGTAGCCTACGTTGCTGCAAGTAAACAAACGCAGACTGCTCAACTAGATAGTTTCGTAAACGGCCGGCACACCTTCCCGCTCCCCTACCCCCGACACATAGTACTCCGCGGGAGCAGCGAAAACAAGCAACAGAGAAATGCTTACTTCCAAGCCATGCCAAGCACGTAAAAATGTTCGGATTGAGATACATTTCACAGGAGAGCATACTGAGACCGGTAACAATACACCCTGAGCTTCCCGTCTCATTTATTGTACATGAAAGCACATTTATCGAACATTTCTAATTGCCCCGTTGACTTCTATTGTAGCCCAGTGAGAGCCTACAGGAAATCTGTAGCGAACTCAATACTGGACCGATCAGCGAAAAAATGGACTTCATGGGTCAGGTTCATGGAAGACAGACCGCAAATAGGGTCCAAGGTCCAAAATAGCGAACTTACCCTTTAATGACCAACATGGTCAAATCAGCCAATGTTCATGTTAATAGAATTAACAGCAGCTAGATGACAGTCCAGATGTGGCAGCAAGGATTAGTTCTACGTGCTCACGGCACTCATTCAACACCCGTGATACCCAATCCCATGAGCAGGGGAACCATTGGTTTACTCTGCTCTGCTTTAAATTACATTACATTCATTTGGCAGATACTTCTATCCAAAGCGATGTAAAAATAAGTGCATACCGAGAGCCATTGAAACTACAAAATGGTCAAATAAAGTACAGTTCTATCATAAAGTAGCAGCTATCCATAGCCATGAACAACAAGTCTAGTTTGCACAGTAAGCTATGGCTAGGTCTTAAGGCAAAGCCAGTAAGCTATATAGCTAGGTCTTAAGAGAAGTGAGGCAAATCAAATCAAATGTATATATATAGCGCATTTCACAATCAGTTGTCACAATACGCTTCACACAAAAAACCTAGCCTAGAGCGCTGATGTGTTGGTGATTGGAGGGAACTTCAACACTCCTCTCAAGCCGCACTTGGACAGGAAATATACAACACAAAATTTTCAACAAGACAAATTGCGGAAATGTTTTCAGAAATTCATAGAATCCTCCAAAATTGTGGACGCCTGGAGAACAATCAACACAGAAGGAAAGAGAGAATACACTTACACTAAAGAGAATAACATGTCCAGGTTAGGTTAGATCTTCATGCAGGAAGAGTCCATGTGGCTAGTTAAAGCCTGTAAAATCCTTGACCCTCATGAAGGGTACTCAGACCATAAACCTGTGCGGCTCCAGCTAACCTCCACACCATCCAACCACGGTCTCCTTCCAGTAACTGATGGAAGGACTGATTGTTTTACACAGAATATTGATTTGTCCTATGGCATCGGCCAATTATTGGCTAGATTACTGGCCTGGCACCTCCAGAAGCATTTTAAAGACATGACAAAACAAACAGAAGAGAGGTGCAAAATCAGGTCTGTGTCTCCCATCCACACTGGAAGAAAAGTGATGAATTGGTTTTTGAGGAGGCAATAAAAGCACTAAGAGATCCCATTCTTGATTCCACCATCTTTGACAAGCTGCTGAGAGAATCAGAGCCGGGCTGGAAACACCTGCCCCATAGCTGTCCGCTCAACACAGCGCTGCTCACCCTGTATCATGCACACTTGGCAAGAATAGTGCAAACAATCTGGCTTCCAGGCAATGAATTAGCTGAATCAGGAATTCTCATCTATGGTGAAACTGTCATGATCAGCTTTGCCAGAGACAGCCTGAGCACTATATTCATGAACAAATTAAAATGGCAGGACTTTGAGGACATTATTAATACAGTATACTACCCTAGACAAGGTCTCAAGTATAAACTATTAGCTTGTTTATGTAACTTTTTGTTGACAAGTGAAATTGTCTTACCCCATTGGTAAAATTCTGAATTGAGTCAAACTGTCTCTCTCAACTATCTGTCTCATTTAGCAATAAAATGATGGTCTTAACTAGAAATACAATTTTAAGTCTAATTTTAAGTTCAGGAATGATGTAGGCTATTTGTTGATGAATGTGGATGTAAATGGATGATGTAACAATCATTACAGAACACTGAATTTTATTTAAATGTTTTTTTTGAAAAAACATAAAAAGACATACTATTCAAGGGGTAAAGGAAGCCAACCAGGGGTTGTTTTTAATCACCAACTGACAACTCTGTGTCCTCTTTTAAATCACTTTTAAAAACAAATGTTTTAAGGCTTACTTTTAATTGCTATGTGATCACTGTTTTATATTGGCTTTTTATATTTTATCTTATTGTATTGTTCATTTTAATCCTGTAAAGCACTTTTTAACTATATTGTGATGTGTGCTATGTAAATTAAGTTATTATTAGACCAGGAAATTGGAGAGTTTAGGAGTCAGTCAGGATATTCTTGAGAAGGTTTATGTTAGCCTTGTTGAAAGCATCCATGTCTTTAATATTACTGTATGGTTTGGAAATCTTGCCACTAAATGCAGGAATAAGCTCAACAGAATTGTCAAAACTGCAAGCAGGTTTTCAGGACCGAGGTTGGGAACCCCTGGTGGACAGTATGTATTTTTCTCAGCAGCCATATTTTATGAAATGTCACGTGAAATGTATTTTTTTGTGATATGTCATCTGTTTTTAATGCTCTCGAGATGAGGCTGAAGAGAAGGGTGTTTTCAGAAGTATGTTTTCACACAAGTATAATCATAATAGAGAAAATATCTCTATACATATATATTCATTGTATAATCATACCATTTGAAACGTATATTAAATTTTCTAAATCCTCAAGAGACAGAGAAGTGGCGGACTGCAGGCTCTTTAGCCACTGGAAGCAAACCAGAGACAATATATATAGCTTATAGCTTGTGTGTACGTGCATTTCTGTCTCTCTCTCTTTTTCCTTCTTGTCGGTCTCCTCTCTGTACTGCAGGCCTGTGGCCTCTGACCCACTTACATCCCAGGCGCAAGGCCATCTTATCACTAGAGAGCCAGAAGAGACACTCCTGAAAACAAGACGACTCTGGAAGACCAAATAGTTATTGAAAACTGTTTGTGTGACGTTAAGGGCTAGGGGTCACTGTGCGCTCATTCAATATGCATGATCTAACCAATCATTGACTTTGTATATTTTACGATATGCTAATGTGCAACCATGTACCAATCAGCGATAGAATTGTTATATTCCACTCTATGCCTATGTATTAACTATGCACCAATCAGAAGTAAGATAATCTATGTATTAGTTTGATTAAATATGGCGGATGCTGCCTCCGTCTCCTCAGTTCATGCTTGACCACCTTGTGTGTGCAAGTACTGGACTCTTTCTGCAGAAAAATAAATCCTTTTCTTCTTGGATCTACTTGGTCGTGCTTCGTCATTATAAGGAGAGAAATTCCTCTGCTCAACAAGGCCAAAGACAATTTTCCAGCCTCGATTGGACAATAAACTTGTGTTCGATTCGGTTCTAAATATATAATGCAATATTTCTTAATCCGTGGACCCCCCCCCCCCCCCCCCCCCCTTGTGTATTTTGTAATATGCAGGGGGGTCAATGGCAAATACTTCTTTATAGCCCTGATTACATAAAGCAAAAACATGATTAAACAGAGTGTGCATATACTGTATAATATATAATATATAGAAGGCTCACACCCAGATGTAGCATTAGTCTGTACAGCTACCATTAAATAATGCTGGGGGTCAGGTCAAACACATTAAAGCACACTCTCTTACTGCAATCACATTTATTGATTCATTACATTCACCTCATTGAAAGAAAGGAACCTGATTTACTCTTCACAGAAGATGAAAAGTTCTTCACTAAAATGTGAAGAGAAGTACAATTTTTTTTCTTCCACATATACATACACACCTTTTTATTTTCTCCAACAAACCATTCAACATCCACTCACAACACAATTGCGTGCTGTTGATGTGGGTCTACAGTTGGGAGTCAAACCTGATAACAGCGGATTTGTTCCAGAAGAGTGCATACTGGATCCTGCAAGCTTGGGAGTTCCTCTCAGTCCCCCGTTAATATGAACCAATGGAGGTGTAGACGTACACAAGTACGTATCGGTGTACACATTTGCTCTTGATGGAAGATTGATGCTGATGGATACATGTAGCCTCACAGGACTGGCATTTTCCATTCCGTCGTACAGTAGCTCTTCATGAGCAGAGTGATGTCACTGTCTGGAGGCGGGGTCCTGCCACGTCACCTGCTATGACAGTTTTCAAGGCTCATAGGGAACAATTCATACACAAGTCCATATATGGAGAGTGAGCCCGACCCCTGGAGTCAGGGGGTGCGTCCCAATACTCGAAAAATGCATCCTCCTTTCCTCCACTACCACCTCCTCTCCTCCGTGCCCCGGAAACCGATATTTGTGTGCTAATCTAATGTTGCTGATTACATATTAATCACATATTAACGGTACCGTATTAATGTCTTGACGGAAACCGCAATGTCAGGTACATTGTATACTGACATGCAACTAGGCAGTTTAGCATATTTCCAGGTAGGAGCAGAGCGGACCAAAGAATATTGAGAGTCAACCAGGGATTACGGTTAACTGGGTTTGTGATCCAGAGGGTCTGGGTATTTGGGTAGAGGCGGGGCTACATTACTGTACATCAACTTAGCAGGCGCCGTTTTCCAAAGCGACTTACAAAACCGAGTGAATGAAGGGCCTTTTGTGTCATCACGAGTTAAATGACATGCCCCAAAAGGCTTATTAACAACAGGTACTCCTGATTGGCTCCCTGCTGTCCTAGGCAAGACACATTTCGGATATCTGATGCACAGTGTGAGCTGACGTGGTGGAGGTTTTTGTTCCAACTTCTCACCTTATTAGTCCTGCCAGTGTGGTTGCAAACCCTTCTCTCTGGCGCCCCCTTGAGGAGAGTGACATGTACAGCACTGGCTACTGTAAGGACAGAGTCTATCAATCAAATAGGCACCTTTGAACCCTGCACGACTGCAATCCTGATTCGTTTATCTGAACATCTCCAGGTTATCAAAGTCCATAAACAGAGAAACTAAGAACAGGAGCGGAGAATCACCTCAGTTCAAAAGCCATATTTCCTTATACAGACTCTCTTATTAAAGCCTTTATCGCCATCTAGAGGAAAAACCAAGGTACTGCACTGCCACCACTTCAGGCTTAAGTTGCAATCCCTTCATCCAATGAAAGCTCTTTGTTCCAAGGATCCTTCTGATATGCGTCTCCCATTGGTGGAGTCCCACACCGAGGTAGGTCTCAGCAGACCAATCCAGAGTGGTGTAGTAGAATCCACTTCTCAGAAGTTAATTCCCAGCCTAACCAGTCCAGTAAAGCACACACCCAGTTACAGTTTTTTTCTTTCAATTTTCAGTCTTAACAGACATCTGACTGTTCAAGTAATGTGTGGTTACACAGCATTGCTCTGTCTTGTACCCACAAGTCCTCACCTGTTAAAACTACAACCCAAATATGCGGAGGGAATTTCTTTACTCTCTCCTCAAGTTCAACTCCACTGAACAGATTCTGAACAGAAGTTTGGTCCACTTCAGTTCCTCCAGGTGTGAACGTCCTCAGTCCGGTTCAGTTGCTCTGCCATACAGGCCCACATACATAAAAGTTCAGGGCATTTAAATGCACCGGGGCCTTGTTTTTTTCCTCTGGTTTACTTTAGCCCACTTTGGCTTGGCAGGAGAGGAAAGTGGGAGGAGGAGGGGAAACAATGAGGGGTGTGAATAGCCATAAAGTTGTGGAATGAAAAGCCCATGTAGGCTACGATTCACATTGGTGTTACTCAAAAACCAAGAAAACCAGTCAAGAGGAGACGGAAGGCTAAATTTGAGAAGGAATGAGAAGGAGAGGGAGAGAGGGTTTGGAAAGAGAGAGAGACAGAGATAGAGAGAAAGAGAGAGAGAGAGAGAGAGAGAGACAGACAGAGAGATTAATTATGCTTCAGAGAAGATGGAAATGGACTGAGAAAGTGGGAGAGAATGAGAGTCATTCAGTGTGCACTCTGCTCTGCACACACATTTAAGTGAAATATCCACAGGTGCTGTCAAATGAGAGAAGCCCTTTTAAAAAAGAGCGTGTGTGTTCCCTGTAGACACTGTCTTTCTGAAACAAACAAAAAAAACAAACAAACAAACCACCCAATCCAGGATCAGCTTACCTACACTTATGTGCTCGGAGCTGACCCTGATCAGGTCGGGGGTGGGGGGGTATAGCTCATACACCATTCAGCAGTGTACTTGCCCATGTATGTCTCCAAGTTCAGCATATAAACCAGATTCTGTTTAAGAATGACACCCACAGAGGCCAAGTATTTTAGACATATCATTGTCTATAAAACAGTGTATGAATAAAATGTATTGTTTAAAGTGGATTCTTAAATTATGAACGGTTATACAAGTTAGATAATTAACCATTATATAAGTCTCTCTCCAGCGGCAGGCATGCAGACCCCGCAGGTGTGCACCTGGACACAGACACAAAGGTTTTCTCCTCCGGTGATCGAAGGGCCAAAAGAGCTGGCAACCGAGCGCAGAAAATCCACCATTTTGGAGGTTTTTTTTTTAGGGGGCGGTTCAGACGGATGAGTGAAGGAAGAGAGGGATGAGGATGAGGAGGAGGAGGGAGAGTCGAGTCCTTGCTGCTGATCCATTGATGTGCTGACCTGGAGTACCTGAGGAAAGGAGAGGGAGGGGGGGGGGGGGGTCAGAGTTCATGTAGGGCTACTGCAATAGCCAAACTGGCCATTAAAAAAAAACAGCACTTCTCCAAAAATTGTGAGATGGAGGTGCACGTTGACATATGAAGAGTGATACAGAGCTGATGAAGACAAAGTACAGACAGACAGACAGACAGACAGCCAGCCACACGCATCGAGTAAATTGGACAAAATACACCTTGCCCCGCCTCGATCCTGCCATTGCAGAGACAGGGAAATAAAGTGAGAGATTTAAGTTTTAAAAATACTTGTTTAATCACTACATAAGTGTCCATAATCGAGGGTCTTAAAGCCTCATGTTGTGTCATTCCACACTGGCATTGTGGGTATGCTTTTAGTTTAGCATAATAAGCACAACATTTGGTCAGACACACAGGTGATGTTGTGGTTTTGTGTTCGAGACGCCATAGCTCATGCCCAAATGTCTGAATGAGACCAATCAGGCATGGGCCAACACCCCTCCCCCCACCCCCCGGTCACCTTGGTAACCTTGTTTCAGAGGGCCAGCTTTATCGTACCTGGCTCTCTCAACCTGTCACCTAATCAGCCCATGATTTAATTTGCTAAAGAAATAGTTCTATCCCTCTCCTCTCAGCTCATATGTGGTGAGCATTCTGGCACAAAATGGCTGCCGTGCATCTCCCATGCGGGTGAGCTGAGTTTCCCCCACATTACTCTTGTCTAGAGCACTTTGAGAGTGAGAAAAGCACTATATAATTGTAAGGAATGATTCATTTACTGCTACATGACAATCACAGTAATGGTAGAAATGATAATAGTAAATTATTATTATTATTATTATAGTGAAACTTTCCTGTCTCCTGTTTATGAGCATCAGTGTGTTCAGTGTGCGCTGGTTATGACTGCTTTACGCGTGGCATTTTGGATCCATCATGAAAAATAATTTTGTATTTTGGTGACTATGCCACACTTCCTCCTAGCACTTCAAGCTGTCTGGCTGCGAATTCATAAAACACAAAGGCGATTTTTACACTTTCATATGTTTATATACAGCCACTTATTAGGCAAGTATAATTTCATCAAAATAACTAAGAGGAGGGAGCAGACGAGGGGAGCGGGGGCAGACGGAGACCGCGAAAGTGCAGACTCGTCGATATCGCCGTTAGCGGCAGGACACGGCTGCATTCTGACGAGCGCCGTGATTTAAGACGAGGCTGTCCGCCTCGCCAACTCATTTCACCTGGAATAAATCCAGAACGTTAAATCACAGTTGTTGAAGCGTGTGTGTGTCTGTGTGTGCGTGTGTGTGCCTGTTCATGGGTGGGTGGGGGGGACTTTTGCATTAATGGAGTTTGCGGAGTATTGATCCAATCTGGCAAACACTGCAGATTTCCACAGCCCTTGATCTGAGAGGCCCGGTCCGACCCGAAAACCTTTGTGCTGCGGAAATCGATTTCTGTGAGAAGTCCAGCCCTTGGCCAAATTGACGAGGGGCTTCTTTTTCAGCCTCCAGCAAGCTCAAATTAGCACATCAACAACTGCAGCTTGAAGACCGGCGCATGAATTTCAAATGAAACCAAGAGTGGTGACACTCTGAACAAGCAAATGAACACATCTACCCATAGATACAGCGGATAACACATCATTATTGGTTGGTCTCTTCCTTATTACCATTTCCTACTGCCAAGGAGGAGGTCATCTGTTGAAAATTACAGGCAGTTTGAGAACAGGAGCTGGATTCAAACGAGAAGTCTGTTCCTTTCATGTAACACCACGGCTGATAATTACACTACACGAGAGAGAAAAATGGTTTTGAACTTTGTTGGTTACACCTTGGTTAGAGATAATAAAACACAAGGACATATAACACAGCCTTCAAAGGTTGTGCTAGCTAATACAAGTGGAAGGAAAATCACTGTACCCCTGGACCCCACTGCACATGCCGCAGTGGATGTTCAAAACCACTCTCTCTTTGCAGTTTATTTATATTTATTTTTATTTGCATTTTACACAAAAGCTTCCATTTTGACAGTCACTCTGCATATTGCGTAAGGTGGCTGCATAGATTAACGAAATGCATGAATTTGCTTATCAAATCTAGAATGTGACAGGACTGAATTCTCCAAAATAACCGTCATCAATAACTACTCCTGAAAACACAATGATGTGAGTTCACTAAACACACGTGTGGATTTAGTCACGGTTCCATGCATGACATGCAGCACAGAGATGCACTCTGTATTACGTTACGTAGAAGATTTAGCAAAACGATCATAAAACATGCCACTCAGAGCGGTAGACTACACAACTCAACACATCGCACCACCACTCAATCTTATCACATTTTTATTTATTTTTTTTGCAGTTTATAGTATGAGATTCTCGGTGTGAAGTTGTTAAATACGTTGCAACGTAAATGTAAAGGTTGCATAACGCCGCTGGTAATCTGCCGCCGCGCAAAACCGCAGCTCACAAAGTTTCCAGTTGCCATGGAAAGTTTAGCAGCGTAAAAGCAGACGTTCCGTAGTGCCGCGCCGGACCAGGGCCTGAGCTGCAGGCTGCGCTCTGCGACAGGTTTGCAGCGGTGTCCTTCACTTCACTGCACCACACGCAGATGCCATGGCGATGCCTCCCGAGCCGCCATTTTAGCACAAACGCACGAAGGAGACGGGGGGAAGAAAATAGAAAAGAGCACGCCGAGCAGGAGCGGTTCCGTCGCGGCTCGCGTCGTTAAAACGAAACGATTTGTAAGAAGAAAAAAAACAACGACGCGGATCGGTTAGGAGCGGTCTTTAAAAAAAGAAGAAGGAGGGGTCTGAAGGAGAGGAAGGGAGCAAAGAGGCGGTGTGAAATAAAGATGGAGAAACTCAGAGAGAAAATTGAGAGCGAGGGAGGAGGGACGGGGGAAAGAGAGAGAGAGAGAAAGTGATGGGGAAGGGGGGGAACAATTAGAGAGAAGGTAATAATGGCTCACAGCGGGGGGTAGACGGTAAGAGAAAAAAAAGAGTGTAGGGCGAACATTTTCAACAGTTGCCTCGAAAAACTGGTGGGGGGGGGAGAGGGGGGCAGAGGGTTAAGGAAAACTACAGGAGGGAGGAGACATTTCAGTAGCCACATCGCTTATCCTGACTCGCAGATATATTAGAGCTGGTTTTATTTTTACCCGTCTGACTCGGCTGAAGAAGGGAAGAAAGAAAAGGAAAGAAGATTCCAGAAGGAAATAAGGAGGGGAAGAGTGTCACACAAACCAGATACGAGCTCCACCCCCCCCCCCACCCCCCCCCCCCCCCCCCCCCCCCGAAAAAAAGGGCAAAGATTAATGAGGTCACATCCTCAGGATTCTCCCTCGACACCACAAACTGACAACCCAGATTTGAGAAATCTCCCTGTTCGCGTTTCATCCGAGCCCAAGCGCTTTTTTTTATTTATTGGAAACTCATTCGAACCGAATTGCTCAATTGGAGCCCTTTCAGTCAGCGGCGACTGGCAGAAAATGACATATCAGGCACCAAACAAAGAGCCGGCAGCCTGCATTCACGGACACGTCCGGACGTCCTGGGTGACCTCTCGACTAGAGATATTCCATCTCAATGGGACTCCAAAAGATAATGGGAATGTAAGATACAGCGCGGTACGTGCGCGGCACAGCGCGGTACGTGCACGGCACAGCCGCAGACGAAAGGGACCCTGTGTGTGCTCCGCTCTCAAAAGGGAAACACTTTAAAACAAACCCAGCCAATCCAATCCTGCGCCCAGTATCAGCCGTGCACCAGTCCTCTTTCATAAGATCACTTCCTTAGGCTTGAGAGAAAGAGAGAGAGAGAGAGAGGGAGAGAGGGAGGGAGAGAGAGGATGGGTGAGCGGGACGGAGGGAACAGTAGTAGATATGGGGAGATTAGTTTTGCTCTGGTAGCGACAGATGACAAAAAGAAAAGAGGAAAAGAAAAGATGAAACGGAGAGAGGGGAAGATTAGTGCCACTACAGGAACGACAAAACACTAGAAGAAGAAGCAGGAGGAGGGAGGTGGAAGGGTAGAGGGGTGGAGGGGTAGAGTGGAAGAAGTTTAGCCAGGATTAGTTTTGCTTTGAAAACAAGGGATTTTAGGACGGGTGAGTGAAAGACAGAAAAAGAGAAGGAGAAATGGAGAATAGAAGAGAATAGTCGGCTCAAAATACTGTCCTCTCAGCCGGTTTTCATTCTTAATATTCGGTTTTAATAAGTAGATAGAAAGTCAGATAGAAATTAAATTTGACAACAGCGAAAACAACAACAAATTTTACGAGACGACGAATCACAGGATAATTGCCATTTCTACCGCATTGCCGTTTCCCTTATTGACGTGTCCGCTAAACGTGTGACTGGTGGTGGAAAAACACACTACATTAAAAAAGTATATATATATATATATGATTTGTCTATTTTTTAAAGACTATTTTAATCCCAATTAGATTTTTCTCCATATTTGGATTGCACATTGCCAGTATGCCTGCCTGACCACTGCTAAAGCCTCCATTGGTTCTGCAGCGCGCAGACGAGCATCGGCGTTGGGGCTGCCAGACTGCAGTACCGCAGCTGGCCAGAGGAGCCGCCCTTGCACAATGAGAGGACTGAAATCAATTATATTCCGCCCTGCGGGGCCGCCAGCCACGGAGAACAGTGGCACGGTCGGAGACCATGGGGCATGTCGCTACAAAACACATTAACCGGCTCAGCCACCCCGTAGCTATTAGTCTGTACCACAAAACGCATTTACTGACAGAGCAATCCTTTTAAAGGGATCAGCAACACGTATTAAAGCGCACGGTCGCATGCTAGAACCGGAGGTACCTTACACGGCCTTATCGGAGACCGACGGAGGTCTGTTATTACCAGAGCGCACGGTCGCATGCTAGAACCGGAGGTACCTTACACGGCCTTATCGGAGACCGACGGAGGTCCTTTATTACCAGACCCCACGGGTGACAAAATGATCACCGGTTTGCATGACGATACCCTAGCAACAGAATGCACTTCAAGAGCGGGGTCGGATGGGTGAGTGTACAGTGTCCGTTCACATGCACGCACGCACACACGCACACATACACACACTCGCACACACATCCGCACGCACTCACACACACACACACACACACACACACACACACCTCCCACACACAACTCCCACACAGACACATACAAAAACACACACACACACACACACTCGCACACACATCCGCACGCACTCACACACACACACACACACACACACACACACTCACGTGCACACACACCTTCCGCACACGACTCCCACACAGACACATACAAAAACACACACACACACACACACACACACACACACACACACACACACACACACACACACACTCACACACACACACACACACACACTCACATACACACACACACACACACACACACAGAGGGAGAGGAGAGTGTACTCACGGGTATTGCAGCACACAGTGACTTTGAGTTTCATACAGGGTAGCAGGGGACCGGCCTTCGAAGTCAGTGCTGAGGAAGAGACGGAAATCATATTGTAATAATTATATTTCTTCTCCTCCTCCTCTTAATAATAATAATAACACATTTACTATTATCTTTTATACCATTAGGGTCATTGTCATGTAGCAGCACAAAATATGCAAAGAACAACAAAAAAATGTAAAACAGAATATTCAAAGTCACAATGTAAACACAGGCAGAGACATTTATGATCAAAGTAGAGCTGAGGCAATAATTACATCATGAAGAGTTTAGAGTTAAGACTACAGGACGGGCGGCGGCGGTGTTTAAACAGGCACGCTTTGAGACGAGGGCCTAAGATAACTGTAAATTACGCAGCCTCCAGCAGTCCTCAAATCACAAAGAAAGTGCCCAAAGCATGAAATAGACTTTCCTTCAGGAAGCAGGTGGAAAGGGGGCTGCACGTTTAATCCCGGACACTAAATTGTGCTCCAGCGTTCGTCTCCTCGGGGGACCTTTCCGTAAGTCCAGCTCTATCAGTGCTCTGCTGCACTGCTCTGACTCTGCTTCTCTATGCAGTGTTAAATGGAAGCGGGTCTGCTGTAGATACTACCGCCATCCACGCAGAGAGCGTCAGCTGAACTGCTGCCTACCGCCATCCATGCAGAGAGCGCCAGCCGAAAGGGCGCTCATAGATTTCTGTGTTTCTTTTTTTAGTTTGGGTTTGGTTACAACCCAGGACTACTGAGGGAAAAAAAAAACAAACACAAAAACAAAACAAAAAACAGGAAACTTTACCTTGTATCTACTCACTAGACTCAATCCTCATACTTCTCGGTGGTAGATGATAAAAAAAGATGGTGCAAAAGGTGGTGGAAGAGAGGAGGAAGAGGAAGAGGAAGTGGAATGTGGAACAACCTACCACTCAACATCAGGTCTGCCCCTTCCGTCTCCCTTTTTAAAGCCAGACTTAAAACACACCTTTTTTCCAGAGCATTTCTAAATGTTTTCTTAAAATGTTTTAAAATGTTATTTTAGATTTTTTTGTCTTGTATGTGTTTGTATGTATATACATTTCTTTTCCACACAGATTTCTGTGTTTTTTTTGTCCTTGGATTGTCCATGGCCATGCACAGAACACAGCAGGGATCCATTACCCCTCAAGCTCTCAATCAGTCAGGGGACGAATTAAGTATCACGACACCAGGAATGTCTGTCAATCGCCGACTTGTTTGGACCAATCAAAAGGCTTTTTTCTCTTCACAAGAAAAAACAATGTTTGGTTGAAATCAGTGAATAACTGGTAACATATGGTAGCTCCGCCCATTTTTGGTGTTACGGTGCCTCACTCTGCCCGCACTACCAAGTACACACATTCCACCGTAATAGCACATGCACAGACTCCCTCAAGGACAGGATTGGTTCCCCTGGCTTGGGACCTTGGTCTTCAGCTCAGTGAGTCAGACGGAAATGAGAAACGATTGGCCAGCTGAGCTAAACGCCCAGGTCCGGAAACCAATCATATTGCGGGGCTGCGGTCACCTTCCGTAGTCACATTGCAGCGGGTCACATGCTATGCTAAAACTACAGTACACACAGTATGTAAATGTGAGCGCGCCCTCCATGCTAATTGAGCTAATGAGTCTGGAGCCTCTTCCACTTGCGCACACGGTCCATTTTAAGCCCCGCCATATTAGCCGTCGCTCTTATTGCCGGCGATATTGCACTGCGAGGGGCCTTAAGTGCCAGCGAGAGACCCTTCAAACCGGAGCTCTTACAGAGAGAGAGAGAGAGAGAGAGAACGTGGAGGGGATCCTCAGGGCTGTGAGAACTATGGCACACAAGGAGGAAGAGGAGGATAATGAGTCGTGGGCAGGGTGTCGGCAGCTAGTGAGCCGAAGGAGAGAGAGAGAGCAAGAAGAGAGGGAAGGCAGAAGAGAGGAGAAGTGAGGGTGGGTGTATAAACAATCCATCCCTCTTTTTCCTGAACACCTGGTTTGTGCTCCTCACAATGTTGTCGAGGTTTTTTTTTTTTTTTTTTTTTAAAGTAAAAACTTCAGGAAAAGACAGGTTACCTTTGGCCAAAAAAAGACGCACTTGCTCACCGGTTGAAGCCGGTTGAAGCCAGCTGTGACTTCCCTTCCCCTAATGAACCAAACTCCCTCTGCTCAAGAAAAAACCTCCTTCCTAACCTATGTTGGTACAGTGTAACCATGGAAAAAGATACATACGGCAAAAACACGAGGTTACAGGCCTACCAACGGGACACGGATATTACTATCGCCAAACACAGCGAAAAAAAAAATCCAGTTTCCTGTAACAGCGCACATTTCCTTCCAATTCAACTGGGGAGGAATAAAAATGCAATAACTTCCTTTTATGCTGTCAACAAATCAGTGGTTACAGGAATAGGGAGGGGGAAAAAAAGATTTAACAGTAAAACGTGCGCTGTTTACGCATTATATGCAGTTGTTGCATGCCGTACACGTCCTGCCATTTGCATAGTGCTTACTGATTCCCCTACTCCAGGCATCTGCCCCACAACGTGCAAATGCATTGAATTTTTTAAATCTAAATGTGAATACTCTGCCTGTCTCTCCCTGTCCTGCGCCCCTTTTTCTCGGTTGATCTTCCATTCTTTCTCCGTGGGCTCAAATCTTCCCCTCTCCCCCCCTCCCTCCCTCCCTCCCTCCCTTCCTTCTGTCAGTCCCTCCATCTTCTGTCTTTCTTTCTTTTTGACACTTTTCTCAACCCTCCCTGCTAGCTTTCTTTACCACTCTCTCTCTCTCTCCCTTTCTCTTTCTCTGTTTTTTGTGCCATTCTGTCACAACCTCTCTCTTTTGGAGTTGTCTCCCCTTCTCCATGCTAATCTCACATTTGCTTCCGTCTGGCAAAAGGGTGAAAAAGTGGGACAGAGGGGGAAAAAAATAAAATAAAATAAAAACTGAAGTTTGGGTTTGGTGCAACCCTCGACTACTGAGGAAAAGCAAACAAACACAAAAACAAAACAAAAAACAGGAAACTTTACCTTGTATCTACTCACTAGACTCAATCCTCATACTTCTCTGTGGTAGATGGTAAAAAAAGATGGTGCAAAAGATGGTGGAAGAGAGGAGGAGGAAGAGGAAGTGGAATGTGGAACAGCCTACCACATCAGGTCTGCCCCTTTATCTCCCTTTTTAAATACAGATTTAAAACACACCTTTTTGCCTGATAATTTCTAAATGTTTGCTTAAAATGTTTTTTTTTAGATTTTTTTCCTTGTATGTGTTTGTGCTTGTGTGTATATACATTTCATATGTGTATATACATAGTACAGCACTTTGTTCAACAGCTGTTGTTGGTTGAATATGGTTGGTTGGTTGAATTTACTTACTTACTAAAGTAAAATGTGTGTCTTAAGTTTTTCCACACGGAATATTAATTTACAAATGTATCAAAAAAAACTTGTGTGTGTACCACACTACACTGCAAAAAAATCTCAACTTTAAGCGACTTTTTGCTTGTCAAATGAAATTGACTTACCCCATTGGAAAATCTTGAAACGAGTCAAACTGTCTCACCTCATCTTTTTGTCTTATTTAGCAAAAAAAGTAATAGAAATAAGATATTAAGTCTAAAATACTTGTTAAGATTGACCTATTTTTAGTATTTTTTGCAATGTAATTATTTGTCGTTGCACCAATCAGACGTCACCTCTCTCGCTAGCATTATGCGGGGAAACACAGGCTCCCTCTCCTTCGTCCTGCTCGTCACGTTTGTGTCGGCGAAACGAGATTTGACAGCGGCCGAGACGGACAAACTCAGTGGGCGTGACTGAACTGCGAAAGCCAGCGACCCGGGCCTGGTTCTGTCCAGAGCACAAACACAACAAGAGAGCGAGGCCTGGTTCTGTCCAGAGCACAAACACAACAAGAGAGCGAGGCCTGGTTCTGTCCAGAGCACAAACACAACAAGAGAGCGAGGCCTGGTTCTGTCCAGAGCACAAACACAACAAGAGAGCGAGGCCTGGTTCTGTCCAGAGCACAAACACAACAAGAGAGCGAGGCCTGGTTCTGTCCAGAGCACAAACACAACAAGAGAGCGAGGCCTGGTTCTGTCCAGAGCACAAACACAACAAGAGAGCGAGGCCTGGTTCTGTCCAGAGCACAAACACAACAAGAGAGCGAGGCCTGGTTCTGTCCAGAGCACAAACACAACAAGAGAGCGAGGCCTGGTTCTGTCCAGAGCACAAACACAACAAGAGAGCGAGGCCTGGTTCTGTCCAGAGCACAAACACAACAAGAGAGCGAGGCCTGGTTCTGTCCAGAGCACAAACACAACAAGAGAGCGAGGCTAAAAGTCTCCCGTGTCGGGCCGGGCCTGGTTCTGTCCAGAGCACAAACACAACAAGAGAGCGAGGCCTGGTTCTGTCCAGAGCACAAACACAACAAGAGAGCGAGGCCTGGTTCTGTCCAGAGCACAAACACAACAAGAGAGCGAGGCCTGGTTCTGTCCAGAGCACAAACACAACAAGAGAGCGAGGCTAAAAGTCTCCCGTGTCGGGCCGGGCCTGGTTCTGTCCAGAGCACAAACACAACAAGAGAGCGAGGCTAACAGTCTCCCGTGTCGGGCTCCCAAATCTCTCCCACACTTCTTCCCTGTTTGTGAACGTGATTTAGGAGCGTTTGCCGTACGCCGCGGGTGCGTGTTTGCTCACGCACGATTGCGGAGGAATGTGCGTAAACAGCTGAGGGATAATCACGATTGCGGAGGAATGTGCGTAAACAGCAAGAGAAATAATCGACCTCGGCAGGATGAAGCAGTTCTGTGGCCGAGGGCAAGCCTTGAGCAAACAGCAGACATCTTCAAATACACCCCCCGCCCACCCCCGCTCTGCCACAGGTATACTGCCGCTCCCTCACACAGGTGGGTGCTGCACATTGCCGATGGTTAAGGTGAGTTTCTCACTCTCCACTACACAACACTTTCAGTTCATGAAATAAAAGGCGCTATATAAATGCAATACATCATCATCTTCATCATCATGGCACAGGTGTTCATTGCACAGACATGGTAAGACATGGTGAGATATAGTGAGATATGGTGAGACTAAGTTCAATGTTGTGGAACTGTGCTGATGATGTCACGGACCAGGGGGGGAGTTTAATGCTGGTTATTTATGAAATGTATTGCGTTTGCTCCACCCCAATTCAGCAAGTCATTCACCAAAGAACTAAACATGGGACAAAGGGTCAAAGCTATAAGGGACAAACGATTCTGGGCTGAAACATGGGACGTCGTGGCTGAAACGGGCCCGTTGGTCGCCCTTACAGAGAAAGAGCGATTGGAAAACAACTGGGGGAAATGGGTAAAGCACGGAAAGGAAACTGCGAAGCCTGGAAGCCCCGCCCCCCCTCCCTGGTCATGTGACTCACAGCTGTAGTAGTAGTGGTGCCCCGACAGGAACTCGAACCCCATGGAGAACGGGGTGAAACGCTGGATCTTCTCCGTGAAACGGACGGGCCCCAGGGGGGCGTAGGGATGGTTGCACTCCCATCGTTTGATGGCCCCCTCTGTCTCAACGCACCCCCGAAACTGCTCCTCCCTCACCAGGTACAGCACCAGCGTCTCCGGGGGCGACGACTCGGGGGTCCCGGGGGGGTAGTGGGGGCAGAGGATGTCCAGGTAGTCTCCGGAGTTTACATCGATAGAAAAATCATCCTGGGCCAGCCTAGTGAGAGACAGCGAGGGAATAAAACAACAGCATAGATGTTAAAGTGCGAAAACATAAAAATAAGTCATACAAAAACTTAAAACAAGATAATATTTTCTACTAGAGAGACAAAAAAAAAAAGTCTCATTACAAGACTAAAACACTTGTTAAGATGGACTTTTTCCCCCCCAGTGTAGCTATGCTTCTAGCTAAAGTCAAGCAAAATACAAGGGAAGCAAGAACACTGTGCGCACCAAAAGCAGGCAAACGATCGATTAAACCCGTTCCCATGGCAGCACACACCGCATTAACGGGGGGGGGTTAGCATTGTCCGGCTATGAGTCATCACGTTTAAGAGCAGACCGCACACCTGTGGACGCGGGGAATTCTATCCTACGTCTCCAAACTCGGGCTCCGTCCTTTCACCTTTTCACCCGCTGACCCCGTGTTTATAGCTACGCGCTAATCAGTCGAGCTGATTAGAAGGCCGAAGCTCAGTGCAGAGCTGACCAGCTGTGACGCACTCCTGGGGAGTTCTTTCACTGGCAACACGTTCACCAAGAGCGATTCTGAACATTCCTTTCTTTTCCTCTTTCTTGCTCTCGCTCAGTAATACGCTACTGTTGACATTCTTTGTAACACTAACAGTACTTTACACACGCACACAAACACACACACACACACACATATGCTCACAACTCCACACACGCCACAATTCTAGTGCCGACTGGCTAAGAAAGCAGGACAGATGGAGAAATCAATAACAGGAGAGTGAACAGGAGAGTAAACAGGGTCGTACAAAACAAGCCCCAGAACAGGAAGAGGACTCTACACAATGGATTAGCTGGCCTCTGACTGAGGAGGCGAGGAGAGCGAGCGTGCGAGCGAGGCGGACCGGGGGGGGGGGGAGGGGTCGGTAGTACACGCCCAGGAGTCCTGTCACCGTGCCAACGAAAATGAGCTCTCATGCAGAAAAATTCATAACAGGACACCACTGTTAAAGGACACCTTCGGGCCCGGTTACAGCAGTAGCATAAGTATAATTATCTTTTGGCACATGCATCTAATCTGAGATTATAATTAATATGCAGTTAAGAGTCCAATAATAACTTTATATAAAAAATCTTTTTTTTAAATATTCATTGGAATTTTCCAAGGACACACAGTCATATGGCAGATTTGTACTGCTTAGTATAGCCACCCAAGCACCCGTTTTGTCATCTCAATGGCCGAGCTGTAAACGGGCGCGTTTGTATTGATGGGCTTCACATTTTACCTGTTGACAATTCGTCAAACCCACATACAGAGTATTTCATAACCCACGCTAGGTCATTTAGCAGGTGTCACCTTTCAAACAAATCTGATATTTCAACATTCTCTGGTTCCCAAGATCGAATAATCTAATAACAAAACGCCGCTTTTCACAGGCCGAAAGTGGCTTTTTATTCTTTTTGATGGACACTGATCCCACTTATCGATTAGTGATCTCACGGCTGAACTTAATGAACAAAGTAATATTTCAATCTCATCCATTCAAGGAAGTCTGTGTGCATGTGCGTGTGCATGTGCTTGCGTGTGTGTGTGTGTGTGTGTGTGTGTGTGGGATGTAGCTGTTTAATTAGCAGTGCTACAGAGCGGCTTGTAAAAAGACAGAGAGAGGACAAGGTCCATTTTAATTGGTCCTGCTCCACTGAAAGCGAGGGAGAATAAGAGATGGGGGAGATGAAGAGGTGCAGAGAGAGGAGGAGGAGGAGGAGGAAGAGAGGTAGCAGTTGTAGGTTTACTTGGGCTGGGGGGGTGGGGTGGGGGGGGGGGTTATGAGGTCATTTTACCAAAAAGTGTTAAGAGCGAGGGAGGGAGAAGGAGTGAGTGTAAGAAACTGGAGGGAAATTTCAGCTGGTGGGCAGACGTGATGAGAGATAGAAGATGGGAGGAGAGAAAGAGAGGGATGTGGAGAAAACACGGCGGAGGAGAGGGAGAACGGGACGAGACTCGCGCGGTGAAGCTAAGGATTGGAGCAAAGCAGAATTAATAACGGTTTTGGGAGAGAGAGGGCGTGGGACTCCTGTAGGTCAGTGGTCCCCAACCCTGTTCCTGGAGATCTACCGTCCTGTAGGTTTTCACTCCAACCCTAACAAAGCACACCTCATTCAACAGCTAGAGGGTTGAAATGAAAACCTACAGGATGGTAGATCTCCAGGAACAGGCTTGGTGACCACTCCCATATCCTGATGACTGACCCGGTTTGTACCAACCAATCAGACATTGCCTTTCACAGAAAAAACACTTTGCTTCAAATGAAGTAAAACCAGGGGGGTATACTAAAGCAGGATTATGAGGTTAGCTGGATAACTGCACTGAGTAAAACCCGGGACCCTCCTAAATCTGGAACATGGACTGAAATAAAAAGAGTTGTTCTGGGTTTTACTCAGCTAACTCAGTAATCCAGCTTTGTGATACACCCCCCAGGTTGCTGTTGTAAGTGGGTAGCTAGTGGACAGCAGGTTGCTAGTGAGCCAGTAGGGGGCGCTCCTGCCTGTGGACCATGTTGCCCCCACCATGGCAGCGATGGGACCAATGGGGAAGCAGAATAAGCTGACCTTTAGCTGACTAGTCAACCCGAGGTCCTGGCTGCCTGTGGCCATTACCGTTCCCATCAGCACTTAATGAAAGAATGGCGACGTGTCTCGGGTCACATTCACAAACCGCCTCTCTCTCCGTCTGACTGCCGGCCCCTTCACTCACAGGCTCACTCACTTACTCACAGATTCACTCACTCATTCACAGACTCACTCACTCACTCACTCACTTACTGACTCACTCACAGACTCACTCACTCACTCACTCACTCACTCACATACTGACACACTCACTCAGACTGAATCACTCACTTATAGACTCACTAACTCAAAGACCGACCCACTCACAGACTGATTGACCCACTCACTCACTCACAGACTGACTGACTCACTCACTCTTCTAATCAGCTACGCAATCCTGAAATCGCCTGTTTTCCCTCCCCACCTTGAGTCCCTCGGTCGCTGCCGTAAGAGAGAGAGAGAGCTCGACCTTCCTGGTAAAAGCACCAGTTAGACCGAGTTGACGCTTATGTAAATAACTCTCCCGTTGTTGGAAGAGTACAAAAGAGAGCAGGATGGACAAGCTAAAACAGAGGAAATTAAAATCACCACAGGAGATGGGAAAGGAGGGAATAATGAGAGAGCTGGGGAGAGAGAGATGGACAGAGAGAGAGAGATGGACAGAGAGAGAGAGATAAAAAAAAACAGAGGCACTCAGCCAGTTTTCCGCTGCTCCTTTTGCTGCTTGACAACGGCAGCACTTTACTAACCAGCATCATAATCAATACCGGGAAGATAATTGGTGATCAATCAACCTGACAGGGCAGAATTGATCAGGTTCGCTCAAATGTGGCTTCAACAAGAGCCTGGGATCGATACAACGCCTCTGCGTAAGGTCTCCTAATGGGCACGCCCCCCCCCCCCCCCCCCCCCTCCATCCCGAAGGTCTCGGTACATCTCAATCAAAATGGACGCTGTGTTCCTGATCCAGTACATCAAAGACAGATTTATACACTCACGCAAACATTTGTAAACACGCAGAGCAGAACGTGCCCACCCTTCGGCTCAAACACAGGGTTTGGCCCCTTAGGCGGTGCCAGAAACGGATCATCTCGAAACTGGGACCAGCCCGGCAGGGACCGGTCCAGATTCCAGCTGACTGAGCCAAAATAGGAACCCCCCCCCCTCCCCCCCACCCCCCCCCCCTTCCCTGTGGTCCACAGCAGGGCCCCCCCCGTCCGTTTCTACCGAAAAAGCTCTGTGGAATCAAGCGGGTTCTTTTACACGCTCTTTTTTTTTTTTTTAGTTTTATCTTCTTTTCCTGTGGGGCTGAATCAGCTCCCAGTCCAGTTCTGCAACGTAAACGGAAAAAAGAGAGATAGAGAGAAAGGAGAGCGAGAGAGCGAGAGAGAGAGAAAGAAGAATGACGGCTGTGTTTTTGTGTCCCTGCAGCTCAGCGTTGGCTCCTCTGCGTGCCCGTCTCCGCCCCTTCCCACCGAGTACCGTCTGTGGGTGCTCTTCCCCTCCCTCCCTCCCTCCCTCCATCCGTCTCTCTTTTCCTCTTTCCAGCCCGTTTCCCCGCCTCCCTCTTTGTGTCTGGAGCTTTTCTCTCTATGATGTGTCCCTTTTTCACCTCTTCCAGTTGTGCTTTCTTTCTCTGTTGTCCCTCCTTTTCATTTAAACAATAAAAACCCAACGCTAACCCCCCCCCCCAGAGGAAGTACAGGTAATTACAAGGAAGGGAAAGGGTGTGGGCCCGCTGTGCCGTAGCTGTCTGCCACCTCTCTCCTCTCCTCTCTTCCTGCCTCCCTCCATCTATGTCCCTCCCTCTCCAGCGGGAGAGCGAGCACTAATTACCCCTCTCTGCCTCTGGTTTTGCCAACAGAATCCCGGGAAAGGGACGAGCGCAGAGATGCGCTGTGTTTCTGGAGCGGTGGCGGGTGATCCGGCGTGCTGTGTTACCACGGTGACGCCCGTTCGCTCCCCTTCCTTTAGCCCCCCCCCCATCCCCCCCTCCCCCGGCCCTGCGCAAGAACCGGCCACGTCTGACCAGCAGCTAAAGCACTGACTCACAAAGGACACGGGTTCATTTCAAAATGTCAAAATTCACACAGGTTAAAATAACAGCTCAATGCGCCAGGGCCCAGGTCCCTAGTGGCAGCGTGCGTCACGGAAGCCTGTGGAATCTCGCAATAGCGCCGCAGCATGACACGATGCCGCTTCTGTCACGACAAACGCTGAACACTGGCGTCCAACCGTTAGCTAACCGACAACAAAACACAAAAAAAAAGCATTTAAAAAAAAAAAAAAGTTAAAAAAATTTACAACGACACAGTGTTAACTAAAGGCACAGCCGGCAGGAGTCTGGGTACCGTTGGCGATGGCATGCGATGGGAGGGGGGGGGGGGGGGGGTCACGGCTCACGATCCTGTGATTTATGGACCACGTTCGCAGTGTGGGGTTCTAGCATAAACAATTAAATAACAGCGAATGTCACGGACGGGTCGGTCCTACGCTCGGTCTTGTAAGCCGACGTGCGCGGACGTTAACGCGGCGCGAAAGTGTCTAAGACGTACGGCTTTACCCATTCCCAGGACGGGACCCCTGGGTTTCGGTTATATCCAAGGCCTGACTTGCTGAATTGACGGGAATCCGGGGCTTCATTAATCACGTCCGCAGCTTCCGCACAATCAAGGTGTTCTGCGGCGTATAGTTTTACAGTAGCGTGACCTTGGAGTCGACGCAGCGCCATAAGAGCCCCGTACTGAAGCCGAGCATTAGAGCGCAATAAGAGCCCCGTACTGAAGCCGGGCCGGGCATTAGAGCGCTATAAGAGCCCCATACTGAAGCCGGGCATTAGAGCGCAATAAGAGCCCCGTACTGAAGCCGGGCATTAGAGCGCAATAAGAGCCCCGTACTGAAGCCGAGCATTAGAGCGCAATAAGAGCCCCGTACTGAAGCCGGGCCGGGCATTAGAGCGCTATAAGAGCCCCGTACTGAAGCCGGGCATTAGAGCGCAATAAGAGCCCCGTACTGAAGCCGAGCATTAGAGCGCGATAAGAGCCCCGTACTGAAGCCGGGCCGGGCATTAGAGCGCTATAAGAGCCCCGTACTGAAGCCGGGCATTAGAGCGCTATAAGAGCCCCGTACTGAAGCCGGGCATTAGAGCACTATAAGAGCCCCGTACTGAAGCCGAGCATTAGAGTGCTATAAGAGCCCCGTACTGAAGCCGAGCATTAGAGTGCTATAAGAGCCCCGTACTGAAGCCGAGCATTAGAGTGCTATAAGAGCCCCGTACTGAAGCCGGGCCGGGCATTAGAGTGCTATAAGAGCCCCGTACTGAAGCCGGGCCGGGCATTAGAGTGCTATAAGAGCCCCGTACTGAAGCCGGGCATTAGAGCGCTATAAGAGCCCCGTACTGAAGCCGGGCCGGGCATTAGAGCGCAATAAGAGCCCCGTACTGAAGCCGGGCATTAGAGCGCAATAAGAGCCCCGTACTGAAGCCGGGCATTAGAGCGCTATAAGAGCCCCGTACTGAAGCCGAGCATTAGAGCGCTATAAGAGCCCCGTACTGAAGCCGGGCCGGGCATTAGAGCGCTATAAGAGCCCCGTACTGAAGCCGGGCATTAGAGCGCTATAAGAGCCCCGTACTGAAGCCGGGCATTAGAGCGCTATAAGAGCCCCGTACTGAAGCCGGGCATTAGAGCGCTATAAGAGCCCCGTACTGAAGCCGGGCATTAGAGCGCAATAAGAGCCCCGTACTGAAGCCGGGCCGGGCATTAGAGCGCTATAAGAGCCCCGTACTGAAGCCGGGCCGGGCATTAGAGCGCTATAAGAGCCCCGTACTGAAGCCGGGCCGGGCATTAGAGCGCTATAAGAGCCCCGTACTGAAGCCGGGCCGGGCATTAGAGCGCTATAAGAGCCCTGTACTGAAGCCGGGCCGGGCATTAGAGCGCTATAAGAGCCCTGTACTGAAGCCGGGCCGGGCATTAGAGCGCTATAAGAGCCCCGTACTGAAGCCGGGCATTAGAGCGCTATAAGAGCCCCGTACTGAAGCCGGGCATTAGAGCGCTATAAGAGCCCCGTACTGAAGCCGGGCATTAGAGCGCTATAAGAGCCCCGTACTGAAGCCGGGCATTAGAGTGCTATAAGAGCCCCGTACTGAAGCCGGGCCGGGCATTAGAGCGCTATAAGAGCCCTGTACTGAAGCCGGGCATTAGAGCGCTATAAGACCCCCCGTACTGAAGCCGGGCATTAGAGTGCTATAAGAGCCCCGTACTGAAGCCGGGCCGGGCATTAGAGTGCTATAAGAGCCCT
Source organism: Synaphobranchus kaupii (assembly GCA_029718625.1). Taxonomy (NCBI): domain Eukaryota; kingdom Metazoa; phylum Chordata; class Actinopteri; order Anguilliformes; family Synaphobranchidae; genus Synaphobranchus; species Synaphobranchus kaupii. Next base: position 91,274,362 of record CM056379.1, on the reverse strand, counting down.
GTACTGAAGCCGGGCATTAGAGCGCTATAAGACCCCCGTACTGAAGCCGGGCATTAGAGTGCTATAAGAGCCCCGTACTGAAGCCGGGCATTAGAGCGCTATAAGAGCCCTGTACTGAAGCCGGGCCGGGCATTAGAGCGCTATAAGAGCCCCGTACTGAAGCCGGGCATTAGAGCGCTATAAGAGCCCCGTACTGAAGCCGGGCATTAGAGCGCTATAAGAGCCCCGTACTGAAGCCGGGCCGGGCATTAGAGCGCTATAAGAGCCCCATACTGAAGCCGGGCATTAGAGCGCAATAAGAGCCCCGTACTGAAGCCGGGCATTAGAGCGCAATAAGAGCCCCGTACTGAAGCCGAGCATTAGAGCGCAATAAGAGCCCCGTACTGAAGCCGGGCCGGGCATTAGAGCGCTATAAGAGCCCCGTACTGAAGCCGGGCATTAGAGCGCAATAAGAGCCCCGTACTGAAGCCGAGCATTAGAGCGCGATAAGAGCCCCGTACTGAAGCCGGGCCGGGCATTAGAGCGCTATAAGAGCCCCGTACTGAAGCCGGGCATTAGAGCGCTATAAGAGCCCCGTACTGAAGCCGGGCATTAGAGCACTATAAGAGCCCCGTACTGAAGCCGAGCATTAGAGTGCTATAAGAGCCCCGTACTGAAGCCGAGCATTAGAGTGCTATAAGAGCCCCGTACTGAAGCCGAGCATTAGAGTGCTATAAGAGCCCCGTACTGAAGCCGGGCCGGGCATTAGAGTGCTATAAGAGCCCCGTACTGAAGCCGGGCCGGGCATTAGAGTGCTATAAGAGCCCCGTACTGAAGCCGGGCATTAGAGCGCTATAAGAGCCCCGTACTGAAGCCGGGCCGGGCATTAGAGCGCAATAAGAGCCCCGTACTGAAGCCGGGCATTAGAGCGCAATAAGAGCCCCGTACTGAAGCCGGGCATTAGAGCGCTATAAGAGCCCCGTACTGAAGCCGAGCATTAGAGCGCTATAAGAGCCCCGTACTGAAGCCGGGCCGGGCATTAGAGCGCTATAAGAGCCCCGTACTGAAGCCGGGCATTAGAGCGCTATAAGAGCCCCGTACTGAAGCCGGGCATTAGAGCGCTATAAGAGCCCCGTACTGAAGCCGGGCATTAGAGCGCTATAAGAGCCCCGTACTGAAGCCGGGCATTAGAGCGCAATAAGAGCCCCGTACTGAAGCCGGGCCGGGCATTAGAGCGCTATAAGAGCCCCGTACTGAAGCCGGGCCGGGCATTAGAGCGCTATAAGAGCCCCGTACTGAAGCCGGGCCGGGCATTAGAGCGCTATAAGAGCCCCGTACTGAAGCCGGGCCGGGCATTAGAGCGCTATAAGAGCCCTGTACTGAAGCCGGGCCGGGCATTAGAGCGCTATAAGAGCCCTGTACTGAAGCCGGGCCGGGCATTAGAGCGCTATAAGAGCCCCGTACTGAAGCCGGGCATTAGAGCGCTATAAGAGCCCCGTACTGAAGCCGGGCATTAGAGCGCTATAAGAGCCCCGTACTGAAGCCGGGCATTAGAGCGCTATAAGAGCCCCGTACTGAAGCCGGGCATTAGAGTGCTATAAGAGCCCCGTACTGAAGCCGGGCCGGGCATTAGAGCGCTATAAGAGCCCTGTACTGAAGCCGGGCATTAGAGCGCTATAAGACCCCCGTACTGAAGCCGGGCATTAGAGTGCTATAAGAGCCCCGTACTGAAGCCGGGCCGGGCATTAGAGTGCTATAAGAGCCCTGTACTGAAGCCGGGCATTAGAGCGCTATAAGACCCCCGTACTGAAGCCGGGCATTAGAGTGCTATAAGAGCCCCGTACTGAAGCCGGGCATTAGAGCGCTATAAGAGCCCTGTACTGAAGCCGGGCCGGGCATTAGAGCGCTATAAGAGCCCCGTACTGAAGCCGGGCATTAGAGCGCTATAAGAGCCCCGTACTGAAGCCGGGCATTAGAGCGCTATAAGAGCCCCGTACTGACGCCGGGCATTAGAGCGCTATAAGAGCCCCGTACTGAAGCCGGGCATTAGAGTGCTATAAGAGCCCCGTACTGAAGCCGGGCCGGGCATTAGAGCGCTATAAGAGCCCTGTACTGAAGCCGGGCATTAGAGCGCTATAAGACCCCCGTACTGAAGCCGGGCATTAGAGTGCTATAAGAGCCCCGTACTGAAGCCGGGCCGGGCATTAGAGTGCTATAAGAGCCCTGTACTGAAGCCGGGCATTAGAGCGCTATAAGACCCCCGTACTGAAGCCGGGCATTAGAGTGCTATAAGAGCCCCGTACTGAAGCCGGGCATTAGAGCGCTATAAGAGCCCCGTACTGAAGCCGGGCATTAGAGCGCTATAAGAGCCCCGTACTGAAGCCGGGCATTAGAGCGCAATAAGAGCCCCGTACTGAAGCCGGGCATTAGAGCGCAATAAGAGCCCCGTACTGAAGCCGAGCATTAGAGCGCTATAAGAGCCCCGTACTGAAGCTGGGCCGGGCAGTACAGTGTGAGCTGGGGGCTGGGTGCTGTGGCATGGGCCAGTCTGCCGGGACGGGTACACCGAGGTACCGCCACGCTCCAGGAGAGGGAAGGGCGTCAGGGGGAGGGCGATGGAGCGAAAGGACGAGGAAGAAGGAGAGGAATGAAAACAAAAAGAGGGGGAGGGGGAGGGGGGATGGAGGAGGAGGTGCATTCCTCCCCAAAGGACGTCCATCGCTTCAGTGACCTTTCAGTCCGCGGGCCGTCCCTCCATCACAGGGCGAGGGAGGGGAACGGACAGCACCGCCCTGAGTCAACAGAGCAGGAGAGAGAGAGGGAAGGAGAGAGGATGAGAGAGAGAGGGAGGGAAGGAGAGAGGATGAGAGAGAGGGAGGGAGAGAGAGAATTGAACTTAAAGCCACCTTTATTGTGAGAGTTCAACAAAATATGCAAATTACAATAAAAATATAATCACAAGAAAAGAAGAGAGACAGAGAGAGGGAGGTGAGGGAAAGAGAGAGGAAGAGGTGAGATACTGTTGTGATTATTGTTTCCATAATTAATATTTATATTTACTAGTGCTGGTTGAGTGCCGTTATTCAAATGGGCTCCATTATTGCGGTTTTGTTGTAAGGCCTGCTTGTAATTTGTACACTTGCTGTACCAGTGCTGCACAATGTGTGTGTGTGTGTGTGTGTGCGCGTGTCTTGAGTATGCAATGTTCCCAGAACCCCCCCATCCAAAGACACTACATTACATAATGCCCAGTCGCACAGGTGGAATGAACGTACTGGAATGTGGAATGATCTTCCCGGCTGAATTCCAGTGAAATGCCATAGTGCAGGGAAATCAAACCTGCAACCCTTGTGTTACGATTCGAAGCCCAGTTCTTGAACACCTACGACACCACACACTGCAGATGTGCCGTACTTCCCTGTGTGTGGCTTAGTAACCTATTGAAAATCACATCAAAATCAACCATCCCATTCTCCTCAGTGTTGACTGGAATCCCTGGCTGTTGTCAAGACATGCTGGGGCCCAATGAGACAGGAGTACCAGCAGGTAAGGACTGCATAATGACCACTTACATAACTGCTTTTCAGTCCACATACACAAACACACACACACAAAACACACTCACATGCACAAACACACGCAGAAACACACACGAATAAACAAACAAACTCACACACGCGCTCAAGCACAAACACACACACAGAACACCTGCCCCCACGTGCCTTTTGCAACTGACACAAACATACTGAAGGTAGGATCCGAAAAGCACCCAACGGTCTTTCACAACGCCCGACTACCACAGTTTTGACCGCACACCTCCACTCTGTCTCAAAAGAAAAGACACGTTTAAAAACACATTTCAGTCACCCCCCCCCCAGGTAGCTTCAGTGGTCTGGTTGCGACCGGCGGATGTGTGGTCACGACCCGAACCCCGATCCCTCCTGACCCTGCCATTTCAAGGGACAGATGGCCAACCCCTACTCAGAGGTGCAGTCTCATTGCTCCAATGGGACGCCTCCTTGTTCCTCAGCTCAAATCGATTTGCTCCAATGGGACACCTCCTTGTTCCTCAGCTCAAATCGATTTGCTCCAATGGGACGCCTCCTTGTTCCTCAGCTCAAATCGATTTGCTCCAATGGGATGCCTCCTTGTTCCTCAGCGCAAATCGATTTGCTCCAATGGGATACCTCCTTGTTCCTCAGCTCAAATAGATTTGCTCCATTTTTGCTGCAGGCCGTTTTTTTTGTTTTTTTTTGGTTGTTGATGGACATGCCCCTGTTTGCTTGGCTCAAAGCAATCCTGATTTTTATTGAGAAAAGGTTTTTTTTTTTTCTAGCACTTTTTTTCCCCTAAAAATTTGTTTCAGACTTTTCCCATTTTGGTAGCCAATGAAACCCCTATTCTAATTCAATTCCCCCCGTGTAGCAACCGCTAAAGAATCACCGCTACACAACCCTGTCAGCCGGTAGTGGGAAGGAGGGCGCCACGTCCTCTTCAGGGCTCCTGACCGTGATTCCAACTCGCCAAGGGCCGTTCTGTGCGCAGCGATTCTCTCCGAACCCCACCCCCCCACCCGGGAGCAGCCGCCAATTGCTGCTCCCACAGGGCACCGGCCATGCTCGGATCTGGCAGGACCGGGGATCTGTGCCTCTGTAAGGAGACTGGAGCTGTCTGTCTGTGTGTGTGTGTGTGTGTGTGTGTGTGTGTGTGTGTGTGTGTGTGTGTGTGTGTGTGTGTGTGTGTGTGTGTGTGTGTGTGTGTGTGTGTGTGTGTGTGTGTGTGTGTGTGTGTGTGTGTGTGTGTGTGTGTGTGTGTGTGTGTGTGTGTGTGTGTGTGTGTGTGTGTGTGTGTGTGTGTGTGGGTAGGGCACATCAGGTGGGGACTGTCCAAACACAGGCATTGCCATAGAGAACAGTGGTGGGATACAACCACATTTTTGATATATTCCATTTTTATGAAATATTCTAGAAAGAAATGTTTGTTTGTTTCATGTTTCGGGGAAAGAATAGTCTGGTTCTAGTTTAATGGTTATACAATACAGAACCATTCTCTAGGCCTAGGGGATGGGGGCATCTACCCATGAAAAAAAAAAAATTAAATACAATTGAAGTACCTTGAAAATCCAGTTTCTCCTGATTGTGGCTGTGTCAATCTGAAAGTGCTAACAGCATGTTACAGAAATTCATCATCAGAGCTGTGGAGAGGTCACCTGGTCTCCAACATTCAAACCAACCTCCCCCTCTTTCCAACTGCTCCTGATTACAAAACTTTCCTGTCTGGCGATAAAACGCGCCGCCGTGATTGATGTTCAAGTGTCTTGTCAGACTTTGATGATCCATGCCGCACATGATTGGCTCAGAAATTAAAGGGTGCAGAGCCACACGCGGTTTCCACACAATGGGAGGGTGACGAGATTGCAAAATCGTAATTCCACTTCAAAAATAAAGGCCTGGCCGTACATGCAAATGCTCTCTCTTCTGTGTTGTGAGTAACTTAGAGTACAATGTCAGTAAGGAAATGGAGTCAACCGATTTCTTTCCCAACATTATCATTTTGGGAAAATAAGTACCATATAGGCTATATATAACTATTGCTTTGATGAACCCTTTTTTTTTTGCAATGCACTGGAAGTGATTAAAATAAATATAAGCCAGCTGTTTCCCTTTATTCAATTAGTAACCCAGCTGGACAGGAGAGAAAGGCTCTGCCAAGCAAGCAATGTCTGCCAGGGGTTATGGTGCCAAATGGGCCAGAGCTTAACCCTAAAGTAGAAGTAAGTTTTTCTTGGAATGTTTTTTTATTTATTTATTTTTTAAATTATCAGTGTTCTAGAACTCCACTGATTTCAATCAACGGTACTGATAGTTACATCGGCATTAGAATGTTCAGTTAAGAACATTCCAAATCACATATTTGTGATCCCACACTTTAAAGGGTTAACAGATCTGGTGCTGCAGAGAGGGCACACCCAACCAACAGGGAGACATGGGGTGTGTCCCATTATTCTTCAGTCCCCACCTCCTTTCCTCCACTCGTGTCCTGCAAAAAAGCATGCAAAATACCCTGTACATTTCAAGTACAAGTATTTGCATGCACAGTATACAATGTACCTGACATTGAGGTTTGCGTCGAGACATTAATTAACATATAACCATTAATATGTAATCAGCAACATTAGATTTCTGGGGCACAGAGGGAATGAGGTGGTTGTGGAGGAAAGGAGGGTGCATTTTTCGAGTATTGGGATGCACCCATGGAGATCCAGGAGTCACAGGCTGGCTCAACGAATATCTCGACGAGGGGTGCAGAAAGAGAGAGACAGAGACAGAGAGACAGACAGAGAGAGAGAGAGAGACAGAGAAAGAGAGAGACAGAGACAGAGAGACAGACAGAGAGAGAGACAGAGAGAAAGATCCTTTTACACCAGTTATAAGCGTGCAAGTTTAAACACAAACTATCAATTTGCACTGCATCTTAATGTGGTCACTCAACAGCTGCTCACTTCACAGGATGTTATATCGGTTATAATTTACTTCTAAAAAATCTATTTCAGTTAAAACTGATCTCTGATCTTAGTTTATGTAATGTGGTAACACTCAAACATTTGGGTAGCAGTGTAGTATGATACTCAGGAAACTGAACTTGGCACTCAAAACTGGAGTTTGATTAAAATGTAAAATGTAAAATCTGTGTAAGTCTCTCTGGATAAGAGCATTTGCTTAAATGCTGTAATGTAACATTTGCATGCATCGCAGGAACGTTTCAGTTCTGAGTTTTAAAAAATCCATTTTGGTTTTGTTTAACAACTGATCTCTGATCTTTACTATAATAAGACTTTTGAAACTGTCAAATTTCAATAAACTTTTAAACCTATTCAATTTGATTTCATTTTATATAATTGCATCACATTGTTATAATTAAAAAGATCTTGTGCCGTGCACAAAAACAGTCTCACAACATTAGACATAATTTTGTAGAAAGGACTCAGATGTTTATCGGTGACATTTACTAAAATAGGCCCACTTGTTAATCATGAAATACAGGTGTTGGGCTGTTAGCAGTTCCGAGGCAAGTTCTCACAAGCCACTACTTGCCTGTAGGCCCTTCAGTCACCATCGCTGCATCAACTATGGTTTAAAGACAACAGGCCTGGCTCACTCCTTAAACTTGACTTGAAAACCACTGCTTTAGATTAATTGGTTTTCATCCACCTTGAATGCTTGCTGTGCTCCAATCACATAAACTACCCCCCCTTTCAGTTTTTTTTCATTTTGTGTTGTGTTTGTTGGTTTAAACCTAAACCTAACCCCCCAACCCCCCCCCCACGCTTCATTGATAACCTCAGGGAAGGCACCCGAAAGCCTCTCAAAGGTGTTTAAACGCACCCCTGTATCTGTGTGTGTGTGTGTGTGTGTGTGTGTAAGGGGGGCGACCGATCCTTAACCTTCACAGCATCTGTCCCTCTCAACTTCCACACCTGGTTCTGACGGCCGCTTTTATTTTAGATTTATTGCGAGAGGGAGGGAAGGGCAGCAGTGTCGAGTTATCCGCTGCAGGGACTTAAATGCCGAATACCACCTCATTTACTATGACTGCGTGGAGAGGTTAGGCCGTTCAGCTACAGGTTTAGCGATGACGAGCGCCAAAGGGCTGTCACACACTTGCCACTCTCTCATAGGCACTGCCAGTCCCCTTAGGCTAACGAGCCACTCCACAGTAAACACATATGCGACACTTGAGATTACTTCACCCATTCTCTTTGTTTAATATCCCCCTCCTCCCTTGCTCCACTCCTCCACAATTTGAAAGCCACAGCCGTAGGTTCAGTGCAGAGATATCCTTACTTCAGAAGGCCCACAGACTACAACAAGCATCCTCAGAAACACGTGAAACCATGCGTTTGCGTTCTACAGTCTGTCTCCTTTACCGACATAGGCTACATATTTTACTAGGGACACCTAGTAACTACACCCGTTACTCAAATCACCGTCCTCGAGGTCCGAGAACTGCGAGGTTTTCCCACCCTCCCTCCCTTTACCTGGGGAGTCAGGTGTGAAGACAGTCTGGCCAATTAGTAGCACTAACCGTTACGTTAATCACATTGGAGAAAAGAAAAAACCAGGGCCGGATTTGGATTCGAGGGGGGCAGATTTGAGTATCTGTGCCCCTACCCTGTAGGTACTGCACTGGCGTTAATGTGCGAGTCTCAGCCGCCATCCCTCCTGCGTACCGAGCCAGCCCTGAGTGATCTTTCACAGGTGTGGCCCGTGAGGCTGTATAACATACGGCCACGACTCCAAGGCTAGGCCCATTTTCCCCACACTCCTTCTTTCC
>CM056379.1:91080062-91265549 GCA_029718625.1 Synaphobranchus kaupii | reverse complement strand
ACTGTGCTATATTGCAAACAATTACAAACACATTTTTTTAACTGAAACTAAAAGATCTATGCCATCACAAGTCAGTAAGGGGTGTGGAACACAATGCAGGTTTGGCTCATTATCATTGGCTTTGTCTTTGAATTCTTCATTATCTACCAAATGATTTGTTTTATTCAAGCCACGTGTCCACATTTTTACCAATTTGGAGCCATTTGATTGGCCTCAGTCTTTAAATTTGATTACTACATCATGATCTATGACATCACAAGTCTGTAAGGGGTGTGGAACACAATGCAGGTTTGGCTCATTATCATTCATTATTGTTTTCTTTGTCTTTGAATTATTCTTTCCTGCGTATGACTGTGTCATAAAGGAAGCTTGGCTGCTTCTGCTGCCTGCCTGAAAACCTGCTTGCAGTTTTGACAATTCTGTTGAGCTTATTCCTGCATTTAGTGGCAAGATTTCCAAACCATACAGTAATATTAAAGACATGGATGCTTTCAACAAGGCTAACATAAACCTTCTCAAGAATATCCTGACTGACTCCTAAACTCTCCAATTTCCTGGTCTAATAATAACTTAATTTAGCACACATCACAATATAGTTAAAAAGTGCTTTACATGATTAAAATGAACAATACAATAAGATAAAATATAAAAAGCCAATATAAAACAGTGATCACATAGCAATTAAAAGTAAGCCTGAAATTATTTTTTTTTAAGTGATTTAAAAGAGGACACAGAGTTGGCTTTCTTAACCCCTTGAATAGTATGTCTTTTTATGTTTTTTGAAATTACATTTTTGTTACAGTTTACAATTTTGTGTTCTGTAATGATTGTTAAATCATCCATTTATGTCCACATTCATCAACAAACAGCCTACATCATTCCTGAACTTAAAATTAGACTTAAAATGTTATTTCTAGTTAAGACCATAATCGTATTGCTAAAGAGATTGCCAATGAGCTGAGACAGTTTGTCTCATTTCAAAATTTGCCAATGGGGTAAGACAATTTCACTTGTCAAACAAAAAGTAACCTAAAACAAGCTAATAGTTTATACCCGAGAGAAGGAAATAAGTCCATCACAATCTCTGCTTTGAGAACATAAACCAACCAAAGTCATCTCATCCTCATATGTTTTAACTACATTTTAGAACACCTTTTATGCTTGGGAGTTTAAACTGACACACAACTATTGTAACTGTGTCACCCACAGTGTGTCTCCCAATTGACTAGCCTTTTATCCCTACATATTTAAAATTTGTGATGAAACATCTCACTTTAGAGTCTGAGGTAAGTGAAAGTTTGTGAAGTTTAAAACCTGTATAGGAAAGTGCCACCAGAATCACCCACACAAAAAATAAAAACAAAAATAAAAGGTTGTATATTTCCTTGCATTTTTTACAGCTATCTCACAAATGACCCCACAAAACACCTATGTATAAATTGGTACAGGAATTTTCAAAAACTAGAATTATTTTTATTGCGTATTTACCATTTTATCCCAACGCATTAAGAAAATTCATATAAGTGTCAAGATGAAAAAAAAAAGGTTAACTGGTTTTTAAGAGATGTCAAAAACTGAATGGGGTCAAATTGACCCCGAACATAATATGAGGGTTAAATCGGTGTGCGCTGTTTGTCCTGTAGCCTCATCTCATTGGTATACATGAAAAACAACAAAAGAGACAAAACACAGCCTTGTGGGGCTCCTGTACATGTCATTGGATACTGAGGCAGCCGGAAAACTGCACTGAGTAAAACCCGGAACAGCTCGTTTTACAGCAGTCCATGTTCCAGATTTGGGAGGTTTCCAGGTTTTACTCAGTGTAGTTATCCAGCTAACTCAGTAATCCTGCTTTAGTACTGCTCCGGAGCACGGGCATCTCCCCCTCGCTAAACAGGAGATGACCAGAAACCCCCCATACTAAAGCAGATCCAAACAACAGGTGGAAGCTGGGGTGGTGGAGGGTGACAGCAAAACATTTTTAACACAAGCCGTACGCAAACAAAGAACAGCGCATCAGCATTCAAGCAGTACAGAGAGAACTGATTCTTGGCTTAAAAAGGGCGCTCCATTAGAGGTGTGTGCATGTGATTGGTTGAGTATGGGACGCTTGATTGCTAGCCGACCATGGTCGGCTATGATAAGAGTTTCCTGACAGAACTTGCTCTGCGAACATTAAAAAGTTTGTGATGCTCATTCTGAAATTCATTCATTAAGCAACAAATTAATTTGTCTCCCATATTTACCTCAGCTGTAGAAATTCTCAATGATGAATTTTTCATGTGTAATCAATGACTTGTTAGGGAAATTATAAAAAACGAGTAAAGTTTTTTTTGTTGCCATCTCTCTATGAACACATTCATACAGTAATTTGGGAAACTGGACAGCCAAATCATTTTTGTGCAATTCATTCTACACGTTTCTCTGGAAAAAGGATGCAGAATTTTGTCTTGTGCAATATTCTAAATGAACTCTGACCTCAAACGCGAGTATGTGTTCTCCACCACAGTTACCTGCCTGTCGGTGTTGAATGGAAGGCAGATCATGACGGTTTCACCATAGATGAGAGTTCCTGATGATTTAGCTAAGACTTTGCCTGATGGTAAGATTGTATGTGCTTGCACTTCTCTTGCCAAATGTGTATTATACAGGGTGAGCAGCGCTGGGGTGAGTGGGCAGCCACGGCGTAGCTGTTTCCAGCCCGGCTCTGATTCGCTCAGCAGCTTGTCAATGATGATGGAATCAAGATTGAGATCTCTTAGTGCTTTTATTGCCTGCTTCAGCAAAGACCACTTTATCCTCAGTGTTTGTGGAATGTCGATGACCATAAGTCTCCTGATTTTGCACATCTTTACTGTTTGTATTGTCATTTGTTTAAAATTCATCTTCAGATGCCAGGTCAGTAATCTAGCCAATGTCGTGACCAAAATCTGGCCACTGTCACTGAATAAATCAACGGTTATTGGAAGGGGATCTTGTCTGGATGGTGCTGAGGTAAGCTGGAGCCACACAGGTTTATGGTCTGAGCAGTCTTCAGGACTGTGAAGGATCTCACAGGCTTTAACTCGCCCCATGGACTCTTCCTGCATGAAGATGTAATCTAACCTGGACATATTACCCTTTTTAGTGTAAGTGTATTCTCTCTCTGCTGGGTTGATTCTTCGCCAGACGTCCACAAGGTGGAAGGATGCTGTAAATTTCTCAACACAACGCAAATTGGCATGTTGAGGATTTTGATTATTTAATGTCCTGTCCAAGTACGGGTTGAGAGGAGTGTTGAAGTCTCCTCCAATCACCAACACTCCTTCAGCGCTCTCCTGTAGGTACGGTGTGATTTTTTTTTCCAAAACATCTGTCTTTGACGGATTGCTGTACACGTTCACAAGGGTGTACAGCTGGCCTCGTACTACACATTTCACTATGATGTAACTTCCATCCGTATCTAAATCAAACTCGATACACTCATAACCTTCATGCTTTTTAATGAGGATGCTGACTCCTTTGCTGCTGCTTTGATACACTGTGTGGAACTCTTCCCAGTCTACTAACATGAAGATTTCATCTTCTCGTCCAATGTGAGTCTCCTGAAGAAAGACAATGTCACACTTCTTTATTTTAGCCTTGTCCATGATGAAAGGTTTCTTTACTTTTCGCCCTTCTTTTTGCCCTTTTTTTCTCCCATTTTTTAATCCAACCCCATTTATATTCCAGGATATAAGAGATATCTGATCTTGTTCTGTGCCCATGACTGCAGTATGTGAGGATCTGGACAAGAGTTCCTCTGCTTCAGCCATCACATACAGTAAAGTTCCTCTGGCTCAGATGTCACATACAGTATAGTTCCCCTGCGTCAGACGTCACATACAGTAGAGTTCCCCTGCGTCAGACGTCACATACAGTAGAGTTCCCCTGCGTCAGACGTCACATACAGTAGAGTTCCCCTGCGTCAGACGTCACATACAGTAGAGTTCCCCTGCGTCAGACGTCACATACAGTAGAGTTCCCCTGCGTCAGACGTCACATACAGTAGAGTTCCCCTGCGTCAGACGTCACATACAGTAGAGTTCCCCTGCGTCAGACGTCACATACAGTAGAGTTCCCCTGCTTCAGATGTCACATACAGTAGAGTTCCCCTGCGTCAGACGTCACATACAGTAGAGTTCCCCTGCTTCAGATGTCACATACAGTAGAGTTCCCCTGCGTCAGACGTCACATACAGTATAGTTCCCCTGCGTCAGACGTCACATACAGTAGAGTTCCCCTGCGTCAGACGTCACATACAGTAGAGTTCCCCTGCTTCAGATGTCACATACAGTAGAGTTCCCCTGCGTCAGACGTCACATACAGTAGAGTTCCCCTGCTTCAGATGTCACATACAGTAGTAGAGTTCCCCTGCGTCAGACGTCACATACACTAGAGTTCCTCTGCTTCAGATGTCACATACAGTAGAGTTCCCCTGCTTCAGACGTCACATACAGTAGAGTTCCCCTGCTTCAGACGTCACATACAGTAAAGTTCCTCTGGCTCAGATGTCACATACAGTATAGTTCCCCTGCGTCAGACGTCACATACAGTAGAGTTCCCCTGCGTCAGACGTCACATACAGTAGAGTTCCCCTGCGTCAGACGTCACATACAGTAGAGTTCCCCTGCGTCAGACGTCACATACAGTAGAGTTCCCCTGCTTCAGATGTCACATACAGTAGAGTTCCCCTGCGTCAGACGTCACATACAGTAGAGTTCCCCTGCTTCAGATGTCACATACAGTAGTAGAGTTCCCCTGCGTCAGACGTCACATACACTAGAGTTCCTCTGCTTCAGATGTCACATACAGTAGAGTTCCCCTGCTTCAGACGTCACATACAGTAGAGTTCCCCTGCTTCAGACGTCACATACAGTAGAGTTCCCCTGCGTCAGACGTCACATACAGTAGAGTTCCCCTGCTTCAGATGTCACATACAGTAGAGTTCCCCTGCGTCAGACGTCACATACACTAGAGTTCCTCTGCTTCAGACGTCACATACAGTAGAGTTCCCCTGCTTCGGGCATCACATACAGTAGAGTTCCTCTGCTTCAGACGTCACATACACTAGAGTTCCTCTGCTTCAGACATCACATACACTAGAGTTCCCCTGCTTCAGACGTCACATACACTAGAGTTCCCCTGCTTCAGACGTCACATACACTAGAGTTCCTCTGCTTCAGACGTCACATACAGTAGAGTTCCTCTGCTTCAGACGTCACATGCAGTAGAGTTCCCCTGCTTCAGTTCAGACTCTTTCACCTCAGGTGAGTGCAGCCTTACCTGTGTGAAATAGCAGGCCTGTGTAAGATGAACCATCTCTCTCTTTCGTTTTCACGAGCAACATTTTTTACTTCTTATAGGGATGATATTAATTGGCACCTCAGGTGTTTCAATGCGTCTCTTCTCCTGAAGGAAAGCACTGTCAGTGCTATGGCATTGTTTATTCACACACAAGCAGAGCTTTGTAATGCTTTTTAAAAATTCTAAGTCAGTGTTCCCTTGCTTTTCAATTACCAGTAGTGATTGTTACGTCAGCATTAGAATGTTAAATTAAGAGCATTCTAATCACATATTTGTGATGTTACACCTCAAAGGGTTAAGTAATTTTGTTTTGTAGGGATTAGATGGGCTCTTGATCTGGATTCATGGCTGCTGTTTATGCAGATGTGTACATTACATACTCTAGAGGTCCATTATCTCCTATGAGAGAATCTTTTATCCAATGGGAGCACTGTGCCATGTCAGCCTTGAGTAAGAAACTCAGATTGAGGCAGATAACAAGACAATCCCAGACATATGGAAAAAAGCTATCAGTGCTTGGCGTCACTTATCACACAAAAGATTCCTTTCGCTTGCCTGCTGCCCATTCACAGTTCTGTGAAAATATGATTGACTTAATGGGTGCTTGGTGCCATACAGCCAAGCCAATGATAAATCAAATATGCTTGTATAGATTTAATGTCTATCCAAACATTAATAGTGAACCTCAGGCCCAAGAATAATCCCTCTGATACTCAATACAAGTCCTCAGGAGTGGGATGTGCTTTGGTTTCCTTCAAATGACCCTCTAGGATTGTTTCATGGTAGCACAATACTGTGTAGTATTACAGAAACCTCGCTTGTTGCTGTGTTGAAGTAATGTTATTTTACTCACCTGTAGAGTACACCTGTAGGGACCACCAGAGTTCAGCGAACCTAAGAGACAAGCAGCACATTTCCTGAATTTGGACCCAATAAGAGACATTTGTATGCTAATTCATGACCAAATGTGGAGTGGCATTTCACTATAAAAAATATATATTTTTAAGTTGAGAATACTCAGAATTACTTCACTAAATGTTTTGAGTTGACTTTAACTTAGATTTTTTAATTATGCCAACAAGCATTCATTAGTTCAAAAAACATAACACTGAATTTTTGGTTTTTCTGACATTGAAATTTAAGTTTTCTGAAAAACAACCAATGAAGGGTTGTTGGCAAAACTTGAAGTTCAGGTCAAAACAAAAATTTAGTGAAGTAAGTTGCCTTGAATCTTTTTTTACAATGTACAAATGTGTCTATTTAAATTGCCAGTAATCTGTGGAGATGTCACTGAGTATTTCAAACAATTATTAGCCCCATGTTTGGCTTCTAGGAATATTATCAAGAAGGAATCGAGAATAATTGTAATTGTTGTATTTGACTACTCACTGATCTTTTAGCTGTACTTGCAGTTTCTTCACACCAGCAATCAGACATTACATTCTTCAGTACGCTACACAGGTGAACCAACTAAATGTTTTTCCTTCTCAATTTGGTCCACAAAACTGCGTTATAGGCTACTGCTGTACTGTTTTATACTGTACTGCACAACAAACAAACATCTAAAAAATGCAACTGCAGTCCCACCCCCTTTTTTTGATCACACTTCCTGGAGCCTGTATAAAGAAAATACAGACTAAGTATTTGTGATAAATTAATTCATTAATAAAGGGGAGAAAATAACAGATTGTTCTGTGACATATTCCTGATGATTATGCAAGAAATGTAATGGGTACATTTAAATCATTTGGACCTCACAGTATAATTTTGTTTATTATTTTTGCCAGGATCCCCATGAGGGTGATGGGTGAAGATTTTCATTTTTTTTTTTTTTTTAAGAACTCGTTCTGTAATAAACCCAGATGGAATCCAGAATCGTTGCATTCCCCTGTGCCCTGCTATTCTGTCCCTCCCAAGGGTTTCACCTGCCATGTGCCAGTGTCTTTAGTGCTTTTTTATTTTGTATATAAGTCCTAAAATGGTGCTGTATTGTTTAAATTCACTAAGATAATGTACAAAGATATGAAAGAAAACTTCTGTTCTGAGCATTGCGTAATACACTGTAAAATAAAAAAAGGTGAGAATAGTCAAGATTTCAAGGCAACTTTTTTCGAAAAGTTTGTAATTTTTTTTCAACTAACATTCATTTCTTCAGAAAACTTAACACTGAATTTTAATTTTTTATAACAATGCAATGCAAAACAACTAATTGTAGGAGGGGAATCAAAGTGTGACTCAGGAAAGGCTGCCATTTGTGAGGAGCCCGAGAACGGTGCTCGTCATAAACGTCAAAGGACCAGAGAGCCGTGTGATAAAACAATGGACTCTTCGGACTTCCTTCAGGGGGGTTCAGACCATTTGTTCTCACCTGGAAGTGACTGTGATCGGAGGAAGTTGGACTGTTTGGTCATGGGTGTGTTTGTGTGTTCTAGGGGCATTATATGGCAGAAGAGGCCATTAAGCCCCTGGCCAAAACAATACATCTGGGATCTGTCCCGTCTCTCAGGCTGACACCTCAGTTCATTGCACCCCCTTCTCTCCTGGATTAAGACTCAGTTTAAATGGTCAACAGACCCTGTAAAACTTACTAACATTGCACATGTGATTCTTATATTGTTACATTATGTCTTATGTAGTAGTAACAGGAATTGCATGTAAAATGGTTCATCAGAAGGGAATTTTCATGACAACTGCAACATAATAATATTTAATCTGGTAATAATAATTATAATGGTAAGCTGTTTGGTATGGATGTAATCCAGTAAAATCAAGGAATCAAATGAGATACATTTCATACCAAATGGAGTTTAGTAAAACATAGTTCCAATAACTCTGTAAAACTGTAACACTGGAATGTACTCTCTGGTAATTAACTCCTTTTCCCTTCACTCTACTGGGGGTTTAGATTCCCGATTCGACCACACCTCCAGGTTAATTTATGCAGGATTTGGCTTAAAAGAAAGGGAGACACACTTATCTGGGAGCATCGTAACCGATCTCCCACACCATGCAGATTGTGTATTTTCGGTAGGGAGCATCGTAACCGATCTCCCACACCATGCAGATTGTGTATTTTTGGTAAGGAATATCGCAATTCGATTTCCCACACCTGTGCAGATTTCTGTGTGTGTGTGTAGCTGAAGCAGGCCGGTAAGATATTTACTCTGTGTTTCTTTTCTTAATTTGTATGTTTTGTAATTGACCTGAATTTAAGATAATGACCTACCTGCCTGTGAATAAATTCTTATTATTTTAACTTGCGTGGTCTCCATGACTCTAATCCATTTTTACCCTTTCAGCCTAAATTACGACTGAATACTCGGGGAAAATTCTGACCAATGACCAACTGATCAGTGGCGGGGTACAGAAAGTGGAGAGTCTAAGTTGGTAGGCGGCTAAGGTCGGTCATTAACGGGTTTAGTGAATGTACGGCTCTGGGAATTTGACGTGAAGAGCCCATGGACGTTTTACGTCGGTTCTTGTCAAATTCGCCTTAAGGAGCCCATTTAGTGCAGGCTAACCTGGGCTCGCAACTATCGATGTAAAATATAATACATGTATTGTGTTAGCCAGACCCCAACCTCTGAGTTTCTCCACCGAACCGAGATTCGGCAATAGTGTTAATCCCGGGAGCATATATTGAGTAATGGTGGCATACATGGACGAGTCGAGTGTAACCACTCTGAGCTTCACGCATGATTAAAGTAAATTCTAAATTCTATTTTAATAATTACGAGTAAACCAATTGTAACTGTTACGCTTACTGTTTGTGATCATAGATATATTTGATGTGTCGTTCAGCTCCTGTGTGAGTGTTCTAATGCTCTCATTAGAATATTGGCATTTGGATGATAGGTCGGATATATCCGTGATGACAACATGGCCCCGTTTACGAACGGAGAATAAGAATCATACTGATCCGTTTCAGGCCTGTCTTAAGCGGGGTATGGAGCAGCGCATTCATATCTGACTCATGGCGACGGACTCAGTATCTTCTTAAATATACTTGTAATATATTCATGACCGGAGGATAAATCACTAAACTCTTTTATTTACATCACAACAGCAGAGGACAAACATATTTACTCCTTCCCCTCCAGCTATTCCCTCATTGGTCTAGCTGTGCGGGTTCTACAATTGGTGACCCCGACGTGATTCCTGTTGCTGTTTCTGAAGTTTCAGTGAAAGATCCGAACGATGTGATTCCTCCAGCAGGAGGATGTCTGCTTTTCTTTATCTCTTAATTTCTCCTGCACCGTTGTCTACAAAATTCCTTACAGTTTGGCGTAATTGACAGCATACTCCGAACAAGGGATTTTCTGGTCAGTGTAACTCCTGGTTCTTGATCCTTGGTGTGGTGAGTAACACAAGTATTTTACGTAGTAGCATATACTAGGGAGAGTATTTGTTGTTTCACCATGTAGACACTGTTTAGGGGATCGACATATCCCGGACAGGCCCTGGGACCGTAGAAACCGGGCGCATTCCAGAGTACTGCCCTTCGGGGATTAATAAACAATGGAAGGCAGGGAAAGATAGGAGAACTGTAACTGAAAACTTTCTAAAGTTTTTCTAAATCTGTGTAATTGTGAGGTAGCAGCTCTCACTGTTCTATTTATATATATCTATGTATGTGTGTATATACGTGTGTAGATATATGTCTATATATATATATAATATTGACACTGTCATTCTAGGATGCAGAAGTTTTATATATTATGAGGTCATTATGACTGCAATAAGTATAGAACCCTAGAATGGATAAATGGAAGATGAGTGTTGCATGGCTCAACTTAAAGGTTTGAGGATGTATTAAATACAGTAAAGGTTTGAGTTGTTGTTAACATAGGTTTGAGATATTACATAGAAGGTATATTGATGCAAGGTACTGTTCTGTTGTTCCACCATACTGTGGGGGACGCAGAGGATCTTGGTCAGATACAGAGTGTAAATCTAAATCATGTGACAATGGCACATTAGGCACTGCTCTAAAATCCAGCAGGCCATGCTTTCAGAGGAAAGCAGATCTTTAAAGAACTGCATAACATCTTTGTAGGTTAACAAATAGCACATAGGCTATTTTTATGTAAAAACAGAAGTCTTCCTTCTGTAGTTACTTTTTTGTGCCATATTGATGTTTTCCTTTTACTTTTAATTTTTGTCTAGCTATACATCTGTGGTACCATAAAGTTAAAGTGCATAATATAGATAAATAACTCTAAATCTATATAAATTGCCTTGGCATGTCATTTAGGAAATGTTGGATTCACCAACATACCTATTTGTGTGCCAGATAAATTAACTGAGGTATGATTTTTAAATCACATGGATGTATTTCTGTGTAAATTTCCTCTAGCACAAAATCCTGTGCTAGACTGTCTGTCTGATGTCAATAAAGCAGTCAATGCCATAAAATGAACCAAAAGCCAGCTGAGTTTTCACTTGCCTTAATTAGGGCCAGCATTGTCTGTTCCTGCAGGGCAAAGTGTTTGGGACTGCTAAGGAAGTCTTTTTAGGCAGGAGTCCTAAATGGTTTTACAGTTTGGGAGAATAGTTCTTCCTCAATTAAATAACTAAATAAATAACTAATTAAATAAATAATTAAATAAATTAATAAATAAATAGAAGAAGAAGAAGTAATTTCTTCATTAAATTTATTCTATATTTACCCCTTTCATTTAAAAGCTGAAATAGGGTCATTTTCTAGCAAAGACTGGCATATTGGTTTCTTTTGTCCATTTGTGCTTTCTATCTGTTTACTTTCTTTCTCTTTATGTTTTCTCTACCCTTCTTTCTCCTCTATCTGTCTTGTGGAATATTTTTGTTTCTTTAAAAACAGTAAAGCTACATTCTCCAGAGTGTATGATTGTTGTTTTTTAATCATCACTAACTGGCTATAATCATTTACCCAGTACAAGACCTGAACTATGCAGACAATAACCCTGCATAGGTTTCTCTCCTTTTCAGCGCCAGGAATATGCTGAGTTCTGCGTAAGATGGGTGGAAGTACTTGAAGGGGCCATAAAACATGCGCACCTCATTTAGGAAACCTTAACCCTAAACAAGCCCCCTGGTGTAGCACCAGAGCATAGTTTACAACACATTTATTACTGTAAAAGGATCCACCCATCCAATTCAGAATAACACCTTAGATTCAACACCACTATATCAATACACATCCCAAAACCACATAACTGCAGCACATATAGGACACAATGTAAATTTAAACATATCTGTTTCTTGGTGCAAAAATATGAGTTTTTGTACAGTTCAATGTTTCGAACAACATAAACTAATGAGCACTAATAATGAATGAATGTTTAAGTTAAACTGTTTTCTGTTTCTGGAAAAATCAAGTTATTACCACCTCATGATTTCAGGCATCAAGAGGGGGGTAATAGAGGACAATAGAATATGACATAAATATAGAATGTTATATGTGCAATGTATGTAATGGATTAAAAACTAACTTTCCTGTCTTTGTCAGTTATGGGTAGCCATTCCATAATTCCACCTCTCTTAAAACTTTTACATCATAAACTATGTTTAATGTGTTTTTAACATTTTTACTTTTCTACTATTATTTTTGATTATAATCTTTTTATTGCATAACTTATATAATGGCCCATGTACGGTTTAACATTTCAAACACCTGTCAGCATATGTGATGCATTGTGGGAAAATTAATTAAATTCCTGCATGGCTACAGTCACGGCTCGATGATTTAACTTCTAATTCAATATAGGTAGCAAATCAGGTGGCCACTGATTTCTAACATCTCACTAAGAACAATATAAATATCATAAAGGAAATTTGGTCTGAAGCGCAGGCGTTTCTCTCCACTAGACATCCATTATTCCATTAAACCCATACCATCAAGTGTGGCTTAGCCTGCAGAACATATGCTCCAAAATGATGTACTGATGCCAAATAGAAAATAAATAAATAAATAATAATCATTATAATAATTATGATACTTTAACAATCTGCTGCACAAGATGTGTTAGGTTTTGTCTCCTTTACTTTAATTCAGCCAAATCAAGTTGATCTAAAATCATAATGTATATTACCATGAGAGGTACAAAAATTAAATTTCCAACCTAACGCATTTGTCATGAAATTCCCAACTACATCATTTGTATCTATAATGTTTTGCAACCTTTTCCCTACCATCACACCTCTGTGTTAAGTCCCAGCCTCTACACAGCCCCGCGGATGGGGGAAGGAAGGACGCGGGCTCTGACTGAGCTAATGGGCTTGGTGCAACACGTGACCTGTGGTGTGAAGTTCCCTTCTTCACACCATCCAACATCCGAACTACCCCCTACAACACACGCCTCAATCCACACAGCACTTGGTCTCAGCCTCTCCAGTTCTCCCCACAGGCAGCTCTACGACCCTGGGGATCCGAAGGAAACCAGTTGGGGAATTGTCCATGACCCCTCGGGAGGACGTTCTGAAGTGTCCCCCACTGGGCCAGAGGGGGGAGCTGTAGGAGGGGAATCAAAGTGTGACTCAGGAAAGGCTGCCATTTGTGAGGAGCCCGAGAACGGTGCTCGTCATAAACGTCAAAGGACCAGAGAGCCGTGTGATAAAACAATGGACTCTTCGGACTTCCTTCAGGGGGGTTCAGACCATTTGTTCTCACCTGGAAGTGACTGTGATCGGAGGAAGTTGGACTGTTTGGTCATGGGTGTGTTTGTGTGTTCTAGGGGCATTATATGGCAGAAGAGGCCATTAAGCCCCTGGCCAAAACAATACATCTGGGATCTGTCCCGTCTCTCAGGCTGACACCTCAGTTCATTGCACCCCCTTCTCTCCTGGATTAAGACTCAGTTTAAATGGTCAACAGACCCTGTAAAACTTACTAACATTGCACATGTGATTCTTATATTGTTACATTATGTCTTATGTAGTAGTAACAGGAATTGCATGTAAAATGGTTCATCAGAAGGGAATTTTCATGACAACTGCAACATAATAATATTTAATCTGGTAATAATAATTATAATGGTAAGCTGTTTGGTATGGATGTAATCCAGTAAAATCAAGGAATCAAATGAGATACATTTCATACCAAATGGAGTTTAGTAAAACATAGTT
Source organism: Synaphobranchus kaupii (assembly GCA_029718625.1). NCBI lineage: Eukaryota > Metazoa > Chordata > Actinopteri > Anguilliformes > Synaphobranchidae > Synaphobranchus > Synaphobranchus kaupii. The sequence goes on along the minus strand of CM056379.1, from coordinate 91,252,121 downwards.
CCAATAACTCTGTAAAACTGTAACACTGGAATGTACTCTCTGGTAATTAACTCCTTTTCCCTTCACTCTACTGGGGGTTTAGATTCCCGATTCGACCACACCTCCAGGTTAATTTATGCAGGATTTGGCTTAAAAGAAAGGGAGACACACTTATCTGGGAGCATCGTAACCGATCTCCCACACCATGCAGATTGTGTATTTTCGGTAGGGAGCATCGTAACCGATCTCCCACACCATGCAGATTGTGTATTTTTGGTAAGGAATATCGCAATTCGATTTCCCACACCTGTGCAGATTTCTGTGTGTGTGTGTAGCTGAAGCAGGCCGGTAAGATATTTACTCTGTGTTTCTTTTCTTAATTTGTATGTTTTGTAATTGACCTGAATTTAAGATAATGACCTACCTGCCTGTGAATAAATTCTTATTATTTTAACTTGCGTGGTCTCCATGACTCTAATCCATTTTTACCCTTTCAGCCTAAATTACGACTGAATACTCGGGGAAAATTCTGACCAATGACCAACTGATCAGTGGCGGGGTACAGAAAGTGGAGAGTCTAAGTTGGTAGGCGGCTAAGGTCGGTCATTAACGGGTTTAGTGAATGTACGGCTCTGGGAATTTGACGTGAAGAGCCCATGGACGTTTTACGTCGGTTCTTGTCAAATTCGCCTTAAGGAGCCCATTTAGTGCAGGCTAACCTGGGCTCGCAACTATCGATGTAAAATATAATACATGTATTGTGTTAGCCAGACCCCAACCTCTGAGTTTCTCCACCGAACCGAGATTCGGCAATAGTGTTAATCCCGGGAGCATATATTGAGTAATGGTGGCATACATGGACGAGTCGAGTGTAACCACTCTGAGCTTCACGCATGATTAAAGTAAATTCTAAATTCTATTTTAATAATTACGAGTAAACCAATTGTAACTGTTACGCTTACTGTTTGTGATCATAGATATATTTGATGTGTCGTTCAGCTCCTGTGTGAGTGTTCTAATGCTCTCATTAGAATATTGGCATTTGGATGATAGGTCGGATATATCCGTGATGACAACATGGCCCCGTTTACGAACGGAGAATAAGAATCATACTGATCCGTTTCAGGCCTGTCTTAAGCGGGGTATGGAGCAGCGCATTCATATCTGACTCATGGCGACGGACTCAGTATCTTCTTAAATATACTTGTAATATATTCATGACCGGAGGATAAATCACTAAACTCTTTTATTTACATCACAACAGCAGAGGACAAACATATTTACTCCTTCCCCTCCAGCTATTCCCTCATTGGTCTAGCTGTGCGGGTTCTACATAATGAATCTTAGTTGGCATAACTTGCCTTGAAAATCTAAGTTAAGCTCAAAACCCAAAAAAGTTTGCCAAGTGAGTTACCTTGAAATTTTGAGAATTCTCTACTTTTTTTAGAGTGTAAAAATGTGTCTGTTTAAATTGTCAGCAGGGGTGCAGCACAAAATGCTGGGCCCTGTGCAAATGCAGTCTCTGTTGGCCCCCTTCCCAAAGCAAGCTTTTAATTTCAGGCCCGCTCTAGGGCCCTGGGTGCTCAGTTCCACTTTAACCCCCGACTACGACGCCCCTGATCATCAGTAATCTGTGGAGATGTCAGTGGGCCTTTCAAACTATTATTAGCCCCATATCTGGCTTCTAGGAATATTATCAAGAGGGGGAATTTGGGGAAAATATCAGCGCTGATCTGCACTGAACCACTGAACCAGATTCATATTTTCAGAGAATAATAAGGTCGTAGTTGACTACTCACCGGTCCTTTAGCTCTGTGCTTGTAGCTTATTCACACCCATCAGACATTATGTTCTTCAGTAGGCTACACAGGTGAACCAAATGAATGTCAACAAACAAAGAAACAAGCGTCTTAGCAATGCAACACTAAGCAACGCAACACTACTCTAGTCCCAGACTTTATTTTTTTACTTCCTGGAGCCTGTATAAAGAAAATACAGACAAAGTATTTGTAATAAATTAATACATTTCTGAAGGGGAGAAAAAACAGATTTTTCTGTGACATATTCCTGACGTTTATGCAAGAAATGTAATGGGTACATTTAAATCATCTGGACCTCACAGTATAATTTAGTCTATTATTTTTACCAGGATCCCGTGAGGGTGATGGGTGAAGATTTTCATTTTCTTCATTTGTTTATTTATTTTTAAGAACTCGTTCTGTAACAAACCCAGATGGAAACCAGAATCGCTGCATTCCCCTTTGCCCTGCTATTCTGTCCCTCCCAAGGGTGTCACCTGCCATGTGTGTCTTTATTGCGTTTTTATTTTGTAGACCTAAAATGGTGCTGTATTATTTAAATTCACTAAGATAATGTGCAGTACAAAGATATGAAATAAGACTTATCTGCTGAGCATTCCGTAATAATCAACACTGTAAAAAAAGAATCGTGAAATTTTTTTGAGCTTAACTTTTTACACCACCAAGTTACACCATAGCATGCCTAATCAATACATGTATTAGTAGAGGGGAGAAAACAGGGTTTTTTTCTGTGACATATTCCTGAAGATTATGTAATATATGTAATAGGTTCACTGCAAGAACCAATCTCAACAAGCATTTTAGTCTTATATTGACACTCACAATCTTGTTTCTATAACTTTCATACTAAATCAGACAAAAATATTTCCAATGAGGTGAGACAGTTTCACTCATTTCAAGATTTGCCAATGGGGTAAGACAATTTCACTTGTTAAGCAAACAGTAACTACAACTCATATTTTCTACTTCATATTTTCTACGTCAGAGAAAAAAAAAAGATTTTAAGTGTCATTACAAGGCTAAAACACTTTAAGACAGACGTTTTTTGCTGTGATTTAAATTTTTTGGACCTCACACCACTGTGACACATCAAATCAACCTGTGACACATTACCATGTATAACCATACTGCAGTTATGTTGCTCTACTCATTATTTCACTTGTTTTCTTTTTCAGTGTTCACCTCATCTGCATATATCATCTTTAAAGTTGAGTATAATTTAAAATGTTCAAAATCCACTCACACTGTGAGATCACTGGCACCAGATTATTCCTATAGGGATTGCCCCCATGCAGGCTGGGCATGGCTCAATTCAACATATGTACACTGCACTATCTCTAGCATTCCATAGTCTTTCATATTCACAATCACATGATGTGATGTCTATAGTCAGGTCAAGGCGTCTGTCTTCATTCAAATGGCCAGACATGAAACTTACCTGAACTCTTCTTGTGTTCAAATCACACCGATCCTTGATGGACACATTTTTGTTCAGGTGAAAATACAAGAAATACGATGAAATGATTTGAGGATTTTTTTTTAACGGAATGGGGCCGCAATCCCAAGAAAAGTGCAGGCAAGAAAAATAAGACCTTCATTAATTAACATTAGAGAGGCAAAAAAATCTAACACGGATGTCATCTTATTCATACATTATTAGTCACATGTTATGGGCTTGCCAGTAATTATTCCAGTGTTACAAAAATAAGTAAAACAAATGGTACCATAAGGGTAAATGATTTAACTCTTTGAATTTCACCTGTAGTTGGAAAAAGGAAAACGGAGAAGATTCTCTTGGCCTAGTATACAGTGTTGTATAGTTCCTCTACCAACAGGTGATTCCCTTCATATGAATGCATTGTACAATCTGGCAGCCAATGCAGCCCTCTATTATTGCCATATTAGAATAATAATGAGGTGTGACATTCACTTGTATTAGCTAGCACAACCTTTGAAGGCTGTGTTATATGTCCTTGTGTTTTATTATCTCTAACCAAGGTGTAACCAACAAAGTTCAAAACCATTTTTCTCTCTCTTGTGTAGTGTAATTATCAGCCGTGGTGAAAGGAACAGGCTTCTTGTTCGAATCCAGCTCCTGTTCTCAAACTGCCTGTAATTTACAACAGATGACCTCCTCCTTAGCAGTAGGAAATGGTAATAAGGAAGAGACCAACCAATAATGATGTGTTATCCGCCATATCTATGGGTAGATGTGTTCATTTGCTTGTTCAGAGTGTCACCACTCTTGGTTTCATTTGAAATTCATGCGCCGGTCTTCAAGCTGCAGTTGTTGATGTGCTAATTCGAGCTTGCTGGAGGCTGAAGAAGAAGCCCCTCGTCAATTTGGTCAAAGGCTGGACTTCTCACAGAAATCAATTTCCGCAGCACAAAGGTTTATGGGTCGGACCGGGCCTCTCAGATCCAGGGCTGTGGAAATCTGTAGTGTTCGCCAGATTGGATCAATACTCCGCAAACTCCATTAATGCAAAAATCCACCGGTTGTTGTGGTGTTGGCCCATGCCTGATTGGTTTTGAGAGACCATTGTTACGAGGCATCTCTGGACTCATTCAGACATTTGGGCATGAGCTATGGCGTCTCGAACACAAACCCACAACATCACCTGTGTGTCTTTCAACAAATGTTGTGCTTATTATGCTAAACTAAAACCATACCCACAATGCCAGTGGGGAATGACACAACATGAGGCTTTGAGACCCTCGATCATGGACACTTATGTAGTGATTAAACAAGTATTTTTAAAACTTAAATTTCTCATTTTATTTCCCTGTCTCTGCAATGGCAGGATCGAGGCGGGGCAAGGTGTATTTTATCCAATTTACTCGATGCATGTGCCAGTCTGTCTGTCTGTCTGTCTGTACCTTTGTACCATCAGCTCTGTATCATTCTCCATATGTCAACGTGCACATCCATCTCACTAATTCTGGAGAAATGCTGTTTTTTTTAATGGATAGTTTTGCTATTGCAGTAGCCCTGCGTGAACTCTTCCAGTATGCTCTCTTCTGGAACAAATCCACTGTTAGCAGGTTTGACTCCCAAGTGTAGACCCACATCAACAGCACGCAATTGCGTTGTGAGTGGATTTGTTGGAGAAAATTAAAAGGTGTGTATGTATATGTGAAAAAAAAAATTTGTACTTTCCTTCTCTTAACATTTTAGTGAAGAACTGTTCATCTTCTGTGAAGAGTAAATCAGGTTCCTTTCTTTCAATGAGGTGAATGTAATGAATCAATAAATGTGATTGCAGTAAGAGAGTGTGCTTTAATGTGTTTGACCTGACCCCCCCGGTACTAAGTCAGTGAATCCCGAGCTGGATCCAGGTCCAGGTATTTCATGTGGTTCACCTCAAGCACACCTGATACATCTAATCAAGCCCTTCTCTAGTTGCATCAGGTGTGCTGGAGGTGGAACGCATCAAATACCTGGATCTGGCTCAGGGTACCTGAGGAGACGTTTGGGATCCACTGGTCTGTGTGGATAGGTGCATATGCAGCATACCCTCACAACACACAACTACATGTCATCCGCGTAACACATATGTCTATGGCTATGGGGCCTTTGGGGAACGTGTGGCATGTACATTAACACGTATGACTACAGTTAGGTGCCCTTTTGACCACGTCCTTTTTGACCTTATGAATGTATGACTCATCCATGTTATGCACGCACATCCCATTTGACACTTGTGAATACTGGTCCTGGAGTCTTGAAAATTGTCTTTAGCCTTGTTGAGCAGAGGAATTTATCCCCTTATAATGACGAAGCACGACCAGGTAGATCTAAGAAGAAAATGATTTATTTTTCTGCAGAAAGAGTCCAGTACTTGCACACACAAGGTGGTTAAGCATGAACTGAAGAGACGGAGGAAGTCTCCGCCATATTTAATCAAACTAATACATAGATTATCTTACTTTTGATTGGTGCATAGTCAATACATAACAACAATAGTGGAATATAACAACAATTCTATCGCTGATTGGTTACACATTAGCATATAGTAAAATATACAAAGTCAATGATTGGTTAGATCATGCATATTGAATGAGCGCACAGTGACCCCTAGCGCTTAATGTCACAAACAGTTTTCAATAACTATTTGGTCTTCAAGAGTCGTCTTGTTTTCTGTAGTGTCTCTTCTGGCTCTCTAGCGATAAGATGGCCTTGTCCCTGGGATGTAAGTGGGTCAGAGGCCACAGGCCTTCAGTACAGAGAGGAGACAGACAGAAAAGAGAGAGAGACAGAAATGCACGTACACACAAGCTATAAGCTATACATGTATTTTTACAATACTGGTACACAATAGTGTGACAAAGGGGGTGGGTCAAATGTCAAATTCCTTCAAAAGAGCTATCTGTTATTTATAAGGTTTCACATGATGGGTAGGTTTTTGTTAAGAACAGTGTATAAGTTGAATAATCTGAATAATAATCTTGTCCCTCGAAATCTCTCCAGTATTGAAAAAATACACATATAGTATATTGTCTCTGGTTTGCTTTGGCTGACTGAGAGATAAACCGAGACCTTCCGGTGGCTAAAGAGCCTGCAGTGCGCCACTTCTCTGTCTCTTGAGGATTTAGAAAATTTAATATACGTTTCAAATGGTATGATTATACAATGAATATATATGTATAGAGATCTTTTCACTATTACTATGATTATACTTGTGTGAAAACATACTTCTGAAAACACCCTTCTCTTCAGCCTCATCTCGAGAGCATTAAAAACAGATGTCGTATCACAAAAAACACATTTCACGTGACGTTTCATAAAATATGGCTGCTGAGAAAAATACATACTGTCCACCAGGGGTTCCCAACCTCGGTCCTGGGGGGACAACTGTGTATGATGGGGCCCCCACTGTGTGCTGGGGTCCCCACTGTGTGCTGGGGCCCCCACTGTGATAGTTTTCGTTTCCAACGACAGTTTCCATCCCAGAATTTTTATGTTCATTTTTATGTTCATTTTTATGTTCATTTTTATGTTCATTTTTATTAATTAGGTTTTGAGGGATTATTTACTGTTTTAAGCCTCATTATGTCAGAAATAGTTATGCATGCCATGTAGAATAAACGTCTCTCGTTCATATTTTGCTTACTGTGCTATATTTCAAACAATTACAAACAAATTTTTTTAACTGAAACTAAAAGATCTATGCCATCACAAGTCTGTAAGGGGTGTGGAACACAATGCAGGTTTGACTCATTATCATTTGCTTTGTCTTTGAATTCTTCATTATCTACCAAATGATTCGTTTTAGTCAGGCCACGTGTCCACATTTTTACCAATTTGGAGCCATTTGATTTGCCTCAGTCTTTAAATTTGATCACTACTTCATGATCTATGACATCACAAGTCTGTAAGGGGTGTGGAACACAATGCAGGTTTGGCTCATTATCATTCATTATTGTTTTCTTTGTCTTTGAATTATTCTTTCCTGCATATGACTGTGTCATAAAGGAAGCTTGGCTGCTTCTGCTGCCTGCCTGAAAACCTGCTTGCAGTTTTGACAATTCTGTTGAGCTTATTCCTGCATTTAGTGGCAAGATTTCCAAACCATACAGTAATATTAAAGACATGGATGCTTTCAACAAGGCTAACATAAACCTTCTCAAGAATATCCTGACTGACTCCTAAACTCTTCAATTTCCTGGTCTAATAATAACTTAATTTACATAGCACATATCACAATATAGTTAAAAAGTGCTTTACAGGATTAAAATGAAAATGAATTTGTTCATGAATATAGTGCTCAGGCTGTCTCTGGCAAAGCTGATCATGACAGTTTCACCATAGATGAGAATTCCTGATTCAGCTAATTCATTGCCTGGAAGCCAGATTGTTTGCACTATTCTTGCCAAGTGTGCATGATACAGGGTGAGCAGCGCTGTGTTGAGCGGACAGCTATGGGGCAGCTGTTTCCAGCCCAGCTCTGATTCTCTCAGCAGCATGTCAAAGATGGTGGAATCAAGAATGGGATCTCTTAGTGCTTTTATTGCCTCCTCCATCAAAGACCAAAGCATCCTTTTTCTTCCAGTGTGGATCGGAGTCACAGACCTGATTTTGCACCTCTCTTCTGTTTGTTTTGTCATGTCTTTAAAATGCTTCTGCAGGTGCCAGGCCAGTAATCTAGCCAATAATTGGCCGATGCCATAGGACAAATCAATATTCTGTGTAAAACAATCAGTCCTGCCATCGGTTACTGGAAGGAGACCGTGGTTGGATGGTGCAGAGTTTAGCTGGAGCCACACAGGTTTATGGTCTGAGTGCCCTTCATGAGGGTCAAGGATCTTACAGGCTTTAACTAGCCACATGGACTCTTCCTGCATGCAGATCTAACCTAACCTGGACATTTTATTCCTTGATGAGTGTAAGTGTAGTCTCTCTTTGTTGGGTGGAATCTTCTCCAGATGTCCACAAGGTGGAGGGATGCTGTGAATCTGTGCTGTGAATGTCCGCAATTTGGCACGTTGAGGATTTTGTGTTGTAGATGTCCTGTCCAAGTGCGGGTTGAGATTAGTGTTGAAGTCTCCTCCAATCACTAACACTCCTTGAGCGCTCTCCTGTAGGTATGGTGTGAGTTTGTCCAAAACATCTTTCTCTGACGGATGGTTGTACACGTTCACAAGGGTGTAAAGCTGGCCTCATACTACACATTTCACTATGATGTAACTTCCACCCGTATCTACATCAAACACGATGCACTTAAAATCGACATGCTTTTTAATGAGGATGCCAACTCCTTTGCTGCGTCTGTGATACTCTGAGAAGAATTTCTTCCATTCTACTAACATGCGCAAGCTATTAGTATCTCCTGGTCCGAAGTGAGTCTCCTGAAGAAAGACAATGTCACATTTCCATTTTTTTACTTCATCAGTGATGTAAGGCACTTTTGTTCGAAGCCCATGTATATTCCAGGACACAAGAGATATCTGAGCTCGATCTCTGTTCATGACTGCAGTTTCTGAAGGTTTGGACACAGACATTATAGTTCCCTCTGCTTCCGCTGCCCGCTGCTGCCGCCACCATCACCGCCCGGTTCCACACCATCCTTGCTGCCCCATCTGGACTGTCATCTAGCTGCTGTTAATTCTATTAACATGAACATTGGCTGATTTGACCATGTTGGTCATTAAGACCTAGACCATGAGCCGACCAGAGGAGGATGGGTTCCCCCCTTGAGTCTGGTTCCTCCCAAGGTTTCTTCCTATTTACAACAGGGAGCTTTTTTCTTGCCGCTGTTGCCTTTGGGTTGCTCTTGTGGGGGTTTAGGCTAGGTTTTTTTGTGAAGCGTATTGTGACAACTGATTGTGAAATGCGCTATATATATACATTTTATTTGATTTGCCTCAGGCGTCACATACAGTAGAGTGCCTCTGCTTCAGACGTCACATACAGTAGAGTTCCTCTGTATCAGACGTCACATACAGTAGAGTGCCTCTGCTTCAGACATCACATACAGTAGAGTTCCTCTGCTTCAGACGTCACATACAGTAGAGTGCCTCTGCTTCAGACGTCACATACAGTAGAGTTCCTCTGCTTCAGACATCACATACAGTAGAGTGCCTCTGCTTCAGACGTCACATACAGTAGAGTTCCTCTGCTTCAGACGTCACATACAGTAGAGTGCCTCTGCTTCAGACGTCACATACAGTAGAGTTCCTCTTCTTCAGACGTCACATACAGTAGAGTTCCTCTTCTTCAGACGTCACATACTGTAGAGTTCCTCTGCTTCAGACGTCACATACAGTAGAGTGCCTCTGCTTCAGACATCACATACAGTAGAGTGCCTCTGCTTCAGATGTCACATACAGTAGAGTTCCTCTTCTTCAGACGTCACATACAGTAGAGTTCCTCTTCTTCAGACGTCACATACAGTAGAGTTCCTTTGCTTCAGACGTCACATACTGTAGAGTTCCTCTGCTTCACTTCTCTTAAGGCCTAGCTATATAGCTTACTGACTTTGCCTTAAGATTAGCCATAGCTTACTGTGCAAAGTAGACTTGTTGTTCATGGCTATGGATAGCTGCTACTTTATGATAGAACTGTACTTTATCTGACCATTTTGTAGTTTCAATCGCTCTCGGTATGCACTTATTTTTTACATCGCTTTGGATAAAAGTATCTGCCAAACGAATGTAATGTAATGTAAAGCAGAGCAGAGTAAACCAATGGTTCCCCTGCTCATGGGATTGGGTATCACGGGTGTTGAATGAGTGCCGTGAGCACGTAGAACTAATCCATTCTGAAATTCATTCATTAAGCAACAAATTAATTTGTCTCCCATATTACCTCAGCTGTAGAAATTCTCAATGATGAATTATAAAAATTAGGAGAGTTTTTTTTTTTGCCATCTCTCTATGAATACAGTAATGCTGTGTAATTTGGGAAAAAATGGAAATCCAAATCATTTTTGGCCAAATCATCCTTATACATTCTAGGGAAAACAGGAGACAGAAATTTGTCTCGTGAAATATTCTAATTTCACCATGCCTGCAACCCCGTTAGTATGTCTTTAATCTCAGTTTTCAGGCTGTCTTTGAGTTCGCATGGAAGGCAGATCATTACGGTTTCACCGTAGATTAGAGTTCCAAATGTCTGTCTAAGTACTATGTTCTGTGAAGGTAAGACTATACGTTTTTGCACCATGCTTGCCAAATGTGTACAATACAGGGTGAGCAGCACTGGTGTGAGTGGGCAGCCACGGCGCAGCTGTTTCAAGCCCGGCTCTGATTCGCTCAGCAGCTTCTCAAAGATGATGGAATCAAGAATGGGATCTTCTAGTGCTTTTATTGCCTCCTCCAGCAAAGACCACTTTAGCCTCAGGTTTCTTCCTGATGGTTTCTTCATAATCAAGTGATCCTTGATTTCCCACTTATTCTTTAGTGTTTGTTTTGTCATTTCCTTAAAATGCTTCTCCAGGTGCCTGGCCAGTATTGTAGCAAAGATTAAATAGTCAACATTGAAGAAGTGGTAGTTGTCATCATCTGAGGCTTCGATTGAGTCATTAAAGGGCATCTGATTGGGTGCATCATCCATCGTGTTATCAAGCATCCGGTTGTAAAGGACTTTCAAATAATGTGACAGACGGGAATTGTTACTCTTGTAGAAATGGACTGGAATTCCATCAGGTCCTGGATGTTTGGAATTAGGGAGAGATCGTGCAGCCATTGTGATGTCAACGATTTGGACTCGGCCGCGGCCATAGGACAAACCAACATTCTGTTTTAAAAAATTCCTTTTCTTCCTTTCATTGGTTACTGGAGGGAGACCGTGGTTGGATGGTTCTGAGGTAAGCTGGAGCCGCACAGGTGTATGGTCTAAGTGCCCTTCCGGAGGGTCAAGGATCTCACAAGCTTTAACTCGCCACATGGACTCTTCCTGCATGAAGATGTAATCTAACCTGGACATGTTATTCTTTTTATGGTAAGTGTAGTCTATCTCTGCTGGGTTGATTGTTCTCCAGACGTCCACAAGGTCGATGGATGCTATAAATTTCTCAGCACATTTCCGCAATTTGTCCTGTTGAATATTTTCTGTTTTAGATGTCCTGTCCATGTACGGGTCAAGAGGAGTGTTGAAGTCCCCTCCAATCACCAACACTCCTTCAGCGCTCTCCTGTAGGTATAGTATGAGTTTGTCCAAAACATCTGTGTCTAACTTATGGTTGTACACGTTCACAAGGGTGTACGGCTGGCCTCGTACTACACATTTCACTATGACGTAACTTCCATGCTTATCTACTTTAGACTCAGTGCACTCAAAACCATCATGCTTTTTAATGAGGATGGCTACTCCTTTTTTGCGGCTGTCATACTTTGAGAAGTAACATTCCCATTCTTTGAACTCATCATATGCACCAGCGTCCTGTCGTCTGATGTGAGTCTCCTGAAGAAAGACAATGTCACATTTGTTATTTTCAGCTTCTTCAGTGACGTAAGCCACTTTTGTTTGAAGCCCATGTATATTCCAGGACATAAGAGATATCTTAGCTTTATCTTTGTTCATGTCTGCAGTTTCTGTAGACGTGGACACAGACTGAGGTGCTGAGGTAAGCTGGAGCCACACAGGTTTATGGTCTGAGTACTCTTCAGGAGTGTCAAGGATCTTACAGGCTTTAATTCGCCACATGGACTCTTTCTGCATGAAGATGTAATGTAACCTGGACATGCAATCCTTTTTATAGTAAGTGTATTCTCCCTCTGTTGGGTTGATTCTTCTCCAGATGTCCACAAGGTGGATGGATGCTGTAAATTTCTCAACACATTGCCGCAATTTGGCATGTTGAGCATTTTGTGTTGTAGATGTCATGTCCATGTACGGGTTGAGAGGAGTGTTGAAGTCTCCTCCAATCACCAACACTCCTTCAGCGCTCTCCTGTAGGTATGGTATGAGTTTGTCCAAAACATCTGTCTCTAACGAATGTTTGTACACGTTCACAAGGGTGTAAAGCTGGCCTCGCACCTCACATTTCACTATGATGTAACTTCCATCGTTATCGACATCAGACTCGATACACTCATAACTGTCATGCTTTTTAATGAGGATGCTGACTCCTTTGCTGCTGCTTTGATACACTGTGTGGAAATCTTCCCAGTCTACTAACGTGAAGATTTCATCATCTGGTCCAATGTGAGTCTCCTGAAGAAAGACAATGTCACACTTCTTTATTTCAGCCTTGTCCATGATGAAAGGTTTCTTTACTTCTCGCGCTTTTTTCCCCCCTTTTTTTCTCCCATTTTTTAATCCACCCCCATTTATATTCAAGGATATAAGAGATATCTGATCTTGTTCTGTGCCCATGACTGCAGTATGTGAGGATCTGGACACATAGACTAGAGTTCCCCTGCTTCAGACATCACATACAGTAAAGTTCCTCTGCTTCAGACGTGACATACAGTAAAGTTCCTCTGCTTCAGACATCACATACACTAGAGTTCCCCTGCTTCAGGTGTCACATACAGTAGAGTTTCCCTGCTTCAGACGTCACATACAGTAGAGTGCCCCTGCTTCAGGCATCACATACAGTAGAGTTCCTCTGCTTCAGGCATCACATACACTAGAGTTCCCCTGCTTCAGGCATCACATACAGTAGAGTTTCCTTGCTTCAGATGTCACATACAGTAGAGTTCCCCTGCTTCAGACGTCACATACAGTAGAGTTCCTCTGCTTCAGACGTCACATACAGTAGAGTTCCTCTGCTTCAGATGTCACATACAGTAGAGTTCCTTTGCTTCAGACGTCACATACAGTAGAGTTCCTCTGTTTCAGGTGTCACGTACAGTAGTGTTCCTCTGCTTCAGACGTCACATACAGTAGAGTTCCTTTGTTTCAGGTGTCACGTACAGTAGTGTTCCTCTGTTTCAGACGTCACATATAGTAGAGTTCCTCTGCTTCAGGCATCACATACAGTAGAGTTCCCCTGCTTCAGATGTCACATACAGTAGAGTTCCCCTGCTTCAGGCGTCACATACAGTAGAGTTTCCCTGCTTCAGACGTCACATATAGTAGAGTTCCTCTGCTTCAGGCGTCACATACAGTAGAGTTCCTCTGCTTCAGATGTCACATACAGTAGAGTTCCTTTGCTTCAGATGTCACATACAGTAGAGTTCCTTTGCTTGAGATGTCACATACAGTAGAGTTCCCCTGCTTCAGACGTCACATACAGTAGAGTTCCCCTGCTTCAGGCATCACATACAGTAGAGTTCCTTTGCTTCAGATGTCACATACAGTAGAGTTCCCCTGCTTCAGGCGTCACATACAGTAGAGTTCCTTTGCTTCAGATGTCACATACAGTAGAGTTCCCCTGCTTCAGGCGTCACATGCAGTAGAGTTCCTTTGCTTCAGATGTCACATACAGTAGAGTTCCTTTGCTTCAGACGTCACATATAGTAGAGTTCCTCTGCTTCAGGCGTCACATACAGTAGAGTTCCTCTGCTTCAGATGTCACATACAGTAGAGTTCCTTTGCTTCAGACGTCACATACAGTAGAGTTCCTTTGCTTGAGATGTCACATACAGTAGAGTTCCCCTGCTTCAGACGTCACATACAGTAGAGTTCCCCTGCTTCAGGCATCACATACAGTAGAGTTCCTTTGCTTCAGATGTCACATACAGTAGAGTTCCCCTGCTTCAGGCGTCACATACAGTAGAGTTCCTTTGCTTCAGATGTCACATACAGTAGAGTTCCCCTGCTTCAGGCGTCACATGCAGTAGAGTTCCTTTGCTTCAGATGTCACATACAGTAGAGTTCCTTTGCTTCAGACGTCACATACAGTAGAGTACCTCTGCTTCAGACGTCACATACAGTAGAGTTCCCCTCCTTCAGCCGTCACATACAGTAGAGTGCCTCTGCTTCAGACGTCACATACAGTAGGGTTCCTCTGCTTCAGACGTCACATACAGTAGAGTTCCTTTGCTTCAGATGTCACATACAGTAGAGTTCCCCTGCTTCAGACGTCACATACAGTAGAGTTCCCCTGCTTCAGGCATCACATACAGTAGAGTTCCTTTGCTTCAGATGTCACATACAGTAGAGTTCCCCTGCTTCAGGCGTCACATACAGTAGAGTTCCTTTGCTTCAGATGTCACATACAGTAGAGTTCCCCTGCTTCAGGCGTCACATGCAGTAGAGTTCCTTTGCTTCAGATGTCACATACAGTAGAGTTCCTCTGCTTCAGACGTCACATACAGTAGAGTACCTCTGCTTCAGACGTCACATACAGTAGAGTTCCCCTCCTTCAGCCGTCACATACAGTAGAGTGCCTCTGCTTCAGACGTCACATACAGTAGGGTTCCTCTGCTTCAGACGTCACATATAGTAGAGTTCCTCTGCTTCAGACGTCACATACAGTAGAGTTCCTCTGCTTCAGACGTCACATACAGTAGAGTTCCTCTGCTTCAGATGTCACATACAGTAGAGTTCCTTTGCTTCAGACGTCACATACAGTAGAGTTCCTTTGCTTCAGACGTCACATACAGTAGAGTTCCTTTGCTTCAGACATCACATATAGTAGAGTTCCTCTGCTTCAGGCGTCACTTATCACACAAAATATTCCTTTGGCTTTCCTGCTGCCCATTCACAGTTCTGTGAAAATATGATTGACTTAATGGGTGCTTGGTGCCATACAGCCAAGTCAATGATAAATCAAATATGCTTGTATAGATTAATGTCTATCCAAACATTAATAGTGAACCTCAGGCCCAAGAATTATCCCTCTGATACTCAACACAAGTCCTCAGGAGTGGGATGTGTGTTGGTTTCCTTCAAATGACCCTCTAGGATTGTTTCATGGTAGCACAATACTGTGTAGTATTAGAGAAGCCTAGCTTGTTGCTGTGTTGCAGTAATGTTATTTTACTCACCTGTAGAGTACACCTGTAGGGACCACCAGAGTTCAGCGCACCTGAGAGACAAGCAGCACATGTCCTGAATTTGGACCAATAAGAGACATTTGTAAGCTAATTCATGACCAAATGTGGAGTGGCATTTCACTATAAAAATATATATTTTGATATACTCAAAATTACTTCACTAAATGTTTTGAGTTGACCTTAACTTGAACTTTAAATTATGCCAACAAGCATTCATTAGTTCAGAAAACATAACACTGAATTTTTGGTTTTTCTGACAATGAAATTAAAGTTTTCTGAAAAACAACCAATGAAGGGTTGTTGGCAAAACTCGAAGTTAAGGTCAAAACAAAACTTTAGTGAAGTAAGTTGCCATGATCTTTTTTTACAATGTACAAATTGTACAAATGTATCTATTTAAATTGCCTGTAATCTGTGGAGATGTCACTGAGTATTTCAAAAAATTATTAGCCCCATGTTTGGCTTCTAGGAATATTATCAAGAAGGAATAGAGAATAATAAGGTTGTATTTGACTACTCACTGATCTTTTAGCTGTACTTGCAGTTTCTTCACACCATCACTCAGACATTACATTCTTCAGTACGCTACACAGGTGAACCAACTAAATGTTTTTCCTTCTCGATTTGGTCGGCAAAACTGCGTTATAGGCTACTGCTGTCCTGTTTTATACTGTACTGCACAACAAACAAGCATCTAAAAAATGCAACTGCAGTCCCACCCCCTTTTTTTGATCACACTTCCTGGAGCCTGTATAAAGAAAATACAGACTAAGTATTTGTGATAAATTAATTAACTAATAAAGGGGAGAAAATAACAGATTTTTTTGTGACATATTCCTGACGTTTATGCAAGAAATGTAATGGGTACATTTAAATCATTTGGACCTCACACTATAATTGTGTTTATTATTTTTGCCAGGATCCCATGAGGGTGATGGGTGAAGATTTTAATTTTCTTTATTTGTTTATTTATTTATTTATTTTTAAGAACTCGTTCTGTAATAAACCCAGATGGAAACCAGAATCGCTGCATTGCCCTGTGCCCTGCTATTCTGTCCCTTCCAAGGGTGTCACCTGCCATGTGACAGTGTCTTTATTGCATTTTTATTTTGTATAAGTCCTAAAATGGTGCTGTATTGTTTAAATTCTCTAAGATAATGTGCAGTACAAAGATATGAAATAAGACTTCTCTGCTGAGCTTTCCGTAATAATCAACACTGTAAAAAAATAATCGTGAAATTTTTGAGTTTTGAGCTTAACTTTTTACACCACCAAGTTACACCATAGTATGCCTAATCAATACATGTATTAGTAGAGGGAGAAGACAGGTTTTGAATAAATCTCTAAAATTTACTTTTGGATGGATTTTAATTTTCTCTGACATATTCCTGACGATTATGGAAGAAATGTAATAGGTTCACTGCAAAAACCAATCTCAACAAGCATTTTAGTCTTATATTGACACTCTCAATCTTTTTTCCATTACTTTCGTACCAGATCAGACAAAAATATTGCCAATGAGGTGAGACAGTTTGACTCATTTCAAGATTTGATATGTGAGATCACTGGCACTAGACTATTCCAAGGGATTGCCCCCATGCAGGCTGGGCTTGGCTAAATCATACAATTCAACACATGTACACTGCACTACCTCTAGCATTCCATAGTCTTTCATTTTCACAATCACATGATGTGATGTCTATAGTCAGGTCAAGGCGTCTGTCTTCATTCCAATGGCCAGACATGAAACCTACCTGAACTCTTCTTGTGTTCAAATCACACCGATCCTTGATGGACACATTTTTGTTCAGGTGAAAATACAAGCAATATGATGAAATAATTAGATGTTTTTTTTTTTAACGGAATGGGGCCGCAATCCCAAGAAAATTGCGGGCAAGAAAAATAAGACCTTCTTCATTAATTAACATTAGAGAGGCAAAATAATCTAACACTGATGTCATCTTATTCATACATTATTAGCCACATTTTATGGGCTTGCCAGTAATTATTATTACTTCATTATTATTATTCTAATGTTACTAAAATAAGTAAAACAAAGTGTACCATAAGGGTAAATGATTTAACTCTTTGATTTTCTCCTTTCTCACCTGTAGTTGGAAAAAGGAAAATGGAGAAGATTCTCTTGGCCTTGTATACAGTGTTGTATAGTTCCTCTACCAACAGGTGATTCCCTTCATATGAATGCATTGTACAATCTGGCAGCCAATGCAGCCCTCTTTTATTGCCATATTAGAATAACAAGCATTGCCAAGGAAATGGGTGGAGAGGACAGAGGTGTGACATTCATGAGCTGTACATCCCTCCATCATTCACTAAACGGACAGAATTTTCCTGTATGAAAATGTAGTCTAATCTTGATTTGTTAACACCATGAACGTAACTGCATCCTCTCTCATTGGTTGATTACTCTCCAGATGTCCACGAGTTTGAGGGATGTTGTCAATCTCTGAACACGTTTCCGCGAAGCAGCATGTCGTAGATTTGGTGTTGTCGATGTCCTGTCTAAGTGTGGATTGAGAGCAGTGTTGAAGTCTCCTCCAATCACTAACACCCCTAAATCTCCCTGTAGGCAGAGCGTGAGTTTGTTTATAACACATTTGTCATGTTTGTGGGTGTACACAGTCACAAAGTGTAAAGCTGACCTCGTAGTTTACAGTGAAGAATAAGGTGGCTTCCATCCTTATCTTCATCATGGTAAATATATCTATATATATAAATATATCCCAATCCATAGTCTCCTTTATTAGGATGGCCACTCCTCTTCTGCGCTTGTGATACTTTGTGTAGTATTTTATGAAGGATGGAAAAAGCACCAGTGAAGCCCTTCATTCCTCCACGGAAGAATTTAAAATCCAAAAAACAAATGAAATGGAAATCCCTTCAAATCCCAAACCATCAACTTAAAAGAGAGAGGGTGTTCACAAACGGAGCAACCTTGATTTACCTTTCATTTCCCTGTCCCGGATCTGGTCTAGTTTGCATAGGCCTACAAACAGAGCCATTTGCATCAGCGTTATCTGGCATTCCTCACTCGTGACATGTATCTCTTATTGGCAGTGGCAGCAGATGTGAAATTAGGAAGTCATTTGTATAATAAATGTATAATTCCCCAGATGCATATAAACACATAAAACAGAGTGTGAAATCGGTTGCTGCAGAGTAGGTTTTCTGCAATGGTTATTCCCAGCCTGCATGGGGGGGCATGTCAGTTTTCCCAGAGAAGAGTTAGTATCTTAGAGCTTCGATATATATTTATTTAGCAAACGCATACCGTATTTTACACAGTTGGGGGTATGTAGAGACGGCCTCTCTCAGAGCAGTTTTCTGCTCCAATCACTTGTCTGTCTGTTCAGTGTGTTCATACACTGCCTGGCCAAAAATAAAGTCGCTGTTGCACCCGTCATGCATAGTGCCCACTGTACAAGCCTCTGGAGGCCGTGTTATGATCTGGGGTTATTTCAATTGGTCAGGTCTAGGCTCAGCAATGTTATGCAGCAATAAAATTAAGTCAGCTGAGTACCTGAATGTACTGAATGACCAGGTTATCCGATCAATGGGCATATTCCAGGACGACAATGCCAAGATTCATCTGGCTCAAATTGTGAAAGAGTGGTTCAGGCAGCATGAGGAATCATTTTCACACATGAATTGGCCACCAGAATCCTGACATTAACCCCATTGAAAGTCTTTGGGATGTGCTGGAGAAGACTTTACAGAGTGGTTCGACTCTCCCGTCGTCAATATAAGATCTCGGCCAAAAATGAATGCAACTCTGGACGGAAATAAATGTTGTGACGTTGCATAAGGTTGTCGAAACAATGCCATGACGAATGCGCACCGTAATCAAAGCTAAAGGCGGTCCAACGAAATATGTGTGCGACTTTTTTTTTGGCAAGGCAGTGTATATGCACATATAGATAACAACATCATAGAAAAGAGTGACACAGTGTTGCCAAATGCCTTTATTGTTGACCACAAAATTACCTTAAGAAGTATTGGCTGTCAATTGATGTTAGTGAAGAAAAAAGTAAATCAGGGCCAGTTTTCTAATTCAGTTTAATTCATATCAGGCCTGGCTCTAGCCTTTCTGCTGCCCTAGGCCAGACTGTGGATGGGGGGGGGGGGGGCTTCTGAAGATACAGCAGCCTCTACATCCCACGGCCATTTTATTCTGAAGATACAGCAGCCTCTACATCCCACGGCCATTTTATTCTGAAGATACAGCAGCCTCTACATCCCCCGGCCATTTTATTCTGAAGATACAGCAGTTGGTTATCAAAGATCAATTAAATGATTGTATCACAGTCAACTCTATGTTTGCGCATCCGATATTTGCATATCCTCTGTATGCAAAGTATGCACCCATCCCTGTTTTAATGACTTTCCTTATTCCTGCTACATGCGCAGCATGAACAGTTGCTTAGACTTAGCCCTGGGCTAAAATCTCTCTTAGGCTTGGGTTAAAATCTCTTAGGCTTGGGCCAAAATCTCTCTTAGGCTTGGGCTAAGGTCAGTGTGAGCAGGTTTATTCAGTGCTTTTGTCCTCATGTTATGTTTAAGTACATGAAATAAAAGATAACCCATTCCCAACAGTGTCCCTACTGAATTCTGCACAGTGTGTGAGGGCTCTGTGACTCTCCTGTGACAGGAAGCCGAACAACCCAGAGGAGGAAAAGAGCCTTTGGGAACTCTTAGCTGGTGAGTGGGGAGGTGTGTCATATTCCCTGTCAGAATCCTCTTCACCTCCTGTAGCCAGTGTCCCGTTGGGTGGGGCTGCTGATGGCAGTCATTTAGGCCAGCTCCCAGTGGCAAGGCGTGGATCTGGTTGCACTTGCGTCTGCTGGGGTCATTCAGGGGATGGCAAGCGAGGATTGTTGGATTTGAAGGTTTATGCCTTTTCACTCACATCAACTGCTTTTGTAGGGCGCTTCAGGTCTCTTTGAGAGGGTCCGTTAATGATAGCAATGCATGTGGAAAGGGCTTTCAGTCCATTGAAGAGAACTTTCTTTTTACAATTTACAACATTGTCAGTCCATTTAATAAAAACATAACCAGGGCAGACACGTCCATAAGTATTACATTTTTCAATTCAATTTATTTGGATAGCGCTTTTTACAGAGAGCTGCCGCAAAGATGCTGTGCAGAGAAACAGAAGGGGAATTGGGCAAAAATCAGGCCTGAACCCCCGAACAGCAAACGAGGTAAAAAAAAAAACTCCCCAGTGGGAAGAAATCTCGGAAGGAACCTGGCTAGAGAGGGGGAGCCCATCCTTCGCTGGCCGGCCCGGTTTAAACTAAAGGAAGAATGGATGGTAACAGAATGTAATGTGGGATCTAACACAGCAAATAATCAATGAGTTGAATATTTTACAGTCTGAGATAGTACACTAGCTGGTACAAGAAAGTCCAATAAAAAGATGTATAATATGCAAATCAAAGGTGTGGGGTGGTGCATCAAGGACTCAGAGCGAGGGGCAGGGCTGGAGCAGTCCACAGCTCAGGGCGAGGGAAGGGCAGAAGCATTACATTACATTACATTACATTTATTTAGCAGACGCTTTTATCCAAAGCGACGTACAGTAAGTGCGTACAGAGACATCATCAAGATCATTACAGAACAGACAAGGCAAAGCACATCCTTCGCATAATGTAACAGCTATCCCTAGCAATGAATGTCGACTGTAGTTCACAGTAAGCTGTGGGCAAATCAGCAACACCACACTACCATTCCAAATACTATTATACACTATAATAAACAGACAGGAAAACACAGGGAACAGGGAACTGATATTCCTAGGTGAGGATCAGTCAAGGTGGAGTCTGAAGAGGTGTGTCTTCAGGCCTCGACAGAATGCACGCAGGGTTGGAGTAGAACGTAGGGGAATGGGAAGTTCATTCCACCACTGAGGAGCTAATGTGGAAAAACTCCGCAGTCGGGACAAGTGAGAGCCTTTGACACGGAGGGGGGGAAGTGCCCTGCTGTAGAAGAACGAAGTGGTCGAGCAGGAACATAGTTCTGGATTAAGTCCTGCAGGTAGGCGGGGCCTGTCCTATTGGCTGCAGTGTAGGCCAGGGTCAGAACTTTGAACCTGATCCTGGCTGCAACTGGCAGCCAGTGGAGAGACCTCAGCAGGGGGGTTACATGGGAAAATTTTGGGAGGTTGAACACAAGCCGGGCAGCTGCATTCTGGATCAGTTGAAGAGGCAGAATGGCGCAGGCCGGTAGGCTTGCGAGCAGGGAGTTGCAGTAGTCGAGGCGTGAGGTGACCATGGTCTGGACAAGAAGCTGGGTGGAGTAGGTGGTCAGGTACGGTCGAATCCTCCTGATGTTGTACAGGAGGAACCTGCAGGACCGTGCCGTCGCCCTGATGTGCTCTTTGAAGTCCAGCCGTCCAGGACCACCCCCAGGTTCCTTGCAGAGCGGGAGGCAGCCACCACGGTCCCATCAACGGTGATGGAGAGGTCATGTAGTGGGGAGGTCTTGTACGGCATGAAGAGGAGCTCTGTCTAGTCAAGGTTGAGCTTCAGGTGATGGGTAGCCATGCACTCAGAGATGTCAGTCAGACAAGCAGATATCCTCTCCTTAACCTGTGGGGTAGAGGGAGGGAAAGAGAGGAAGAGTTGAGTATCGTCAGCATAGCTATGGTATGAGAAGCCATGTGAATGGATTACTGAGCCAAGAGACTTAGTATACATAGAGAACAGCAGAGTACCCAGTACAGATCCCTGCGGGATTCCTGTAGACAGGGGACGGGGAGCAGAGACGGAACCCTTCCAGGAGACTTGGTAGGATCTATCAGTGAGATACGATACAAACCAAGAGAGGGCAGTTCCAGCAGTTCCAGAAATACCCACCTCAGCGAGTGTGGAGATCAGGAGTTTGTGGTTGACCGTGTCGAATGCCGCAGACAGGTCAAGGAGAATCAGAACAGAGGAGAGGGAGGAGGCTCTAGCTGTGGCGAGTGCCTCAGTCACAGCCAGGAGAGCAGTTTCAGTCGAATGGCCGGTTCTGAAGCCAGACTGATGCGGGTCAAGCAGGTTGTTCTGGTGGAGAAAAACAGACAGTTAGTTAAGGACAGCACGTTCAATTGTTTTGGACAGGAAGGGCAAGAAAGATACAGGACGGTAGTTCCTGACATCAGCGGGATCTAAGCTAGGTTTTTTTAAGGCTGCCAGCAGAGTGTGGTAGGAGGCCAGGTCATCTGGGGATCTGGATTTCCTCCACTTTCTCTCAGCGGCTCATAGCATGGTTCTGCTAGATCTGAGAGAATCTGTCAGCCACGGGGAGGGGGGTGATAGTCGGGCTGGTTTGGAGACAAGAGGACATAGTGAGTTGAGAGACTGAGAGAGGCATGAGTTAAACACAGAGGTGGCAGCATCGATAGGCATTTTAGCAAAGGTAGTAGGAGGAGGAAGTGCAGAGAGAGCAGAAGTAGTGAGAGAGGTGTGAGAGAGGGTGCGGAGATTTCTCCTGAACATAACAACGGGTGGGTTGTTAGCGAAGTTGAGGGAGAGTGGGCAGGAGAGAGAAAATGAGATAAAGAAATGGTCCGATACGTGGAGGGGGGTCACCGTGAGTTCAGAATGTGGCGCAACTCCTGGTGAGTACAAGGTCCAGTTGGTTACCACCCTTGTGGGTGGCAGGCGATGGGGACTGAGTGAGGGCAAAGGACTGGAGGAGTGAGGTGACACTGACTTTTTTTTTAAAGGATTTTTTTAAAATTAATTTTTAAAGGATTTTTGCCTTACGGATTTTCTTTACATGTGCCTAAGACTTTTGCACAGTACTGTACATAGCGAGATTGTTCCATAAGACAGGAGCTCTGTAAGAGAATGGGGACTGAGTGAGGGCAAAGGACTGGAGGAGTGAGGTGACACTGGACAGCTGGGAACTGTCTGGTTGGAGGTTGAAGTCTCCCAGTAGGATTACAGGGGTACCATCCTCAGGGAAGGAGCTCAGGAGAGTGTCCAGTTCATCCAGGAAAGCGCCGAGCGGACCTGGGGGGCGATAGAGAACAACAATGTTAAGTGCAAATGGGTGAGTTACAGTGACTGCATGAAAGTCAAAGGAGGAGATATTCAGGCAGGGTACAGTGGGAATAGAGAATTTCCAGGATGTGGAAATGAGCAAACCAGTACCCCCGCCTCTGCCTGAGGCCCTGGGGGGAGAAGCCCCAGGGAAAAGAAACAGGAGAGGGTTAGGCACTTATAAATTTAGAAGTCCAATAAAAAGATGTATAATATGCAAATCAAAGGTGTGGGGTAGTGCATCAAGGACCAGGGTCAGAGCTGGAGCAGTCCACAGCTCAGGGCGAGGGAAGGGCAGACGCCCCACGAAAAAGGAACAGGAGAGGGTTAGGCACTTATAGAATTAGAAGCGTAACAATTACAAATAGGAAGGCCGGTGTTACTTTCCCGAGGGGGGAGGGACTGGACCCAAATAAAAGACTCAGAGACAGCTCAGGGGAAAACTCCACCAGGGAGTACATTTAATGGGAGACAAGCACTTGGAGGGTCAGGAACTTGGAGGGTCAGGAACCAGGAGGGGTCAGGAACAAGGCTTGGCATGAACTGGTGCAGGGCGCGGGGGTCAGGAACAGGTGCGGGCGCCGCGGACAGGAGCAGGCACTCAGCCTGGGGTTCAGGCGCTCAGCTTGGTGATCAGGCGCTCAGCGTGGGGTTCAGGCATTCAGCCTGGGGGTCAGGCGCTCAGCTTGGGGTTCAGGTGCTCAGCCTGGGGGTCAGGCGCTCAGCTTGGGGGTCAGACGCTCAGCCTGGGGTTCAGGCGCTCAGCCTGGGGGTCAGGCGCTCAGCCTGGGGTTCAGGCGCTCAGCCTGTGGTTCAGGCGCTCAGCTTGGGGGTCAGATGCTCAGCCTGGGGGTCAGGCGCTCAGCCTGGGGTTCAGGCGCTCAGCCTGGGGGTCAGGCACTCAGCCTGGGAGGGACGAGGGAGTCATGGAGGAACGAGGGGGTCTTGGAGGAACGAGGGGGTCTTGGAGGAATGAGGGGACAAAACCCACAGGCGCTCAGCCTGGGGGTCAGGCGCTCAGCCTGGGGTTCAGGCGCTCAGCTTGGGGGTCAGACGCTCAGCCTGGGGGTCTGGCGCTCAGCCTGGGGTTCAGGCGCTCAGCCTGGGGGTCAGGCGCTCAGCCTGGGGTTCAGGCGCTCAGCCTGGGGTTCAGCCGCTCAGCCTGGGGTTCAGCCGCTCAGCCTGGGGGTCAGGCGCTCAGCTTGGGGGTCAGATGCTCAGCCTGGGGGTCAGGCGCTCAGCCTGGGGTTCAGGCGCTCAGCCTGGGGGTCAGGCACTCAGCCTGGGAGGGACGAGGGAGTCATGGAGGAACGAGGGGGTCTTGGAGGAACGAGGGGGTCTTGGAGGAACGAGGGGGTCTTGGAGGAACGAGGGGGTCTT
The DNA here is from genome assembly GCA_029718625.1 of Synaphobranchus kaupii. Lineage (NCBI taxonomy): Eukaryota > Metazoa > Chordata > Actinopteri > Anguilliformes > Synaphobranchidae > Synaphobranchus > Synaphobranchus kaupii. The sequence continues at coordinate 91,227,505 of CM056379.1, read as the reverse complement.
GGAGGAATGAGGGGACAAAACCCACAGGCGCTCAGCCTGGGGGTCAGGCGCTCAGCCTGGGGTTCAGGCGCTCAGCTTGGGGGTCAGACGCTCAGCCTGGGGGTCTGGCGCTCAGCCTGGGGTTCAGGCACTCAGCCTGGGGTTCAGGCGCTCAGCTTGGGGGTCAGATGCTCAGCCTGGGGGTCAGGTGCTCAGCCTGGGGTTCAGGCGCTCAGCCTGGGGGTCAGGCGCTCAGCCTGGGGTTCAGGCGCTCAGCCTGGGGTTCAGGCGCTCAGCCTGGGGGTCAGGCGCTCAGCCTGGGGGTCAGGCGCTCAGCCTGGGGTTCAGGCGCTCAGCTTGGGGGTCAGACGCTCAGCCTGGGGGTCAGGCGCTCAGCCTGGGGTTCAGGCGCTCAGCCTGGGGGTCAGGCGCTCAGCCTGGGGTTCAGGCACTCAGCCTGGGGTTCAGGCGCTCAGCTTGGGGGTCAGATGCTCAGCCTGGGGGTCAGGTGCTCAGCCTGGGGTTCAGGCGCTCAGCCTGGGGGTCAGGCGCTCAGCCTGGGGTTCAGGCGCTCAGCCTGGGGTTCAGGCGCTCAGCCTGGGGGTCAGGCGCTCAGCCTGGCGGTCAGGCGCTCAGCCTGGGAGGGACGAGGGAGTCATGGAGGAACGAGGGGGTCTTGGAGGAACGAGGGGGTCTTGGAGGAATGAGGGGACAAAACCCACAGGACATGACACAACGAGAACGCACACAAAAACACAAGGTACGCGACAAGAACACAAGCGGGAACACAAGACGGTCTGGCCCCGAACAAAGAAACGGGGCAGACTAAATACAAAAAGGGCAGAACGAGCAGCAGGTGGGGGAAGACTAACAAGGAAACGAGAGGGAAACACAATGCAGCCCAAACATACAGTACTGTGCAAATGTCTTAGGCACCCTAGATTTTTCATGTAGATTTTTTCTTAGATGCTTATTTTTTGTCTTCTGCATTAGTGTGTCAGTAGAAAAGAACAAATTGTAGATTTCCAAACATTGATTTTCCAAAAACTTAATTGAACTTTTGTCAGAGAAAAGAAGAACAAGGAGTTCTGCAACAGATGGTATGGTCTCCACAGAGGCCCGTTCTCAACATCACTGAGGCTGTTTGGGATTACCTGGACAGACAGAAGCAAGCGAGACAGCCAAAGTCTGCAGAAGAACAGTGGCAAGTTCTCCAAAATACTTGGAACAATCTACCAGCTGATTTTCTTAAAGAGAGTTGATGCTGTTTTAAAGGGAAAGGGTGATCACACCAAATATTGATTTCATTCCGTTTTTTATTGTTTACTGTTCTTTATAGTCAATTGTTTGATATTTAGAAACTTTTAATTTAATTATTTTTTAAAGGATTTTCGCCTTACGGATTTTCTTTACATGTGCCTAAGACTTTTGCACAGTACTGTACATAGCGAGATTGTTCCATAAGACAGGAGCTCTGTAAGAGAAGGCTCTGCCTCCCATTGTGATTTTACATATACTAGGAATTTTCAAATAGCCAGCACCAGCAATGCCCCCTTGCCCACTAAAAAAGTTTGATTTGCAAATTTACATATCAGTTATATTCTCTCCAACTAAAAGGCCGTAATCTACAAACTAGATATCTGACTCACCTCTAAATAGAATTTCTTTGCTCCAATCACTTGAAGTGGAATTACACCAAAGTGTAATAAGTCCAAAAGATGAGAGGTTTTAGTTTGTTCCTTCCACCAGGTTTCTAACATTTTTTTGAAGTTAGATTTTAGAGCAGATTCGCTCAGTGTTTTTATTCCGCTCATCAGGGAAGCCATCTGTGCTGAGTCTACCATACTATTGATCTCTTCCAAAGGCATGATTTGGCCTCCTTGCTTTTGTATGAATGGCCGCAAATGTATGTCCATTCTGGCATTAAAGAGGAACTGGTCAAGGCATTCATCTGAATTAATTTTGGGTGCAAGGGCATCCTGTCTTGAGTTTTGAGCCTGTGAAGTTGTGGCCATTGTAATGTCATTATCATCCACATACTTATCTCGCTCTTGTAGTTTCACTTTTTGAAGCTGGTCACCCTCAACACCTGAACACAAACTTAGGCAAATAGGATCATGGTCTGAAATATCGGTGTGTCTAATCTCACAACTCAGAACTAAACTGACAGAATTTTCCTGTATGAAAATGTAGTCTAGCCTTGACTCGTTAGCACCTTGAACATAAGTGTATCCTCTCTTCGTTGGGTTGACTTTTCTCCAGATGTCCACGAGTTTGAGGGATGTTGTCAATCTCCGAACACATTTCTGAAAAGCAGCATGTTTTCGATTTGGTGTTGCAGATGTCCTGTCTAAGTGTGGATTGAGAGCAGTATTGAAGTCTCCTCCAATCACTAACACCCCTAAATCTCCGAAATCTGCCTGTAGTTTGAGCGTGAGTTCATTTAAAACACGTTTGTCATTTTTGTGGTTGTACACAGTCACAAAGGTGTAAAGCTGGCCTCGTAGTTTACAGTGAAGAATAAGATAGCCTCCCTGATTATCTTCACAGTGATGAATATATTCCCAATCCATAGTCTCCTTTATGAGGATGGCCACTCCTCTTCTGCACTTGTGATACTTTGTGTAGTATTTTGTGAAGCCTTCCAGTCCAACAAATACATCTGTGTCATCCGGGCCAATGTGGGTCTCTTGAAGAAAGACAATTTGTGAATCCTTAATTTCTTTCAACACCCCATTCTTTTTGTTTTTAGATTTAAATCCATTAATGTTCCAGGATAAGCAATGGAGCACTTGATGTCTTGATCCACTCATGGCTGTACAGCACAGGCTAGAGAATAATATGTAGATCTGGATTTTTGTATGAGAACTTATGGGGAGGCGGTGTAGTAAAATGGTAAAGGTAACAGCTCTCGTTCTCCCTCCTCCTCCTCTTCCTTTAAAAAAATAAATTTTAAAAAAGCAGGTTCTCCCAGCCTGGGGAGCTTCTACTGTACACGCATATATTTATTAAACAAACGCATATCTTATGCAGTTGCATGAATGTTGAGTCAGCCTTCTCAGTATCCACAAAACATGTCCGATCAGTTTTCTGCTCCAATCACTTGACTGTCTGTTCATGTATGCACATATTGTTGTGGGTGGGTGGTGCCAGATATAATGGTTGTGGGTTAGGGTTAGGGTGGGGCCCGAGGTGACCGCCTATGTCACTTATTCTTAGAACCGGCCCTGATTCGTCTGGTTCCCTTTTCTAATAAAAAAGCAGAGATGAATTTGGGAATCCATCCTCTCACATATTCATCATTCATTATAAATTACTATGTTGATTCAGGTGTAAAAAAATCTTATTGTGTATTTATGCTGAAAGAAGACAGTAAGTTGCCTTGAATTGTTTTACAGTGTACAAATGTGTCTATTTAAATTGCCAGTAATCTGTGGAGATGTCACTGCGTATTTCAAACGATTATTAGCCCCAAGTTTGACTTCTAGGAATATTATCAAGAAGGAATAAATTCATATTTTCAGAGAATAATAAGGTCGTAGTCGACTACACACCGGTCCTTTAGCTCTGTGCTTGCAGCTTATTCACACCCATCAGACATTATGTTCTTCAGTAGGCTACACAGGTGAACCAAATGAATGTCAACAAACAAAGAAACAAACGTCTTAGCAACGCAACACTAAGCAACGCAACACTACTCCAGTCCCAGACTTTATTTTTGGTCACACTTCCTGGAGCCTGTATAAAGAAAATACAGACAAAGTATTTGTAATAAATGAATAATTTACTGAAGGGGAGAAAAAACTGATTTTTCTGTGACATATTCCTGACGTTTATGCAAGAAATGTAATGGGTACATTTAAATCAATTTTCTTTATTATTTTTGCCAGGATCCCATGAGGGTGATGGGTGACGATTTTCATTTATTTATTTTTTTTAAGAACTCGTTCTGTAATAAACCCAGATGAAAACCAGAATCGCTGCATTCCCCTGTGCCCTGCTATTCTGTCCCTCCCAAGGGTGTCCCCTGCCATGTGACAGTGTCTTTATTGCGTTTTTATTTTGTATATAAGTCCTAAAATGGTGCTGTATTGTTTAAATTCACTAAGATAATGTGCAGTATAAAGATATGAAATAAGACTTCTCTGCTGAGCATTCCGTAATAATCAACACTGTAAAAACGAATCATGAAATTTTTGAGTTTTGAGCTTAACTTTTTACACCACCAAGTTACACCATAGCATGCCTAATCAATACATGTATTAGTAGAGGGGAGAAAACAGGTTTTGAATAAATCTCAGAAATTTACTTTTGGATGGATTTTAATTTTCTGTGACATATTCCTGAAGATTATGTAATATATACAATAAGCATTTTAATCTTATATTGACACTCAATCTTTTTTCTATAACTTTCGTACCAGATCAGACAAAAATATTGCCAATGAGGTGAGACAGTTTGACTCATTTCAAGATTTGCCAATGGGGTAAGAACATTTCACTTGTTTACAAGGCTAAAACACTTCAAGACAGATGTTTTTTGCTGTGATTTAAATTTTGTGGACCTCACACCACTGTGACAAATCAACCTGTGACACATTAACATGTATAACAATACTGCAGTTCAGGAATCCCATTTTTGGTGTATATGTTGCTCTACTCATTATTTCACTTGCTTCACCTCATCTGCATATATCATCTTTAAAGTTGAATATAATTTAAAATGTTCAAAATCCAAAAGACAAAATCTGACTCACACTGTGAGATCACTGGCACCAGATTATTCCTATAGGTATTGCCCCCATGCAGGCTGGGCGTGGCTCAATTCAACATATGTACACTGCACTACCTCTAGCATTCCATAGTCTTTCATTTTCACAATCACATGATGTGATGTCGATAGTCAGGTCAAGGCGTCTGTCTACATTCCAATGGCCAGACATGAAACCTACCTGAACTCTTCTTGTGTTCAAATCACACCGATCCTCGATGGACACATTTTTGTTCAGGTGAAAATACAAGCAATACGATGAAATGATTTGAGGATTAATTTTTTTACGGAATGGGGCCACAATCCCAAGAAAAGTCCGGGCAAGAAAAATAAAACCTTCTTCATTAATTAACATTAGAGAGGCAAAATAATCTAACACGGATGTCATCTTATTCGTACATTATTAGTCGTACATGTTATGGGCTTGCCAGTAATTATTCTAATGTTAAAAAAATAAGTAAAACAAATGGTTCCATAAGGGTAAATAATTTAACTCTTTGATTTTCACCTGTAGTTGGAAAAAGGAAAACGGAGAAGATTCTCTTGGCCTAGTATACAGTGTTGTATAGTTCCTCTACCAACAGGTGATTCCCTTCATATGAATGCATTGTACAATCTGGCAGCCAATGCAGCCCTCTATTATTGCCATATTAGAATAATAATGAGGTGTGACATTCACTTGTATTAGCTAGCACAACCTTTGAAGGCTGTGTTATATGTCCTTGTGTTTTATTATCTCTAACCAAGGTGTAACCAACAAAGTTCAAAACCATTTTTCTCTCTCGTGTAGTGTAATTATCAGCCGCGGTGTTACATGAAAGGAACAGACTTCTCGTTCGAATCCAGCTCCTGTTCTCAAACTGCCTGTAATTTTCAACAGATGACCTCCTCCTTGGCAGTAGGAAATGGTAATAAGGAAGAGACCAACCAATAATGATGTGTTATCCGCCATATCTATGGGTAGATGTGTTCATTTGCTTGTTCAGAGTGTCACCACTCTTGGTTTCATTTGAAATTCATGCGCCGGTCTTCAAGCTGCAGTTGTGATGTGCTAATTCGAGCTTGCTGGAGGCTGAAGAAGAAGCCCCTCCTCAATTTGGCCAAAGGCTGGACTTCTCACAGAAATCGATTTCCACAGCACAAAGGTTTTCGGGTCGGACCGGGCCTCTCAGATCCAGGGCTGTGGAAATCTGCAAAGTTCGCCAGATTGGATCAATACTCCGCACACTCCATTAATGCAAAAATCCACCGGTTGTTGCGGTGTTGGCCCATGCCTGATTGGTTTTGAGAGACCATTGTTACGAGGCATCTCTGGACTCATTCAGACATTTGGGCATGAGCTATGGCGTCTCGAACACAAACCCACAACATCACCTGTGTGTCTTTCAACAAATGTTGTGCTTATTATGCTAAACTAAAACCATACCCACAATGCCAGTGTGGAATGACACAACATGAGGCTTTGAGACCCTCGATCATGGACACTTATGTAGTGATTAAACAAGTATTTTTAAAACTAAATTTCTCATTTTATTTCCCTGTCTCTGCAATGGCAGGATCGAGGCGGGGCAAGGTGTATTTTATCCAATTTACTCGATGCATGTTCCAGTCTGTCTGTCTGTCTGTCTGTACCTTTGTACCATCAGCTCTGTATCATTCTCCATATGTCAACGTGCACATCCATCTCACTAATTCTGGAGAAATGCTGTTTTTTTTAATGGATAGTTTTGCTATTGCAGTAGCCCTGCGTGAACTCTTCCAGTATGCTCTCTTCTGGAACAAATCCACTGTTAGCAGGTTTGACTCCCAAGTGTAGACCCACATCAACAGCACGCAATTGCGTTGTGAGTGGATTTGTTGGAGAAAATTAAAAGGTGTGTATGTATATGTGAAAAAAAAAAATTTGTACTTTCCTTCTCTTAACATTTTAGTGAATAACTGTTCATCTTCTGTGAAGAGTAACAGGTTCCTTTCTTTCATGAGGTGAATGTAATGAATCAATAAATGTGATTGCAGTAAGAGAGTGTGGCTTTAATGTGCTTGACCTGACCCCCCCGGTACTAAGTCAGTGAATCCCGAGCCGGATCCAGGTCCAGGTATTTGATGCGGTTCACCTCAAGCACACCTGATACATCTAATCAAGCCCTTCTCTAGTTGCATCAGGTGTGCTTGAGGTGGAACGCTTCAAATACCTGGATCTGGCTCAGGGTACCTGAGGAGACGTTTGGGATCCACTGGTCTGTGTGGATAGGTGCATATGCAGCATACCCTCACAACACACAACTACATGTCATCCGCGTAACACGTATGTCTGTGGCTATGGGGCCTTTGGGGAACGTGTGGCATGTACATTAACACGTATGACTGCAGTTAGGTGCCCTTTTGACCACGTCCTTTTTGACCATATGAATGTATGACTCATCCATGTTATGCACACACATCCCATTTGACACTTGTGAATACTGGTCCTGGAGTCTTGAAAATTGTCTCTAGCCTTGTTGAGCAGAGGAATTTCTCCCCTTATAATGACCAAGCACGACCAGGTAGATCTAAGAAGAAAAGGATTTATTTTTTCTGCAGAAAGAGTCCAGTACTTGCACACACAAGGTGGTCAGGCATGAACTGAAGATACGGAGGCAGTCTCCGCCATATTTAATCAAACTAATACATCGATTATCTTACTCCTGAATATAACAACAATTCTATCGCTGATTGGTTACACATTAGCATATAGTAAAATATACAAAGTCAATGATTGGTTAGATCATGCATATTGAATGAGCGCACAGTGACCCCTAGCCCTTAACGTCACACAAACAGTTTTCAATAACTATTTGGTCTTCGAGAGTCGTCTTGTATTCAGGGGTGTCTCTTCTGGCTCTCTAGCGATAAGATGGCCTTGCGCCTGGGATGTAAGTGGGTCAGAGGCCACAGGCCTGCAGGACAGAGAGGAGACAAACAGAAAAGAGAGAGACAAACAGGAAAGAAAGAGAGAGAGAGAGAGACAGAAATGCACGTGCACACAAGCTGTAAGCTATATATTGTCTCAAGTTTGCTTTGGTTGACTGAGAGATAAACCGAGACCTTCCAGTGGCTAAAGAGCCTGCAGTCCGCCACTTCTCTGTCTCTTGAGGATTTAGAGAATTTAATATACATTTCAAATGGTCTGATTATACAATGAATATATATGTATAGCGATCTTTTCTCTATTACTGTGATTATACTAGTGTGAAAACATCCTTCTGAAAACACCCTTCTCTTCGGCCTCATCTTCAGAGCATTAAAAACAGATGACGTATCACAAAAAACACATTTCACGTGACGTTTCATAAAATATGGCTGCTGAGAAAAATACATACTGTCCACCAGGGGTTCCCAACCTCGGTCCTGGGGGGACAACTGTGTATGATGGGGTCCCCCCTGTGTGCTAGGGCCCTCATTGTGTATGCTAGTTTTCGTTCCCAACCACAGTTTCCATCCCAGAATTTTGCTGTTCATTTTGCTGTTAACTTTTCTTAATTAGGTTTCGAGGGATTATTTACAGTTTTAAGCCACATTATGTCAGAAATAGCTATGCATGCCATGTAGAATAAACGTCTCTCGTTCATATTGTGCTTACTGTGCTATATTGAAAACGATTACATAAAGAGGTAACCCTTTTTTTAACTGATCAAATTAGAGTGAGGTGAATCAATAGGCTCATAATTAGGTTGTTGAACACAATTGTTTAATTTGGGAGGGGATAATCTGTACACAATATATCCATAGTCAAATAGGGGTAGGATGGTCATTTGTATCATCATTGTCAGTTTGGCATAATAAGTGAAAGATGAGTAGTTACATAGGTATAGAAATAGAGCCGAAACCCATTTAACTTTTGGGTGCAATTTGGATAGGTGTGATGTCAATGATAATGTGCTGTCTAACCAGATTCCTAGATATTTATATGATGTGACTAATACAAGATCTATGCCATCACAAGTCTGTAAGGGGTGTGGAACACAATGCAGGTTTGGCTCATTATCATTCATATAGTTTTCTTTGTCTTTGAATTCTTCTTTCTTGCGTATGACTGTGTCATAAAGGAAGCTTGGGTGTTTCTGCTGCCTGCCTGAAAACCTGCTTGCAGTTTTGACAATTCTGTTGAGCTTATTCCTGCATTTAGTGGCAAGATTTCCAAACCATACAGTAATATTAAAGACATGGATGCTTTCAACAAGGCTTACATAAACCTTCTCAGGAATATCCTGACTGACTCCTAAACTCTCCAATTTCCTGGTCTAATTATTACTTTATTTACAAAGCACACATCACAATATAGTTAAAAAGTGCTTTACAGGATTAAATTGAACAATAGAATAAGATAAAATATAAAAAGGAAATATAAAGCAGTGATCACAGAGAAATTAAAAGTAAGCCTTAAAAAATTGTTTTTAAACGTGATTTAAAAGAGGACACAGAGTTGATTAAAAACAACCCCTGATTGGCTTTCCCCTTGAATAGTATGTCTTTTTATGTTTAAAAAAAATTATAAGTCAGTAATGTTCTGTAATGGTTGTTGCATCATCCATTTACATCCACATTTATCACCAAATAGCCAACACCATTCCTGAACTTAAAATTTGACTTAAAATCTTATTTCTAGTTAAGACCATAATATCATTGCTAAATAAGACAAAGAGATTGCCAAAGAGCTGAGACAGTTTGATTAATTTGCCAATGGGGTAAGACTTAAAAGTAACTTAAAACAAGTTAATAGTTTATACTTGAGAGAAAGAAATAAGATTTTAAGTCCATCACAATCTCTGCTTTGAGATCATTCTCTGGAACATTTCATTCTCTGAAATAACTGAAGTAAATGCTGATTTTCGACACACTATTCTAATTTCTTGAAATACAGTTTTGGGGGTTTTCTGGAGCTGTAAGCCAAAATTATGAAAAATGAAACAAATAAAGGGGAGGAATATTTCACTTTGTGTGTAATGAATCTATAATCTATAATCTATGAAAGTTTCACTTTTTGAATGGAATTATGGGGAAAAAGAATCTGTAAGTTGGTACAAGACTTTTGAAGAACTAGCATTAGGTTTATTGCGTGTTTACCATTGTGTCAAGTGTCAAGATGAAAAAAAAAAAAGGTCAACTGGTTTTTAAGAGACGTCAAAAACTGAATGGGGTCAAATTGACCCCAAACATAATATGAGGGTTAAATAGGTATGCACTGTTTGTGCTGTAGCCTCATCTCATTGGTATACATAGAAAACAACAAAAGAGACAAAACACAACCTTGTGGGGCTCCTGTACATGTCATTGGATACTGAGGCAGCCGGAAAACTGCACTGAGTAAAACCCGGAACAGCTCTTTTTACAGCAGTCCATGTTCCAGATTTGGGAGGTTTCCAGGTTTTACTCAGTGCAGTTATCCAACTAACTCAGTAATCCTGCTATCTGGATCCTTATGGTAAGCCCTCTGAGGGCAGACTGTGACAGAGTCTTTGAACCAGAGGACCACGTCCCCTTCCACATTCAAGTCCAGTAGCCGTTGTAACAGTATGTGCATTTGCATTGTATTGAACTCTGAATTGAAGTCAATGCATAAAATCCTCACATAAGATTTTGGGCATTGTAAATGGGGAGATACCATATTTGCCATGGTCAAAGTTGCATCCTCTGTTCCCCTTAGTGACTTTCTCCATCCTTTTAGACAGTATGGAAGTTAAGGCAACAGGGCGAAAGTGATTTAAATATTTGAATCCTGGCATTTTTGGAACCAGTATTACTGTTGACTTTTTTCCATGTAATAGGCACAGTGCAACTATTAAGTAAGAGCTGAAAGAGTTGTGTTAAGACACCTTTTAGCTGATTGGCAAACACTTTCAAAACTCCGCCCATAAGAGCTCCAGGCACAGGGGCCTTGTGTGGCTTAACGCAGAAGAGGCAGTGGCTAACCTTTTCCTCTGCCAGCTACACTGTATTAGACCTGGGAACATTGTCACAGATAGCTTCACGTTCCTGGCTAAAATCAATGGAATCAAATCTTCCACAAAATACATTCAAATCATTTTTCAAAAAGTCAGATTGTCCATAGAATTGTCCATTGGGCGTAATTGGGGGTCCTGTCCAGTATAAAGGTGAAACCCTCCAAGGCCTTCCTGGGGTTCCCTGTGTGGAAGTTGTCTTCAACCTTGTTCTTAAAATCAACCTTAGGTCTCTGTAGCTTAGCCCAAAGTTCTTTAACTTTTCCCTGGAAGTGCACATGTCTTCTTTAAGAAATGCATTAAGGTGCATTTTAAAGTCCTTAGAAATCCATGACTTATTATTGGGAAATACTTTGACTGTATTAGTGTTAATTATGGCTTCAGTTCACAAAACTGAATATAAGAGCTTATACAGTCTGTCAACTCATGTGGGGGTCTGCACAAGAGTGAAAAAACACTCCCAGTCTTTGATGTCAAAGCAGTCCATGGATTTGTCCTTGCTCTATTCCAAATTTGGAGTATCCTGACAGTTGGTCGCTCCCGTTTCACCCGCCGTTGGTATTTGGGTAGGAGATGTATTACATTATGGTCCGATTTACCAATAGGAGGCCTGTATACTGTCTTGTATGCATCCTCTATATTGCCATAACATAAAATCAAGGGTGTGTGTCCGGCGGGTTCGACAGTCAACATACTGTTGAAGAGTTGGAAGTAGCGATGTGTGAGAGTTAAAATCGCCCAACAAAAAACACTGGCTGATCAGGTGCTTTTTTTTTAGACACACCTCTTCGGACTCTACCTTGACTGACCCTCCAATCAAGTAGCACTTGTATCTGGTATCTTGATTTTCTAGCACTTTCATGTGGCACTAGTGTCTTGATCTTGATGTTGTAGTTTATCGTGTCTCTCATAATCGGGCCTCACTTCTCTTAAGACCTAGCCATAGCTTACTGACTTAGCCTTAAGACCTAGCTATAGCTTACTGACTTAGCCTTAAGACCTAGCCATAGCTTACTGACTTAGCCTTAAGACCTAGCCATAGCTTACTGAATTAGCCTTAAGACTTAGCCATAGCTTACTGACTTAGCCTTAAGAGTTAGCCATAGCTTACTGACTTAGCCTTAAGAGTTAGCCATAGCTTACTGACTTAGCCTTAAGACCTAGCCATAGCTTACTGACTTACCCTTAAGACCTAGCCATAGCTTACTGACTTAGCCTTAAGACTTAGCCATAGCTTACTGACTTAGCCTTAAGAGTTAGCCATAGCTTACTGACTTAGCCTTAAGAGTTAGCCATAGCTTACTGACTTAGCCTTAAGAGTTAGCCATAGCTTACTGACTTAGCCTTAAGACTTAGCCATAGCTTACTGACTTAGCCTTAAGAGTTAGCCATAGCTTACTGACTTAGCCTTAAGAGTTAGCCATAGCTTACTGACTTAGCCTTAAGAGTTAGCCATAGCTTACTGACTTAGCCTTAAGAGTTAGCCATAGCTTACTGACTTAGCCTTAAGAGTTAGCCATAGCTTACTGACTTAGCCTTAAGAGTTAGCCATAGTTTACTGACTTAGCCTTAAGACTTAGCCATAGCTTACTGACTTAGCCTTAAGACCTAGCCATAGTTTACTGACTTAGCCTTAAGACTTAGCCATAGCTTACTGACTTAGCCTTCAGACCTAGCCATAACTTACTGACTTAGCCTTAAGACTTAGCCATAGCTTACTGACTTAGCCTTCAGACCTAGCCATAACTTACTGTGCAAACTAGACTTGTTGTTCATGGCTATGGATAGCTGCTACTTTATGATAGAACTGTACTTTATCTGACCATTTTGTAGTTTCAATGACCTTCGGTATGCACTTATTTTTACATCGCTTTGGATAAAAGTATCTGCCAAACGAATGTAATGTAATTTAAAGCAGAGCAGAGTAAACCAATGGTTCCCCTGCCAATGGGTATCACGGGTCTTGAATGAGTGCCGTGAGCACGTAGAACTAATCCATTCTGAAATTCATTCATTAAGCAACAAATTAATTTGTCTCCCATATTACCTCAGCTGTAGAAATTCTCAATGATGAATTATAAAAATTAGGAGAGTTTTATAGAGTTTTCATAGAGAGCCTCTCTATGAATACATTAATGCTGTAATTTGGGAAAAAAGGGAAATCCAAATCATTTTTGGCCAAATCATCCTTACACATTCTATGGAAAACAGGAGACAGAAATTTGTCTCGTGCAATATTCTAATTTCGCCATGCCTGCAACCCCGTTATTATGTCTTCAATCTCAGTTACCTGGCTGTCATTGAATGGAAGGCAGATCATGACGGTTTCACCATAGATGAGAGTTCCTGATGAATCAGCTAATACTTCGCCTGATGGTAAGATTGTACATGTTTGCACTTTTCTTGCCAAATGTGTATTATACAGGGTGAGCAGCACTGGTGTGAGTGGGCAGCCACGGCGCAGCTGTTTCCAGCCCTGCTCTGATTCGCTCAGCAGCTTCTCAAAGATGGTGGAATCAAGAATGGGATCTTCTAGTGCTTTTATTGCCTGCTTCAACAAAGACCAATTTATCCACAGATTTATTCCAATGGGCATAACCAAGTGTTTCTTGATTTCCAACTTATTCTTTAGTGTTTGTTTTGTCATTTCTTTAAAATGCTTCTCCAGGTGCCTGGCCAGTATTGTAGCAAAGATTAAATAGTCAACATTGAAGAAGTGGTAGTTGTCATCATCTGAGGCTTCGATTGAGTCATTAAAGGGCATCTGATTGGATGCATCATCCATCGTGATATCAAGCATCCGGTTGTAAAGGACTTTCAAATAATGTGACAGACGGGAATTGTTACTCTTGTAGAAATGGACTGGAATTCCATCAGGTCCTGGATGTTTGGAATTAGGGAGAGATCGTGCAGCCATTGTGATGTCAACGATTCGGATTCGGCCGTGGCCATAGGACAAACCAACATTCTGTGTTAAACAATTATTTTTCTTCCTTTCATCGATTACTGGAGGGAGACCGTGGTTGGATGGTTTTGAGGTAAGCTGGAGCCATACAGGTGTATGGTCTGAGAAAACTTCAAAGATCTCACAAGCTTTAACTCGCCACATGGACTCTTCCTGCATGAAGATGTAATCTAACCTGGACATGTTATTATTTTTACAGTAAGTGTATTTTTTCTCTGTTGGGTTGATTGTTCTCCAGACATCCACAAGGTCGATGGATGCTATAAATTTCTCAACACATTTCCGCAATTTGTTTTGTTGAATATTTGGTGTTGTATATTCGCTGCCCATGTACAGGTCAAGAGGAGTGTTGAAGTTCCCTCCAATCACCAACACTCCTTCAGCGCTCACCTGTAGGTATAGTATGAGTTTCTCCAAAACATCTGTGTCTAACTTATGGTTGTACACGTTCACAAGGGTGTACGGCTGGCCTCGTACTACACATTTCAGTATGATGTAACTTCCATGCTTATCTACTTTAGACTCAGTGCACTTAAAACCATCATGCTTTTTAATGAGGATGGCTACTCCTTGTTTGCGGCTGTCATACTTTGAGAAGTAACATTTCCATTCTTTGAACTCATCATATGCATCAGTGTTCTGTGGTCCGATGTGAGTCTCCTGAAGAAAGACAATGTCACATTTGTTTTTTTCAGCTTCTTCAGTGACGTAAGCCACTTTTGTTCGAAGCCCATGTATATTCCAGGACATAAGAGATATCTGAGCTTTATCTTTGTTCATGTCTGCAGTTTCTGTAGACGTGGACACAGACTGTGGTGCTGAGGTAAGCTGGAGCCACACAGGTTTATGGTCTGAGTACTTTTCAGGAGTGTCAAGGATCTTACAGGCTTTAACTTGCCCCATGGACTTTTTCTGCATGAAGATGTAATCTAACCTGGACGTGCTACCCTTTTTACAGTAAGTGTATTCTTCCTCTGTTGGGTTGATTCTTCTCCAGATGTCCACAAGGTGGATGGATGCTGTAAATTTCTCAACACATTGCCGCAATTTGGCATGTTGACCATTTTGTGTTGTAGATGTCCTGTCCATGTACGGGTCGAGAGGAGTGTTGAAGTCTCCTCCAATCACCAACACTCCTTCAGCGCTCTCCTGTAGGTACGGTGTGAGTTTGTCCAAAACATCTGTCTCTGACTGATGGTTGTACACGTTCACAAGGGTGTACAGCTGGCCTCGCACCTCACATTTCACTATGATGTAACTTCCATCGTTATCTACATCAGACTCGATACACTCATAACTGTCATGCTTTTTAATGAGGACGCTGACTCCTTTGCTGCCGCTCCGATACTCTGTGTGGAACTCTTCCCAGTCTACTAACATGAAGATTTCATCTTCTGGTCCAATGTGAGTCTCCTGAAGAAAGACAATGTCACACTTCTTTATTTCTGCGTTGTCCATGATGAAAGGTTTCTCTACTCCCCCCCCCCCTTTTTTTTTTCCCATTTTTTAATCCAACCCCATTTATATTCCAGGATATAAGAGATATCTGATCTTGTTCTGTGCCCATGACTGCAGTATGTGAGGATCTGGACAAGAGTTCCTCTGCTTCAGCCATCACATACAGTAAAGTTCCTCTGGCTCAGATGTCACATACAGTAGAGTTCCCCTGCTTCAGACGTCACATACAGTAGAGTTCCCCTGCGTCAGACTTCACATACAGTAGAGTTCCCCTGCGTCAGACGTCACATACAGTAGAGTTCCCCTGCTTCAGATGTCACATACAGTAGAGTTCCCCTGCGTCAGACGTCACATACACTAGAGTTCCTCTGCTTCAGACGTCACATACAGTAGAGTTCCCCTGCTTCAGACGTCACATACAGTAGAGTTCCCCTGCTTCAGACGTCACATACAGTAGAGTTCCCCTGCATCAGACGTCACATACAGTAGAGTTCCCCTGCTTCAGATGTCACATACAGTAGAGTTCCCCTGCGTCAGACGTCACATACACTAGAGTTCCTCTGCTTCAGACGTCACATACACTAGAGTTCCCCTGCGTCAGACGTCACATACAGTAGAGTTCCGCTGCTTCAGACGTCACATACACTAGAGTTCCTCTGCTTCAGACGTCACATACACTAGAGTTCCCCTGCTTCAGGCGTCACATACAGTAGAGTTCTCCTGCTTCAGACGTCACATACAGTAGAGTTCCCCTGCTTCAGATGTCACATACAGTAGAGTTCCCCTGCGTCAGACGTCACATACAGTAGAGTTCCCCTGCTTCAGATGTCACATACAGTAGAGTTCCCCTGCGTCAGACGTCACATACACTAGAGTTCCTCTGCTTCAGACATCACATACAGTAGAGTTCCCCTGCTTCAGACGTCACATACACTAGAGTTCCTCTGCTTCAGACGTCACATACACTAGAGTTCCCCTGCGTCAGACGTCACATACAGTAGAGTTCCGCTGCTTCAGACGTCACATACACTAGAGTTCCTCTGCTTCAGACGTCACATACACTAGAGTTCCCCTGCTTCAGGCGTCACATACAGTAGAGTTCTCCTGCTTCAGGCGTCACATACAGTAGAGTTCCCCTGCTTCAGGCATCACATACAGTAGAGTTCCCCTGCTTCAGACGTCACATACACTAGAGTTCCTCTGCTTCAGACGTCACATATAGTAGAGTTCCTCTGCTTCAGACGTCACATACAGTAGAGTTCCCCTGCTTCAGACGTCACATGCAGTAGAGTTCCCCTGCTTCAGTTCAGACTCTTTCACCTCAGGTGAGTGCAGCCTTACCTGTGTGAAATAGCAGGCCTGTGTAAGATGAACCATCTCTCTCTTTCGTTTTCACGAGCAACATTTTTTACTTCTTATAGGGATGATATTAGTTGGCACCTCAGGTGTTTCAATGCGTCTCCTCTCCTGAAGGAAAGCACTGTCAGTGCTGTGGCACTGTTTATTTACACACAAGCAGAGCTTTGTAATGCTTTTTAAAAATTCTAAGTCGGTGTTCCCTTGCTTTTCAATTACCAGTAGTGATTGTTACGTCAGCATTAGAATGTTAAATTAAGAGCATTCTAATCACATATTTGTGATGTTACACCTCAAAGGGTTAAGTAATTTTGTTTTGCAGGTATTAGAGGGGCTCTTGATCTGGATTCATGGCTGCTGTGTACGCAGATGTGTACATTACATACTCTAGAGGTCCATTATCTCCTATGAGAGAATCTTTTATCCAAGGGGAGCACTGTGCCATGTCAGCCTTGAGTAAGAAACTCAGATTGGGGCAGATAACAAGACAATCCCAGACATATGGAAAAAAGCTATCTGTGCTTGGCGTCCGTTATCACACAAAAGATTCCTTTCGCTTGCCTGCTGCCCATTCACAGTTCTGTGAAAATATGATTGACTTAAGGGGTGCTTGGTGACATAAAGCCAAGCCAATGATAAATCACATATGCTTGTATAGATTTAATGTCTATCCAAACATTAATAGTGAACCTCAGGCCCAAGAATAATCCCTCTGATACTCAACACAAGTCCTCAAGAGTGGTTTCCTTCAAATGACCCTCTAGGATTGTTTCATGGTAGCACAATACTGTGTAGTATTACAGAAGCCTAGCTTGTTGCTGTGTTGAAGTAATGTTATTTTACTCACCTGTAGAGTACACCTGTAGGGACCACCAGAGTTCAGCGAAGCTGAGAGACAAGCAGCACATGTCCTGCATTTGGACCAATAAGAGACATTTGTAAGCTAATTCATGACCAAATGTGGAGTGGCATTTCACTATAAAAATATATATTTTTATATACTCAATATTACTTCACTAAATATTTTGAGTTGACCAGACCTTAAACTGTAAATTATGCCAACAAGCATAGTTCAGAAAGCATAACACTGAATTTTAGGTTTTTCTGACAATTAAGTTTTCTGAAAAACAACCAATGAAGGGTTGTTGGCAAAACTAGAAGTTAAGGTCAAAACAAAAATTTAGTGAAGTTTTTTTCACAATTTACAAATGTGTCTATTTAAATTGCCAGTAATCTGTGGAGATGTCACTGGGTATTTCAAACAATTATTATCCCCATTTTTGGCTTCTAGGAATATTATCAAGAAGGAATAGATTGGTATTTTCAGAGAATAATAAGGTTGTAGTTGACTACTCACTGATCATTTAGCTGTACTTGCAGTTTCTTCACACCAGCAATCAGACATTACATTCTTCAGTAGGCTACACAGGTGAACCAACTAAATGTTTTTCCTTCTCAATTTGGTCGGCAAAACTGCGTTATAGGCTACTGCTGTACTGTTTTATACTGTTCCGCACAACAAACAAACATCTAAAAAATGCAACTGCAGTCCCACCCCCTTTTTTTGATCACACTTCCTGGAGCCTGTATAAAGAAAATACAGACTAAGTATTTGTGATAAATGAATTCATTAATAAAGGGGAGAAAATAACAGATTGTTCTGCGACATATTCCTGATGATTATGCAAGAAATGTAATGGGTACATTTAAATCATTTGGACCTCACAGTATAATTTTGTTTATTATTTTTGCCAGGATCCCGTGAGGGTGATGGGTGAAGATTTTCATTTTTTTTATTTTTTAAGAACTCGTTCTGTAATAAACCCAGATGGAATCCAGAATCGTTGCATTCCCCTGTGCCCTGCTATTCTGTCCCTCCCAAGGGTGTCACCTGGCATGTGCCAGTGTCTTTAGTGCTTTTTTATTTTGTAGTAAATGTAGTAAAGTCCTAAAATGGTGCTGTATTGTTTAAATTCACTAAGATAATGTGCAGTACAAAGATATGAAATAAGACTTATCTGCTGAGCATTCCGTAATAATCAACACTGTAAAAAAAGAATCGTGAAATTTTTGAGTTTTGAGCTTAACTTTTTACACCACCAAGTTACACCATAGCATACCTAATCAATACATGTATTAGTAGAGGGGAGAAAACAGGGTTTTTTTCTGTGACATATTCCTGAAGATTATGTAATATATGTAATAGGTTCACTGCAAGAACCAATCTCAACAAGCATTTTAGTCTTATATTGACACTCACAATCTTTTTTCTATAACTTTCATACTAAATCAGACAAAAATATTGCCAATGAGGTGAGACAGTTTGACTCATTTCAAGATTTGCCAATGGGGTAAGACAATTTCACTTGTTAAGCAAACAGTAACTAAAACTCATATTTTCTACTTCATATTTTCTACGTCAGAGAAAAAAAAAAGATTTTAAGTGTCTTTACAAGGCTAAAACACTTTAAGACAGACGTTTTTTGCTGTGATTTAAATTTTTTGGACCTCACACCACTGTGACACATCAAATCAAACTGTGACACATTACCATGTATAACCATACTGCAGTTCAGAAATCACATTTTTGGTGTATATGTTGCTCGACTCATTATTTCACATGCTTTCTTTTTCAGTGTTCACCTCATCTGCATATATCATCTTTAAAGTTTAAAATGTTCAAAATCCAAAAGGCAAAATCTGACTCACACTGTGAGATCACTGGCACCAGATTATTCCTATAGGGATTGCCCCCATGCAGGCTGGGCATGGCTCAATTCAACACATGTACACTGCACTACCTCTAGCATTCCATAGTCTTTCATATTCACAATCACATGATGTGATGTCTATAGTCAGGTCAAGGCGTCTGTCGTCATTCCAATGGCCAGACATGAAACCTACCTGAACTCTTCTTGTGTTCAAATCACACCGATCCTCGATGGACACATTTTTGTTCAGGTGAAAATACAAGCAATACGATGAAATGATTTGAGGATTTATTTTTTTACGGAATGGGGCCGCAATCCCAAGAAAAGTCTGGGCAAGAAAAATAAGACCTTCTTCATTAATTAACATTAGAGAGGCAAAAAAATCTAACACGGATGTCATCTTATTCGTACATTATTAGTCACATGTTATGGGCTTGCCAGTAATTATTCCAATGTTACTAAAATAAGTAAAACAAAGGGTACCATAAGGGTAAATTATTTAACTCTTTGATTTTCACCTGTAGTTGGAAAAAGGAAAATGGAGAAGACTCTTGGCCTAGTATACAGTGTTGTATAGTTCCTCTACCAACAGGTGACTCCCTTCATATGAATGCATTGTACAATCTGGCAGCCAATGCAGCCCTCTATTATTGCCATATTAGAATAATAATGAGGTGTGACATTCACTTGTATTAGCTAGCACAACATTTGAAGGCTGTGTTATATGTCCTTGTGTTTTATTATCTCTAACCAAGGTGTAACCAACAAAGTTCAAAACCATTTTTCTCTCTCTTGTGTAGTGTAATTATCAGCCGTGGTGAAAGGAACAGGCTTCTCGTTCGAATCCAGCTCCTGTTCTCAAACTGCCTGTAATTTACAACAGATGACCTCCTCCTTAGCAGTAGGAAATGGTAATAAGGAAGAGACCAACCAATAATGATGTGTTATCCGCCATATCTATGGGTAGATGTGTTCATTTGCTTGTTCAGAGTGTCACCACTCTTGGTTTCATTTGAAATTCATGCGCCGGTCTTCAAGCTGCAGTTGTTGATGTGCTAATTCGAGCTTGCTGGAGGCTGAAGAAGAAGCCCCTCCTCAATTTGGCCAAGGGCTGGACTTCTCACAGAAATCGATTTCCGCAGCACAAAGGTTTTCGGGTCGGACCGGGCCTCTCAGATCAAGGGCTGTGGAAATCTGCAGTGTTCGCCAGATTGGATCAATACTCCGCAAACTCCATTAATGCAAAAATCCACCGGTTGTTGTGGTGTTGGCCCATGCCTGATTGGTTTTGAGAGACCATTGTTACGAGGCATCTCTGGACTCATTCAGACATTTGGGCATGAGCTATGGCGTCTCGAACACAAACCCACAACATCACCTGTGTGTCTTTCAACAAATGTTGTGCTTATTATGCCAAACTAAAAGCATACCCACAATGCCAGTGTGGAATGACACAACATGAGGCTTTGAGACCCTCGATCATGGACACTTATGTAGTGATTAAACAAGTATTTTTAAAACTTAAATTTCTCATTTTATTTCCCTGTCTCTGCAATGGCAGGTTCGAGGTGGGGCAAGGTGTATTTTATCCAATTTACTCGATGCATGTGCCAGTCTGTCTGTCTGTCTGTCTGTCTGTCTGTACCTTTGTACCATCAGCTCTGTATCATTCTCCATATGTCAACGTGCACATCCATCTCACTAATTTTGGAGAAGTGCTGTTTTTTTTAATGGATCGTTTTGCTATTGCAGTAGCCCTGCGTGAACTCTTATTGCATTGCCCTGCATGAACTCTTCCAGTATGCTCTCTTCTGGAACAAATCCACTGTTAGCAGGTTTGACTCCCAAGTGTAGACCCACATCAACAGCACGCAATTGCATTGTGAGTGGATTTGTTGGAGAAAATTAAAAGGTGTGTATGTATATGTGGAAAAAAAATTTTGTACTTTCCTTCTCTTCACATTTTAGTGAATAACTGTTCATCTTCTGTGAAGAGTAAATCAGGTTCCTTTCTTTCAATAAGGTGAATGTAATGAATCAATAAATGTGATTGCAGTAAGAGAGTGTGCTTTAATGTGCTTGACCTGACCCCCCTGGTACAGTCAGTACCAAAGTCAGTGGATCCTGAGCCGGATCCAGGTCCAGGTATTTGATGCGGTTCACCTCAAGCACACCTGATGCATCTAATCAAGCCCTTCTCTAGTTGCATCAGGTGTGCTTGAGGTGGAACGCTTCAAATACCTGGATCTGGCTCAGGGTACCTGAGGAGATGTTTGGGATCCACTGGTCTGTGTGGATAGGTGCATATGCAGTATACCCTCACAACACACAACTACATGTCATCCGCGT
Organism: Synaphobranchus kaupii; assembly: GCA_029718625.1. Lineage (NCBI taxonomy): Eukaryota > Metazoa > Chordata > Actinopteri > Anguilliformes > Synaphobranchidae > Synaphobranchus > Synaphobranchus kaupii. The sequence continues at coordinate 91,205,939 of CM056379.1, read as the reverse complement.
AACACATATGTCTGTGGCTATGGGGCCTTTGGGGAAGATGTGGCATGTACATTAACACGTATGACTGCAGTTAGGTGCCCTTTTGACCACGTCCTTTTTGACCATATGAATGTATGACTCATCCATGTTATGCACACACATCCCATTTCACACTTGTGAATACTGGTCCTGGAGTCTTGAAAATCGTCTCTAGCCTTGTTGAGCAGAGGAATTTCTCCCCTTATAATGACCAAGCACGACCAGGTAGATCTAAGAAGAAAAGGATTTATTTTTCTGCAGAAAGAGTCCAGTACTTGCACACACAAGGTGGTCAGGCATGAACTGAAGAGACGGAGGCAGTCTCCGCCATATTTAATCAAACTAATACATCGATTATCTTACTCCTGATTGGTGCATAGTCAATACATAGGCATAGAGTGGAATATAACAACAATTCTATCGCTGATTGGTTACACATTAGCATATAGTAAAATATACAAAGTCAATGATTAGTTAGATCATGCATATTGAATGAGCGCACAGTGACCCCTAGCCCTTATTGTCACACAAACAGTTTTCAATAACTATTTGGTCTTCGAGAGTCGTCTTGTTTTCTGTAGTGTCTCTTCTGGCTCTCTAGCGATAAGATGGCCTTGTGCCTGGGATGTAAGTGGGTCAGAGGCCACAGGCCTGCAGTACAGAGAGGAGACAGACAGAAAAGAGAGAGACAAACAGGAAAGAAAGAGAGAGAGAGACAGAAATGCACGTGCACACAAGCTATAAGCTATATATTGTCTCTGGTTTGCTTTGGCTGACTGAGAGATAAACCGAGACCTTCCAGTGGCTAAAGAGCCTGCAGTCCGCCACTTCTCTGTCTCTTGAGGATTTAGAGAATTTAATATACATTTCAAATGGTCTGATTATACAATGAATATATATGTATAGCGATCCTTTCTCTATTACTGTGATTATACTAGTGTGAAAACATCCTTCTGAAAACACCCTTCTCTTCGGCCTCATCTTCAGAGCATTAAAAACAGATGACGTATCACAAAAAACACATTTCACGTGACGTTTCATAAAATATGGCTGCTGAGAAAAATACATACTGTCCACCAGGGGTCCCCAACCTCGGTCCTGGGAGACAACTGTGTATGATGGGGTCCCCCCTGTATGCTAGGGCTCTCATTGTGTATGCTAGTTTTCGTTCCCAACCACAGTTTCCATCCCAGAATTTTGCTGTTCACTTTGCTGTTAATTTTTCTTAATTAGGTTTTGAGGGATTATTTACAGTTTTAAGCCACATTATGTCAGAAATAGTTATGCATGCCATGTAGAATAAACGTCTCTCGTTCATATTGTGCTTACTGTGCTATATTGAAAACAATTACATAAAGAGGTAACACTTTTTTTAACTGATCAACTTAGAGTGAGGTGAATCAATAGGCTCATAATTAGGTTGTTCAACACAATTGTTTAAATTGGGAGGGGATAATCTGTACACAATATATCCATAGTCAAATAGGGGTAGGATGGTCATTTGTATCATCATTGTCAGTTTGGCATAATAAGTGAAAGATGAATAGTTACATAGGTATAGAAATAGAGCCGAACCCCATTTAACTTTTGGGTGTAATTTGGATAGGTGTGATGTCAATGATAATGTGCTGTCTAACCAGATTCCTAGATATTTATATGATGTGACTAATACAAGATCTATGCCATCACAAGTCTGTAAGGGGTGTGGAACACAATGGCAGTTTGGCTCATTATCATTCATTATTGTTTTCTTTGTCTTTGAATTATTCTTTCCTGCGTATGACTGAGTCATAAAGGAAGCTTGGCTGCTTCTGCTGCTGGACAGTTAACTGTTAGGTTCCCAGGTTTCCATTATTACACAAGGTATACTGTATTGTATTAACTGCAACTGGCTAGACTATTTTGTATATTGCATGTCTCTGTATGTCTCCCCAACTTGGCCCTAGCCAGCGCCAACCATCAACCACCCTTTTACATTTCTATAGTGTCTATAGCATACCACTGCTAATGGCACATTTCTGGTTGCGTGGGCCTAAACCAGTTGTCTCCAGACATGCATGTGTATTCACTGTATCAACCCTTTAAAAATTTAATGCTAGAAACTGTATTTAAACCACACACACACTTCAGTTCTTCAGAGATATTCTCAGCACAGGCAGCCCGTATGTTCTGAGTGTGTCTCTCCCTTGCGCATTGTAAATAAACCTCAATTCTCTTAAGATAAGTCCTCAGCGTGTTCTTCATCGTCCTGCATTTGATTCCACGGAAGGGCAACAAAATCCTAACACAACATACTGTTGAAGAGTTGGAAGAAGCGATGTGAGAGCGAGAGTTAAAATCCCCCCAAAAAAACCCTGGCTGATCAGGTGCTTCTTTTTTTAGACACACCTCTTCGGACTCTACCTTATCTGACCCACCAATCAAGTAGCACTTTATCTTGATTTTCTAGCACTTTCATGTGGCACTAGTGTCTTGATCTTGATGTTGTAGTTTATTGTGTCTCTCGTAATCGGGCCTCACTTCTCTTAAGACATAGTCATATAGCTTACTGACTTAGCCTTAAGACCTAGCCATAGCTTACTGACTTAGCCTTAAGACCTAGCCATAGCTTACTGACTTAGCCTTAAGACCTAGCCATAGCTTACTGACTTAGCCTTAAGACCTAGCCATAGCTTACTGTGCAAACTAGACTTGTTGTTCATGACTTTGGATAGCTGCTACTTTATGATAGAACTGTACTTTATCTGACCATTTTGTAGTTTCAATGGCTCTCGGTATGCACTTGTTTTTACATCGCTTTGGATAAAAGTATCTGCCAAACGAATGTAATGTAATGTAAAGCAGAGCAGAGTAAACCAATGGTTCCCCTGCTCATGGGATTGGGTATCACGGGTGTTGAATGAGTGCCGTGAGCACGTAGAACTAATCCATTCTGAAATTCATTCATTAAGCAACAAATTAATTTGTCTCCCATATTACCTCAGCTGTAGAAATTCTCAATGATGAATTATAAAAATTAGGAGAGTTTTATAGAGTTTTCATAGAGAGCCTCTCTATGAATACATTAATGCTGTAATTTGGGAAAAAAGGGAAATCCAAATAATTTTTGGCCAAATCATCCTTACACATTCTAGGGAAAACAGGAGACAGAAATTTGTCTCGTGCAATATTCTAATTTCACCATGCCTGCAACCCCGTTAGTATGTCTTTAATCTCAGTTTTCAGGCTGTCTTTGAGTTCGCATGGAAGGCAGATCATTACGGTTTCACCGTAGATTAGATTTCCTAATGTCTGTCTAAGTACTATGTTCTGTGAAGGTAAGACTATACGTTTTTGCACCATGCTTGCCAAATGTGTACAATACAGGGTGAGCAGCACTGGTGTGAGTGGGCAGCCACGGCGCAGCTGTTTCAAGCCCGGCTCTGATTCGCTCAGCAGCTTCTCAAAGATGATGGAATCAAGAATGGGATCTTCTAATGCTTTTATTGCCTCCTCCAGCAAAGACCACTTTAGCCTCAGGTTTCTTCCTGATGGTTTCTTCATAATCAAGTGATCCTTGATTTCCCACTTATTCTTTAGTGTTTGTTTTGTCATTTCTTTAAAATGCTTCTCCAGGTGCCTGGCCAGTATTGTAGCAAATATTAAATAGTCAACATTGAAGAAGTGGTAGTTGTCATCATCTGAGGCTTCGATTGAGTCATTAAAGGGCATCTGATTGGGTGCATCATCCATCGTGTTATCAAGCATCCGGTTGTAAAGGACTTTCAAATAATGTGACAGACGGGAATTGTTACTCTTGGAGAAATGGACTGGAATTCCATCAGGTCCTGGATGTTTGGAATTAGGGAGAGATCGTACAGCCATTGTGATGTGAATGATTTGGACTCGGCCACGGCCATAGGACAAACCAACATTCTGTTTTAAAAAATTATTTTTCTTCCCTTCATTGGTTACTGGAGGGAGACCGTGGTTGGATGGCTCTGAGGTAAGCTGGAGCCGCACAGGTCTATGGTCTGAGTGCCCTTCAGGAGGGTCAAGGATCTCACAGGCTTTAACTCGCCACATGGACTCTTCCTGCATGAAGATGTAATCTAACCTGGACATGTTATTCTTTTTATGGTAAGTGTATTCTATCTCTGTTGGGTTGATTGTTCTCCAGACGTCTACAAGGTCGATGGATGCTATAAATTTCTCAGCACATTTCCGCAATTTGTCCTGTTGAATATTTTCTGTTTTAGATGTCCTGTCCATGTACGGGTCGAGAGGAGTGTTGAAGTTCCCTCCAATCACCAACACTCCTTCAGCGCTCTCCTGTAGGTATAGTATGAGTTTGTCCAAAACATCTGTGTCTAACTTATGGTTGTACACGTTCACAAGGGTGTACGGCTGGCCTCGAACTACACATTTCAGTATGATGTAACTTCCATCCGGATCTACATCAGACTCAGTGCACTCAAAACCATCATGCTTTTTAATGAGGATGGCTACTCCTTTTTTGCGGCTGTCATACTTTGAGAAGTAACATTCCCATTCTTTTAACTCATCATATACATCAGCGTCCTGTGGTCTGATGTGAGTCTCCTGAAGAAAGACAATGTCACATTTGTTATTTTCAGCTTCTTCAGTGACGTAAGCCACTTTTGTTTGAAGCCCATGTATATTCCAGGACATAAGAGATATCTTAGCTTTATCTTTGTTCATGTCTGCAGTTTCTGTAGACGTGGACACAGACTGTGGTGCTGAGGTAAGCTGGAGCCACACAGGTTTATGGTCTGAGTACTCTTCAGGAGGGTCAAGGACCTCACAAGCTTTAACTCGCCACATGGACTCTTTCTGCATGAAGATGTAATCTAACCTGGACATGCTATCCTTTTTATAGTAAGTGTATTCTCCCTCTGTTGGGTTGATTCTTCTCCAGATGTCCACAAGGTGGAGGGATGCTGTGACTCTTTCAACACATTTCTGCAAATTGGCATGTTGGTTATTTTGTGTTGTAGATGTCCTGTCCAAGTGCGGGTTGAGAGGAGTGTTGAAGTCTCCTCCAATCACCAACACTCCTTCAGCGCTCTCCTGTAGGTACGGTGTGATTTTGTCCAAAACATCTGTTTTTAACTTATGGTTGTACACGTTCACAAGGGTGTAAAGCTGGCCTCGCACCTCACATTTCACTATGATGTAACTTCCATCATTATCTACATCAGACTCGATACACTCATAACTGTCATGCTTTTTAATGAGGATGCTGACTCCTTTGCTGCTGCTTTGATACACTGTGTGGAAATCTTCCCAGTCTACTAACGTAAAGATTTCATCATCTGGTCCGATGTGAGTCTCCTGAAGAAAGACAATGTCACACTTCTTTATTTCAGCGTTGTCCATGATGAAAGGTTTCTTTACTTCTTGCCCTTTTTTCCCCCCTTTTTTTCTCCCATTTTTTAATCCAGCCCCTTTTATATTCCAGGATATAAGAGATATCTGATCTTGTTCTGTGCCCATGACTGCAGTATGTGAGGATCTGGACACATGGACTAGAGTTCCCCTGCTTCAGACGTCACATACAGTAAAGTTCCTCTGCTTCAGACGTGCCATACAGTAAAGTTCCTCTGCTTCAGACGTGCCATACAGTAAAGTTCCTCTGCTTCAGACGTGCCATACAGTAAAGTTCCTCTGGCTCAGATGTCACATACAGTAGAGTTCCTCTGCTTCAGGCGTCACATACAGTAGAGTTCCTCTGCTTCAGGCGTCACATACAGTAGAGTTCCTCTGCTTCAGATGTCACATACAGTAGAGTTCCTTTGCTTCAGACGTCACATACAGTAGAGTTCCCCTGCTTCAGACGTCACATACAGTAGAGTTCCTCTGCTTCAGACGTCACATACAGTAGAGTTCCCCTGCTTCAGACGTCACATACAGTAGAGTTCCTCTGCTTCAGGCGTCACATACACTAGAGTTCCCCTGCTTCAGACGTCACATACAGTAGAGTACCTCCGCTTCAGACGTCACATACAGTAGAGTTCCTCTGCTTCAGATGTCACATACAGTAGAGTTCCCCTGCTTCAGACGTCACATACAGTAGAGTTCCCCTGCTTCAGACGTCACATACAGTAGAGTTCCTCTGCTTCAGACGTCACATGCAGTAGAGTTCCCCTGCTTCAGACGTCACATACAGTAGAGTTCTCCTGCTTCAGGCATCACATAAAGTAGAGTTCCCCTGCTTCAGGCGTCACATACAGTAGAGTTCCCCTGCTTCAGACGTCACATACAGTAGAGTTCCTCTGCTTCAGACGTCACATGCAGTAGAGTTCCCCTGCTTCAGACGTCACACACAGTAGAGTTCTCCTGCTTCAGGCGTCACATACAGTAGAGTTCCCCTGCTTCAGGTGTCACATACAGTAGAGTTCTCCTGCTTCAGGCTTCACATACAGTAGAGTTCCTCTGCTTCAGACATCACATACACTAGAGTTCCCCTGCTTCAGGCGTCACATACAGTAGAGTTAATTTGCTTCAGATGTCACATACAGTAGAGTTCCTCTGCTTCAGATGTCACATGCAGTAGACTTCCTCTGCTTCAGATGTCACATGCAGTAGAGTTCCCCTGCTTCAGATGTCACATACAGTAGAGTTCCTTTGCTTCAGACGTCACATACAGTAGAGTTCATTTGCTTCAGATGTCACATACAGTAGAGTTCATTTGCTTCAGATGTCACATACAGTAGAGTTCCTCTGCTTCAGACGTCACATACAGTAGAGTTCCTCTGCTTCAGAAGTCACATACACTAGAGTTCCCCTGCTACAGACGTCACATACAGTAGAGTTCCTTTGCTTCAGACGTCACATACACTAGAGTTCCTTTGCTTCAGACGTCACATACAGTAGAGTTCCCCTGCTTCAGACGTCACATACACTAGAGTTCTCCTGCTTCAGACGTCACATACAGTAGAGTTAATCTGCTTCAGACATCATATACACTAGAGTTCCCCTGCTTCAGACGTCACATACAGTAGAGTTCCCCTGCTTCAGATGTCACATACAGTAGAGTTCCCCTGCTTCAGACATCACATACAGTAGAGTTCCCCTGCTTCAGGCGTCACATACAGTAGAGTTCCCCTGCTTCAGATCAGACTCGCACCTCAGGTGAGTGCAGCCTTACCTGTGTGAAATAGCAGGCCTGTGTAAGATGAACCACCTCTGTCTTTCGTTTTCATGAGCAACATTTATTCCCTCTTATAGGGATGTTATTAATAGGCACCTCAGGTGTTTCAATGCGTCTCTTCTTCTGAAGGAAAGCACCGTCAGTGCTGTGGCATTGTTTAGTCACACACAAGCAGAGCTTTGTCCTAGTTCTTTGGATTGTTTTTAAAAATTCTAAGTCAGTGTTCTAGAACTCAATTGCTTTTCAATTCAACCAGTAGTGATTGTTACGTCAGCATTAGAATGTTCAATTAAGAACATTCCAATCACATATTTGTGATGTTACACCTCAAAGGCTAAGTCATTTTGTTTTGTAGGGATTATAGGGGCTCTTGATCTGGATTAATGGCTGCCGTGTATGCAGATGTGTACATTACATACTCTAGATGTTACGATCCTGATACGGGACGAACCCAAGTGCAACGACCAGGAGGCAGATTCAAGAAAATGGAATTTTATTAAGTGTTGGGGTAGTCCCAAAACTGTACAGGAAAGGAAAACAGGTTAATTAACAAACATAAGTAGAGTCCCTTACGGACTGCTCCAAGCCGGAGCTGGGCTTGAAAGTCAAGGTAGGTTCCAAGCCGGAACCAAAAGGGTGCAGGACTAGGAGTCCAAGCCGGACTGGGTGCGGAAGTGCCCTACAGTTCCAAGCCGGAACTGGGTAGGGAAGGTGGAGTAGCGGCACCGGGTCAGGACTGGAACTGGACCGGGAGGTCCACACAGGAAAACGGAAGGCGGCACGGAACTTGTTCCAAGCCGGAACTGGACTTGAACGGAGGTGTATAAAACACCGGAACTGGACTGGAACAGGACTGGAACTGGACTGGAACTGGACTGGAACTGGACCGGGAGGTCCACTCAGGAAAACGGTAGGCGGCACGGAACTTGTTCCAAGCCGGAACTGGACTTGAACGGAGGTGTATGAAACACCGGAACTGGACTGGAACTGGACTGGAACTGGACTGGAACTGGACCGGGAGGTCCACTCAGGAAAACGGAAGGCGGCACGGAACTTGTTCCAAGCCGGAACTGGACTTGAACGGAGGTGTATACAACACCGGAACTGGACTGGAACTGGACTGGAACAGAACTGGAACTGGACTGGAACTGGACCGGGAGGTCCACTCTGGGAAACGGAAGCCGGCACGGAATTATTCCAAGCCGGAACTGGACCTTTACGGAGGTGTACGAAACACCGGTACAGGACAAGACCAGGGCTGGAGCTGGACTGGAACTGGATAGGTAGCTTGAATAATCGGGTAGAAAGCAGAGGTTAACAGCAGGGTACTGAGACAGGACTGTAGCTGAAGAAAGCTCCGCCGAGTTGGAAGGTGCGGCGTGGCTCGGGCAATTCTTGCTGAAGCCGGCTAACATTCAGGGATCCTGGAAACGTAACTCAAGTACGGGAGGTACGTAACATAGGGGGAACAAGACACAGCTACAGGGAGGCTGGAACCGCGGCGTCTGGAGGTTGAAGGGAGACAGGTAAGTAGCATGCAACAGAGAATGTATCGAAGGGATAGCTACCAGACTGGAAACCAGGTAAACAGGTACAAGACAGCAAGCTGACGAATACAGGACCAGAAGCGTGACATGACGTAAACACGGTAGGTTAGTTAACGAACTGGCGCCGACTAGCAGCCAGCCAGGGGTTTAAATGGTGCAGGAAATGATGGAGAAAACGAGAAACAGGTGTGATGTTTAATCGGGAGTGATTGCCGAAGCACAGCAGTGAGGAATGTGAGTAACGAGAGGGGAGAGTGATAGGCGGAAGCTAAAGTGGAAAATAAGCCAAAAAGTACCCGAGGGAAACGCCCAGTCCACAGCCAGGGGGAAGACACGGACATGGGATCCAACATGACACGGAAGGAAACAAGGAAAACATGGAAAACGAACAGGAGGGGAACGGAACGTTACACTAGAGGTCCATTATCTCCTATGAGAGAATCTTTTATCCAAGGGGAGCACTGTGCCATGTCAGCCTTGAGTAAGAAACTCAGATTGAGGCAGATAACAAGAAAATCCCAGACATATGGAAAAAAGCTATCTGTGCTTGGCGTCCCTTATCACACAAAAGATTCCTTTCGCTTTCCTGCTGCCCATTCACAGTTCTGTGAAAATATGATTGACTTAAGGGATGCTTGGTGCCATAAGGCCAAGCCAATGATAACTCACATATGCTTGTATAGATTTAATGTCTATCTGAACATTAATAGTGAACCTCAGGCCCAAGAATAATCCTTCTGATACTCAACACAAGTCCTCAGGAGTGGGATGTGTGTTGGTTTCCTTCAAATGACCCTCTAGGATTGTTTCATGGTAGCTACAATACTGTGTAGTATTACAGAAGCCTAGCTTGTTGCTGTGTTGCAGTAATGTTATTTTACTCACCTGTAGAGTACACCTGTAGGGACCACCAGAGTTCAGCGCACCTGAGAGACAAGCAGCACATGTCCTGAATTTGGACCAATAAGAGACATTTGTAAGCTAATTCATGACCAAATGTGCAGTGGCATTTCACTATAAAAATATATATTTTTAAGTTGAGAATACTCAAAATTACTTCACTAAATGTTTTGAGTTGACCTTAACTTAGATTTTTAAATTATGCCAACAAGCATTCATTAGTTAAAAAAACATAACACTGAATTTTAGGTTTTTCTGACAAAGGTTTTCTGAAAAACAACCAATGAAGGGTTGTTGGCAAAACTTGAATTTAAGGTCAAAACAAAAATTTTGTGAAGTAAGTTGCCTTGAATTTTTTTTTACAATGTACAAATGTGTCTATTTAAATTGCCAGTAATCTGTGGAGATATCACTGGGTATTTCAAACAATTATTAGCCCCATGTTTGGCTTCTAGGAATATTATCAAGAAGGAATAGATTAGGTATAGATAGATAGGTATTTTCAGAGAATAATAAGGTCGTAGTTGACTACTCGCTGGTCCTTTAGCTCTGTGCTTGTAGCTTATTCACACCCATCAGACATTATGTTCTTCCGTAGGCTACACAGGTGAACCAACTGAATGTCAACAAACAAAGAAACAAACGTCTTAGCAACGCAACACTAAGCAACGCAACACTACTCCAGTCCCAGACTTTATTTTTGGTCACACTTCCTGGAGCCTGTATAAAGAAAATACAGACAAAGTATTTGTAATAAATGAATAAATTACTGAAGGGGAGAAAAAACAGATTTTTCTGTGACATATTCCTGACGTTTATGCAAGAAATGTAATGGGTACATTTAAATCATCTGGACCTCACACTATAATTTAGTCTATTATTTTTACCAGGATCCCGTGAGGGTGATGGGTGAATATTTTCATTTTCTTTATTTGTTTATTTATTTTTAAGAACTCGTTCTGTAACAAACCCAGATGGAAACCAGAATTGCTGCATTCCCCTGTATCTGCTATTCTGTCCCTCCCAAGGGTGTCCCCTGCCATGTGACAGTGTCTTTATTGTGTTTTTATTTTGTAGACCTAAAATGGTGCTGTATTGTTTAAATTCATTAGATAATGTGCAAAGATATGAAAGAAAACGTCTGTTCTGAGCATTGCGTAATACACTGTAAAATAAAAAAGGTGAGAATAGTCAAGATTTCAAGGCAAATTTTTTCACAAAATTTTGTCCTTTTTTTTCAACTAGCATGCATTCCTTCAGAAAACTTACATTTCATTGTTAGAAAAAACTTAACACTGAATTTTAATTTTTTATAACAATGAAATTTAAGTTTTCTGCAAAACAACTAATGAATCTTATTTGGCATAACTTGCCTTGAAAATCTAAGTTAAGCTCAAAACCCAAAAAAGTTTGTCAAGTGAGTTACCTTGAAATTTTGAGAATTCTCTACTTTTTTTAGAGTGTAAAAATGTGTCTGTTTAAATTGTCAGCAGGGGTGCAGCACAAAATGCTGGGCCCTGTGCAAATGCAGTCTCTGTGGGCCCCCTTCCCAAAGCAAGCTTTTAATTTCAGGCCCGCTCTAGGGCCCTGGGTGCTCAGTTCCACTTTTCCCCCGACTACGACGCCCCTGATCATCAGTAACCTGTGGAGATGTCAGTGGGTCTTTCAAACTATTATTAGCCCCATATCTGACTTCTAGGAATATTATCAAGAGGGGGAATTTGGGGAAAATATCAGCGCTAATCTGCACTGAACCACAGAACCAGATTCATATTTTCAGAGAATAATAAGGTCGTAGTTGACTACTCACCGGTCCTTTAGCTCTGTGCTTGTAGCTTATTCACACCCATCAGACATTATGTTCTTCAGTAGGCTACACAGGTGAACCAACTGAATGTCAACAGAAAAAGAAACAAACGTCTAAGCAACGCAACACTAAGCAACGCAACACTACTCCAGTCCCAGACTTTTTCTTTGGTCACACTTCCTGGAGCCTGTATAAAGAAAATATAGACAAAGTATTTGTAATAAATTACTGAAGGGGAGAGAAAACTGATTTTTCTGTGACATATTCCTGATGATTATGCAAGAAATGTAATGGGTACATTTAAATCATCTGGACCTCACAGTATAATTTTGTTTATTATTTTTGCCAGGATCCCATGAGGGTGATGGGTGAAGATTTTAATTTTCTTTATTTGTTTTTTTTTAAAGAACTCATTATAAACTCGAATAAACCCAGATGGAAACCAGAATCGCTGCATTCCCCTGTGACCTGCTATTCTGTCCCTCCCAAGGGTGTCACCTGCCATGTGACAGTGTCTTTATTGCGTTTTTATTTTGTAGACCTAAAATGGTGCTGTATTATTTAAATTCACTAAGATAATGTGCAGTACAAAGATATGAAATAACACTTATCTGCTGAGCATTCCGTAATAATCAACACTAAAAAAAGAATCGTGAAATTTTTGAGTTTAACTTTTTACACCACCAAGTTACACCATAGCATGCCTAATCAATACATGTATTAGTAGAGGGGAGAAAACAGGGTTTTTTTCTGTGACATATTCCTGAAGATTATGTAATATATGTAATAGGTTCACTGCAAGAACCAATCTCAACAAGCATTTTAGTCTTATATTGACACTCACAATCTTGTTTCTATAACTTTCATACTAAATCAGACAAAAATATTTCCAATGAGGTGAGACAGTTTGACTCATTTCAAGATTTGCCAATGGGGTAAGACAATTTCACTTGTTAAGCAAACAGTAACTAAAACTCATATTTTCTACTTCATATTTTCTACGTCAGAGAAAAAAAAAAGATTGTAAGTGTCTTTACAAGGCTAAAACACTTTAAGACAGATGTTTTTTTGCTGTGATTTAAATTTTGTGGACCTCACACCACTGTGACACATCAAATCAACCTGTGACACATTACCATGTATAACCATACTGCAGTTCAGAAATCACATTTTTGGTGTATATGTTGCTCTACTCATTATTTCACTTGCTTTCTTTTTCAGTGTTCACCTCATCTGCATATATCATCTTTAAAGTTGAGTATAATTTAAAATGTTCAAAATCCAAAAGACAAAATCTGACTCACACTGTGAGATCACTGGCACCAGATTATTCCTATAGGGATTGCCCCCATGCAGGCTGGGCATGGCTCAATTCAACACATGTACACTGCACTATCTCTAGCATTCCATAGTCTTTCATATTCACAATCACACGATGTGATGTCTATAGTCAGGTCAAGGCGTCTGTCGTCATTCCAATGGCCAGACATGACACCTACCTGAACTCTTCTTGTGTTCAAATCACACTGATCCTTGATGGACACATTTTTGTTCAGGTGAAAATACAAGAAATACGATGAAATGATTTGAGGATTTTTTTTTTTTACTTAATGGGGCCGCAATCCCAAGAAAAGTGCAGGCAAGAAAAATAAGACCTTCATTAATTAACATTAGATAGGCAAAATAATCTAACACGGATGTCATTTTATTCGTACATTATTAGCCACATGTTATGGGCTTGCCAATAACTATTACAATGTTACTAAAATAAGTAAAACAAAGGGAACCATAAGGGTAAATGATTTAACTCTTTGATTTTCACCTGTAGTTGGAAAAAGGAAAATGGAGAAGATTCTCTTGGCCTAGTATACAGTGTTGTATAGTTCCTCTACCAACAGGTGATTCCCTTCATATGAATGCATTGTACAATCTGGCAGCCAATGCAGCCTTCTATTATTGCCATATTAGAATAATAATGAGGTGTGACATTCACTTGTATTAGCTAGCACAACCTTTGAAGACACACACACACACACACACACACACACACACACACACACACACACACACACACACACACACACACACACACACACACACACACACACACACACACACACTTCAACAAGTGTGATTTAACGTTCTGGATTTATTCCAGGTGAAATTAGTTGGCGAGGCGGACAGCCTCGTCTTAAATCACAGCGCTCGTCAGAATGCAGCCGTGTCCTGCCGCTAACGGCGATATCGACGAGTGTGCACTTTCGCGGTCTCCGTCTGCCCCCTCGTCTGCTCCCTCCTCTCGCCTCCTTCCCTCCATTACCCCCCCCCCCCCCCCCGCCCCCCCACTGTGCGAGTGACACCCAGACACATACGCCCCTCCCTCCACCCCTCCCCCTTTCTGTCTGATCTCCTTTTAGCCCGTCTCACTCTCTTTTTCTCACTGTTCTTTTCCTCTTCTCCTCCCTCTCTCCTTCTTTCTTCTGTCCCACCCTCTGTTTCACTCTGTCACTCTCTCTCCATCGCTGTGTGTTCCCCCCTCCCAAGTTTACTTCCCCCATAAATCCCTTCTCTACCCCCCCTCTCTTTCCCTTGCTCTCTCTTTCTCTCTCTCCTTCTGTCTCGCTTTCGCTCTCTCTCCCTCTTTTCCTCTCTAGCTCTTTCCCTCCCTTTCTATCCTGCTCTCTCCCTCCTTCACTCCATTCAGATCAATGTTTTTTTAATCAGACGTTTTCTTCAGGTTGCCGTTGGTTCCTTACAGTCCAGCACTAATTATTATTTTTTAAAATTTTTTAATTACGCTCTTGCCAAAACATTCAAAGGCCCAATCTCGCCAGTAATGAAAGCGATACTTTGCGTGTACACTTCAGAGATAACGTTCTGTCGCTTGCAGGCGCTCGCACGCGGAGAAAATGTTTTTCATTTTGCAGAGCTGTCAATCAAGTACAAGTACTCCATCTCTGTCACAGCTTGTGCATCATTTCTCTGCCATTGATTGCTTTATACATTTTTTATCATTGGAATACTATATGAAACACGTCTCTGAAACCTTTAAGTATCCTTATGATTCAAGTTCATTTTTTAATGGTTATTATTGTGCTGTGATCACGTATCAGTTGAAACTTGAGCAATGTACATATTTAATGGTTAGTTATTTTGATGAAATTATACTTGCCTAATAAGTGGCCGTATATAAACATATGAAAGTGTAAAAATCGCCTTTGTGTTTAATGAATTCGCAGCCAGACAGCTTGAAGTGCTAGGAGGAAGTGTGGCATAGTCACCAAAATACAAAATTATTTTTCATGATGGATCCAAAATGCCACACACGCGTAAAGCTGTCATAACCAGCGCACACTGAACACACTGATGCTCATAAACAGGAGACAGGAAAGTTTCACTATAATAATAATAATAATAATTTACTATTATCATTTCTACCATTATTGTGATTGTTATGTAGCAGTAAATTAATCATTCCTTACAATTATATAGTGCTTTTCTCACTCTCAAAGTGCTCTAGACAAGAGTAATGTGGGGGAAACTCAGCTCACCCGCATGGGAGATGCACGGCAGCCATCTTGTGCCAGAATGCTCACCACATATGAGCTGAGAGGAGAGGGAGAGAACTATTTCTTTAGCAAATTAAATCATGGGCTGATTAGGTGACAGGTTGAGAGAGCCAGGTACGATAAAGCTGGCCCTCTGAAACAAGGTTACCAAGGTGACCGGGGGGTGGGGGGAGGGGTGTTGGCCCATGCCTGATTGATCTCATTCAGACATTTGGGCATGAGCTATGGCGTCTCGAACACAAAACCACAACATCACCTGTGTGTCTGACCAAATGTCGTGCTTATTATGCTAAAGTAAAACCATACCCACAATGCCAGTGTGGAATGACACAACATGAGGCTTTCAGACCCTCGGACACTTATGTAGTGATTAAACAAGTACTTTTAAAACTTAAATCTCTCACTTTATTTCCCTGTCTCTGCAATGGCAGGATCGAGGCGGGGCAAGGTGTATTTTGTCCAATTTACTCCATGCGTGTGGCAGTCTGTCTGTCTGTCTGTACCTTTGTCTTCATCAGCTCTGTATCACTCTTCATATGTCAACGTGCACCTCCATCTCACAATTTTTGGAGAAGTGCTGTTTTTTTTTAATGGCCAGTTTGGCTATTGCAGTAGCCCTACATGAACTCTGACACCCCCCCCCCTCTCCCTCTCCCTCTCCTTTCCTCAGGTACTCCAGGTCAGCACATCAATGGATCAGCGGCAAGGACTCAACTCTCCCTCCTCCTCCTCATCCTCATCCCTCTCTTCCTTCACTCATCTGTCTGAACCGCCCCCTAAAAAAAAAACTTTAAAAAAAAAACCTCCAAAATGGTGGATTTTCTGCGCTCGGTTGCCAGCTCTTTTGGCCCTTCGGTCACCGGAGGAGAAAACCTTTGTGTCTGTGTCCAGGTGCACACCTGCGGGGTCTGCATGCCTGCCGCTGGAGAGAGACTTATATAACGGTTAATTATCTAACTTGTATAACCGTTCATAATTTAAGAATCCACATTAAACAATACATTTTATTCATACACTGTTTTATAGACAATGATATGTCTAAAATGCTTGGCCTCTGTGGGTGTCATTCTTAAACAGAATCTGGTTTATATGCTGAACTTAGAGACATACATGGGCAAGTACACTGCTGAATGGTGTATGAGCTATACCCCCCCCGACCTGATCAGGGTCAGCTCCGAGCACATAAGTGTTTGGGGACAAGACAAAGGCCAGGTAAGCTGATCCTGGATTGGATGGTTTGTTTGTTTTTTTTTTGTTTCAGAAAGACAGTGTCCACAGGGAACACACACGCTCTTTTTTTAAAAGGGCTTCTCTAATTTGACAGCACCTGTGGATATTTCTCTTAAATGTGTGTGCAGAGCAGAGTGCACACTGAATGACTCTCATTCTCTCCCACTTTCTCAGTCCATTTCCATCTTCTCTGAAGCATAATTAATCTCTCTGTCTCTCTCTCTCTCTCTCTCTTTCTCTCTTTCTCTCTATCTCTGTCTCTCTCTCTTTCCAAACCCTCTCTCCCTCTCATTCTCATTCCTTCTCGATTTTAGCCTTCCGTCTCCTCTTGACTGGTTTTCTTGGTTTTTGAGTAACACCAATGTGAATCGTAGCCTACATGGGCTTTTCATTCCACAACTTCATGACTATTCACACCCCTCGTTTCCCCTCCTCCTCCCACTTTCCTCTCCTGCCAAGCCAAAGTGGGCTAAAGTAAACCAGAGGAAAAAAACAAGGCCCCGGTGCATTTAAATGCCCTGAACTTTTATGTATGTGGGCCTGTATGACAGAGCGACTGAACCGGACTGAGGACGTTCACGCCTGGAGGAACTGAAGTGGACCAAACTTCTGTTCAGAATCTGTTCAGTGGAGTTGAACTTGAGGAGAGAGTAAAGAAATTCCCTCCGCATATTTGGGTTGTAGTTTTAACAGGTGAAGACTTGTGGGTACAAGATAGAGCAATGCTGTGTAACCACACATTACTTGAACGGTCAGATGTCTCTTAAGACTGTGAAAATTGAATGAAAAAAACTAACTGGGTGTGTGCTTTACTGGACTGGTTAGGCTGGGAATTAACTTCTGAGAAGTGGATTCTACTACACCACTCTGGATTGGTCTGCTGAGACCTACCTCGGTGTGGGACTCCACCAATGGGAGACGCATATCAGAAGGATTCTTGGAACAAGGAGCTTTCATTGGATGAAGGGATTGCAACTTAAGCCTGAAGTGGTGGCAGTGCAGTACCTTGGTTTTTCCTCTAGATGGCGATAAAGCTTTAATAAGAGAGTCTGTAGAAGAAAATATGGCTTTTGAACTGAGGTGATTCTCGCTCCTGTTCTTAGGTTCTCTGTTTATGGACTTTGATAACCTGGAGATGTTCAGATAAGCGAATCAGGACTGCAGCCATGCAGGGTTCAAAGGTGCCCTATTGATTGATAGACTCTCTCCTTACAGTAGCCAGTGCTGTACATGTCACCCTCCTCAAGGGGGCACCAGAGAGAAGGGTTTGCAACCACATTGGCAGGACTAATAAGGTGAGAAGTTGGAACAAAAACCTCACCACGTCAGCTCACACTGTGCATCAGATATCCGAAATGTGTCTTGCCTAGGACAGCAGGGAGCCAATCAGGAGTACCTGTTGTTAATAAGCCTTTTGGGGCATGTCATTTAACTCGTGATGACACAAAAGGCCCTTCATTCACTCGGTTTTGTAAGTCGCTTTGAAAACGGCGCCTGCTAAGTTGATGTACAGTAATGTAGCCCCGCCTCTACCCAAATTCCCAGGCCCTCTGGATCACAAAACCCAGTAAACGGTAATCCCTGGGTGACTCTCAATATTCTTTGGTCCGCTCTGCTCCTACCTGGAAATATGCTAAACTGCCTAGTTTCATGTCAGTATACAATGTACCTGACATTGCGGGTTTCCGTCGAGACATTAATACGGTACCAATAAATTGTAATTAATACGTAATCAGCAACATTAGATTAGCACACAAATATTGGTTTCTGGGGCACGGAGGAGAGGAGGTGGTAGTGGAGGAAAGGAGGATGCATTTTGTCGAGTATTGGGACGCACCCCCTGACTCCAGGGGTGGGGCTCACTCTCCATATATGGATTGTGTATGAATTGTTCCCTATGAGCCTTGCAAACTGTCATAGCAGGTGACGTGGCAGGACCCCGCCTCCAGACAGTGACATCACAGTGACAATGCCAGTCCTGTGAGGCTACATGTATCCATCAGCATCAATCTTCCTTCAAGAGCAAATGTGTACACCGATACGTACTTGTGTCTGTCTACACCTCCATTGGTTCATATTAACGGGGGACTGAGAGGAACTCCCAAGCTTGCAGGATCCAGTATGCTCTGTTCTGGAACGAATCCGCTGTTATCTGGTTTGACTCCCAACTGTAGACCCCACATCAACAGCACGCAATTGCGTTGTGAGTGGATGCTGAAAGGTTTGTTGGAGAAAATAAAAAGGTGTGTATGTACTGTATATGTGAAAAAAAAATTTTGTACTTTCCTTCTCTTCACATTTTAGTGAAGAACTGTTCATCTTCTGTGAAGAGTAAATCAGGTTCCCTTTCTTTCAATGAGGTGAATGTAATGAATCAATAAATGTGATTGCAGTAAGAGAGTGTGCTTTAATGTGTTTGACCTGACCCCCCCTGGTCAGTGGCTCCCGAGCCGGATCCAGTCCAGGTATTTCATGCGGTTCACCTCAAGCACACCTGATACATCTAATCAAGCCCTTCTCTAGTTGCATCAGGTGTGCTGGAGGTGGAACGCTTCAAATACCTGGATCTGGCTCAGGGTACCTGAGGAGACGTTTGGGATCCACTGGTCTGTGTGGATAGGTGCATAGCAGCATACCCTCACAACACACAACTACATGTCATCCGTGGTAACATGTATGTCTGTGGCTATGGGGCCTTTGGGGAACGTGTGGCATGTACATTAACACGTATGACTGCAGTTATGTGCCCTTTTGACATATGAATGTATGACTCATCCGTGTTATGCACACACATACCATTTGACACTTATGAATACTGGTCCTGAGTCTTTGGGGAGCATGTCCTACTTTCTGTAACATGTATGACTACAGGTAGTAGGATTTGTTTTGGGAAAATGTACTGAACACATGTGTACACACTGTGTGCGCATACAGACTGTCTAACTTAGTGCAGCCTGCAGTACAGTTCTGGCCTATAGATGGCACCCCAGCATTATTTAATGGTGGCTGTACAGACTAATGTTACATCTGGGTGTGTGCCCTCTATATGTTATATATTATATTATACAGTTTATGCACACACAGAAACACACACACTGTTTAATCATGTTTTTGCTTTATGTAATTAGGGCTATAAAGAAGTATTTGCCATTGATCCCCCTGCATATTACAAAATACACAAGTACGGGGGGGGGGGGGTCCACGGATTAAGAAATATTGCATTATATATTTAGAACAGAATAAAACACAAGTTTATTGTCCAATCGAGGCTGGAAATTGTCTTTAGCCTTGTTGAGCAGAGGAATTTATCCCCTTAGAATGACCAAGCATGACCAGGTAGATCCAAGAAGAAAACAATTTATTTTTCTGCAGAAAGAGTCCAGTACTTACACACACAAGGTGGTCAAGCATGAACTGAAGAGACGGAGGCAGCATCCGCCATATTTAATCAAACTAATACATAGATTATCTTTCTTCTGATTGGTGCATAGTTAATACATAGGCATAGAGTGGAATATAACAACAATTCTATCGCTGATTGGTACATGGTTATATATTAGCATATAGTAAAATATACAAAGTCAATGATTGGTTAGATCATGCATATTGAATGAGCGCACAGTGACCCCTAGCCCTTAACGTCACACAAACCGTTGTCAATAACTATTTGGTCTTCGAGAGTCGTCTTGTTTTCTGTAGTGTCTCTTCTGGCTCTCTAGTGATAAGATGGCCTTGGGCCTGGGATGTAAGTGGGTCAGAGGCCACAGGCCTTCAGTACAGAGAGGAGACAGACAGAAAAGAGAGAGAGAGACAGAAATGCACGTACACACAAGCTATAAGCTATATGTGTATTTTTACAATACTGGTACACAATAGTGTGACAAAGGGGGTGGGTCAAATGTCAAATTCCTTCAAAAGAGCTATCTGTTATTTATAAGGTTTCACATGATGGGTAGGTTTTTGTTAAGAACAGTGTATAAATTGAATAATCTGAATAATAATCTTGTCCCTCGAAATCTCTCCAATATTGAAAAAATACACATATAGTATATTGTCTCTGGTTTGCTTTGGCTGACTGAGAGATAAACCGAGACCTTTCGGTAAAGAGCCTGCAGTCCGCCACTTCTCTGTCTCTTGAGGATTTAGAAAATTTAATATACGTTTCAAATGGTATGAGTATACAATGAATATATATGTATAGAGATCTTTTCACTATTACTATGATTATACTTGTGTGAAAACATACTTCTGAAAACACCCTTCTCTTCAGCCTCATCTCGAGAGCATTAAAAAACAGATGTCGTATCACAAAAAACACATTTCACGTGACGTTTCATAAAATATGGCTGCTGAGAAAAATACATACTGTCCACCAGGGGTTCCCAACCTCGGTCCTGGGGGGACAACTGTGTATGATGGGGCCCCCACTGTGATAGTTTTCGTTTCCAACCACAGTTTCCATCCCAGAATTTTTATGTTCATTTTTATGTTCATTTTTATTAATTAGGTTTTGAGGGATTCTTTACAGTTTTAAAGTGATACTGCAGTCAAAAATCGACTTTTCCCGTTGAAAACCTATGTTTTGAGTTAGATTATGATCATACACAACTGTTTATGTCCGAAAATTTAATGTTTAGTCAAAATGGTTTTATCTGAGTTTTTGTGTAGACTTACCAATATGCTGGCTTCCGGGGATTCGTGACGTCACGAGATCCTTAACATAAAAATGGGTGGACTTGAGGTGGTCCTAGGGGTGGGTCTTGGCTGGGCATGTGGTGACGATTTTTTTTTTCCTTCTGAGACTGGAGACCCTTGTACTGCTAATTAGCTAGTTCAAGTTCAAATGCGAATTGCTTTGTATTATTGCTAATGTTAATATTACGACTTATATCGAGCTACAGTTATTCATATACGACGTCTTACTACTTGGTATCTTTAGCTAACTTGCCTGCATTATGCCAAGGAGTCAGATATGTATCGTTCCTCGGTGCAACGCCACCGGCTCTGCTAGCTTTCATAATCTGCCGAGAGACCCAGCGCTACTTAGCCAGTGGCTTCAAGCTATCGGTGTAGAGCACGCGGACTTGCCGAAGAAAGCCCTAGTGTGCAACGTGCACTTCACACCGGACTGCTACCCACAATTTAACTGGCTTTGAGATGGGCTTCTATAAAACTCTGTCGCTGAAGCCAGGTGCCATCCCAACAGTGATGGATGTAATTTTGTAATCATTACATCAGCTAAGTAAAACAGCTAAGTACAATATACCTATTACATTGTATTTGTGACATTGTGTAATTGCACATATATTGGCCACTATTATACAGTTGGGCCAAGCATGCCCGACTACGGCACAGCAGTATTAGACAAATCAAGAATAGCTTCATAACTACGCTGACATAACGTTACCTCAGTAACCTCACGCCAACATAGGTTTTCTGGAGGGGACAGGTTAGAGCAGTGGCCACAAGCACACCTGTTGGGACATTAGTTTGTTTCTGTTTACATGCAAGTTATCTGTACAAACTACAACAAAAATGCTTTTGCAAATGGTTGACATTACTGATAGGTAATAGCTAATGTGGGGTTGGAGGCAACCTATTGTGTGAGCTATCTTTTATGAATACGTAACGTTAGCTAATAAACGATAGCAATAATACATTTGATGTAGCCCTAGCAAAACCAGTAACCAGTTGGTCAGTAACTCGGACGGAATGTATCGATAAGTTAGGTAATGCAAGGCAGTCTATTGTGTGTGAGTTTAGCCCCGTTTGGTCCAGAGAGAACTGGTAACTTAGCTAGCTAGTTATATTAGCTATATCATTTATGAATAATGTTAGCTAATAAATGATAATTCTCTCCGGACCAAGTGAAGTGAAGTTATGAGGGCGCTACAACCAGCCATGTTCAATATACTAACGTTACTGTGTGACTGGGTTTTGCTGTCTATTTGAATGTATTCAATAGTAACGTTACTTTAGGCAGACAAACAAGCTAACTTAGCTAGGTAACGTTAGCTTTACCATTCAGTTACATCCCGGGTCCTCTCCTCGCGAAGACGTTGCTCAACTAATACAGCCATTTTATTTAGTTGTGAGGAGAGAGCTGGAAGGGGGCTGAGTCAGTTCACCAAGACACACCCTTTCACTCCTTGACCGTATGAATATTCATAATATGACTACGTGGCATCATCGTCATATGACCACACCTACTCACGAGTTTCAGTTCAAATTGAAGCGGAAAAAAGGGCCTTAGAAAAGCCTCTGCAGTATCTCTTTAAGCCTCGTTATGTCAGAAATAGTTATGCATGCCATGTAGAATAAACGTCTCTCGTTCATATTTTGCTTATTGTGCTATATTGCAAACAATTACAAAACACATTTTTTTAACTGAAACTAATAGATCTATGCCATCACAAGTCTGTATGGTGTGTGGAACACAATGCAGGTTTGGCTCATTATCATTTGCTTTGTCTTTGAATTCTTCATGATTTGTTTTAGTCAGGCCACGTGTCCACATTTTTACCAATTTGGAGCCGTTTGATTTGCCTCAGTCTTTAAATTTGATCACTACTTCATGATCTATGACATCACAAGTTTGTATGTGTGGAACACAATGGCAGTTTGGCTCATTATCATTCATTGTTTTATTTGTCTTTGAATTATTCTTTCCTGCGTATGACTGAGTAATAAAGGAAGCTTGGCTGCTTCTGCTTCCTGCCTGAAAACCTGCTTGCAGTTTTGACAATTCCGTTGAACTTATTCCTGCATTTAGTGGCAAGATTTCCAAACCATACAGTAATATTAAAGACATGTATGCTTTCAAGAAGGCTAACATAAACCTTCTCAAGAATATCCTGACTGACTCCTAAACTCTCCAATTTCCTGGTCTAATAATAACTTAATTTGCATAGCACACATCACAATATAGTTGAAAAGTGCTTTACAGGATTAAAAATGAACAATACAATGAGATAAAATATAAAAAGCCAATATAAAAACAGTGATCACATAGCAATTAAAAGTAAGCATTAAAACATTTGTTTTTAAAAGTGATTTAAAAGAGGACAAAGAGTTGTCCAGTTGGTGATTAAAAACAACCCCTGGTTGGCTTCCTTTACCCCTTGAATAGCATGTCTTTTTATGTTTTTTCAAAAAAAAAACATTTAAATAAAATTCAGTGTTCTGTAATGATTGTTACATCATCCATTTACATCCACATTCATGAACAAATAGCCTACATCATTCCTGAACTTAAAATTAGACTTAAAATTGTATGTCTAGTTAAGACCATCATTTTATTGCTAAATGAGACAAAGAGATGCCAATGAGCTGAGACAGTTTGACTCATTTCAGAATTTACCAATGGGGTAAGACAATTTCACTTGTCAACAAAAAGTTACATAAACAAGCTAATAGTTTATACTTGAGACCTTGTCTAGGGTAGTATACTGTATTAATAATGTCCTCAAAGTCCTGCCTTTTTAATTTGTTCATGAATATAGTGCTCAGGCTGTCTCTGGCAAAGCTGATCATGACAGTTTCACCATAGATGAGAATTCCTGATTCAGCTAATTCATTGCCTGGAACCCAGATTGTTTGCACTATTCTTGCCAAGTGTGCATGATACAGGGTGAGCAGCGCTGTGTTGAGCGGACAGCTATGGGGCAGCTGTTTCCAGCCCGGCTCTGATTCTCTCAGCAGCATGTCAAAGATGGTGGAATCAAGAATGGGATCTCTTTTTATTGCTTGCTTTTATTGCCTGCTCCAGGAAAGTCCAAAGCATCCTTTTTCTTCCAGTGTGGATCGGAGTCACAGAGCTGATTTTGCACCTCTCTTCTGTTTGTTTTGTCATGTCTTTAAAATGCTTCTGCAGGTGCCAGGCCAGTAATCTAGCCAATAATTGGCCGATGCCATAGGACAAATCAATATTCTGTGTAAAACAATCAGTCCTTCCATCGGTTACTGGAAGGAGACCGTGGTTGGATGGTGCAGAGGTTAGCTGGAGCCACACAGGGTCATGGTCTGACGGGTTTTCAGGAGTGGGAAGGATCTTACAGTCTGCAACTCGCCCCATTGACTCTTCCTGCATGAAGATGTAATCTAACCTGGACATCTTATTATCTTTAGTGTAAGTGTATTCTCTCTTTCCTTCTGTGTTGATTGTTCTCTAGACACCATTTTGAAGGATTCTATGAATTTCTGAAGACATTTCCGCAATTTATCTTGTTGAAAATTTTGTGTTGTATATTTCCTGTCCAAGTGCGGCTTGAGAGGAGTGTTGAAGTTCCCTCCAATCACCAAACACGTCAGCGCTCTAGGCTGGGTTTTTTTTGTGAAGCGTATTGTGACAACTGATTGTGAAATGCGCTATATATATACATTTTATTTGATTTGCCTCACTTCTCTTAAGACCTAGCTAGATAGCTTACTGACTTTGCCTTAAGACTTAGCCATAGCTTACTGTGCAAACTAGACTTGTTGTTCATGGCTATGGATAGCTGCTACTTTATGATAGAACTGTACTTTATTTGACCATTTTGTAGTTTCAATGGCTCTCGGTATGCACTTATTTTTACATCGCTTTGGATAGAAGTATCTGCCAAATGAATGTAATGTAATGTAAAGCAGAGCAGAGTAAACCAATGGTTCCCCTGCTCATGGGATTGGGTATCACGGGTGTTGAATGAGTGCCGTGAGCACGTAGAACTAATCCATTCTGAAATTCATTCATTAAGCAACAAATTAATTTGTCTCCCATATTACCTCAGCTGTAGAAATTCTCAATGATGAATTATAAAAATTAGGAGAGTTTTTTTTTTTGCCATCTCTCTATGAATACATTAATGCTGTGTAATTTGGGAAAAAATGGAAATCCAAATAATTTTTGGCCAAATCATCCTTACACATTCTAGGGAAAACAGGAGACAGAAATTTGTCTCGTGCAATATTCTAATTTCACCATGCCTGCAACCCCGTTAGTATGTCTTTAATCTCAGTTTTCAGGCTGTCTTTGAGTTCGCATGGAAGGCAGATCATTACGGTTTCACCGTAGATTAGAGTTCCTAATGTCTGTCTAAGTACTATGTTCTGTGAAGGTAAGACTATACGTTTTTTGCACCATGCTTGCCAAATGTGTACAATACAGGGTGAGCAGCACTGGTGTGAGTGGGCAGCCACGGCGCAGCTGTTTCAAGCCCGGCTCTGATTCGCTCAGCAGCTTCTCAAAGATGATGGAATCAAGAATGGGATCTTCTAGTGCTTTTATTGCCTCCTCCAGCAAAGACCACTTTAGCCTCAGGTTTCCTCCTGATGGTTTCTTCATAATCAAGTGATCCTTGATTTCCCACTTATTCTTTAGTGTTTGTTTTGTCATTTCTTTAAAATTCTTCTCCAGGTGCCTGGCCAGTATTGTAGCAAAGATTAAATAGTCAACATTGAAGAAGTGGTAGTTGTCATCATCTGAGGCTTCGATTGAGTCATTAAAGGGCATCTGATTGGGTGCATCATCCATCGTGTTATCAAGCATTCGGTTGTAAAGGACTTTCAAATAATGTGACAGACGGGAATTGTTTACTCTTGTAGAAATGGACTGGAATTCCATCGGGTCCTGGATGTTTGGAATTAGGGAGAGATCGTGCAGCCATTGTGATGTGAATGATTTGGACTCGGCCGCGGCCATAGGACAAACCAACATTCTGTTTTAAAAAATTATTTTTCTTCCCTTCATTGGTTACTGGAGGGAGACCGTGGTTGGATGGCTCTGAGGTAAGCTGGAGCCGCACAGGTTTATGGTCTGAGTGCCCTTCAGGAGTCTCAAGGATCTTACAGGCTTTAACTCGCCACATGGACTCTTCCTGCATGAAGATGTAATCTAACCTGGACATGTTATTCTTTTTATGGTAAGTGTATTCTATCTCTGTTGGGTTGATTGTTCTCCAGACGTCTACAAGGTCGATGGATGCTATAAATTTCTCAGCACATTTCCGCAATTTGTCCTGTTGAATATTTTCTGTTTTAGATGTCCTGTCCATGTACGGGTTGAGAGGAGTGTTGAAGTCTCCTCCAATCACCAACACTCCTTCAGCGCACTCCTGTAGGTATAGTATGAGTTTGTCCAAAACATCTGTGTCTAACTTATGGTTGTACACGTTCACAAGGGTGTACGGCTGGCCTCGTACTACACATTTCAGTATGATGTAACTTCCATCCGGATCTACATCAGACTCAGTGCACTCAAAACCATCATGCTTTTTAATGAGGATGGCTACTCCTTTTTTGCGGCTGTCATACTTTGAGAAGTAACATTCCCATTCTTTTAACTCATCATATACATCAGCGTCCTGTGGTCTGATGTGAGTCTCCTGAAGAAAGACAATGTCACATTTGTTATTTTCAGCTTCTTCAGTGACGTAAGCCACTTTTGTTTGAAGCCCATGTATATTCCAGGACATAAGAGATATCTTAGCTTTATCTTTGTTCATGTCTGCAGTTTCTGTAGACGTGGACACAGACTGTGGTGCTGAGGTAAGCTGGAGCCACACAGGTTTATGGTCTGAGTACTCTTCAGGAGGGTCAAGGATCTCACAAGCTTTAACTCGCCACATGGACTCTTTCTGCATGAAGATGTAATCTAACCTGGACATGCTATCCTTTTTATAGTAAGTGTATTCTCCCTCTGTTGGGTTGATTCTTCTCCAGATGTCCACAAGGTGGAGGGATGCTGTGACTCTTTCAACACATTTCTGCAAACTGGCATGTTGGTTATTTTGTGTTGTAGATGTCCTGTCCAAGTGCGGGTTGAGAGGAGTGTTGAAGTCTCCTCCAATCACCAACACTCCTTCAGCGCTCTCCTGTAGGTACGGTGTGATTTTGTCCAAAACATCTGTTTTTAACTTATGGTTGTACACGTTCACAAGGGTGTAAAGCTGGCCTCGCACCTCACATTTCACTATGATGTAACTTCCATCGTTATCTACATCAGACTCGATACACCTCATAACTGTCATGCTTTTTAATGAGGATGCTGACTCCTTTGCTGCTGCTTTGATACACTGTGTGGAAATCTTCCCAGTCTACTAACGTAAAGATTTCATCATCTGGTCCGATGTGAGTCTCCTGAAGAAAGACAATGTCACACTTCTTTATTTCAGCGTTGTCCATGATGAAAGGTTTCTTTACTTCTTGCCCTTTTTTCCCCCCTTTTTTTCTCCCATTTTTTAATCCAGCCCCTTTTATATTCCAGGATATAAGAGATATCTGATCTTGTTCTGTGCCCATGACTGCAGTATGTGAGGATCTGGACACATGGACTAGAGTTCCCCTGCTTCAGACGTCACATACAGTAGAGTTCCCCTGCTTCAGACGTCACATACAGTAAAGTTCCTCTGCTTCAGACGTGCCATACAGTAAAGTTCCTCTGGCTCAGATGTCACATACAGTAAAGTTCCTCTGGCTCAGATGTCACATACAGTAGAGTTCCTCTGCTTCAGGCGTCACATACAGTAGAGTTCCTCTGCTTCAGGCGTCACATACAGTAGAGTTCCTCTGCTTCAGATGTCACATACACTAGAGTTCCCCTGCTTCAGAAGTCACATACACTAGAGTTCCCCTGCAACAGACGTCACATACAGTAGAGTTCTTTGCTTCAGACGTCACATACAGTAGAGTTCCTTTGCTTCAGACGTCACATACACTAGAGTTCCTTTGCTTCAGATGGCACATACAGTAGAGTTCCCCTGCTTCAGGCGTCACATACAGTAGAGTTCCTCTGCTTCAGGCGTCACATACAGTAGAGTTAATCTGCTTCAGACATCATATACACTAGAGTTCCCCTGCTTCAGACGTCACATACAGTAGAGTTCCCCTGCTTCAGAAGTCACATACACTAGAGTTCCCCTGCTACAGACGTCACATACAGTAGAGTTCCTTTGCTTCAGACGTTACATACAGTAGAGTTCCATTGCTTCAGACGTCACATACACTAGAGTTCCTTTGCTTCAGACGTCACATACAGTAGAGTTCCCTGCTTCAGATGTCACATACAGTAGAGTTTCCCTGCTTCAGGCGTCACATACAGTAGAGTTCCTTTGCTTCAGACGTCACATACACTAGAGTTCCTTTGCTTCAGGCATCACATACACTAGAATTCCTTTGCTTCAGACGTCACATACAGTAGAGTTCCCCTGCGTCAGACGTCACATACAGTAGAGTTCCCCCTGCTTCAGTTCAGACTCTTTCACCTCAGGTGAGTGCTGCCTTACCTGTGTGAAATAGCAGGCCTGTGTAAGATGAACCATCTGTGTCTTTCATTTTCATGAGCAACATTTATTCCCTCTTATAGGGATGATATTAATAGGCAACTCAGGTGTTTCAATGCGTCTCTTCTTCTGAAGGAAAGCACTGTCAGTGCTGTGGCATTGTTTATTCACACACAAGCAGAGCTTTCACCTGGTTTTTTGGATTGTTTTTAAAAATTCTGTGTTCACAAGTCTGTGTTCTAGAACTCAATTGCTTTTCAATTCAACCTGTAGTGATTGTTACGTCAGCATTAGAATGTTCAATTAAGAGCATTCTAATCACATATTTGTGATGTTACACCTCAAAGCTAAGGCTAATTTTGTTTTGTAGGGATTAGAGGGGCTCTTGATCTGGTTTAATGGCTGCTGTGTATACATACAGTACCAGTCAAAAGTTTGGACACAGCTACTCATAGAAGGTTTTTTTCCGTTATTTTTACTGTTTTCCACATTTTGGAATAGTAAAGACATCAAAACTATGAGATAACACAAATTAAATTATGCAAAAACCAAAAAAGTGTTAAACAAATAAAAAAAAGTCTTATATTTTAGATTCTTCAAAGTAGCCACCCTTTGCCTTGATAACGGGTTTGCACATTCTTGCCATTCTCTCAAACAACTTCTGTGGCAAACAGGTATTCCACAGGCAAACAGGTGATGCCATCATGATTCTGTATAAAAGGATATCAAAAGACTCCTGATATCTTATTTCCAGGTACTCTTAGAAGCAATACTATAACCTCTCTGCATTTGAATGGATCTCTATGGGAATTGGGGGGTGGGACTAGATTAAGCTATAAATTACAGGGGAATAGTATGGAACACATGGTTGGCTAAATGGATGTAAGTCAACAAGGGTCTGAGGTATCAAACGAGCCTCAAACCATCACTCTGCTGCCAGATATGCAGTAGATATGGATGGATCACTTGAAGGGTTGTTTCTCCTGACAAATTTTCCTATTGAACTCTATGGAAAAATAAGTCAGGAGAAGAAACCCTTCAAGTTATCCATCCATATCTACTGTATTTCTGGCAGCAGAGTGATGATGTAAGGCTTGTTTGATACCTCAGACCCTTGTTGACTTACAGCCATTTAGCCAATCATGTGTTCCATACTATTCCCGTGTAATTTACAGCTTAATCTAGTCCCACCCCCCAATTCCCATAGAGATCCATCCAAATGCAGGGAGGTTATATTTCCAGGTACTTCTAAGAGTACCTGGAAATAAGATATCAGTCTTTTGATATCCTTTTATACAGAATCATGATGGCATCACCTGTTTACCTGTGGAATACCTGTTTACCACAGAAGTTGTTTCAGAGAATGGCAAGAATGTGCAAAGCCGTTATCAAGGCAAAGGGTGGCTACTTTGAAGAATCTAAAATATAATACTTTTTTTTATTTGTTTAACATTTTTTTGGTTTTTGCATAATTTAATTTGTGTTATTGTTACGGCCACTCCCTGAATGACCCGCAACATAAAAGGCACAGAGACGTTGAGTTGCAAGTGAAGAAAATAAGTTTATTACACCAGGGGGAAAAGGGATAGGGAGCGTATGTGTGCGTGAATGCAGGTATGTATGTATATATGTGTCTGTGAATGTAGATATGTGTAGTAAGGGAAACAGGTCAGTAGATGAAGAAAATAAGAAAAACCCACAGTCCAACGAACTCGAGGTCGTAGACCATGAAGGACAGAAAAAACGTCTCTAGGAAGCACAGGAACACAAAAAAAACCAGCAACTCCTGATTGCTGGGAAAACCAGTCTTTTTAAAGGCGTGGGCCAGGTGACTCCAATCAGTCAATTACCTCTGGAGGAGGGAAAAACAAGACAGCACAGCAGGGGTACGGCAGGCACATGTAACAGTTATCTCATAGTTTTGATGTCTTTACTATTCCAAAATGTGGAAAGCAGTAAAAATAATGGAAAAAAAACCTTCTATGAGTAGGTGTGTCCAAACTTTTGACTGGTACTGTATGTGTACATTACATACTCTAGAGGGTCCATTTTCTCCTATGAGAGAATCTTTTATCCAAGGGGAGCACTGTGCCTTGCCAGCATTGAGTAAGAAACTCAGATTGAGGCAGATAACAAATTAAACCCAGACATATGGAAAAAAAGCTATCAGTGCTTGGCGTCCCTTATCACACAAAAGATTCCTTTCGCTTGCCTGCTGCCCATTCACAGTTCTGTGAAAATATGATTGACTTAATGGGTGCTTGGTGCCATACAGCCAAGCCAATGATAAATCAAATATGCTTGTATAGATTAATGTCTATCCAAACATTAAGAGTGAACCTCAGGCCCAAGAATAATCCCTCTGATACTCAACACAAGTCCTCAGGAGTGGGATGTGTGTTGGTTTCCTTCAAATGACCCTCTAGGATTGTTTCATGGTAGCACAATACTGCGTAGTATTAGAGAAACCTAGCTTGTTGCTGTGTTGCAGTAATGTTATTTTACTCACCTGTAGAGTACACCTGTAGGGACCACCAGAGTTCAGCGAACCTGAGAGACAAGCAGCACATGTCCTGAATTTGGACCAATAAGAGACATTTGTATGCTAATTCATGACCAAATGTGGAGTGGCATTTCACTATAAAAATATATATTTTTATATACTCAAAATTACTTCACTAAATGTTTTGAGTTGACCTTAACTTAAACTTTAAATTATGCCAACAAGCATTCATTAGTTCAGAAAACATAACACAGAATTTTTGGTTTTTCTGACAATGAAATTAAAGTTTTCTGAAAAAACAACCAATGAAGGGTTGTTGGCAAAACTCGAAGTTAAGGTCAAAACAAAACTTTAGTGAAGTAAGTTGCCATGATCTATTTAAATTGCCAGTAATCTGTGGAGATGTCACTGAGTATTTCAAAAAATGATTAGCCCCATGTTTGGCTTCTAGGAATATTATCAAGAAGGAATAGAGAATAATAAGGTTGTATTTGACTACTCACTGATCTTTTAGCTGTACTTGCAGTTTCTTCACACCAGCAATCAGACATTACATTCTTCAGTACGCTACACAGGTGAACCAACTAAATGTTTTTCCTTCTCGATTTGGTCGGCAAAACTACGTTATAGGCTACTACTGTACTGTTTTATACTGTACTGCCCAACAAACAAGCATCTAAACCACCCCTTTTTTTGATCACACTTCCTGGAGCCCGTATAAAGAAAATACAGACTAAGTATTTGTAATAAATGAATAAATTACTGAAGGGGAGAAAATAACAGATTTTTCTGTGACATATTCCTGATGATTATGCAAGAAATGTAATGGGTACATTTAAATCATTTGGACCTCACACTATAATGTGTTTATTATTTTTGCCAGGATTCCGTGAGGGTGATGGGTGAAGATTTTCATTTTTTATTTTTTTTATTTTTTTTAAGAACTCGTTCTGTAACAAACCCAGATGGAAACCAGAATCGTTGCATTCCCCTGTGCCCTGCTATTCTGTCCCTCCCAAGGGTGTCACCTGCCATGTGCCAGTGTCTTTAGTGCTTTTTTATTTTGTATATAAGTCGTAAAATGGTGCTGTATTGTTTAAATTCACTAAGATAATGTGCAGTACAAAGATATGAAATAAGACTTCTCTGCTGAGCATTCCGTAATAATCAACACTGTAAAAAAAGAATCGTGAAAATTTTGAGTTTTGAGCTTAACTTTTTACACCACCAAGTTACACCATAGCATGCCTAATCAATACATGTATTAGTAGAGGGAAGAAAACAGGTTTTAAATAAATCTCAAAAATTTACTTTTGGATGGATTTAAATTTTCTGTGACATATTCCTGAAGATTATGGAAGAAATACAATAGGTTCACTGCAAAAACCAATCTCAACAAGCATTTTAGTCTTATATTGACACTCTCAATCTTTTTTCTATCACTTTCGTACCAGATCAGACAAAAATATTGCCAATGAGGTGAGACAGTTTGCCTCATTTCAAGATTTGCCAATGGGGTAAGAACATTTCACTTGTTAAGCAAACAGTAACTAAAACTGATATTTTCTACTTCATATTTTCTACGTCAGAGAAAAGAAGTTCAGGAATCCCATTTTTGGTGTATATGTTGCTCTACTGATTATTTCACATGCTTTCTTTTTCAGTGTTCACCTCATCTGCATATATCATCTTTAAAGTTGAGTATAATTTAAAATGTTCAAAATCCAAAAGACAAAATCTGACTCACACTGTGAGATCACTGGCACCAGATTATTCCTATAGGGATTGCCCCCATGCAGGCTGGGCGTGGCTAAATCATACAATTCAACACATGTACACTGCACTACCTCTAGCATTCCATAGTCTTGCATATTCACAATCACATGATGTGATGTCTATAGTCAGGTCAAGGCGTCTGTCTTCATTCCAATGGCCAGACATGAAACCTACCTGAACTCTTCTTGTGTTCAAATCACACCGATCCTTGATGGACACATTTTTGTTCAGGTGAAAATACAAGCAATACGATGAAATGATTTGAGGATTTTTTTTTTTTACCGGAATGGGGCCGCAATCTCAAGAAAAGTGCGGGCAAGAAAAATAAGACCTTCTTCATTAATTAACATTAGAGAGGCAAAATAATCTAACACTGATGTCATCTTATTCATACCTTATTAGTCACATGTTATGGGCTTGCCAGTAATTATTACAATGTCACTAAAATAAGTAAAACAAAGGTACCATGAGGGTAAATGATTTAACTCTTTGATTTTCTCCTTTCTCACCTGTAGTTGGAAAAAACAGAATTGAGAGGATTCTCTTGGCCTAGTATACAGTGTTGTGTAGTTCCTCTACCAACAGGTCATTCCCTTCATATGAATGCATTGTACAATCTGGCAGCCAATGCAGCCCTCTATTATTGCCATATTAGAATAACAAGCATTGCCAAGGAAATGGGTGGAGAGGACAGAGGTGTGAAATTCATGAGCTGTTCATCCCTCCATCATTACAGAAAGATGGAAGATGACCGATTGTCGGGGAGCTAGACAAAGGATTGAAGGAGAAGTGAAAGGCCACTTAAGGGACTGACCAAACTATTAAATTAAATATAATTTCACATAAGCGCACTTAAAAACCAACAATCTCTGACAGCTTAATAATAAACAATGACAAAGGTCCATAAAAGGTATTTTTTATGACAGATTTTTTAAATCTTTTTCCAGGTGGAATCAGAAAACCAGGAAAACCCAGAGCTAACTGGGGAAAAAACTGGAAAAATATTCCCTGACACCTGGGAAAAGGCGATGGAGATCATCTCCTGGAGCATAACTCAGATTGTTTAACTTGAAAGCATTTTTAAAAATGAAAAACCAAAAGCAATCAATTTTTATTATTTAATTGAACACTAGAGTGGTTCATTAAGCTTCACCTCCTTACTAAAACCGAGAGTGGAAAACTGATGAGGGTATGTCAGCTATCATAATAATAATTAGTATTTTGTACTTCACAAAAATACTGCAGCTATTCAAATTTTGTTCAAATACTACTTTTTATAATATTGGGTCATGTGATCTCTGATGTCACTACCGCCACAAATGACCCCTTATCCATTTCTTGATCAAAAGACTGCAGTATATAATGAGTCCATGTAAGAACTGGATGAGAAGGAATCCACATCCATATCTGCATCGTTTATTAGACGAGCGAGAATCCAGGTCAGTAGGTGATGAAGAGGAATGCGTGTCAATATCGAATAACTGAAAATCACGGTACCAGTACTGAATGAGTTAAAATTCATGTCAGTATCAGACAATAAGAATCCATGTCAGTTGAACAAGTTAAAATCCATGTTGGTATCGGGTGAATGAGAATCCATTTGAGTCTGTCATGAAATATCTTTCAGTGTGGAATCCATATTTTGCTAACCTCACTAAGATCAGCGAACACCGTCTCTACTCTCTGATGGAAAGACGATCATCACCTTCACCCCGTAAATGAGATTATCTGATTTCCTGGAAGCCTTTATTCTCTCCTCAACTCAACCAGGTATTTCGTCCACACAGTTTGCCTTCAGCATCTGAGAAACTTTCTGAAGATGGATTTTAGAGCAGGGTCTATCAGTCTTTCCATCGTCCTCTTCAGAAAAGACCACTTCACCTTCTTTTGTGGTTCTATTCTGTAGATATCGACCAAATCCATGCTTTGGCCTCCTTCCTTGTTTTTGAAAGGCTCCAAATGTCTTTTCAAATATCTGGCCAGTCTGGCAGTAAAGAGCAGCTGGGTAATGGCACATTCATCTGCATCTATCTTTGCTACAAGGGCATCAGGTCTTGGGTTTTGAGCCTTTGAAGGTGTGGCCATTACAATGTTTTTGCAATGTCCTCTGTCCTTTATATTTGGTACGGAGAATAGATCAGCATTCACCCCAAAATAATTCACTATTTGAAGCTGCATTGCTTTTGGGTTACCATGACCACCTGAACACAAGCTTAGGCAAATGGGATCATGGTCTGAAATATCAGTTTGTCTGATCTTGCAACTCTGAACTAAACGGACAGAATTTTCCTGTATGAAAATGTAGTCTAACCTTGATTTGTTAACACCGTGAACGTAAGTGTATCCTCTCTCCATTGGGTTGATTATTCTCCAGATGTCCACGAGTTTGAGGGATGTTGTCAATCTCCGTACACGTTTCCGCGAAGCAGCATGTTGTAGGTTTGGCGTTGCCGATGTCCTGTCTGTTGAAGTGTTGAAGTCTCCTCCGATCACTAACACCCCTAAATCTCCCTGTAGGTAGAGTGTGAGTTCGTTTAAAAGACGTTTGTCATGTTTGTGGTTGTACACATTCACAAAGGTGTAAAGCTGGCCTCGTAGTTTACAGTGAAGAATACGATAGCCTCCCTGATTATCTTCACAGTGATGAATATATTCCCAATCCATAGTCTCCTTTATTAGGATGGCCACTCCTCTTCTGCGCTTGTGATACTTTGTGTAGTATTTTGTGAAGCCTTCCAGCTCAACAAATACATCTGTGTCATCCGGGCCAATGTGGGTCTCTTGGAGAAAGACAATGTGTGAATCCTTAATTTCTTTCAACACCCCATTCATTTTGTTTTTAGATTTAAGTCCATTAATGTTCCAGGATAAGCAATGGAGCACTTTATGTCTTGGTCCACTCATGGCTGGACAACGTGGGCTAAAGTATAATATGTAGATCTGGGTTTTAGTATGAGAAATTATGGGGAGGCGGTGTAGTAAAATGGTAAAGGTAACAGCTCTCGTTCTCCTTCCTCCTCCTCCTCCTCCTCCTCCTCTTACTCCACCAGGAGATCCCTCACTTCCTTTACTGCCTCGGTGACAGTTATGACAGCTAAAGGCCTCCTTATGACTGTTCAAAAGGATGGAAAAAGCACCAGTGAAGCCCTTCATTCCTCCACGGAAGAATTTAAAATCCAAAAAACAAATGAAATGGAAATCCCTTCAAATCCCAAACCATCAACTTAAAAGAGAGAGGGCGTTCACAAACGGAGCAATCTTGATTTACCTTTCATTTCCCCATCCTGGATCTGGTCTAGTTTGCATAGGCCTAGAAACAGAGCCATTTGCATCAGCATCATTTGGCATTCCTCACTGGTGACCTGTTCCCCTTTTTAATGATGGAAAAAGTCCAATTTTTCACATGTATCTTTTATTGGCAGTGGCAGCAGATGTGAAATTAGGAAGTCATTTGTATAATAAATATATAATTACCCAGATGCATATAAACACATAACAAAGTGTGAAATCGGTTTTCTGCCATGGTTATTCCCAACCTGCATGGGGGGGGGGGGGGGGGGCATGTCAGTTTTCCTAGAGAAGAGTTAGTATCTTAGAGCTTCGACATATATTTATTTAGCAAACGCATACCGTATTTTACACAGTTGGGGGCATGTAGAGACGGCCTCTCTCAGAGCAGTTTTCTGCTCCAATCGCTTGTCTGTCTGTTCAGTGTGTTCATATATGCACATATAGATAACAACATCATAGAAAAGAGTGACAGTGTTGCCAAATGCCTTTATTGTTGACCACAAAATTACCTTCAGAAGTATTGGCTGTCAATTGATGTTAGTGAAGAAAAAAGTAAATCAGGGCGTTTTCTAATTCAGTTTAATTCATATCAGGCCTGGATCTAGCCTTTCTGCTGCCCTAGGCCAGACTGTGGATGGGGGGGGGGGGGGGGGGGGGGGGCTTCTTTAATGCAGTGGCAGGCTGTGGACTTGACGAGTCAGATGTACATACGCCAAGACTGTGTTTGTTGGTTTTGTGATCTTCCACAGCGTAGCTGGTGGGGAAAAACAACTTGCATGGTGTGTTTAATATTTTGAAATGTTCTGGGTTTTTTTTTTTTGTTGCTATTATTGCCATCAAAAGACATGCAAGATTACATGAGAAATTCTATGCAAAAGCAACCAATGCTTCTACAACACATAAACAAATTATATTGGCTTTTGCATATATTTTAAGTCAGTGCCGCCAAAATGTCTAACAGCTTTTCTAAGACTGTGATTGCGAAGGCACAAACAGAAAATGAACCAAACAGCTCAGTGAAATCAGGCATGCAGGACTTTAAAATATTTGCCATTCTTTAGGCCGGCTTGGCTGCTGAGCTTCATTGAGTACATCAAAACACACGATAGTGAGATTTTCCGCATTTCTTTGTTTTGTTTGTGTCAAATACGATGCATTGCAAGACCCACAGAAGCTTTCACGCAGATGAAGATGTGACAGCCATCGAGTCATTTGACCTGCCTCTACATCTCACGGCCATTTTATTCTGAAGATACAGCAGCCTCTACATCTCACGGCCATTTTATTCTGAAGATACAGCAGCCTCTACATCTCACGGCCATTTTATTCTGAAGATACAGCTGCCTCTACAGGTGAGACAGTTTGACTCATTTCAAGATCTGATATGTGAGAACACTGGCACCAGATTGTTCCTAGTGATTGCCCCCATGCAGGCTGGGCGTGGCTAAATCATACAATTCAACACATGTACACTGCACTACCTCTAGCATTCCATAGTCTTTCATATTCACAATCACATGATGTGATGTCTATAGTCAGGTCAAGGCATCTGTCTTCATTCCAATGGCCAGACATGAAACCTACCTGAACTCTTCTTGTGTTCAAATCACACCGATCCTTGATGGACACATTTTTGTTCAGGTGAAAATACAAGCAATACGATTAAATTATTAGAGGATTTTTTTTTTTTACCGGAATGGGGCCGCAATCCCAAGAAAAGTGCGGGCAAGAAAAATAAGACCTTCTTCATTAATTAACATTAGAGAGGCAAAATAATCTAACAATGATGTCATCTTATTCATACATTATTAGCCACATGTTATGGGCTTGCCAGTAATTATTACAATGTCACTAAAATAAGTAAAACAAAGGGTGCCATAAGGGTAAATGATTTAACTCTTTGATTTTCACCTGTAGTTGGAAAAAGGAAAACGGAGAAGATTCTCTTGGCCTAGTATACAGTGTTGTATAGTTCCTCTACCAACAGGTGATTCCCTTCATATGAATGCATTGTACAATCTGGCAGCCAATGCAGCCCTCTATTATTGCCATATTAGAATAACAAGCATTGCCAAGGAAATGGGTGGAGAGGACAGAGGTGTGACATTCACTTGTATTAGCTAGCACAACCTTTGAAGGCACACACACACACTTCAACAAGTGTGATTTAAAGTTCTGGATTTATTCCAGGTGAAATTAGTTGGCGAGGCGGACAGCCTCGTCTTAAATCACGGCGCTCGTCAGAATGCAGCCGTGTCCTGCCGCTAACGGCGATATCGACGAGTCTGCACTTCCGCGGTCTCCGTCTGCCCCCACTCCCCTCGTCTGCTCCCTCCTCTCGCCTCCTTCCCTCCATTATTTCCTCCCCCCCCCCCCCCTACTGTGCGAG
This sequence comes from Synaphobranchus kaupii, assembly GCA_029718625.1. Lineage (NCBI taxonomy): Eukaryota > Metazoa > Chordata > Actinopteri > Anguilliformes > Synaphobranchidae > Synaphobranchus > Synaphobranchus kaupii. Next base: position 91,167,499 of record CM056379.1, on the reverse strand, counting down.
TGACACCCAGACACATACGCCCCTCCCTCCACCCCGTTTCTCCTCCACATCCCCCTTTCTGTCTGATCTCCTTTTAGCCCGTCTCACTCTTTTTCTCACTGTTCTTTTTCTCTTCTCCTCCCTCTCTCCTTCTTTCTTCTGTCCCACCCTCTGTTTCACTCTGTCACTCTCTCTCCATCGCTGTGTGTTCCCCCCCTTCCAAGTTTACTTCCCCCATAAATCCCTTCTCTACCCCCCCTGTCTTTCCCTTGCTCTCTCTTTCTCTCTCTCCTTCTGTCTCGCTTTCGCTCTCTCCCTCTTTTCCTCTCTAGCTCTTTCCCTCCCTTTCTATCCTGCTCTCTCCCTCCTTCACTCCATTCAGATCAATGTTTTTTTAATCAGATGTTTTCTTCAGGTTGCCGTTGGTTCCTTACAGTCCAGCACTAATTATTATTTTTTTTAATTTTAAAATTACGCTCTTGCCAAAACATTAAAAGGCCCAATCTCGCCAGTAATGAAAGCGATACTTTGCGTGTACACTTCAGAGATAACGTTCTGTCGCTTGCAGGCGCTCGCACGCGGAAAAAATGTTTTTCATTTCGCAGAGCTGTCAATCAAGTACAAGTACTCCATCTCTGTCACAGCTTGTGCATCATTTCTCTGCCATTGATTGCTTATACATTTTTTATCATTGGAACACTATATGAAACACCTCTCTGAAACCTATAAGTATCCTTATGATTCAAATTCATTTTTTAATGGTTATTATTGTGCTGTGATCACGTATCAGTTGAAACTTGAGCAATGTACATATTTACTGTCATAACCAGCACACACTGAACACACTGATGCTCATAAACAGGAGACAGGAAAGTTTCACTATAATAATAATAATAATTTACTATTCATTTCTACCATTACTGTGATTGTCATGTAGCAGTAAATTAATCATTCCTTACAATTATATAGTGCTTTTCTCACTCTCAAAGTGCTCTAGACAAGAGAAATGTGGGGGAAACTCAGCTCACCCTCATGGGAGATGCACGGCAGCCATCTTGTGCCAGAATGCTCACCACATATGAGCTGAGAGGAGAGGGACAGAACTATTTATTTAGCAAATTAAATCATGGGCTGATTAGGTGACAGGTTGAGAGAGCCAGGTACGATAAAGCTGGCCCTCTGAAACAAGGTTACCAAGGTGACCGGGGGGTGGGGGGAGGGGTGTTGGCCCATGCCTGATTGGTCTCATTCATACATTTGGGCATGAGCTATGGCGTCTCGAACACAAAACCACAACATCACCTGTGTGTCTGACCAAATGTCGTGCTTATTATGCTAAACTAAAACCATACCCACAATGCCAGTGTGGAATGACACAACATGAGGCTTTCAGACCCTCGATCATGGACACTTATGTAGTGATTAAACAAGTACTTTTAAAACTTAACTTTTTGGAGAAGTGCTGTTTTTTTTTAATGGCCAGTTTGGCTATTGCAGTAGCCCTACATGAACTCTGACCCCCCCCCCCCCCCCCCCCCCTCCTTTCCTCAGGTACTCCAGGTCAGCACATCAATGGATCAGCGGCAAGGACTCGACTCTCCCGCCTCCTCCTCATCCTCATCCCTCTCTTCCTTCACTCATTCGTCTGAACCGCCCCCTAAAAAAAAAAAAAAAAAAAAAAAACCCTCCAAAATGGTGGATTTCCTGCGCTCGGTTGCCAGCTCTTTAGGCCCTTCGATCACCGGAGGAGAAAACCTTTGTGTCTGTGTCCAGGTGCACACCCTCGGGGTCTGCATGCCTGCCGCTGGAGAGAGACTTATATAACGGTTAATTATCTAACTTGTATAACCGTTCATAATTTAAGAATCCACTTTAAACAATACATTTTATTCATACACTGTTTTATAGACAATGATATGTCTAAAATGCTTGGCCTCTGTGGGTGTCATTCTTAAACAGAATCTGGTTTATATGCTGAACTTGGAGACATACATGGGCAAGTACACTGCTGAATGGTGTATGCGCTATACCCCCCCCCCACCCCCGACCTGATCAGGGTCAGCTCCGAGCACATAAGTGTTTGGGGACAAGACAAAGGCCAGGTAAGCTCATCCTGGATTGGGTGGTTTGTTTGTTTTTTTTTTGTTTCAGAAAGACAGTGTCTACAGGGAACACACACGCTCTTTTTTTAAAATGGCTTCTCTCATTTGACAGCACCTGTGGATATTTCACTTAAATGTGTGTGCAGAGCAGAGTGCACACTGAATGACTCTCATTCTCTCCCACTTTCTCAGTCCATTTCCATCTTCTCTGAAGCATAATTAATCTCTCTCTCTCTCTCTTTCTCTCTCTCTTTCTCTCTATCTCTGTCTCTCTCTATTTCCAAACCCTCTCTCCCTCTCATTCTCATTCCTTCTCGATTTTAGCCTTCCGTCTCCTATTGACTGGTTTTCTCGGTTTTTGAGTAACACCAATGTGAATCGTAGCCTACATGGGCTTTTCATTCCACAACTTCATGACTATTCACACTCCTTGTTTCCCCTCCTCCTCCCACTTTCCTCTCCTGCCAAGCCAAAGTGGGCTAAAGTAAACCAGAGGAAAAAAACAAGGCCCCGGTGCATTTAAATGCCCTGAACTTTTATGTATGTGGGCCTGTATGGCAGAGCAACTGAACCGGACTGAGGACGTTCACGCCTGGAGGAACTAAAGTGGACCAAACTTCTGTTCAGAATCTGTTCAGTGGAGTTGAACTTGAGGAGAGAGTAAAGGAATTCCCTCCGCATATTTGGGTTGTAGTTTTAACAGGTGAGGACTTGTGGGTACAAGACAGAGCAATGCTGTGTAACCACACATTACTTGAACAGTCAGATGTCTGTTAAGACTGTGGAAATTGAAAGAAAAAAAAACTGTAACTGGGTGTGTGCTTTACTGGACTGGTTAGGCTGGGAATTAACTTCTGAGAAGTGGATTCTACTACACCACTCTGGATTGGTCTGCTGAGACCTACCTCGGTGTGGGACTCCACCAATGGGAGACGCATATCAGAAGGATTCTTGGAACAAAGAGCTTTCATTGGATGAAGGGATTGCAACTTATGCCTGAAGTGGTGGCAGTGCAGTACCTTGGTTTTTCCTCTAGATGGCGATAAAGGCTTTAATAAGAGAGTCTGTATAAGAAAATATGGCTTTTGAACTGAGGTGATTCTCCGTTCCTGTTCTTAGGTTCTCTGTTTATGGACTTTGATAACCTGGAGGTGTTCAGATAAGCGAATCAGGATTGCAGTCCTGCAGGGTTCAAAGGTGCCTATTTGATTGATAGACTGTGTCCTTACAGTAGCTAGTGCTGTACACGACACCCTCCTCAAGGGGGCGCCAGAGAGAAGGGTTTACAACCACACTGTCCGGACTAATAAGGTGAGAAGTTGGAACAAAAACTTCACCACGTCAGCTCACACTGTGCATCAGATATCCGAAATGTGTCTTGCCTAGGACAGCAGGGAGCCAATCAGGAGTACCTGTTGTTAATAAGCCTTTTGGGGCATGTCATTTAACTTGTGATAACACACCTTCGCTCACTCGGTTTTGTAAGTCGCTTTGGAAAATGGCGCCTGGTAAATTGATGTACAGTAATGTAGCCCCGCCTCTACCCAAATACCCAGACCCTCTGGATCACAAACCCAGTAAACGGTAATCCCTGGGTGACTCTCAATATTCTTTGGTCCGCTCTGCTCCTACCTGGAAATATGCTAAACTGCCTAGTTGCATGTCAGTATACAATGTACCTGACATTGCGGTTTCCGTCGAGACATTAATACGGTACCGTTAATATGTAATTAATATGTAATCAGCAACATTAGATTAGCACACAAATATCGGTTTCCGGGGCACGGAGGAGAGGAGGTGGTAGTGGAGGAAAGGAGGATGCATTTTTCGAGTATTGGGACGCACCCCCTGACTCCAGGGGTGGGGCTCACTCTCCATATATGGACTTGTGTATGTATTGTTCTCTATGAGCCTTGCAAACTGTCATAGCAGGTGACGTGGGATAACCCCGCCTCCAGACAGCGACATCACTCTTCTCATGAAGACCTACTGTATGACGGAATGGAAAATGCCGGTCCTGTGAGGCTACATGTATCCATCAGCATCAATCTTCCATCAAGAGCAAATGTGTACAGCGATACATACTTGTGTACGTCTACAACTCCATTGGTTCATATTAACGGGGGACTGAGAGGAACTCCCAAGCTTGCAGGATCCAGTATGCTCTCTTCTGGAACAAATCCGCTGTTATCGGGTTTTTCTCCCAACTGTAGACCCACATCAACAGCACGCAATTGTGTTGCGAGTGGATGCTGAAAGGTTTGTTGGAGAAAATAAAAAGGTGTGTATGTATATGTGTAAAAAAAAATTGTACTTTCCTTCTCTTCACATTTTAGTGAAGAACTGTTCATCTTCTGTGAAGAGTAAATCAGGTTCCTTTCTTTCAATGAGGTGAATGTAATGAATCAATAAATGTGATTGCAGTAAGAGAGTGTGCTTTAATGTGTTTGACCTGACCCCCCCCTGTTACTAAGTCAGTGGCTCCCGAGCCGGATCCAGGTCCAGGTATTTGATGCGTTCCACCTCAAGCACACCTGATACATCTAATCAAGCCCTTCTCTAGTTGCATCAGGTGTGCTTGAGGTGGAACGCTTCAAATACCTGGATCTGGCTCAGGGTATCTGAAGAGACGTTTGGGATCCACTGGTCTGTGTGGATAGGTGCATATGCAGCATACCCTCACAACACACAACTACATGTCATCCGTGTAACATGTATGTCTGTGGCTATGGGGCCTTTGGGGAACGTGTGGCATGTACATTAACACGTATTACTGCATTTATGTGCCCTTTTGACTACGTCCTTTTTGACCATATGAATATGCACACACATCCCATTTGACACTTATGTATACTGGTCCTGGAGTCTTTGGGGAGCATGTCCTACTTTCTGTAACATGTATGACTACAGGAAGTAGGATTTCTTTTGGGAAAATGTACTGAACGCGTGTGTACACACTGTGTGCATGCATACAGACTGTCTAACTTAGTGCAGCCTGCAGTACAGTTCTGGCCTATAGATGGCACCCCAGCATTATTTAATGGTGGCTGTATAGACTAATGTTACATCTGGGTGTGAGCCCTCTATATGTTATATATTATAGTATACAGTATATGCACACACAGAAACAGACACACACTGTTTAAACATGTTTTTGCTTTATGTAATCAGGGCTATAAAGAAGAAGGGAGGGGGGGTACCACGGATTAAGAAATATTGCATTATATATTTAGAACAGAATAGAACACAAGTTTATTGTCCAATCGAGGCTGGAAAATTGTCTTTAGCCTTCTTGAGCAGAGGAATTTCTCCCCTTATAATGACCAAGCACGACCAGGTAGATCTAAGAAGAAAAGGATTTATTTCTCTGCAGAAAGAGTCCAGTACTTGCACACACAAGGTGGTCAAGCATGAACTGAAGAGACGGAGGCAGTCTCCGCCATATTTAATCAAACTAATACATAGATTATCTTACTTCTGATTGGTGCATAGTTAATATATAGGCATAGCGTGGAATATAACAACAATTCTATCGCTGATTGGTACATGGTTACACACTAGCATATAGTAAAATATACAAAGTCAATGATTGGTTAGATCATGCATATTGAATGAGCGCACAGTGACCCCTAGCCCTTAACATCACACAAACAGTTTTCAATAACTATTTGGTCTTCGAGAGTCGTCTTGTTTTCAGTAGTGTCTCTTCTGGCTCTCTAGCGATAAGATGGCCTTGGGCCTGGGATGTAAGTGGGTCAGAGGCCACAGGCCTTCAGTACAGAGAGGAGACAGACAGAAAAGAGAGAGAGACAGAAATGCACGTACACACAAGCTATAAGCTATATGTGTATTTTTACAATACTGGTACACAATAGTGTGACAAAGGGGGTGGGTCAAATTTCAAATTCCTTCAAAAGAGCTATCTGTTATTTATAAGGTTTCACATGATGGGTAGGTATTTGTTAAGAACAGTGTATAAGTTGAATAATCTGAATAATAATCTTGTCCCTCGAAATCTCTCCAGTATTGAAAATATTCACATATAGTATATTGTCTCTTGTTTGCTTTGGCTGACTGAGAGATAAACCGAGACCTTCCGGTGGCTAAAGAGCCTGCAGTCCGCCACTTCTCTGTCTCTTGAGGATTTAGAAAATTTAATATACGTTTCAAATGTTATGAATATATATGTATAGAGATCTTTTCTCTATTACTATGATTATACTTGTGTGAAAACATACTTCTGAAAACACCCTTCTCTTCAGCCTCATCTCGAGAGCATTAAAAACAGATGTCGTATCACAAAAAGACACATTTCACGTGACGTTTCATAAAATATGGCTGCTGAGAAAAATACATACTGTCCACCAGGGGTTCCCAACCTCAGTCCTGGGGGGACAACTGTGTATGATGGGGTCCCCACTGTGTGCTGGGGTCCCCACTGTTTGCTGGGGCCCCCACTGTGTGCTGGGGCCCCCACTGTGATAGTTTTCGTTTCCATCCCAGAATTTTTATGTTAATTTTTATGTTAATTTTTATTAATTAGGTTTTGAGGGATTATTTACAGTTTTAAGCCTCATTATGTCAGAAATAGTTATGCATGCCATTTAGAATAAACGTCTCACGTTCATATTGTGCTTACTGTGCTATATTGCAAACAATTACAAACACATTTTTTTAACTGAAACTAAAAGATCTATGCCATCACAAGTCAGTAAGGGGTGTGGAACACAATGCAGGTTTGGCTCATTATCATTGGCTTTGTCTTTGAATTCTTCATTATCTACCAAATGATTTGTTTTATTCAAGCCACGTGTCCACATTTTTACCAATTTGGAGCCATTTGATTGGCCTCAGTCTTTAAATTTGATTACTACATCATGATCTATGACATCACAAGTCTGTAAGGGGTGTGGAACACAATGCAGGTTTGGCTCATTATCATTCATTATTGTTTTCTTTGTCTTTGAATTATTCTTTCCTGCGTATGACTGTGTCATAAAGGAAGCTTGGCTGCTTCTGCTGCCTGCCTGAAAACCTGCTTGCAGTTTTGACAATTCTGTTGAGCTTATTCCTGCATTTAGTGGCAAGATTTCCAAACCATACAGTAATATTAAAGACATGGATGCTTTCAACAAGGCTAACATAAACCTTCTCAAGAATATCCTGACTGACTCCTAAACTCTCCAATTTCCTGGTCTAATAATAACTTAATTTAGCACACATCACAATATAGTTAAAAAGTGCTTTACATGATTAAAATGAACAATACAATAAGATAAAATATAAAAAGCCAATATAAAACAGTGATCACATAGCAATTAAAAGTAAGCCTGAAATTATTTTTTTTTAAGTGATTTAAAAGAGGACACAGAGTTGGCTTTCTTAACCCCTTGAATAGTATGTCTTTTTATGTTTTTTGAAATTACATTTTTGTTACAGTTTACAATTTTGTGTTCTGTAATGATTGTTAAATCATCCATTTATGTCCACATTCATCAACAAACAGCCTACATCATTCCTGAACTTAAAATTAGACTTAAAATGTTATTTCTAGTTAAGACCATAATCGTATTGCTAAAGAGATTGCCAATGAGCTGAGACAGTTTGTCTCATTTCAAAATTTGCCAATGGGGTAAGACAATTTCACTTGTCAAACAAAAAGTAACCTAAAACAAGCTAATAGTTTATACCCGAGAGAAGGAAATAAGTCCATCACAATCTCTGCTTTGAGAACATAAACCAACCAAAGTCATCTCATCCTCATATGTTTTAACTACATTTTAGAACACCTTTTATGCTTGGGAGTTTAAACTGACACACAACTATTGTAACTGTGTCACCCACAGTGTGTCTCCCAATTGACTAGCCTTTTATCCCTACATATTTAAAATTTGTGATGAAACATCTCACTTTAGAGTCTGAGGTAAGTGAAAGTTTGTGAAGTTTAAAACCTGTATAGGAAAGTGCCACCAGAATCACCCACACAAAAAATAAAAACAAAAATAAAAGGTTGTATATTTCCTTGCATTTTTTACAGCTATCTCACAAATGACCCCACAAAACACCTATGTATAAATTGGTACAGGAATTTTCAAAAACTAGAATTATTTTTATTGCGTATTTACCATTTTATCCCAACGCATTAAGAAAATTCATATAAGTGTCAAGATGAAAAAAAAAAGGTTAACTGGTTTTTAAGAGATGTCAAAAACTGAATGGGGTCAAATTGACCCCGAACATAATATGAGGGTTAAATCGGTGTGCGCTGTTTGTCCTGTAGCCTCATCTCATTGGTATACATGAAAAACAACAAAAGAGACAAAACACAGCCTTGTGGGGCTCCTGTACATGTCATTGGATACTGAGGCAGCCGGAAAACTGCACTGAGTAAAACCCGGAACAGCTCGTTTTACAGCAGTCCATGTTCCAGATTTGGGAGGTTTCCAGGTTTTACTCAGTGTAGTTATCCAGCTAACTCAGTAATCCTGCTTTAGTACTGCTCCGGAGCACGGGCATCTCCCCCTCGCTAAACAGGAGATGACCAGAAACCCCCCCATACTAAAGCAGATCCAAACAACAGGTGGAAGCTGGGGTGGTGGAGGGTGACAGCAAAACATTTTTAACACAAGCCGTACGCAAACAAAGAACAGCGCATCAGCATTCAAGCAGTACAGAGAGAACTGATTCTTGGCTTAAAAAGGGCGCTCCATTAGAGGTGTGTGCATGTGATTGGTTGAGTATGGGACGCTTGATTGCTAGCCGACCATGGTCGGCTATGATAAGAGTTTCCTGACAGAACTTGCTCTGCGAACATTAAAAAGTTTGTGATGCTCATTCTGAAATTCATTCATTAAGCAACAAATTAATTTGTCTCCCATATTTACCTCAGCTGTAGAAATTCTCAATGATGAATTTTTCATGTGTAATCAATGACTTGTTAGGGAAATTATAAAAAACGAGTAAAGTTTTTTTTTGTTGCCATCTCTCTATGAACACATTCATACAGTAATTTGGGAAACTGGACAGCCAAATCATTTTTGTGCAATTCATTCTACACGTTTCTCTGGAAAAAGGATGCAGAATTTTGTCTTGTGCAATATTCTAAATGAACTCTGACCTCAAACGCGAGTATGTGTTCTCCACCACAGTTACCTGCCTGTCGGTGTTGAATGGAAGGCAGATCATGACGGTTTCACCATAGATGAGAGTTCCTGATGATTTAGCTAAGACTTTGCCTGATGGTAAGATTGTATGTGCTTGCACTTCTCTTGCCAAATGTGTATTATACAGGGTGAGCAGCGCTGGGGTGAGTGGGCAGCCACGGCGTAGCTGTTTCCAGCCCGGCTCTGATTCGCTCAGCAGCTTGTCAATGATGATGGAATCAAGATTGAGATCTCTTAGTGCTTTTATTGCCTGCTTCAGCAAAGACCACTTTATCCTCAGTGTTTGTGGAATGTCGATGACCATAAGTCTCCTGATTTTGCACATCTTTACTGTTTGTATTGTCATTTGTTTAAAATTCATCTTCAGATGCCAGGTCAGTAATCTAGCCAATGTCGTGACCAAAATCTGGCCACTGTCACTGAATAAATCAACGGTTATTGGAAGGGGATCTTGTCTGGATGGTGCTGAGGTAAGCTGGAGCCACACAGGTTTATGGTCTGAGCAGTCTTCAGGACTGTGAAGGATCTCACAGGCTTTAACTCGCCCCATGGACTCTTCCTGCATGAAGATGTAATCTAACCTGGACATATTACCCTTTTTAGTGTAAGTGTATTCTCTCTCTGCTGGGTTGATTCTTCGCCAGACGTCCACAAGGTGGAAGGATGCTGTAAATTTCTCAACACAACGCAAATTGGCATGTTGAGGATTTTGATTATTTAATGTCCTGTCCAAGTACGGGTTGAGAGGAGTGTTGAAGTCTCCTCCAATCACCAACACTCCTTCAGCGCTCTCCTGTAGGTACGGTGTGATTTTTTTTTCCAAAACATCTGTCTTTGACGGATTGCTGTACACGTTCACAAGGGTGTACAGCTGGCCTCGTACTACACATTTCACTATGATGTAACTTCCATCCGTATCTAAATCAAACTCGATACACTCATAACCTTCATGCTTTTTAATGAGGATGCTGACTCCTTTGCTGCTGCTTTGATACACTGTGTGGAACTCTTCCCAGTCTACTAACATGAAGATTTCATCTTCTCGTCCAATGTGAGTCTCCTGAAGAAAGACAATGTCACACTTCTTTATTTTAGCCTTGTCCATGATGAAAGGTTTCTTTACTTTTCGCCCTTCTTTTTGCCCTTTTTTTCTCCCATTTTTTAATCCAAACCCCATTTATATTCCAGGATATAAGAGATATCTGATCTTGTTCTGTGCCCATGACTGCAGTATGTGAGGATCTGGACAAGAGTTCCTCTGCTTCAGCCATCACATACAGTAAAGTTCCTCTGGCTCAGATGTCACATACAGTATAGTTCCCCCTGCGTCAGACGTCACATACAGTAGAGTTCCCCTGCGTCAGACGTCACATACAGTAGAGTTCCCCTGCGTCAGACGTCACATACAGTAGAGTTCCCCTGCGTCAGACGTCACATACAGTAGAGTTCCCCTGCGTCAGACGTCACATACAGTAGAGTTCCCCTGCGTCAGACGTCACATACAGTAGAGTTCCCCTGCGTCAGACGTCACATAAAGTAGAGTTCCCCTGCGTCAGACGTCACATACAGTAGAGTTCCCCTGCTTCAGATGTCACATACAGTAGAGTTCCCCTGCGTCAGACGTCACATACAGTAGAGTTCCCCTGCTTCAGATGTCACATACAGTAGAGTTCCCCTGCGTCAGACGTCACATACAGTATAGTTCCCCTGCGTCAGACGTCACATACAGTAGAGTTCCCCTGCGTCAGACGTCACATACAGTAGAGTTCCCCTGCTTCAGATGTCACATACAGTAGAGTTCCCCTGCGTCAGACGTCACATACAGTAGAGTTCCCCTGCTTCAGATGTCACATACAGTAGTAGAGTTCCCCTGCGTCAGACGTCACATACACTAGAGTTCCTCTGCTTCAGATGTCACATACAGTAGAGTTCCCCTGCTTCAGACGTCACATACAGTAGAGTTCCCCTGCTTCAGACGTCACATACAGTAAAGTTCCTCTGGCTCAGATGTCACATACAGTATAGTTCCCCTGCGTCAGACGTCACATACAGTAGAGTTCCCCTGCGTCAGACGTCACATACAGTAGAGTTCCCCTGCGTCAGACGTCACATACAGTAGAGTTCCCCTGCGTCAGACGTCACATACAGTAGAGTTCCCCTGCTTCAGATGTCACATACAGTAGAGTTCCCCTGCGTCAGACGTCACATACAGTAGAGTTCCCCTGCTTCAGATGTCACATACAGTAGTAGAGTTCCCCTGCGTCAGACGTCACATACACTAGAGTTCCTCTGCTTCAGATGTCACATACAGTAGAGTTCCCCTGCTTCAGACGTCACATACAGTAGAGTTCCCCTGCTTCAGACGTCACATACAGTAGAGTTCCCCTGCGTCAGACGTCACATACAGTAGAGTTCCCCTGCTTCAGATGTCACATACAGTAGAGTTCCCCTGCGTCAGACGTCACATACACTAGAGTTCCTCTGCTTCAGACGTCACATACAGTAGAGTTCCCCTGCTTCGGGCATCACATACAGTAGAGTTCCTCTGCTTCAGACGTCACATACACTAGAGTTCCTCTGCTTCAGACATCACATACACTAGAGTTCCCCTGCTTCAGACGTCACATACACTAGAGTTCCCCTGCTTCAGACGTCACATACACTAGAGTTCCTCTGCTTCAGACGTCACATACAGTAGAGTTCCTCTGCTTCAGACGTCACATGCAGTAGAGTTCCCCTGCTTCAGTTCAGACTCTTTCACCTCAGGTGAGTGCAGCCTTACCTGTGTGAAATAGCAGGCCTGTGTAAGATGAACCATCTCTCTCTTTCGTTTTCACGAGCAACATTTTTTACTTCTTATAGGGATGATATTAATTGGCACCTCAGGTGTTTCAATGCGTCTCTTCTCCTGAAGGAAAGCACTGTCAGTGCTATGGCATTGTTTATTCACACACAAGCAGAGCTTTGTAATGCTTTTTAAAAATTCTAAGTCAGTGTTCCCTTGCTTTTCAATTACCAGTAGTGATTGTTACGTCAGCATTAGAATGTTAAATTAAGAGCATTCTAATCACATATTTGTGATGTTACACCTCAAAGGGTTAAGTAATTTTGTTTTGTAGGGATTAGATGGGCTCTTGATCTGGATTCATGGCTGCTGTTTATGCAGATGTGTACATTACATACTCTAGAGGTCCATTATCTCCTATGAGAGAATCTTTTATCCAATGGGAGCACTGTGCCATGTCAGCCTTGAGTAAGAAACTCAGATTGAGGCAGATAACAAGACAATCCCAGACATATGGAAAAAAGCTATCAGTGCTTGGCGTCACTTATCACACAAAAGATTCCTTTCGCTTGCCTGCTGCCCATTCACAGTTCTGTGAAAATATGATTGACTTAATGGGTGCTTGGTGCCATACAGCCAAGCCAATGATAAATCAAATATGCTTGTATAGATTTAATGTCTATCCAAACATTAATAGTGAACCTCAGGCCCAAGAATAATCCCTCTGATACTCAATACAAGTCCTCAGGAGTGGGATGTGCTTTGGTTTCCTTCAAATGACCCTCTAGGATTGTTTCATGGTAGCACAATACTGTGTAGTATTACAGAAACCTCGCTTGTTGCTGTGTTGAAGTAATGTTATTTTACTCACCTGTAGAGTACACCTGTAGGGACCACCAGAGTTCAGCGAACCTAAGAGACAAGCAGCACATTTCCTGAATTTGGACCAATAAGAGACATTTGTATGCTAATTCATGACCAAATGTGGAGTGGCATTTCACTATAAAAAATATATATTTTTAAGTTGAGAATACTCAGAATTACTTCACTAAATGTTTTGAGTTGACTTTAACTTAGATTTTTTAATTATGCCAACAAGCATTCATTAGTTCAAAAAACATAACACTGAATTTTTGGTTTTTCTGACATTGAAATTTAAGTTTTCTGAAAAACAACCAATGAAGGGTTGTTGGCAAAACTTGAAGTTCAGGTCAAAACAAAAATTTAGTGAAGTAAGTTGCCTTGAATCTTTTTTTACAATGTACAAATGTGTCTATTTAAATTGCCAGTAATCTGTGGAGATGTCACTGAGTATTTCAAACAATTATTAGCCCCATGTTTGGCTTCTAGGAATATTATCAAGAAGGAATCGAGAATAATTGTAATTGTTGTATTTGACTACTCACTGATCTTTTAGCTGTACTTGCAGTTTCTTCACACCAGCAATCAGACATTACATTCTTCAGTACGCTACACAGGTGAACCAACTAAATGTTTTTCCTTCTCAATTTGGTCCACAAAACTGCGTTATAGGCTACTGCTGTACTGTTTTATACTGTACTGCACAACAAACAAACATCTAAAAAATGCAACTGCAGTCCCACCCCCTTTTTTTGATCACACTTCCTGGAGCCTGTATAAAGAAAATACAGACTAAGTATTTGTGATAAATTAATTCATTAATAAAGGGGAGAAAATAACAGATTGTTCTGTGACATATTCCTGATGATTATGCAAGAAATGTAATGGGTACATTTAAATCATTTGGACCTCACAGTATAATTTTGTTTATTATTTTTGCCAGGATCCCCATGAGGGTGATGGGTGAAGATTTTCATTTTTTTTTTTTTTTTAAGAACTCGTTCTGTAATAAACCCAGATGGAATCCAGAATCGTTGCATTCCCCTGTGCCCTGCTATTCTGTCCCTCCCAAGGGTTTCACCTGCCATGTGCCAGTGTCTTTAGTGCTTTTTTATTTTGTATATAAGTCCTAAAATGGTGCTGTATTGTTTAAATTCACTAAGATAATGTACAAAGATATGAAAGAAAACTTCTGTTCTGAGCATTGCGTAATACACTGTAAAATAAAAAAAGGTGAGAATAGTCAAGATTTCAAGGCAACTTTTTTCGAAAAGTTTGTAATTTTTTTTCAACTAACATTCATTTCTTCAGAAAACTTAACACTGAATTTTAATTTTTTATAACAATGCAATGCAAAACAACTAATGAATCTTAGTTGGCATAACTTGCCTTGAAAATCTAAGTTAAGCTCAAAACCCAAAAAAGTTTGCCAAGTGAGTTACCTTGAAATTTTGAGAATTCTCTACTTTTTTTAGAGTGTAAAAATGTGTCTGTTTAAATTGTCAGCAGGGGTGCAGCACAAAATGCTGGGCCCTGTGCAAATGCAGTCTCTGTTGGCCCCCTTCCCAAAGCAAGCTTTTAATTTCAGGCCCGCTCTAGGGCCCTGGGTGCTCAGTTCCACTTTAACCCCCGACTACGACGCCCCTGATCATCAGTAATCTGTGGAGATGTCAGTGGGCCTTTCAAACTATTATTAGCCCCATATCTGGCTTCTAGGAATATTATCAAGAGGGGGAATTTGGGGAAAATATCAGCGCTGATCTGCACTGAACCACTGAACCAGATTCATATTTTCAGAGAATAATAAGGTCGTAGTTGACTACTCACCGGTCCTTTAGCTCTGTGCTTGTAGCTTATTCACACCCATCAGACATTATGTTCTTCAGTAGGCTACACAGGTGAACCAAATGAATGTCAACAAACAAAGAAACAAGCGTCTTAGCAATGCAACACTAAGCAACGCAACACTACTCTAGTCCCAGACTTTATTTTTTTACTTCCTGGAGCCTGTATAAAGAAAATACAGACAAAGTATTTGTAATAAATTAATACATTTCTGAAGGGGAGAAAAAACAGATTTTTCTGTGACATATTCCTGACGTTTATGCAAGAAATGTAATGGGTACATTTAAATCATCTGGACCTCACAGTATAATTTAGTCTATTATTTTTACCAGGATCCCGTGAGGGTGATGGGTGAAGATTTTCATTTTCTTCATTTGTTTATTTATTTTTAAGAACCTGTTCTGTAACAAACCCAGATGGAAACCAGAATTGCTGCATTCCCCTGTGCTCTGCTATTCTGTCCCTCCCAAGGGTGTCACCTGCCATGTGACAGTGTCTTTATTGCGTTTTTATTTTGTAGACCTAAAATGGTGCTGTATTATTTAAATTCACTAATGTGCAGTACAAAGATATGAAATAACACTTATCTGCTGAGCATTCCGTAATAATCAACACTAAAAAAAGAATCGTGAAATTTTTGAGTTTAACTTTTTACACCACCAAGTTACACCATAGCATGCCTAATCAATACATGTATTAGTAGAGGGGAGAAAACAGGGTTTTTTCTGTGACTTATTCCTGAAGATTATGTAATATATGTAATAGGTTCACTGCAAGAACCAATCTCAACATGCATTTTAGTCTTATATTGACACTCACAATCTTTTTTCTATAACTTTCATACTAAATCAGACAAAAATATTGCCAATGAGGTGAGACAGTTTGACTCATTTCAAGATTTGCCAATGGGGTAAGACAATTTCACTTGTTAAGCAAACAGTAACTAAAACTCATATTTTCTACTTCATATTTTCTACGTCTGAGAAAAAAAAAGATTGTAAGTGTCTTTACAAGGCTAAAACACTTTAAGACAGACGTTTTTTGCTGTGATTTAAATTTTTTGGACCTCACACCACTGTGACACAACAAATCAACCTGTGACACATTACCATGTATAACCATACTGCAGTTCAGAAATCACATTTTCGGTGTATATGTTGCTCTACTCATTATTTCACTTGCTTTCTTTTTCAGTGTTCACCTCATCTGCATATATCATCTTTAAAGTTGAGTATAATTTAAAATGTTCAAAATCCAAAAGACAAAATCTGACTCACACTGTGAGATCACTGGCACCAGATTATTCCTATAGGGATTGCCCCCATGCAGGCTGGGCGTGGCTCAATTCAACATATGTACACTGCACTATCTCTATCATTCCATAGTCTTTCATTTTCACAATCACATGATGTGATGTCTATAGTCAGGTCAAGGCGTCTGTCTTCATTTCAATGGCCAGACATGAAACCTACCTGAACTCTTCTTGTGTTCAAATCACACCGATCCTTGATGGACACATTTTTGTTCAGGTGAAAATACAAGAAATACGATGAAATGATTTGAGAATCTTTCTTTTTAACGGAATGGGGCCGCAATCCCAAGAAAAGTGCGGGCAAGAAAAATAAGACCTTCTTCATTAATTAACATTAGAGAGGCAAAATAATCTAACAATGATGTCATCTTATTCTTACATTATTAGCCACATGTTATGGGCTTGCCAGTAATTATTACAATGTTACTAAAATAAGTAAAACAAAGGTACCATAAGGGTAAATGATTTAACTCTTTGATTTTCTCCTTTCTCACCTATAGTTGGAAAAAAGAGAATGGAGAGGATTCTCTTGGCCTAGAATACAGTGTTGTATAGTTCCTCTACCAACAGGTCATTCCCTTCATATGAATGCATTGTACAATCTGGCAGCCAATGCAGCCCTCTATTATTGCCATATTAGAATAACAAGCATTGCCAAGGAAATGGGTGGAGAGGACAGAGGTGTGACATTCATGAGTTGTTCATCCTTCCATCATTACAGAAAGATGGAAGATGACCGATTGTCGGGGAGCTAGAGAAAGGATTGAAGGAGAAGTGAAAGGCCACTTAAGGGACTGACCAAACTATTAAAATTAAATATAATTTCACATAAGCGCACTTAAAAACCAACAATCTCTGACAGCTTAATAATAAACAATGACAAAGGTCCATAAAAGGTATTTTTTATGACAGATTTTTTTATCTTTTTCCAGGTGGAATCAGAAAACCAGGAAAACCCAGAGCTAACTGGGGAAAAACTGGAAAAATATTCCCTGACACCTGGGAAAAAGGCGATGGAGATCATCTCCTGGAGCATAACTCAGATTGTTTCACTTGAAAGCATTTTTAAAAAATGAAAAACCAAAAGCAATCCATTTTTATTATTTAATTGAACACTAGAGTGGTTCATTAAGCTTCACCTCCTTACTAAAACCGAGAGTGGAAAACTGATGAGGGTATGTCAGCTATCATAATAATAATTAGTATTTTGTACTTCACAAAAATACTGCAGCTATTCCAATTTTGTTCAAATACTACTTTTTATAATATTGGGTCATGTGATCTCTGATGTCACTACCGCCACAAATGACCCCTTATCCATTTCTTGATCAAAAGACTGCAGTATATAATGAGTCCATGTAAGAACTGGATGAGAAGGAATCCACATCCATATCTGCATCGTTTATTAGACGAGCGAGAATCCAGGTCAGTAGATGATGAAGAGGAATGCGTGTCAATATCGAATAACTGAAAATCACGGTACCAGTACTGAATGAGTTAAAATTCATGTCAGTATCAGACAATAAGAATCCATGTCAGTTGAACAAGTTAAAATCCATGTTGGTATCGGGTGAATGAGAATCCATTTGAGTCTGTCATGAAATATGTTTCAGTGTGGAATCCATATTTTGCTAACCTCACTAAGATCAGCGAACACCGTCTCTACTCTCTGATGGAAAGACGATCATCACCTTCACCCCGTAAATGAGATTATCTGATTTCCTGGAAGCCTTTATTCTCTCCTCAACTCAACCAGGTGTTTCGTCCCCACAGTTTGCCTTCAGCATCTGAGAAACTTTCTGAAGATGGATTTTAGAGCAGGGTCTCTCAGTCTTTCCATCGTCCTCTTCGGGAAAGACCACTTCACCTTCTTTTGTGGTTCTATTCTGTAGATATCGACCAAATCCATGCTTTGGCCTCCTTCCTTGTTTTTGAAGGGCTCCAAATGTCTTTTCAAATATCTGGCCAGTCTGGCAGTAAAGAGCAGCTGGGTAATGGCACATTCATCTGCATCTATCTTTGCTGCATGGGCATCAGGTCTTGAGTTTTGAGCCTTTGACGGTGTGGCCATTACAATGTTTTTGCAATGTCCTCTGTCCTTTATATTTGGTACGGAGAATAAAACAGCATTCACCCCAAAATAATTCAATATTTGAAGCTGCATTGCTTTTGGGTTACCATGACCACCTGAACACAAGCTTAGGCAAATGGGATCATGGTCTGAAATATCAGTTTGTCTGATCTTGCAACTCTGAACTAAACGGACAGAATTTTCCTGTATGAAAATGTAGTCTAACCTTGATTTGTTAACACCGTGAACGTAAGTGTATCCTCTCTCCATTGGGTTGATTATTCTCCAGATGTCCACGAGTTTGAGGGATGTTGTCAATCTCCGTACACATTTCCGCGAAGCAGCATGTTGTAGGTTTGGCGTTGCCGATGTCCTGTCTGTTGAAGTGTTGGGGCCCTATCTTACACCCGGCGCAAAGCGGCGCTAACGCAAACGCAAGTGTCTTTGCTATCTTACACCCGGCGCTAGGTCCATAATAACGCCTAACGCTTACGCCGTCAAACTAGCATTGCGCCATTAACTAGTCTTGCGCCATCATTAGTGAACTGGGCGTGTTGGTCTTAAGATGAGGAGTGGCCAGGATTCTTTTTGGCGTATTGCTATCTTGAGCCAGCAGAAAGCGCTTGCGCTAGAACCACCACAAACCTGGTCTAAAGTCATGTCGCAGTTGTTTACATGCTATTTTAACGGCGCATATAAGTGCGTCTACATAGGCGTGTGCACAACGCGCATACCCTCCTGTCTGTTACACACAGGGGCGTGCACAGGCATGACTAAAATATCTAGATCACAATGTGAAATATTATTATTGTGTAGGCTATATCAAAAATGCATAATAATAAAAGGTTCCATAGGTCCACATACCTTTCCCTCAGCGAAGGGAAACAATGCCACATTACATTGCTCTCAGCCCACTCCATCAACATCCAGGCGATGTGCGATGGTACGGGACAATGGCTATCCATTAAAAAGGAGCTGATAACACCTATAGCTATCAAGCCTAATGCGCGAATTGTCTTTGCACCTAATGCGTGAATTGTCATTCAATGGAAAACTCGCGCACGGCAATAGACGGACATTTAAGTTCTGAAAATGCGCTTCAGATGTCATTACAATACAGCTCTGTTTATCTATGAATACAGCCTGTAAGTAAATAGAATGGTTTGTGACTGAAAAAAGTTCAAAACCTTGTCCAGTGAATATTGCATTTATTGTTTTTCAAATAGCCTAGGCTACAGCGAATTCGCTGTGCATAAGGTTTTTTTTTTCGATAGCCTATGGTTAAAAAACGGAGATGTCACCATGTTAACTAAATTGTAACCTTAGCTATTCTTCGTCCTTCATATTTTTTTAAATTACAGTGACCAGGTTTCCATACTCTCACCATTTAAAACCCAGCTGATTTCACCCGTTATTCCTTAACTGAGCAAAACGATTTTAAAGAGAACTAAGCGTCTAATTAGAAACTAAAACAAATTTGCAGCACGTTACACAATTAATTCACAATTAATTTTAATGCCATTCTCTGCACGTGAGCTGCATGTTCTCTGTTTCCCCTGCTGTAAATTCACGGTCTTCCTGGGAAAGTGGATTGTTTTAAAGGATTACGCTACGAGTAAAACAGGTTGGTCACATTTCCATAAACAGGACATTATTAAAACAAGGGGAAATATGCGTGAACTTATGGGTTGCGAACCTGACAGCTTTATTGTAGGCTATTTAGTGTCATCATTAAGGCAAAATAAAGGTATGTATGTTATTAATCAATATTAGCCTACTATGCAGGTAGCCTAATGAACTTTGGATGAAGCTTGAACTTCGAGAACTCCACGAGAACAGCCTCTTGGAATTGATGTTTGACACTTTCATTGCATAATCAAACGAAATTCGCTGAACAAGCAGGCTAATTTGGCGTTTTCTAAGGTGAGACTGAAGCCATTGATAGCTTATTCTCAGCTGTTGCAGGTCCTTTTAGCGAAATTTAACCGCACATATTTTGTAAAATAACAGCCCTGTCTGGAATTACCGGGAACTCATAGGCTAATGGTTAGTCCGAATAATATTGATCATACTCCATTTAGCCTATTCCTTGATCACACTAAACACGCACTAGCATGTCTGTTTCGCCATCATAAGCAATCCGCCAAGGTGGAAAAGCAGGCTTTTAAAGGGAATGGGATATGACATTTTGATTGGTTTATTGAATGTCACGCCCAAGACACACCTATAATTAATGAAGCGACTAGGTTCAGCCCAGTTGCGCCATGCGCCGTGCTTAGCGCCAAAAAAACACGCCGTTAAAATAGCAAAAGTGGACTTGGACACGCCCTAAATGGACTTAGCACCATGCGCTTAGACTAAGCGCCAAGATCGCCAAGATAGGGCCCTTGAAGTCTCCTCCGATCACTAACACCCCTAAATCTCCCTGTAGGTAGAGCGTGAGTTCGTTTAAAAGACGTTTGTCATGTTTGTGGGTGTACACATTCACAAAGGTGTAAAGCTGGCCTCGTAGTTTACAGTGAAGAATAAGATAGCCTCCCTGATTATCTTCACAGTGATGAATATATTCCCAATCCATAGTCTCCTTTATTAGGATGGCCACTCCTCTTCTGCGCTTGTGATACTTTGTGTAGTATTTTGTGAAGCCTTCCAGCTCAACAAATACATCTGTGTCATCCGGGCCAATGTGGGGTCTCTTGAAGAAAGACAATGTGTGAATCCTTAATTTCTTTCAACACCCCATTCATTTTGTTTTTAGATTTAAGTCCATTAATGTTCCAGGATAAGCAATGGAGCACTTTATGTCTTGGTCCACTCATGGCTGGACAACGTGGGCTAAAGTATAATATGTAGATCTGGGTTTTAGTATGAGAAATTATGGGGAGGCGGTGTAGTAAAATGGTAAAGGTAACAGCTCTCGTTCTCCTTCCTCCTCCTCCTCCTCCTCTTACTCCACCAGGAGATCCCTCACTTCCTTTACTGCCTCGGTGACAGTTATGACAGCTAAAGGCCTCCTTATGACTGTTCAAAAGGATGGAAAAAGCACCAGTGAAGCCCTTCATTCCTCCACGGAAGAATTTAAAATCCAAAAAACAAATGAAATGGAAATCCCTTCAAATCCCAAACCATCAACTTAAAAGAGAGAGGGCGTTCACAAACGGAGCTATCTTGATTTACCTTTCATTTCCCCATCCTGGATCTGGTCTAGTTTGCATAGGCCTAGAAACAGAGCCATTTGCATCAGCATCATTTGGCATTCCTCACTGGTGACCTGTTCCCCTTTTTAATGATGGAAAAAGTCCAATTTTTCACATGTATCTTTTATTGGCAGTGGCAGCAGATGTGAAATTAGGAAGTCATTTGTATAATAAATATATAATTACCCAGATGCATATAAACACATAAAACAGAGTGTGAAATCGGTTGCTGCAGAGTAGGTTTCTGCAATGGTTATTCCCAGCCTGCATGGGGGGGGGGGGCATGTCAGTTTTCCTAGAGAAGAGTTAGTATCTTAGAGCTTCGACATATATTTATTTAGCAAACGCATACCGTATTTTACACAGTTGGGGGTATGTAGAGATGGCCTCTCTCAGAGGAGTTTTCTGCTCCAATCACTTGTCTGTCTGTTCAGTGTGTTCATACATATATGCACATATAGATAACAACATCATGTCTGTTCAGTGTGTTCATATATGCACATATAGATAACAACATCATGTCTGTTCAGTGTGTTCATATATGCACATATATATAACAACATCATGTCTGTTCAGTGTGTTCATATATGCACATATAGATAACAACATCATGTCTGTTCAGTGTGTTCATATATGCACATATAGATAACAACATCATGTCTGTTCAGTGTGTTCATATATGCACATATAGATAACAACATCATGTCTGTTCAGTGTGTTCATATATGCACATATATATAACAACATCATGTCTGTTCAGTGTGTAATATATGCACATATAGATAACAACATCATGTCTGTTCAGTGTGTTCATATATGCACATATAGATAACAACATCATGTCTGTTCAGTGTGTTCATATATGCACATATAGATAACAACATCATGTCTGTTCAGTGTGTTCATATATGCACATATAGATAACAACATCATGTCTGTTCAGTGTGTTCATATATGCACATATAGATAACAACATCATGTCTGTTCAGTGTGTTAATATATGCACATATAGATAACAACATCATGTCTGTTCAGTGTGTTCATATATGCACATATAGATAACAACATCATGTCTGTTCAGTGTGTTCATATATGCACATATAGATAACAACATCATGTCTGTTCAGTGTGTTCATATATGCACATATATATAACAACATCATGTCTGTTTAGTGTGTTCATATATGCACATATAGATAACAACATCATGTCTGTTCAGTGTGTTCATATATGCACATATAGATAACAACATCATGTCTGTTCAGTGTGTTCATATATGCACATATAGATAACAACATCATGTCTGTTCAGTGTGTTCATATATGCACATATAGATAACAACATCATGTCTGTTCAGTGTGTTCATATATGCACATATAGATAACAACATCATGTCTGTTCAGTGTGTTAATATATGCACATATAGATAACAACATCATGTCTGTTCAGTGTGTTCATATATGCACATATAGATAACAACATCATGTCTGTTCAGTGTGGTCATATATGCACATATAGATAACAACATCATGTCTGTTCAGTGTGTTCATATATGCACATATAGATAACAACATCATGTCTGTTCAGTGTGTTCATATATGCACATATAGATAACAACATCATGTCTGTTCAGTGTGTTCATATATGCACATATAGATAACAACATCATGTCTGTTCAGTGTGTTCATATATGCACATATAGATAACAACATCATGTCTGTTCAGTGTGTTCATATATGCACATATAGATAACAACATCATAGAAAAGAGTGACACAGTGTTGCCAAATGCCTTTATTGTTGACCACAAAATTACCTTCAGAAGTATTGGCTGTCAATTGATGTTAGTGAAGAAAAAAGTAAATCAGGGCGTTTTCTAATTCAGTTTAATTCATATCAGGCCTGGATCTAGCCTTTCTGCTGCCCCAGGCCAGACTGTGGATGGGGGGGGGGGGGGCTTCTTTAATGCAGTGGCAGGCTGTGGACTTGACGAGTCAGATGTACATACGCCAAGACTGTGTTTGTTGGTTTTGTGATCTTCCACAGCGTAGCTGGTGAGGAAAAACAACTTGCATGGTGTGTTTAATATTTTGAAATGTTCTGGGGTTTTTTTTTTTGTTGCTATTATTGCCATCAAAAGACATGCAAGATTACATGAGAAATTCTATGCAAAAGCAACCAATGCTTCTACAACACATAAACAAATTATATTGGCTTTTGCATATATTTTAAGTCAGTGCCGCCAAAATGTCTAACAGCTTTTCTAAGACTGTGATTGCGAAGGCACAAACAGAAAATGAACCAAACAGCTCAGTGAAATCAGGCATGCAGGACTTTAAAATATTTGCCATTCTTTAGGCCGGCTTGGCTGCTGAGCTTCATTGAGTACATCAAAACACACGATAGTGAGATTTTCCGCATTTCTTTGTTTTGTTTGTGTCAAATACGATGCATTGCAAGACCCACAGAAGCTTTCACGCAGATGAAGATGTGACAGCCGTCAAGTCATTTGACCTGCCTCTACATCTCACGGCCATTTTATTCTGAAGATACAGCAGCCTCTACATCTCACGGCCATTTTATTCTGAAGATACAGCAGCCTCTACATCTCACGGCCATTTTATTCTGAAGATACAGCTGCCTCTACAGGTGAGACAGTTTGACTCATTTCAAGATCTGATATGTGAGAACACTGGCACCAGATTGTTCCTAGCAGGCTGGGCGTGGCTAAATCATACAATTCAACATATGTACACTGCACTACCTCTAGCATTCCATAGTCTTTCATTTTCACAATCACATGATGTGATGTCTATAGTCAGGTCAAGGCGTCTGTCGTCATTCCAATGTCCAGACATGAAACCTACCTGAACTCTTCTTGTGTTCAAATCACACCGATCCTTGATGGACACATTTTTGTTCAGGTGAAAATACAAGCAATACGATGAAATTATTAGAGGATTTTTTTTTTTACCGGAATGGGGCCGCAATCCCAAGAAAAGTGCGGGCAAGAAAAATAAAACCTTCTTCATTAATTAACATTAGAGAGGCAAAATAATCTAACAATGATGTCATCTTATTCTTACATTATTAGCCACATGTTATGGGCTTGCCAGTAATTATTCCAATGTCACTAAAATAAGTAAAACAAAGGGTACCATAAGGGTAAATGATTTAACTCTTTGATTTTCACCTGTAGTTGGAAAAAGGAAAACGGAGAAGATTCTCTTGGCCTAGTATACAGTGTTGTATAGTTCCTCTACCAACAGGTGATTCCCTTCATATGAATGCATTGTACAATCTGGCAGCCAATGCAGCCCTCTATTATTGCCATATTAGAATAACAAGCATTGCCAAGGAAATGGGTGGAGAGGACAGAGGTGTGACATTCACTTGTATTAGCTAGCACAACCTTTGAAGGCACACACACACACTTCAACAAGTGTGATTTAAAGTTCTGGATTTATTCCAGGTGAAATTAGTTGGCGAGGCGGACAGCCTCGTCTTAAATCACGGCACTCGTCAGAATGCAGCCGTGTCCTGCCGCTAACGGCGATATCGACGAGTCTGCACTTTCGCGGTCTCCGTCTGCCCCCTCCTCTCGCCTCCTTCCCTCCATTATTTCCTCCCCCCCACCCCTACTGTGCGAGTGACACCCAGACACATACGCCCCTCCCTCCACCCCGTTTCTCCTCCACATCCCCCTTTCTGTCTGATCTCCTTTTAGCCTGTCTCACTCTCTTTTTCTCACTGTTCTTTTCCTCTTCTCCTCCCTCTCTCCTTCTTTCTTCTGTCCCACCCTCTGTTTCACACTGTCACTCTCTCTCCATCGCTGTGTGTTCCCCCCTCCAAGTTTACTTCCCCCATAAATCCCTTCTCTACCCCCCTGTCTTTCCCTTGCTCTCTCTTTCTCTCTCTCCTTCTGTCTCGCTTTCGCTCTCTCCCTCTTTTCCTCTCTAGCTCTTTCCCTCCCTTTCTATCCTGCTCTCTCCCTCTTTTCCTCTCTAGCTCTTTCCCTCCCTTTCTATCCTGCTCTCTCCCTCCTTCACTCCATTCAGATCAATCTTTTTTAATCAGACATTTTCTTCAGGTTGCCGTTGGTTCCTTACAGTCCAGCACTAATTATTTTTTATTTTTATTTTTTAATTACGCTCTTGCCAAAACATTCAAAGGCCCAATCTCGCCAGTAATGAAAGCGATACTTTGCGTGTACACTTCAGAGATAACGTTCTGTCGCTTGCAGGCGCTCGCACGCGGAGAAAATGTTTTTCATTTCGCAGAGCTGTCAATCAAGTACAAGTACTCCATCTCTGTCACAGCTTGTGCATCTTTTCTCTGCTATTGATTGCTTTATACATTTTTTATCATTGGAACACTATATGAAACACCTCTCTGAAACCTTTAAGTATCCTTATGATTCAAGTTAATTTTTTAATGGTTATTATTGTGCTGTGATCACGTATCAGTTGATACTTGAGCAATGTACATATTTAATGGTTAGTTATTTTGATGAAATTATACTTGCCTAATAAGTGGCCGTATATAAACATATGAAAGTGTAAAAATCTCCTTTGTGTTTTATGAATTCGCAGCCAGACAGCTTGAAGAGCTATGAGGAAGTGTGGCATAGTCACCAAAATACAAAATTATTTTTCATGATGGATCCAAAATGCCACACACGCGTAAAACAGTCATAACCAGCGCACACTGAACACACTGATGCTCATAAACAGGAGACAGGAAAGTTTCACTATAATAATAATAATAATTTACTATTATCGTTTCTACCATTACTATGATTGTCATGTAGCAGTAAATTAATCATTCCTTACAATTATATAGTGCTTTTCTCACTCTCAAAGTGCTTTAGACAAGAGTAATGTGGGGGAAACTCAGCTCACCCGCTTGGGTGATGCACGGCAGCCATTTTGTGCCAGAATGCTCACCACATATGAGTTGAGAGGAGAGGGAGAGAACTATTTCTTTAGCAAATTAAATCATGGGCTGATTAGGTGACAGGTTGAGAGAGCCAGGTACGATAAAGCTGGCCCTCTCAAACAAGGTTACCAAGGTGACCGGGGGGTGGGGGGAGGGGTGTTGGCCCATGCCTGATTGGTCTCATTCAGACATTTGGGCATGAGCTATGGCGTCTCGAACACAAAACCACAACATCACCTGTGTGTCTGACCAAATGTCGTGCTTATTATGCTAAACTAAAAGCATACCCACAATGCCAGTGTGGAATGACACAACATGAGGTTTTGAGACCCTCCATCATGGACACTTATGTAGTGATTAAACAAGTACTTTTAAAACTTAAATCTCTCACTTTATTTCCCTGTCTCTGCAATGGCAGGATTGAGGCGGGGCAAGGTGTATTTTGTCCAATTTACTCGATGCGTGTGGCAGTCTGTCTGTCTGTCTGTCTGTACCTTTGTCTTCATCAGCTCTGTATCACTCTTCATATGTCAACGTGCACCTCCATCTCACAATTTTTGGAGAAGTGCTGTTTTTTTTTAATGGCCAGTTTGGCTATTGCAGTAGCCCTACATGAACTCTGACCCCCCCCCCCCCCTCTCCTTTCCTCAGGTACTCCAGGTCAGCACATCAACGGATCAGCGGCAAGGACTCGACTCTCCCTCCTCCTCCTCATCCTCATCCCTCTCTTCCTTCACTCATCCGTCTGAACCGCCCCCTAAAAAAAAAAACCTCTAAAATGGTGGATTTCCTGCGCTCGGTTGCCAGCTCTTTTGGCCCTTCGGTCACCGGAGGAGAAAACCTTTGTGTCTGTGTCCAGGTGCACACCTGCGGGGTCTGCATGCCTGCCGCTGGAGAGAGACTTATATAACGGTTAATTATCTAACTTGTATAACCGTTCATAATTTAAGAATCCACTTTAAACAATACATTTTATTCATACACTGTTTTATAGACAATGGTATGTCTAAAATGCTTGGCCTCTGTGGGTGTCATTCTTAAACAGAATCTGGTTTATATGCTGAACTTGGAGACATACATGGGCAAGTACACTGCTGAATGGTGTATGTGCTACACAACTGAAGTGGACCAAACTTCTGTTCAGAATCTGTTCAGTGGAGTTGAACTTGAGGAGAGAGTAAAGAAATTCCCTCCGCATATTTGGGTTGTAGTTTTAACAGGTGAGGACTTGTGGGTACAAGACAGAGGAATGCTGTGTAACCACACATTACTTGAACAGTCAGATGTCTGTTAAGACTGTGAAAATGGAAAGAAAAACCTGTGTAACTGGGTGTGTGCTTTACTGGACTGGTTAGGCTGGGAATTACCTTCTGAGAAGTGGATTCTACTACACCACTCTGGATTGGTCTGCTGAGACCTACCTCGGTGTGGGACTCCACCAATGGGAGACGCATATCAGAAGGATTCTTGGAACAAAGAGCTTTCATTGGATGAAGGGATTGCAACTTAAGCCTGAAGTCGTGGCAGTGCAGTACCTTGGTTTTTCCTCTAGATGGCGATAAAGGCTTTAATAAGAGAGTCTGTAGAAGAAAATATGGCCATTGAACTGAGGTGATTCTCCGCTCCTGTTCTTAGGTTCTCTGTTTATGGACTTTGATAACCTGGAGATGTTCAGATAAATGAATCAGGACTGCAGTCATGCAGGGTTCAAAGGTGCCTATTTGATTGATAGACTGTGTCCTTACAGTAGCCAGTGCTGTACATGTCACCCTCCTCAAGGGGGCGCCAGAGAGAAGGGTTTGCAACCACACTGGCAGGACTAATAAGGTGAGAAGTTGGAACAAAAACCTCCACCATGTCAGCTCACACTGTGCATCAGATATCCGAAATGTGTCTTGCCTAGGACAGCAGGGAGCCAATCAGGAGTACCTGTTGTTAATAAGCCTTTTGGAGCATGTCATTTAACTCGTGATGACACACAAGGCCCTTCGCTCACTCGGTTTTGTAAGTCGCTTTGGAAAACGGCGCCTGCTAAGTTGACAGTAATGTAGCCCCGCCTCTACCCAAATACCCAGACCCTCTGGATCACAAACCCAGTAAACGGTAATCCCTGTGTGACTCTCAATATTCTTTGGTCCGCTCTTCTCCTACCCGGAAATATGCTAAACTGACTACTAGTGGTTTGTGTTGAGACATTAATACGTACCCGTTAATATATAATTAATATGTAATCAGCAACATTAGATTAGCACACAAATATCGGTTTCCGGGGCACGGAGGAGAGGAGGTGGTAGTGGAGGAAAGGACGATGCATTTTTCGAGTATTGGGACGCACCCCCTGACGCCAGGGGTGGGGGCTCACTCTCCATATATGGACTTGTGTATGAATTGTTCTCTATGAACCTTGCAAACTGTCATAGCAGGTGACGTGGGATAACCCCGCCTCCAGGCAGCGACATCACTCTTCTCATGAAGAGTTACTGTATGACGGAATGGAAAATGTCGGTCCTGTGAGGCTACATGTATCCATCAGCATCAATCTTCCTTCAAGAGCAAATGTGTACAGCGATACGTACTTGTGTACGTCTACACCTCCATTGGTTCATATTAACGGGGGACTGAGAGGAACTCCCGAGCTTGCAGGATCCAGTATCCTCTCTTCTGGAACAAATCCGCTGTTTTCAGGTTTGAGTCCCAACTGTAGACCCACATCAACAGCACGCAATTGCGTTGTGAGTGGATGTTCAATGGTTTGTTGGAGAAAATAAAAAGGTGTGTATGTATATGTGGAAAATAAATTTGTACTTCTCTTCACATTTTAGTGAAGAACTTTTCATCTTCTGTGAAGAGTAAATCAGGTTCCTTTCTTTCAATGAGGTGAATGTAATGAATCAATAAATGTGATTGCAGTAAGTGAGTGTCCTTTAATGTGTTTGACCTGACCCCCAGCATTATTCAATGGTAGCTGTCCAGACTAATGTTACATCTGGGTGTGAGCCTTCTATATATTATATATTATACAGTATATGCACACACAGAAACACAAACACTGTTTAATCATGTTTTTGCTTTATGTAATCAGGGCTATAAAGAAGTATTTGCCATTGACCCCCCTGCATATTACAAAATACACAAGGGGGGGGGTCCACGGATTAAGAAATATTGCATTATATATTTAGAACAGAATAGAACACAAGTTTATTGTCCAATCGAGGCTGGAAAATTGTCTTTGGCCTTGTTGAGCTGAGGAATTTATCCCCTTATAATGACGAAGCACGACCAAGTAGATCCAAGAAGAAAAGGATTTATTTTTCTGCAGAAAGAGTCCAGTACTTGCACACACAAGGTGGTCAAGCATGAACTGAAGAGACGGAGGCAGTATCCGCCATATTTAATCAAACTAATACATAGATTATCTTACTTCTGATTGGTGCATAGTTCATACATAGGCATAGAGTGGAATATAACAATTATATCGCTGATTGGTACATGGTTACACATTAGCATATAGTAAAATATACAAAGTCAATGATTGGTTAGATCATGCATATTGAATGAGCACACAGTGACCTCTAGCCCTTAACGTCACACAAACAGTTTTCAATAACTATTTGGTCTTCGAGAGTCGTCTTGTTTTCTGTAGTGTCTCTTCTGGCTCTTCTAGCGATAAGATGGCCTTGCGCCTGGGATGTAAGTGGGTCAGAGGTCACGGGCCTGCAGTACAGAGAGGAGACAGACAAGAAGGAAAAAGAGAGAGACAAACAGGAAAGAGAGAGAGAGAGAGAGAGACAGAAATGCACGTACACACAAGCTATAAGCTATATATATTGTCTCTGGTTTGCTTCCAGTGGCTAAAGAGCCTGTAGTCCGCCACTTGTCTGTCTCTTGAGGATTTAGAAAATTTAATATACGTTTCAAATGGTATGATTATACAATGAATATATATGTATAGAGATCTTTTCTTTATTACTATGATTATACTTGTGTGAAAACATACTTCTGAAAACACCCTTCTCTTCAGCCTCATCTCGAGAGCATTAAAAACAGATGTCGTATCACAAAAAACACATTTCACGTGACGTTTCATAAAATATGGCTGCTGAGAAAAATACATACTGTCCACCAGGGGTTCCCAACCTCGGTCCTGAAAACCTGCTTGCAGTTTTGACAATTCTGTTGAGCTTATTCCTGCATTTAGTGGCAAGATTTCCAAACCATACAGTAATATTAAAGACATGGATGCTTTCAACAAGGCTAACATAAACCTTCTCAAGAATATCCTGACTGACTCCTAAACTCTCCAATTTCCTGGTCTAATAATAACTTAATTTACATAGCACACATCACAATATAGTTAAAAAGTGCTTTACAGGATTAAAATGAACAATACAATAAGATAAAATATAAAAAGCCAATATAAAACAGTGATCACATAGCAATTAAAAGTAAGCCTTAAAACATTTGTTTTTAAAAGTGATTTAAAAAAGGACACAGAGTTGTCAGTTGGTGATTAAAAACAACCCCTGGTTGGCTTCCTTTACCCCTTGAATAGTATGTCTTTTTATGTTTTTTCAAAAAAAACATTTAAATAAAATTCAGTGTTCTGTAATGATTGTTACATCATCCATTTACATCCACATTCATCAACAAATAGCCTACATCATTCCTGAACTTAAAATTAGACTTAAAATTGTATTTCTAGTTAAGACCATCATTTTATTGCTAAATGAGACAAAGAGATAGTTGAGCTGAGACAGTTTGACTCATTTCAGAATTTACCAATGGGGTAAGACAATTTCACTTGTCAACAAAAAGTTACATAAACAAGCTAATAGTTTATGCTTGAGACCTTGTCTAGGGTAGTATACTGTATCAATAAAGTCCTGCCTTTTTAATTTGTTCATGAATATAGTGCTCAGGCTGTCTCTGGCAAAGCTGATCATGACAGTTTCACCATAGATGAGAATTCCTGATTCAGCTAATTCATTGCCTGGAAGCCAGATTGTTTGCACTATTCTTGCCAAGTGTGTATGATACAGGGTGAGCAGCGCTGTGTTGAGCGGACAACCACGGCGCAGCTGTTTCCAGCCCGGCTCTGATTCTCTCAGCAGCATGTCAAAGATGGTGGAATCAAGAATGGGATCACTTAGTGCTTTTATTGCCTCCTCCATCAAAGTCCAAAGCATCCTTTTTCTTCCAGTGTGGATCGGAGTCACAGACCTGATTTTGCACCTTTCTTCTGTTTGTTTTGTCATGTCTTTAAAATCCTTCTGCAGGTGCCTGGCCAGTAATCTAGCCAATAATTGGCCGATGCCATAGGACAAATCAATATTCTGTGTAAAACAATCAGTCCTTCCATCAGTTACTGGAAGGAGACCGTGGTTGGATGGTGCTGAGGTTAGCTGGAGCCGCACAGGTTTATGGTCTGAGTGCCCTTCATCAGGGTCAAGGATCTTACAGGCTTTAACTAGCCACATGGACTCTTCCTGCATGAAGATCTAACCTAACCTGGACATGTTTTATTACCTTTAGTGTAAGTGTATTATCTCTTTCCTTCTGTGTTGATTGTTCTCTAGATGTCCACAATTTTGAAGGATTCTATGAATTTCTGAAGACATTTCCGCAATTTGTCTTGTTGAAAATTTTGTGTTGTATATTTCCTGTCCAAGTGCGGCTTGAGAGGAGTGTTGAAGTTCCCTCCAATCACCAACACTCCGTCAGCGCTCTAGGCTAGGTTTTTTTGTGAAGCGTATTGTGACAACTGATTGTGAAATGCGCTATATATATATACATTTTATTTGATTTGCCTCACTTCTCTTAAGACCTAGCTATATAGCTTACTGACTTTGCCTTAAGACTTAGCCATAGCTTACTGTGCAAACTAGACTTGTTGTTCATGGCTATGGATAGCTGCTACTTTATGATAGAACTGTACTTTATTTGACCATTTTGTAGTTTCAATGGCTCTCGGTATGCACTTATTTTTACATCGCTTTGGATAGAAGTATCTGCCAAATGAATATAATGTAATGTAAAGCAGAGCAGAGTAAACCAATGGTTCCCCTGCTCATGGGATTGGGTATCACGGGTGTTGAATGAGTGCCGTGAGCACGTAGAACTAATCCATTCTGAAATTCATTCATTAAGCAACAAATTAATTTGTCTCCCATATTACCTCAGCTTTTGAAATTCTCAGCTTTTGATGAATTATAAAAATTAGGAGTTTTTTTTTTTTGCCATCTCTCTATGAATACATTAATGCTGTAATTTGGGAAAAAAGGGAAATCCAAATCATTTTTGGCCAAATCATCCTTACACATTCTAGGGAAAACAGGAGACAGAAATTTGTCTCGTGCAATATTCTAATTTCCCCATGCAATATTCTGCAACCCCGTTAGTATGTCTTCAATCTCAGGTTTCACGCTGCTTTTGAATTCGCATGGAAGGCAGATCATTACGGTTTCACCATAGATGAGAGTTCCTAATGTCTGTCTAAGTACTATGTTCTTTGAAGGTAAGACTATACGTTTTTGCACCATGCTTGCCAAATGTGTGTTATACAGGGTGAGCAGCGCTGGTGTGAGTGGGCAGCCACGGCGCAGCTGTTTCCAGCCCGGCTCTGATTCGCTCAGCAGCTTTCCAAAGATGGTGGAATCAAGAATGGGATCTTCTAATGCTTTTATTGCCTCCTGCAGCAAAGACCACTCTAGCCTCAGATTTATTCCAATGGGCATAACCAAGTGTTTTGTGGTTTCCAACTTATTCTCTAGTGTTTGTTTTGTCATTTCTTTAAAATGCTTCTCCAGGTGCCTGGCCAGTATTGTAGCAAAGATTAAATAGTCAACATTGAAGAAGTGGTAGTTGTCATCATCTGAGGCTTTGATTGAGTCATTAAAGGGCATCTGATTGGGTGCATCATCCGTTGTGTTATCAAGCATTCGGTTGTAAAGGACTTTCAAATAATGTGACAGACGGGAATTGTTACTCTTGTAGAAATGGACTGGAATTCCATCAGGTCCTGGATGTTTGGAATTAGGGAGAGATCGTGCAGCCATTGTGATGTCAACGATTCGGACTCGGCCGCGGCCATAGGACAAACCATCATTCTGTGTCAAAACAGCATTTGTCTTTATTGTGTCTGTTTTTTGAGGGGGACTGTGGTTGGATGGTTTTGAGGTAAGCTGGAGCCACACAGGTTTATGGTCTGAGTCCTCTTCAGTGTCAAGGATCTCACAGGCTTTAACTCGCCACATGGACTCTTCCTGCATGAAGATGTAATCTAACCTGGACATGCAATCTAAGCCATCCACTTTATAACTGTAAGTGTATTTCCTGTCTGTTCGCTTGAATCTTCTCCAGATGTCCACAAGGTGAAGGGATGCTGTGAATCTCTCAACACATCTCCGCAAATTGCCTTGTGGATAATTTCTTTTTTCAGATGTCCTGTCCAAGCGCGGGTTGAGAGTAGTGTTGCAGTCTCCTCCAATCACCAACACTCCTTCAGCGCTCTCCTGTAGGTACGGTATGAGTCTGTCCAAAACATCTGTCTCTGACGGATGGTTGTACACGTTCACAAGGGTGTACAGCTGGCCTCGTACTAGACATTTCACTATGATGTAACTTCCATCCGTATCTACATCAAAATTGATGCACTTAAAATTGACATTTTTAATGAGGATGCCAACTCCTTTGCTGCGTCTGTGATACTCTGAGAAGAATTTCTCCCATTCTACTAACATGCGCAAGCTATTAGTATCTCCTGGTCCGAAGTGAGTCTCCTGAAGAAAGACAATGTCACATTTCCATTTTTTTACTTTGTTAGTGATGTAAGCCACTTTTGTTCGAAGCCCATGTATATTCCAGGACACAAGAGATATCTGAGCTTGATCTCTGTTCATGACTGTAGTTTCTGAAGGTTTGGACACAGACATTATAGTTCCCTCTATTTCTGCTGCCCGCTGGTCCTGCCGCCATCACTGCCCAGTTCTCCACCATCCTTGCTGCCCCATCTGGACTGTCATCTTGCTGCCGCTAATTCTATTAACATGAACATTGGCTGATTTGACCCTGTTAGTCATTAAGACCTAGACCCTGAGTCGACCAGAGGAGGATGGGTTCCCCCCTTGAGTCTGGTTCCTCCCAAGGTTTCTTCCTATTTACACCAGGGAGTTTTTCCTTGCCGCTGTTGCCTTTGGCTTGCTCTTGTGGGGGTTTAGGTTGGGTTTTTTTGGTTACTGTAGTTCCTCTGCTTCAGACGTCACATACAGTAGTTCCTTTGCTTCAGACGTCACATACAGTAGAGTTCCTTTGCTTCAGACGTCACATACAGTAGAGTTCCCCTGCTTCAGACGTCACATACAGTAGAGTTCCCCTGCTTCAGATGTCACATACAGTAGAGTTCCTTTGCTTCAGACGTCACATACAGTAGAGTTCCCCTGCTTCAGACGTCACATACAGTAGAGTTCCTCTGCTTCAGGCGTGACATACAGTAGAGTTCCCCTGCTTCAGACGTCACATACACTAGAGTTCCCCTGCTTCAGACGTCACATACAGTAGAGTTCCCCTGCTTCAGGCGTCACATGCAGTAGAGTTCCCCTGCTTCAGATCAGACTCGCACCTCAGGTGAGTGCAGCCTTACCTGTGTGAAATAGCAGGCCTGTGTAAGATGAACCACCTCTGTCTTTCGTTTTCATGAGCAACATTTATTCCCTCTTATAGGGATGTTATTAATAGGCACCTCAGGTGTTTCAATGCGTCTCTTCTCCTGAAGGAAAGCACCGTCAGTGCTGTGGCATTGTTTAGTCACACACAAGCAGAGCTTTGTCCTAATTCTTTGGATTGTTTTTAAAAATTCTAAGTCAGTGTTCTAGAACTCAATTGCTTTTCAATTCAACCAGTAGTGATTGTTACGTCAGCATTAGAATGTTCAATTAAGAACATTCCAATCACATATTTGTGATGTTACACCTCAAAGGCTAAGTCATTTTGTTTTGTAGGGATTAGAGGGGCTCTTGATCTGGATTAATGGCTGCCGTGTATGCAGATGTGTACATTACATACTCTAGAGGTCCATTATCTCCTATGAGAGAATCTTTTATCCAAGGGGAGCACTGTGCCATGTCAGCCTTGAGTAAGAAACTCAGATTGAGGCAGATAACAAGAAAATCCCAGACATATGGAAAAAAGCTATCTGTGCTTGGCGTCCCTTATCACACAAAAGATTCCTTTCGCTTTCCTGCTGCCCATTCACAGTTCTGTGAAAATATGATTGACTTAAGGGATGCTTGGTGCCATAAGGCCAAGCCAATGATAACTCACATATGCTTGTATAGATTTAATGTCTATCTGAACATTAATAGTGAACCTCAGGCCCAAGAATAATCCTTCTGATACTCAACACAAGTCCTCAGGAGTGGGATGTGTGTTGGTTTCCTTCAAATGACCCTCTAGGATTGTTTCATAGTAGCACAATACTGTGTAGTACTAGAGAAACCTAGCTTGTTGCTGTGTTGCAGTAATGTTATTTTACTCACCTGTAGAGTACACCTGTAGGGACCACCAGAGTTCAGCGAACCTGAGAGACAAGCAGCACATGTCCTGAATTTGGACCAATAAGAGACAAATATTATACTCAAAATTACTTCACTAAATGCTTTGAGTTGATCATAACTTAGATTTTTAAATTATGCCAAGAAGCATTCATTAGTTCAAAAAACATAACACTGAATTCTAGGTTTTTCTGACAATGAAATTTAAGTTTTCTGAAAAACAACCAATTAAGGGTTGTTGGCAAAACTTGAAGTTAAGGTCAAAACAAAAATTTAGTTGCCGTGAATTTTTTTTTACAATGTAAAATGTGTCTATTTAAATTGCCAGTAATCTGTGGAGATGTCACTGGGTATTTCAAACAATTATTAGCCCCATGTTTGGCTTCTAGGAATATTATCAAGAAGAAATAGATTGGTATTTTCAGAGAATAATAAGGTTGTAGTTGACTACTCACTGATCTTTTAGCTGTACTTGCAGTTTCTTCTCACCATCAATCAGAGATTACATTCTTCAGTAGGCTACACAGGTGAACTAACTAAATGTTTTTCCTTCTCAATTTGGTCCGCAAAGCTGCGTTATAGGCTACTGCTGTCCTGTTTTATACTGTACTGCACAACAAACAAACATCTAAAAAATGCAACTGCAGTCCCACACCCTTTTTTTGATCACACTTCCTAGAGCCTGTATAAAGAAAATACAGACTAAGTATTTGTGATTAATTAATTAATTAATAAAGGGGAGAAAATAACAGATTTTTCTGTGACATATTCCTGATGATTATGCAAGAAATGTAATGGGTACATTTAAATCATTTGGACCTCACACTATAATTGTGTTTATTATTTTTGCCAGGATCTCGTGAGGGTGATGGGTGAAGATTTTCATTCATTTATTTTTTTATTTTTTTTAAGAACTCGTTCTGTAACAAACCCAGATGGAAACCAGAATCGTTGCATTCCCCTGTGCCCTGCTATTCTGTCCCTCCCAAGGGTGTCACCTGCCATGTGCCAGTGTCTTTATTGCTTTTTTATTTTGTATATAAGTCCTAAAATGGTGCTGTATTGTTTAAATTCACTAAGATAATGTACAAAGATATGAAAGAAAACTTCTGTTCTGAGCATTGCGTAACACACTGTAAAATAAAAAAAGGGGAGAATAGTGAAGATTTCAAGGCAACTTTTTTCACAAACTTTTGTAATTTTTTTTCAGCTAACATTCATTCCTTCAGAAAACTTAACACTGAATTTAAATTTTTTATAACAATGAAATTTAAGTTTTCTGCAAAACAACTAATGAATCTTAGTTGGCATAGCTTGCCTTGAAAATCTAAGTTAAGCTCAAAACCCAAAAAAGTTTGTCAAGTGAGTTACCTTGAAATTTTGAGAATTCTCTACTTTTTTTAGAGTGTAAAAATGTGTCTGTTTAAATTGTCAGCAGGGGTGCAGCACAAAATGCTGGGCCCTGTGCAAATGCAGTCTCTGTGGGCCCCCTTCCCAAAGCAAGCTTTTAATTTCAGGCCCGCTCTAGGGCCCTGGGTACTCAGTTCCACTTTTCCCCCGACTACAACGCCCCTGATCATCAGTAACCTGTGGAGATGTCAGTGGGTCTTTCAAACAATTATTAGCCCCATATCTGACTTCTAGGAATATTATCAAGAGGGGGAATTTGGGGAAAATATCAGCGCTAATCTGCACTGAACCACAGAACCAGATTCATATTTTCAGAGAATAATAAGGTCGTAGTTGACTACTCACTGGTCCTTTAGCTCTGTGCTTGTTGCTTATTCATACCCATCAGACATTATGTTCTTCCGTAGGCTACACAGGTGAACCAACTGAATGTCAACAAACAAAGAAACAAACGTCTTAGCAATGCAACACTAAGCAACGCAACACTACTCCAGTCCCAGACTTTATTTTTGGTCACACTTCCTGGAGCCTGTATAAAGAAAATACAGACAAAGTATTTGTAATAAATGAATAAATTACTGAAGGGGAGAAAATAACAGATTTTTCTGTGACATATTCCTGATGATTATGCAAGAAATTTAATGGGTACATTTAAATCATTTGGACCTCACAGTATAATTGTGTTTATTATTTTTGCCAGGATCCTGTGAGGGTGATGGGTGAAGATTTTCATTTTTTTTACTTTTTTATTTTTTTTTAAGAACTCGTTCTGTAACAAACCCAGATGGAAACCAGAATCGCTGCATTCCCCTGTGCCCTGCTATTCTGTCCCTCCCAAGGGTGTCACCTGCCATGTGCCAGTGTCTTTAGTGCTTTTTTATTTTGTATATAAGTTGTAAAATGGTGCTGTATTGTTTAAATTCACTAAGATAATGTGCAGTACAAAGATATGAAATAAGACTTCTCTGCTGAGCATTCTGTAATAATCAACACTGTAAAAAAAGAATCATGAAATTTTTGAGTTTTGAGCTTAACTTTTTACACCACCTAGTTACACCATAGTATGCCTAATCAATACATGTATTAGTAGAGGGGAGAAAACAGGTTTTGAATAAATCTCAAAAATTTACTTTTGGATGGATTTAAATTTTCTGTGACATATTCCTGAAGATTATGGAAGAACTACAATAGGTTCACTGCAAAAACCAATCTCAACAAGCATTTTAGTCTTATATTGACACTCTCAATCTTTTTTCTATAACTTTCGTACCAGATCAGACAAAAATATTGCCAATGAGGTGAGACAGTTTGCCAATGGGGTAAGAACATTTCACTTGCTAAGCAAACAGTAATTAAAACTGATATTTTCTACTTCATATTTTCTACGTCAGAGAAAAAAAAAAGATTTTAAGTGTCTTTACAAGGCTAAAACACTTCAAGACAGAAGTTTTTTGCTGTGATTTAAATTTTTTGGACCTCACACCACTGTGACACATCAAATCAACCTGTGACACATAACCATGTATAACCATACTGCAGTTCAGAAATCACATTTTTGGGATGTTGCTCTACTGATTATTTCGCATGCTTTCTTTTTCAGTGTTCACCTCATCTGCACATATCATCTTTAAAGTTGAATATAATTTAAAATGTTCAAAATCCAAAAGACAAAATCTGACTCACACTGTGAGATCACTGGCACCAGATTATTCCTATAGGGATTGCATGCAGACTGGGTGTGGCTCAATTCAACATATGTACACTGCACTATCTCTAGCATTCCATAGTCTTGCATTTTCACAATCACATGATGTGATGTCTATAGTCAGGTCAAGGCGTCTGTTGTCATTCCAATGGCCAGACATGAAACCTACCTGAACTCTTCTTGTGTTCAAATCACACCGATTCTTGATGGACACATTTTTGTTCAGGTGAAAATACAAGAAATACGATGAAATGATTTGAGGATTTTTTTTTTTACCGGAATGGGGCCGCAATCTCAAGAAAAGTGCGAGCAAGAAAAATAAGACCTTCTTCATTAATTAACATTAGAGAGGCAAAATAATCTAACACTGATGTCATCTTATTCATACCTTATTAGTCACATGTTATGGGCTTGCCAGTAATTATTACAATGTCACTAAAATAAGTAAAACAAAGGTACCATAAGGGCAAATGATTTAACTCTTTGATTTTCTCCTTTCTCACCTGTAGTTGGAAAAAACAGAATTGAGAGGATTCTCTTGGCCTAGTATACAGTGTTGTATAGTTCCTCTACCAACAGGTGATTCCCTTCATATGAATGCATTGTACAATCTGGCAGCCAATGCAGCCCTCTATTATTGCCATATTAGAATAACAAGCATTGCCAAGGAAATGGGTGGAGAGGACAGAGGTGTGAAATTCATGAGCTGTTCATCCCTCCATCATTACAGAAAGATGGAAGATGACCGATTTTCGGGGAGCTAGAGAAAGGATTGAAGGAGAAGTGAAAGGCCAAACTGAAAGGCTGACCAAACTATTAAATTAAATATAATTTCACATAAGCGCACTTAAAAACCAACAATCTCTGACAGCTTAATAATAAACAATGACAAAGGTCCATAAAAGGTGGAATCAGAAAACCAGGAAAACCCAGAGCTAACTGGGGAAAAACTGGAAAAATATTCCCTGACACCTGGGAAAAGGCGATGGAGATCATCTCCTGGAGCATAACTCAGATTGTTTCACTTTTAAAAAATGAAAAACCAAAAGCAATCCATTTTTATTATTTAATTGAACACTAGAGTGGTTCATTAAGCTTCACCTCCTTACTAAAACCGAGAGTGGAAAACTGATGAGGGTATGTCAGCTATCATAATAATAATTAGTATTTTGTACTTCACAAAAATACTGCAGCTATTCAAATTTTGTTCAAATACTACTTTTTATAATATTGGGTCATGTGATCTCTGATGTCACTACCGCCACAAATGACCCCTTATCCATTTCTTGATCAAAAGACTGCAGTATATAATGAGTCCATGTAAGAACTGGATGAGAAGGAATCCACATCCATATCTTCATCGTTTATTAGACGAGCGAGAATCCAGGTCAGTAGGTGATGAAGAGGAATGCGTGTCAATATCGAATAACTGAAAATCACGGTACCAGTACTGAATGAGTTAAAATTCATGTCAGTATCAGACAATAAGAATCCATGTCAGTTGAGCAAGTTAAAATCCATGTTGGTATCGGGTGAATGAGAATCCATTTGAGTCTGTCATGAAATATCTTTCAGTGTGGAATCCATATTTTGCTAACCTCACTAAGATCAGCGAACACCGTCTCTACTCTCTGATGGAAAGACGATCATCACCTTCACCCCGTAAATGAGATTATCTGATTTCCTGGAAGCCTTTATTCTCTCCTCAACTCAACCAGGTGTTTCGTCCACACAGTTTGCCTTCAGCATCTGAGAAACTTTCTGAAGATGGATTTTAGAGCAGGGTCTCTCAGTCTTTCCATCGTCCTCTTCAGAAAAGACCACTTCACCTTCTTTTGTGGTTCTATTCTGTAGATATCGACCAAATCCATGCTTTGGCCTCCTTCCTAGTTTTTGAAGGGCTCCAAATGTCTTTTCAAATATCTGGCCAGTCTGGCAGTAAAGAGCAGCTGGGTAATGGCACATTCATCTGCATCTATCTTTGCTGCATGGGCATCAGGTCTTGAGTTTTGAGCCTTTGACGGTGTGGCCATTACAATGTTTTTGCAATGTCCTCTGTCCTTTATATTTGGTATGGAGAATAAAACAGCATTCACCCCAAAATAATTCACTATTTGAAGCTGCATTGCTTTTGGGTTACCATGACCACCTGAAAACAAGCTTAGGCAAATGGGATCATGGCCTGAAATATCAGTTTGTCTGATCTTGCAACTCTGAACTAAACGGACAGAGTTTTCCTGTATGAAAATGTAGTCTAACCTTGATTTGTTAACACCATGAACGTAAGTGTATCCTCTCTCCATTGGGTTGATTATTCTCCAGATGTCCATGAGTTTGAGGGATGTTGTCAATCTCCGTACACGTTTCCATGAAGCAGCATGTTGTAGGTTTGGCGTTGTCGATGTCCTGTCTAAGTGTGGATTGAGAGCAGTGTTGAAGTCTCCTCCGATCACTAACACCCCTAAATCTATCCCCTGTAGGCAGAGCGTGAGTTTGTTTATAACACATTTGTCATGTTTGTGGGTGTACACAGTCACAAAGGTGTAAAGCTGACCTCGTAGTTTACAGTGAAGAATAAGGTGGCTTCCATCCTTATCTTCATCATGGTAAATATATTCCCAATCCATAGTCTCCTTTATTAGGATGGCCACTCCTCTTCTGCACTTGTGATACTTTGTGTCGTATATTGTGAAGCCTTCCAGCTCAACAAATACATCTGTGTCATCTGGGCCAATGTGGGTCTCTTGAAGAAAGACAATGTGTGAATCCTTAATTTCTTTCAACACCCCATTCATTTTGTTTTTAGATTTAAGTCCATTAATGTTCCAGGATAAGCAATGGAGCACTTTATGTCTTGGTCCACTCATGGCTGGACAACGTGGGCTAAAGTATAATATGTAGATCTGGATTTTTGTATGAGAAATTATGGGGAGGCGGTGTAGTAAAATGGTAAAAGTAACAGCTCTCGTTCTCCCTCCTCCTCCTCCTCCTCCTCCTCTTACTCCACCAGGAGATCCCTCACTTCCTTTACTGCCTCGGTGACAGTTATGACAGCTAAAGGCCTCCTTATGACTGTTCAAAAGGATGGAAAAAGCACCAGTGAAGCCCTTCATTCCTCCACGGAACAATTTAAAATCCAAAAAAACTAATGAAATGGAAATCCCTTCAAATCCCAAACCATCAACTTAAAAGAGAGAGGGCATTCACAAACGGAGTTAACTTGAGTTACCTTTCATTTCCCTGTCCTGGATCTGGTCTAGTTAGTATACAAACAGAGCCATTTACATCAGCATCATCTGGCATTCCTCACTCGTGACCTGTTCCCCTTTTTAATGATGGAAAAAGTCCAATTTTTCACATGTATCTCTTATTGCCAGTGGCAGCAGATGTGAAATTAGGAAGTCATTTGTATAATAAATATATAATTACCCAGATGCATATAAACACATAAAACAGAGTGTGAAATCGGTTGCTGCAGAGTAGGTTTCTGCAATGGTTATTCCCAGCCTGCATGGGGGGGGCATGTCAGTTTTCCTAGAGAAGAGTTGGTATCTTAGAGCTTCGACATATATTTATTTAGCAAACGCATACCGTATTTTACACAGTTGGGGGTATGTAGAGACGGCCTCTCTCAGAGGAGTTTTCTGCTCCAATCGCTTGTCTGTCTGTTCAGTGTGTTCATATATGCACATATAGATAACAACATCATGTCTGTTCAGTGTGTTCATATATGCACATATAGATAACAACATCATGTCTGTTCAGTGTGTTCATATATGCACATATAGATAACAACATCATGTCTGTTCAGTGTGTTCATATATGCACATATAGATAACAACATCATGTCTGTTCAGTGTGTTCATATATGCACATATAGATAACAACATCATGTCTGTTCAGTGTGTTCATACATATATGCACATATAGATAACAACATCATGTCTGTTCAGTGTGTTCATATATGCACATATAGATAACAACATCATGTCTGTTCAGTGTGTTCATACATATATGCACATATAGATAACAACATCATGTCTGTTCAGTGTGTTCATACATATATGCACATATAGATAACAACATCATAGAAAAGAGTGACACAGTGTTGCCAAATGCCTTTATTGTTGACCACAAAATTACCTTCAGAAGTATTGACTGTCAATTGATGTTAGTGAAGAAAAAAGTAAATCAGGGCCAGTTTTCTAATTCAGTTGAATTCATATCAGGCCTGGCTCTAGCCTTTCTGCTGCCCTAGGCCAGACTGTGGATGGGGGGGGGGGGGGGGGGGGGCTTCTTTAATGCAGTGGCAGGCTGTGGACTTGACGAGTCAGATGTACATACTCCAAGACTGTGTTTGTTGGTTTTGTGATCTTCCACAGTGTAGCTGGTGAGGAAAAACAACTTGCGTGGTGTGTTTAATATTTGTAAATGTTCCGGGGGGGGGGGGACCCTGAACCAAACAGCTCCGTGAAATCAGCCGTACAGGAAAAATGAAGAAAAGAGGACTTTAAAATATTTTCCATTCTTTAAAAAAAAATTTGTTTCTGATTTTTCCCCATTTTCTCCCAATTTAGTAGCCAATTGGACCCCTATTCTGATTCAATTCCCCCGTGTAGCAACCGCTAGAGAACCACCGCTACACAACCCTGTCAGCCGGTGGTAGGAAGGAGGTCGCCACGTCCTCTACAGGGCGCGACTTCCTCGAGCCCCTGACCGTGAATCCAGCTCGCCCAGGGCCGCTATGTGTGCAGCGATTCTCTCCGAGCCCCTCCCCCCACCCGGAAGCAGCCGCCAATTGCTGCTTCCACAGGGCACCGGCCATGCTCGGATCTGGCAGGACCAGGGCGCGAACCCCGATCCTCGCAGCACAACTGCACCGACTGAAAGTCGGCGCTCTTACCGTTGTACCACGCGACGGCCCCCAAAATATTTGCCATTCTTTAGGCCGGCTTGGCTGCTGAGCTTCATTGAGTACATCAAAACACACGATAGTGAGATTTTCCGCATTTCTTTGTTTTGTTTGTGTCAAATACGATGCATTGCAAGACCCACAGAAGCTTTCACGCAGATGAAGATGTGACAGCCGTCGAGTCATTTGACCTGCCTCTACATCTCACGGCCATTTTATTCTGAAGATACAGCAGCCTCTACATCTCACGGCCATTTTATTCTGAAGATACAGCAGCCTCTACATCTCACGGCCATTTTATTCTGAAGATACAGCAGCCTCTACATCTCACGGCCATTTTATTCTGAAGATACAGCAGCCTCTACATCTCACGGCCATTTTATTCTGAAGATACAGCTGCCTCTACATCTCACGGCCATTTTATTCTGAAGATACAGCTGCCTCTACATCTCACGGCCATTTTATTCTGAAGATACAGCTGCCTCTACAGGTGAGACAGTTTGACTCATTTCAAGATCTGATATGTGAGATCACTGGCACCAGATTGTTCCTAGTGATTTCCCCCATGCAGGCTGGGCGTGGCTAAATCATACAATTCAACACATGTACACTGCACTACCTCTAGCATTCCATAGTCTTTCATTTTCACAATCACATGATGTGATGTCTATAGTCAGGTCAAGGCGTCTGTCGTCATTCCA
The DNA here is from genome assembly GCA_029718625.1 of Synaphobranchus kaupii. Classification (NCBI taxonomy): domain Eukaryota; kingdom Metazoa; phylum Chordata; class Actinopteri; order Anguilliformes; family Synaphobranchidae; genus Synaphobranchus; species Synaphobranchus kaupii. The sequence continues at coordinate 91,122,971 of CM056379.1, read as the reverse complement.
ATGGCCAGACATGAAACCTACCTGAACTCTTCTTGTGTTCAAATCACACCAATCCTTGATGGACACATTTTTGTTCAGGTGAAAATACAAGAAATACGATGAAATGATTTGAGGATTTTTTTTTTAACTTAATGGGGCCGCAATCCCAAGAAAAGTGCGGGCAAGAAAAATAAGACCTTCTGCATTAATTAACATTAGAGAGGCAAAATAATCTAACACGGATGTCATCTTATTCTTACATTATTAGCCACATGTTATGGGCTTGCCAATAATTATTACAATGTTACTAAAATAAGTAAAACAAAGGGTACCATAAGGGTAAATGATTTAACTCTTTGATTTTCACCTGTAGTTGCAAAAAGGAAAATGGAGAAGACTCTTGGCCTAGTATACAGTGTTGTATAGTTCCTCTACCAACAGGTGATTCCCTTCATATGAATGCATTGTACAATCTGGCAGCCAATGCAGCCCTCTATTATTGCCATATTAGAATAACAAGCATTGGCAAGGAAATGGGTGGAGAGGACAGAGGTGTGACATTCATGAGCTGTTCATCCCTCCATCATTACAGAAAGATGGATTTTCGGGGAGCTATACAAAGGATTGAAGGAGTAGTGAAAGGCCACTTAAGGGACTGACCAAACTATTAAATTAAATATAATTTCACATAAGCGCACTTAAAAACCAACAATCTCTGACAGCTTAATAATAAACAATGACAAAGATCCATAAAAGGTATTTTTTATGACAGATTTTTTTATCTTTTTCCAGATGGAATCAGAAAACCAGGAAAACCCAGAGCTAACTGGGGAAAAAACTGGAAAAATATTCCCTGACACCTGGGAAAAGGCGATGGAGATCATCTCCTGGAGCATAACTCAGATTGTTTCACTTTTAAAAAATGAAAAACCAAAAGCAATCCATTTTTATTATTTAATTGAACACTAGAGTGGTTCATTAAGCTTCACCTCCTTACTAAAACCGAGAGTGGAAAACTGATGAGGGTATGTCAGCTATCATAATAATAATTAGTATTTTGTACTTCACAAAAATACTGCAGCTATTCAAATTTTGTTCAAATACTACTTTTTATAATATTGGGTCATGTGATCTCTGATGTCACTACCGCCACAAATGACCCCTTATCCATTTCTTGATCAAAAGACTGCAGTATATAATGAGTCCATGTAAGAACTGGATGAGAAGGAATCCACATCCATATCTGCATCGTTTATTAGACGAGCGAGAATCCAGGTCAGTAGGTGATGAAGAGGAATGCGTGTCAATATCGAATAACTGAAAATCACGGTACCAGTACTGAATGAGTTAAAATTCATGTCAGTATCAGACAATAAGAATCCATGTCTTATCTAAATGTCAGTTGAACAAGTTAAAATCCATGTTGGTATCGGGTGAATGAGAATCCATTTGAGTCTGTCATGAAATATCTTTCAGTGTGGAATCCATATTTTGCTAACCTCACTAAGATCAGCGAACACCGTCTCTACTCTCTGATGGAAAGACGATCATCACCTTCACCCCGTAAATGAGATTATCTGATTTCCTGAAAGCCTTCATTCTCTCCTCAGCTCAACCAGGTGTTTCGTCCCCACAGTTTGCCTTCAGCATCTGAGAAACTTTCTGAAGATGGATTTTAGAGCAGGGTCTCTCAGTCTTTCCATCGTCCTCTTCAGAAAAGACCACTTCACCTTCTTTTGTGGTTCTATTGTGTAGATATCGCCCAAATCCATGCTTTGGCCTCCTTGCTTGTTTTTGAAGGGCTCCAAATGTCTTTTCAGATATCTGGCCAGTCTGGCAGTAAAGAGCAGCTGGGTAATGGCACATTCATCTGCATCTATCTTTGCTGCATGGGCATCAGGTCTTGAGTTTTGAGCCTTTGAAGGTGTGGCCATTACAATGTTTTTGCAATGTCCTCTGTCCTTTATATTTGGTACGGAGAATAAAACAGCATTCACCCCAAAATAATTCAATATTTGAAGCTGCATTGCTTTTGGGTTACCATGACCACCTGAACACAAGCTTATGCAAATGGGATCATGGTCTGAAATATCAGTTTGTCTGATCTTGCAACTTTGAACTAAACGGACAGAATTTTCCTGTATGAAAATGTAGACTAACCTTGATTTGTTAACACCATGAAGGTAAGTGTATCCTCTCTCCATTGGGTTGATTATTCTCCAGATGTCCACGAGTTTGAGGGATGTTGTCAATCTCCGTACACGTTTCCGCGAAGCAGCATGTTGTACGTTTGGTGTTGCCGATGTCCTGTCTAAGTGTGGATTGAGAGCAGTGTTGAAGTCTCCTCCGATCACTAACACCCCTAAATCTATCCCCTGTAGGCAGAGCGTGTGTTTGTTTATAACACATTTGTCATGTTTGTGGGTGTACACAGTCACAAAGGTGTAAAGCTGGCCTCGTAGTTTACAGTGAAGAGTAAGGTGGCTTCCGTCCTTATCTTCATCATGGTAAATATATTTCCCAATCCATAGTCTCCTTTATTAGGATGGCCACTCCTCTTCTGCACTTGTGATACTTTGTGTAGTATTTTGTGAAGCCTTCCAGCTGTGTCATCCGGGCCAATGTGGGTCTCTTGAAGAAAGACAATGTGTGAATCCTTAATTTCTTTCAACACCCCATTCATTTTGTTTTTAGATTTAAGTCCATTAATGTTCCAGGATAAGCAATGGAGCACTTGATGTCTTGATCCACTCATGGCTGTACAATGCGGGCTAGAGTATAATATGTCGATTTGGCTTTTTGTATGAGAAATTATGGGGAGGCGGTGTAGTAAAATGGTAAAAGTAACAGCTCTTGTTCTCCCTCCTCCTCCTCCTCCTCCTCTTACTCCACCAGGAGATCCCTCACTTCCTTTACTGCCTCGGTGACAGTTATGACAGCTAAAGGCCTCCTTATGACTGTTCAAAAGGATGGAAAAAGCACCAGTGAAGCCCTTCATTCCTCCACGGAACAATTTAAAATCCAAAAAAACTAATGAAATGGAAATCCCTTCAAATCCCAAATCATCAACTTAAAAGAGAGAGGGCGTTCATAAATGGAGTTAACTTGAGTTACCTTTCATTTCCCTGTCCTGGATATGGTCTAGTTAGTATACAAACAGAGCCATTTACATCAGCGTCATCTGGCATTCCTCACTCGTGACCTGTTCCCCTTTTTAATGATGGAAAAAGTCCAATTTTTCACATGTATCTCTTATTGCCAGTGGCAGCAGATGTGAAATTAGGAAGTCATTTGTATAATAAATATATAATTACCCAGATGCATATAAACACATAAAACAGAGTGTGAAATCGGTTGCTGCAGAGTAGGTTTCTGCAATGGTTATTCCCAGCCTGCATGGGGGGGGGGGGCATGTCAGTTTTCCTAGAGAAGAGTTAGTATCTTAGAGCTTCGATATATATTTATTTAGCAAACGCATACCGTATTTTACACAGTTGGGGGTATGTAGAGATGGCCTCTCTCAGAGCAGTTTTCTGCTCCAATCACTTGTCTGTCTGTTCAGTGTGTTCATACATATATGCACATATAGATAACAACATCATAGAAAAGAGTGACACAGTGTTGCCAAATGCCTTTATTGTTGACCACAAAATTACCTTCAGAAGTATTGACTGTCAATTGATGTTAGTGAAGAAAAAAGTAAATCAGGGCCAGTTTTCTAATTCAGTTTAATTCATATCAGGCCTGGCTCTAGCCTTTCTGCTGCCCCAGGCCAGACTGTGGGTGGGGGGGGGGGGGGGGGGGGGGGGGGGGGGCTTCTTTAATGCAGTGGCAGGCTGTGGACTTGACGAGTCAGATGTACATACTCCAAGACTGTGTTTGTTGGTTTTGTGATCTTCCACAGTTTAGCTGGTGAGGAAAAACAACTTGCATGGTGTGTTTAATATTTGTAAATGTTCCGGGGGGGGGGTCTCCATCTGCCCCCGAGTCTGCTCCCTCCTCTCGCCTCCTTGAGCTGAGAGGAGAGGGAGAGAACTATTTATTTAGCAAATTAAATCATGGGCTGATTAGGTGACAGGTTGAGAGAGCCAGGTACGATAAAGCTGGCCCTCTGAAACAAGGTTACCAAGGTGACCGGGGGGTGGGGGGGAGGGGTGTTGGCCCATGCCTGATTGGTCTCATTCAGACATTTGGGCATGAGCTATGGCGTCGCGAACACAAAACCCACAACATCACCTGTGTGTCTGACCAAATGTTGTGCTTATTATGCTAAACTAAAAGCATACCCACAATGCCAGTGTGGAATGACACAACATGAGGCTTTGAGACCCTCCATCATGGACACTTATGTAGTGATTAAACAAGTACTTTTAAAACTTAAATCTCTCACTTTATTTCCCTGTCTCTGCAATGGCAGGTTCGAGGTGGGGCAAGGTGTATTTTGTCCAATTTACTCGATGCGTGTGGCAGTCTATCTGTCTGTCTGTCTGTACCTTTGTCTTCATCAGCTCTGTATCACTCTTCATATGTCAACGTGCACCTCCATCTCACAATTTTTGGAGAAGTGCTGTTTTTTTTTAATGGCCAGTTTGGCTATTGCAGTAGCCCTACATGAACTCTGACCCTCTGATCCTCATCCTCATCCCTCTCATCCGTCTGAACCGCCCCCTAAAAAAAAAACCTCCAAAATGGTGGATTTTCTGCGCTCGGTTGCCAGCTCTTTTGGCCCTTCGATCACCGGAGGAGAAAACCTTTGTGTCTGTGTCCAGGTGCACACCTGCGGGGTCTGCATGCCTGCCGCTGGAGAGAGACTTATATAACGGTTAATTATCTAACTTGTATAACCGTTCATAATTTAAGAATCCACTTTAAACAATACATTTTATTCATACACTGTAATGCTTGGCCTCTGTGGGTGTCATTCTTAAACAGAATCTGGTTCATATGCTGAACTTGGAGACATACATGGGCAAGTACACTGCTGAATGGTGTATGCACTATACCCCCCCACCCCCCCCGACCTGATCAGGGTCAGCTCCGAGCACATACGTGTTTGGGGACAAGACAAAGGCCAGGTAAGCTGATCCTGGATTGGATGGTTTGTTTGTTTTTTTTTTGTTTCAGAAAGACAGTGTCTACAGGGAACACACACGCTCTTTTTTTAAAAGGGCTTCTCTAATTTGACAGCACCTGTGGATATTTCACTTAAATGTGTGTGCAGAGCAGAGTGCACACTGAATGACTCTCATTCTCTCCCACTTTCTCAGTCCATTTCCATCTTCTCTGAAGCATAATTAATCTCTCTCTCTCTCTCTTTCTCTCTATCTCTGTCTCTCTCTATTTCCAAACCCTCTCTCCCTCTCATTCTCATTCCTTCTCGATTTTAGCCTTCCGTCTCCTATTGACTGGTTTTCTCGGTTTTTGAGTAACACCAATGTGAATCGTAGCCTACATGGGCTTTTCATTCCACAACTTTATTGTTATTCACACCCCTCGTTTCCCCTCCTCCTCCCACTTTCCTCTCCTGCCAAGCCAAAGTGGGCTAAAGTAAACCAGAGGAAAAAAACAAGGCCCCGGTGCATTTAAATGCCCTGAACTTTTATGTATGTGGGCCTGTATGGCAGAGCAACTGAACCGGACTGAGGACGTTCACGCCTGGAGGAACTAAAGTGGACCAAACTTCTGTTCAGAATCTGTTCAGTGGAGTTGAACTTGAGGAGAGAGTAAAGAAATTCCCTCCGCATATTTGGGTTGTAGTTTTAACAGGTGAGGACTTGTGGGTACAAGACAGAACAATGCTGTGTAACCACACATTACTTGAACAGTCCAGATGTCTGTTAAGACTGGAAATTGAAAGAAAAAAAAACTGTGTAACTGTGTTGTGTGCTTTACTGGACTGGTTAGGCTGGGAATTAACTTCTGAGAAGTGGATTCTACTACACCACTCTGGATTGGTCTGCTGAGACCTACCTCGGTGTGGGACACCACCATTGGGAGACGCATATCAGAAGGATTCTTGGAACAAAGAGCTTTCATTGGATGAAGGGATTGCAACTTAAGCCTGAAGTGGTGGCAGTGCAGTACCTTGATTTTTCCTCTAGATGGCGATAAAGGCTTTAATAAGAGAGTCTGTAGAAGAAAATATGGCTTTTGAACTGAGGTGATTCTCCGTTCCTGTTCTTAGGTTCTCTGTTTATGGACTTTGATAACCTGGAGATGTTCAGATAAACGAATCAGGACTGCAGTCATGCAGGGTTCAAAGGTGCCTATTTGATTGATAGACTCTGTCCTTACAGTAGCCAGTGCTGTACATGTCACTCTCCTCAAGGGGGCGCCAGAGAGAAGGGTTTGCAACCACACTGGCAGGACTAATAAGGTGAGAAGTTGGAACAACAACCTCCACCACGTCAGCTCACACTGTGCATCAGATATCCGAAATGTGTCTTGCCTAGGACAACAGGGAGCCAATCAGGAGTACCTGTTGTTAATAAGCCTTTTGGGGCATGTCATTTAACTCGTGATGACACAAAAGGCCCTTCATTCACTCGGTTTTGTAAGTCGCTTTGGAAAATGGCGCCTGGCCGCCTCTACCCAAATACCCAGACCCTCTGGATCACAAACCCAGTAAACGGTAATCTCTGGGTGACTCTCAATATTCTTTGGTCCGCTCTGCTCCTACCTGGAAATATGCTAAACTGCCTAGTTGCATGTCAGTATACAATGTACCTGACATTGCGGTTTCCGTCGAGACATTAATACGGTACTGTTAATATGTAATTAATACATAATCAGCAACATTAGATTAGCACACAAATATCGGTTTCCGGGGCACGGAGGAGAGGAGGTGGTGGTGGAGGAAAGGAGGATGCATTTTTCGAGTATTGGGACGCACCCCCTGACTCCAGGGGTCGGGCTCACTCTCCATATATGGACTTGTGTATGAATTGTTCCCTATGAGCCTTGCAAACTGTCATAGCAGGTGACGTGGCAGGACCCCGCCTCCTGACAGTGACATCACTCTTCTCATCAAGAGCTACTGTATGACGGAATGGAAAATGCCAGTCCTGTGAGGCTACATGTATCCATCAGCATCAATCTTCCTTCAAGAGCAAATGTGTACACCGATACGTACTTGTGTACGTCTACCCCTCCATTGGTTCATATTAACGGGGGACTGAGAGGAACTCCCAAGCTTGCAGGATCCAGTATGCTCTCTTCTGGAACAAATCCGCAGTTATCAGGTTTGACTCCCAACTGTAGACCCACATCAACAGCACGCAATTGCGTCGTGAAAAAAAAATTTGTACTTCTCTTCACATTTTAGTGAAGAACTTTTCATCTTCTGTGAAGAGTAAATCAGGTTCCTTTCTTTCAATGAGGTGAATGTAATGAATCAATAAATGTGATTGCAGTAAGAGAGAGTGCTTCAATGTGTTTGACCTGACCCCCAGCATTATTCAATGGTAGCTGTCCAGACAAATGTTACATCTGAGTGTGAGCCTTCTATATATTATATATTATACAGTATATGCGCACAAAGAAACACACACACTGTTTAATCATGTTTTTGCTTTATGTAATCAGGGCTATAAAGAAGTATTTGCCATTGACCCCCCTGCATATTACAAAATACACAAGGGGGGGGGGGGGGGGGGGTCCACGGATTAAGAAATATTGCATTATATATTTAGAACAGAATAGAACACAAGTTTATTGTCCAATCGAGGCTGGAAAATTGTCTTTGGCCTTGTTGAGCAGAGGAATTTCTCCCCTTATAATGACCAAGCATGACCAGGTAGATCCAAGAAGAAAACAATTTATTTCTCTGCAGAAAGAGTCCAGTACTTGCACACACAACGTGGTCAAGCATGAACTGAGGAGACGGAGGCAGTCTCCGCCATATTTAATCAAACTAATGCATAGATTATCTTACTTCTGATTGGTGCATAGTTAATACATTGGCATAGAGTGGAATATAACAATTCTATCGCTGATTGGTACATGGTTACATATTAGCATATAGTAAAATATACAAAGTCAATGATTGGTTAGATCATGCATATTGAATGAGCGCACAGTGACCCCTAGCCCTTGACGTCACAAACAGTTTTCAATAACTATTTGGTCTTCGAGAATCTTCTTGTTTTCTGTAGTGTCTCTTCTGGCTCTCTAGCGATAAGATGGCCTTGCGCCTGGGATGTAAGTGGGTCAGAGGCCACAGGCCTTCAGTACAGAGAGGAGACAGACAGAAAAGAGAGAGAGACAGAAATGCACGTACACACAAGCTATAAGCTATATGTGTATTTTTACAATACTGGTACACAATAGTGTGACAAAGGGGGTGGGTCAAATGTCAAATTCCTTCAAAAGAGCTATCTGTTATTTATAAGGTTTCACATGATGGGTAGGTTTTTGTTAAGAACAGTGTATAAGTTGAATAATCTGAATAATAATCTTGTCCCTCGAAATCTCTCCAGTATTGAAAAAATACACATATAGTATATTGTCTCTGGTTTGCTTTGGCTGACTGAGAGATAAACCGAGACCTTCCGGTGGCTAAAGAGCCTAAAGAGGAAAATATGTCAGAAATAGTTATGCATGCCATGTAGAATAAACGTCTCTCGTTCATATTTTGCTTACTGTGCTATATTGCAAACAAATACAAACACATTTTTTTAACTGAAACTAATAGATCTATGCCATCACAAGTCTGTATGGTGTGTGGAACACAATGCAGGTTTGGCTCATTATCATTTGCTTTGTCTTTGAATTCTTCATTATCTACCAAATGATTTGTTTTAGTCAGGCCACGTGTCCACATTTTTACCAATTTGGAGCCGTTTGATTTGCCTCAGTCTTTAAATTTGATCACTACTTCATGATCTATGACATCACAAGTTTGTATGTGTGGAACACAATGGCAGTTTGGCTCATTATCATTCATTGTTTTATTTGTCTTTGAATTATTCTTTCCTGCGTATGACTGAGTAATAAAGGAAGCTTGGCTGCTTCTGCTTCCTGCCTGAAAACCTGCTTGCAGTTTTGACAATTCCGTTGAACTTATTCCTGCATTTAGTGGCAAGATTTCCAAACCATACAGTAATATTAAAGACATGTATGCTTTCAAGAAGCTAACATAAACCTTCTCAAGAATATCCTGACTGACTCCTAAACTCTCCAATTTCCTGGTCTAATAATAACTTAATTTGCATAGCACACATCACAATATAGTTGAAAAGTGCTTTACAGGATTAAAATGAACAATACAATGAGATAAAATATAAAAAGCCAATATAAAACAGTGATCACATAGCAATTAAAAGTAAGCCTTAAAACATTTGTTTTTAAAAGTGATTTAAAAGAGGACAAAGAGTTGTCAGTTGGTGATTAAAAACAACCCCTGGTTGGCTTCCTTTACCCCGTGAATAGCATGTCTTTTTATGTTTTTTCAAAAAAAAACATTTAAATAAAATTCAGTGTTCTGTAATGATTGTTACATCATCCATTTACATCCACATTCATGAACAAATAGCCTACATCATTCCTGAACTTAAAATTAGACTTAAAATTGTATTTCTAGTTAAGACCATCATTTTATTGCTAAATGAGACAAAGAGATGCCAATGAGCTGAGACAGTTTGACTCATTTCAGAATTTACCAATGGGGTAAGACAATTTCACTTGTCAACAAAAAGTTACATAAACAAGCTAATAGTTTATACTTGAGACCTTGTCTAGGGTAGTATACTGTATTAATAATGTCCTCAAAGTCCTGCCTTTTTAATTTGTTCATGAATATAGTGCTCAGGCTGTCTCTGGCAAAGCTGATCATGACAGTTTCACCATAGATGAGAATTCCTGATTCAGCTAATTCATTGCCTGGAAGCCAGATTGTTTGCACTATTCTTGCCAAGTGTGCATGATACAGGGTGAGCAGCGCTGTGTTGAGCGCACAGCTATGGGGCAGCTGTTTCCAGCCCGGCTCTGATTCTCTCAGCAGCATGTCAAAGATGGTGGAATCAAGAATGGGATCTCTTAGTGCTTTTATTGCCTCCTCCATCAAAGACCAAAGCATCCTTTTTCTTCCAGTGTGGATCGGAGTCACAGACCTGATTTTGCACCTCTCTTCTGTTTGTTTTGTCATGTCTTTAAAATGCTTCTGCAGGTGCCAGGCCAGTAATCTAGCCAATAATTGGCCGATGCCATAGGACAAATCAATATTCTGTGTAAAACAATCAGTCCTGCCATCGGTTACTGGAAGGAGACCGTGGTTGGATGGTGCAGAGTTTAGCTGGAGCCACACAGGTTTATGGTCTGAGTGCCCTTCATGAGGGTCAAGGATCTTACAGGCTTTAACTAGCCACATGGACTCTTCCTGCATGCAGATCTAACCTAACCTGGACATTTTATTCCTTGATGAGTGTAAGTGTAGTCTCTCTTTGTTGGGTGGAATCTTCTCCAGATGTCCACAAGGTGGAGGGATGCTGTGAATCTGTGCTGTGAATGTCCGCAATTTGGCACGTTGAGGATTTTGTGTTGTAGATGTCCTGTCCAAGTGCGGGTTGAGATTAGTGTTGAAGTCTCCTCCAATCACTAACACTCCTTGAGCGCTCTCCTGTAGGTATGGTGTGAGTTTGTCCAAAACATCTTTCTCTGACGGATGGTTGTACACGTTCACAAGGGTGTAAAGCTGGCCTCATACTACACATTTCACTATGATGTAACTTCCACCCGTATCTACATCAAACACGATGCACTTAAAATCGACATGCTTTTTAATGAGGATGCCAACTCCTTTGCTGCGTCTGTGATACTCTGAGAAGAATTTCTTCCATTCTACTAACATGCGCAAGCTATTAGTATCTCCTGGTCCGAAGTGAGTCTCCTGAAGAAAGACAATGTCACATTTCCATTTTTTTACTTCATCAGTGATGTAAGGCACTTTTGTTCGAAGCCCATGTATATTCCAGGACACAAGAGATATCTGAGCTCGATCTCTGTTCATGACTGCAGTTTCTGAAGGTTTGGACACAGACATTATAGTTCCCTCTGCTTCCGCTGCCCGCTGCTGCCGCCACCATCACCGCCCGGTTCCACACCATCCTTGCTGCCCCATCTGGACTGTCATCTAGCTGCTGTTAATTCTATTAACATGAACATTGGTTGATTTGACCATGTTGGTCATTAAGACCTAGACCATGAGCCGACCAGAGGAGGATGGGTTCCCCCCTTGAGTCTGGTTCCTCCCAAGGTTTCTTCCTATTTACAACAGGGAGCTTTTTTCTTGCCGCTGTTGCCTTTGGGTTGCTCTTGTGGGGGTTTAGGCTAGGTTTTTTTGTGAAGCGTATTGTGACAACTGATTGTGAAATGCGCTATATATATACATTTTATTTGATTTGCCTCAGGCGTCACATACAGTAGAGTGCCTCTGCTTCAGACGTCACATACAGTAGAGTTCCTCTGTATCAGACGTCACATACAGTAGAGTGCCTCTGCTTCAGACATCACATACAGTAGAGTTCCTCTGCTTCAGACGTCACATACAGTAGAGTGCCTCTGCTTCAGACGTCACATACAGTAGAGTTCCTCTGCTTCAGACATCACATACAGTAGAGTGCCTCTGCTTCAGACGTCACATACAGTAGAGTTCCTCTGCTTCAGACGTCACATACAGTAGAGTGCCTCTGCTTCAGACGTCACATACAGTAGAGTTCCTCTTCTTCAGACGTCACATACAGTAGAGTTCCTCTTCTTCAGACGTCACATACTGTAGAGTTCCTCTGCTTCAGACGTCACATACAGTAGAGTGCCTCTGCTTCAGATGTCACATGCAGTAGAGTTCCTCTTCTTCAGACGTCACATACAGTAGAGTTCCTCTTCTTCAGACGTCACATGCAGTAGAGTTCCTTTGCTTCAGACGTCACATACTGTAGAGTTCCTCTGCTTCACTTCTCTTAAGGCCTAGCTATATAGCTTACTGACTTTGCCTTAAGATTAGCCATAGCTTACTGTGCAAACTAGACTTGTTGTTCATGGCTATGGATAGCTGCTACTTTATGATAGAACTGTACTTTATCTGACCATTTTGTAGTTTCAATCGCTCTCGGTATGCACTTATTTTTTACATCGCTTTGGATAAAAGTATCTGCCAAACGAATGTAATGTAATGTAAAGCAGAGCAGAGTAAACCAATGGTTCCCCTGCTCATGGGATTGGGTATCACGGGTGTTGAATGAGTGCCGTGAGCACGTAGAACTAATCCATTCTGAAATTCATTCATTAAGCAACAAATTAATTTGTCTCCCATATTACCTCAGCTGTAGAAATTCTCAATGATGAATTATAAAAATTAGGAGAGTTTTTTTTTTGCCATCTCTCTATGAATACATTAATGCTGTGTAATTTGGGAAAAAATGGAAATCCAAATCATTTTTGGCCAAATCATCCTTATACATTCTAGGGAAAACAGGAGACAGAAATTTGTCTCGTGAAATATTCTAATTTCACCATGCCTGCAACCCCGTTAGTATGTCTTTAATCTCAGTTTTCAGGCTGTCTTTGAGTTCGCATGGAAGGCAGATCATTACGGTTTCACCGTAGATTAGAGTTCCAAATGTCTGTCTAAGTACTATGTTCTGTGAAGGTAAGACTATACGTTTTTGCACCATGCTTGCCAAATGTGTACAATACAGGGTGAGCAGCACTGGTGTGAGTGGGCAGCCACGGCGCAGCTGTTTCAAGCCCGGCTCTGATTCGCTCAGCAGCTTCTCAAAGATGATGGAATCAAGAATGGGATCTTCTAGTGCTTTTATTGCCTCCTCCAGCAAAGACCACTTTAGCCTCAGGTTTCTTCCTGATGGTTTCTTCATAATCAAGTGATCCTTGATTTCCCACTTATTCTTTAGTGTTTGTTTTGTCATTTCCTTAAAATGCTTCTCCAGGTGCCTGGCCAGTATTGTAGCAAAGATTAAATAGTCAACATTGAAGAAGTGGTAGTTGTCATCATCTGAGGCTTCGATTGAGTCATTAAAGGGCATCTGATTGGGTGCATCATCCATCGTGTTATCAAGCATCCGGTTGTAAAGGACTTTCAAATAATGTGATAGACGGGAATTGTTACTCTTGTAGAAATGGACTGGAATTCCATCAGGTCCTGGATGTTTGGAATTAGGGAGAGATCGTGCAGCCATTGTGATGTCAACGATTTGGACTCGGCCGCGGCCATAGGACAAACCAACATTCTGTTTTAAAAAATTCCTTTTCTTCCTTTCATTGGTTACTGGAGGGAGACCGTGGTTGGATGGTTCTGAGGTAAGCTGGAGCCGCACAGGTGTATGGTCTAAGTGCCCTTCCGGAGGGTCAAGGATCTCACAAGCTTTAACTCGCCACATGGACTCTTCCTGCATGAAGATGTAATCTAACCTGGACATGTTATTCTTTTTATGGTAAGTGTAGTCTATCTCTGCTGGGTTGATTGTTCTCCAGACGTCCACAAGGTCGATGGATGCTATAAATTTCTCAGCACATTTCCGCAATTTGTCCTGTTGAATATTTTCTGTTTTAGATGTCCTGTCCATGTACGGGTCAAGAGGAGTGTTGAAGTCCCCTCCAATCACCAACACTCCTTCAGCGCTCTCCTGTAGGTATAGTATGAGTTTGTCCAAAACATCTGTGTCTAACTTATGGTTGTACACGTTCACAAGGGTGTACGGCTGGCCTCGTACTACACATTTCACTATGACGTAACTTCCATGCTTATCTACTTTAGACTCAGTGCACTCAAAACCATCATGCTTTTTAATGAGGATGGCTACTCCTTTTTTGCGGCTGTCATACTTTGAGAAGTAACATTCCCATTCTTTGAACTCATCATATGCACCAGCGTCCTGTCGTCTGATGTGAGTCTCCTGAAGAAAGACAATGTCACATTTGTTATTTTCAGCTTCTTCAGTGACGTAAGCCACTTTTGTTTGAAGCCCATGTATATTCCAGGACATAAGAGATATCTTAGCTTTATCTTTGTTCATGTCTGCAGTTTCTGTAGACGTGGACACAGACTGAGGTGCTGAGGTAAGCTGGAGCCACACAGGTTTATGGTCTGAGTACTCTTCAGGAGTGTCAAGTATCTTACAGGCTTTAACTCGCCACATGGACTCTTTCTGCATGAAGATGTAATCTAACCTGGACATGCAATCCTTTTTATAGTAAGTGTATTCTCCCTCTGTTGGGTTGATTCTTCTCCAGATGTCCACAAGGTGGATGGATGCTGTAAATTTCTCAACACATTGCCGCAATTTGGCATGTTGAGCATTTTGTGTTGTAGATGTCATGTCCATGTACGGGTTGAGAGGAGTGTTGAAGTCTCCTCCAATCACCAACACTCCTTCAGCGCTCTCCTGTAGGTATGGTATGAGTTTGTCCAAAACATCTGTATCTAACGAATGTTTGTACACGTTCACAAGGGTGTAAAGCTGGCCTCGCACCTCACATTTCACTATGATGTAACTTCCATCGTTATCGACATCAGACTCGATACACTCATAACTGTCATGCTTTTTAATGAGGATGCTGACTCCTTTGCTGCTGCTTTGATACACTGTGTGGAAATCTTCCCAGTCTACTAACGTGAAGATTTCATCATCTGGTCCAATGTGAGTCTCCTGAAGAAAGACAATGTCACACTTCTTTATTTCAGCGTTGTCCATGATGAAAGGTTTCTTTACTTCTTGCGCTTTTTTCCCCCCTTTTTTTCTCCCATTTTTTAATCCACCCCCATTTATATTCCAGGATATAAGAGATATCTGATCTTGTTCTGTGCCCATGACTGCAGTATGTGAGGATCTGGACACATAGACTAGAGTTCCCCTGCTTCAGACATCACATACAGTAAAGTTCCTCTGCTTCAGACGTGACATACAGTAAAGTTCCTCTGCTTCAGACATCACATACACTAGAGTTCCCCTGCTTCAGGTGTCACATACAGTAGAGTTTCCCTGCTTCAGACGTCACATACAGTAGAGTGCCCCTGCTTCAGGCATCACATACAGTAGAGTTCCTCTGCTTCAGGCATCACATACACTAGAGTTCCCCTGCTTCAGGCATCACATACAGTAGAGTTTCCTTGCTTCAGATGTCACATACAGTAGAGTTCCCCTGCTTCAGACGTCACATACAGTAGAGTTCCTCTGCTTCAGACGTCACATACAGTAGAGTTCCTCTGCTTCAGATGTCACATACAGTAGAGTTCCTTTGCTTCAGACGTCACATACAGTAGAGTTCCTCTGTTTCAGGTGTCACGTACAGTAGTGTTCCTCTGCTTCAGACGTCACATACAGTAGAGTTCCTTTGTTTCAGGTGTCACGTACAGTAGTGTTCCTCTGTTTCAGACGTCACATATAGTAGAGTTCCTCTGCTTCAGGCATCACATACAGTAGAGTTCCCCTGCTTCAGATGTCACATACAGTAGAGTTCCCCTGCTTCAGGCGTCACATACAGTAGAGTTTCCCTGCTTCAGACGTCACATATAGTAGAGTTCCTCTGCTTCAGGCGTCACATACAGTAGAGTTCCTCTGCTTCAGATGTCACATACAGTAGAGTTCCTTTGCTTCAGACGTCACATACAGTAGAGTTCCTTTGCTTGAGATGTCACATACAGTAGAGTTCCCCTGCTTCAGACGTCACATACAGTAGAGTTCCCCTGCTTCAGGCATCACATACAGTAGAGTTCCTTTGCTTCAGATGTCACATACCGTAGAGTTCCCCTGCTTCAGGCGTCACATACAGTAGAGTTCCTTTGCTTCAGATGTCACATACAGTAGAGTTCCCCTGCTTCAGGCGTCACATGCAGTAGAGTTCCTTTGCTTCAGATGTCACATACAGTAGAGTTCCTTTGCTTCAGACGTCACATATAGTAGACTTCCTCTGCTTCAGGCGTCACATACAGTAGAGTTCCTCTGCTTCAGATGTCACATACAGTAGAGTTCCTTTGCTTCAGACGTCACATACAGTAGAGTTCCTTTGCTTGAGATGTCACATACAGTAGAGTTCCCCTGCTTCAGACGTCACATACAGTAGAGTTCCCCTGCTTCAGGCATCACATACAGTAGAGTTCCTTTGCTTCAGATGTCACATACAGTAGAGTTCCCCTGCTTCAGGCGTCACATACAGTAGAGTTCCTTTGCTTCAGATGTCACATACAGTAGAGTTCCCCTGCTTCAGGCGTCACATGCAGTAGAGTTCCTTTGCTTCAGATGTCACATACAGTAGAGTTCCTTTGCTTCAGACGTCACATACAGTAGAGTACCTCTGCTTCAGACGTCACATACAGTAGAGTTCCCCTCCTTCAGCCGTCACATACAGTAGAGTGCCTCTGCTTCAGACGTCACATACAGTAGGGTTCCTCTGCTTCAGACGTCACATACAGTAGAGTTCCTTTGCTTCAGATGTCACATACAGTAGAGTTCCCCTGCTTCAGACGTCACATACAGTAGAGTTCCCCTGCTTCAGGCATCACATACAGTAGAGTTCCTTTGCTTCAGATGTCACATACAGTAGAGTTCCCCTGCTTCAGGCGTCACATACAGTAGAGTTCCTTTGCTTCAGATGTCACATACAGTAGAGTTCCCCTGCTTCAGGCGTCACATGCAGTAGAGTTCCTTTGCTTCAGATGTCACATACAGTAGAGTTCCTCTGCTTCAGACGTCACATACAGTAGAGTACCTCTGCTTCAGACGTCACATACAGTAGAGTTCCCCTCCTTCAGCCGTCACATACAGTAGAGTGCCTCTGCTTCAGACGTCACATACAGTAGGGTTCCTCTGCTTCAGACGTCACATATAGTAGAGTTCCTCTGCTTCAGACGTCACATACAGTAGAGTTCCTCTGCTTCAGACGTCACATACAGTAGAGTTCCTCTGCTTCAGATGTCACATACAGTAGAGTTCCTTTGCTTCAGACATCACATATAGTAGAGTTCCTCTGCTTCAGGCGTCACTTATCACACAAAATATTCCTTTGGCTTTCCTGCTGCCCATTCACAGTTCTGTGAAAATATGATTGACTTAATGGGTGCTTGGTGCCATACAGCCAAGCCAATGATAAATCAAATATGCTTGTATAGATTAATGTCTATCCAAACATTAATAGTGAACCTCAGGCCCAAGAATTATCCCTCTGATACTCAACACAAGTCCTCAGGAGTGGGATGTGTGTTGGTTTCCTTCAAATGACCCTCTAGGATTGTTTCATGGTAGCACAATACTGTGTAGTATTAGAGAAGCCTAGCTTGTTGCTGTGTTGCAGTAATGTTATTTTACTCACCTGTAGAGTACACCTGTAGGGACCACCAGAGTTCAGCGCACCTGAGAGACAAGCAGCACATGTCCTGAATTTGGACCAATAAGAGACATTTGTAAGCTAATTCATGACCAAATGTGGAGTGGCATTTCACTATAAAAATATATATTTTGATATACTCAAAATTACTTCACTAAATGTTTTGAGTTGACCTTAACTTGAACTTTAAATTATGCCAACAAGCATTCATTAGTTCAGAAAACATAACACAGAATTTTTGGTTTTTCTGACAATGAAAGTAAAGTTTTCTGAAAAACAACCAATGAAGGGTTGTTGGCAAAACTCGAAGTTAAGGTCAAAACAAAACTTTAGTGAAGTAAGTTGCCATGATCTTTTTTTACAATGTACAAATTGTACAAATGTATCTATTTAAATTGCCAGTAATCTGTGGAGATGTCACTGAGTATTTCAAAAAATTATTAGCCCCATGTTTGGCTTCTAGGAATATTATCAAGAAGGAATAGAGAATAATAAGGTTGTAGTTCACTACTCACTGATCTTTTAGCTGTACTTGCAGTTTCTTCTCACTATCACTCAGACATTACATTCTTCAGTAGGCTACACAGGTGAACCAACTAAATGTTTTTCCTTCTCGATTTGGTCGGCAAAACTGCGTTATAGGCTACTGCTGTACTGTTTTATACTGTACTGCCCAACAAACAAGCATCTAAAAAATGCAACTGCAGTCCCACCCCCTTTTTTTGATCACACTTCCTGGAGCCTGTATAAAGAAAATACAGACTAAGTATTTGTGATAAATTAATTAACTAATAAAGGGGAGAAAATAACAGATTTTTTTGTGACATATTCCTGACGTTTATGCAAGAAATGTAATGGGTACATTTAAATCATTTGGACCTCACACTATAATTGTGTTTATTATTTTTGCCAGGATCCCGTGAGGGTGATGGGTGAAGATTTTAATTTTCTTTATTTGTTTATTAATTTATTTATTTTTAAGAACTCATTCTGTCATAAACCCAGATGGAAACCAGAATCGCTGCATTCCCTGTGCCCTGCTATTCTGTCCCTCCCAAGGGTGTCACCTGCCATGTGACAGTGTCTTTATTGCATTTTTATTTTGTATAAGTCTTAAAATGGTGCTGTATTGTTTAAATTCTCTAAGATAATGTGCAGTACAAAGATATGAAATAAGACTTCTCTGCTGAGCTTTCCGTAATAATCAACACTGTAAAAAAATAATCGTGAAATTTTTGAGTTTTGAGCTTAACTTTTTACACCACCAAGTTACACCATAGTATGCCTAATCAATACATGTATTAGTAGAGGGGAGAAAACAGGTTTTGAATAAATCTCTAAAATTTACTTTTGGATGGATTTTAATTTTCTCTGACATATTCCTGACGATTATGGAAGAAATACAATAGGTTCACTGCAAAAACCAATCTCAACAAGCATTTTAGTCTTATATTGACACTCTCAATCTTTTTTCCATTACTTTCGTACCAGATCAGACAAAAATATTGCCAATGAGGTGAGACAGTTTGACTCATTTCAAGATTTGATATGTGAGATCACTGGCACTAGACTATTCCAAGGGATTGCCCCCATGCAGGCTGGGCTTGGCTAAATCATACAATTCGACATATGTACACTGCACTACCTCTAGCATTCCATAGTCTTTCATTTTCACAATCACATGATGTGATGTCTATAGTCAGGTCAAGGCGTCTGTCTTCATTCCAATGGCCAGACATGAAACCTACCTGAACTCTTCTTGTGTTCAAATCACACTGATCCTTGATGGACACATTTTTGTTCAGGTGAAAATACAAGCAATATGATGAAATAATTAGATGGTTTTTTTTTTAACGGAAAGGGGCCGCAATCCCAAGAAAATTGCGAGCAAGAAAAATAAGACCTTCTTCATTAATTAACATTAGAGAGGCAAAATAATCTAACACGGATGTTATCTTATTCGTACATTATTAGCCACATTTTATGGGCTTGCCAGTAATTATTATTACTTCGTTATTATTATTCTAATGTTACTAAAATAAGTAAAACAAAGTGTACCATAAGGGTAAATGATTTAACTCTTTGATTTTCTCCTTTCTCACCTGTAGTTGGAAAAAGGAAAATGGAGAAGATTCTCTTGGTCTCGTATACAGTGTTGTATAGTTCCTCTACCAACAGGTGATTCCCTTCATATGAATGCATTGTACAATCTGGCAGCCAATGCAGCCCTCTTTTATTGCCATATTAGAATAACAAGCATTGGCAAGGAAATGGGTGGAGAGGACGGAGGTGTGACATTCATGAGTTGTTCATCCCTCCATCATTCACGAAACGGACAGAATTTTCCTGTATGAAAATGCAATCTAACCTTGATGTGTTTACACCATGAAGGTAAGTGTATCCTCTCTCCGTTGGGTTCATTTTTCTCCAGATGTCCACGAGTTTGAGGGATGTTGTCAATCTCCGAACACGTTTCCGTGAAGCAGCATGTTGTAGGTTTGGTGTTGTCGATGTCCTGTCTAAGTGTGGATTGAGAGCAGTGTTGAAGTGTCCTCCGATCACCCCTAAATTTATCCCTTGTAGGCAGAGCGTGAGTTTGTTTATAACACATTTGTCATGTTTGTGGGTGTACACAGTCACAAAGTGTAAAGCTGGCCTCGTAGTTTACAGTGAAGAGTAAGGTGGCTTCCATCCTTATCTTCATCATGGTAAATATATTCCCAATCCATAGTCTCCTTTATTAGGATGGCCACTCCTCTTCTGCGCTTGTGATACTTTGTGTAGTATTTTGTGAAGCCTTCCAGCTCAACAAATACATCTGTGTCATCCGGGCCAATGTGGGTCTCTTGAAGAAAGACAATGTGTGAATCCTTAATTTCTTTCAACACCCCATTCATTTTGTTTTTAGATTTAAGTCCATTAATGTTCCAGGATAAGCAATGGAGCACTTTATGTCTTGGTCCACTCATGGCTGGACAACGTGGGCTAAAGTATAATATGTAGATCTGGGTTTTAGTATGAGAAATTATGGGGAGGCGGTGTAGTAAAATGGTAAAGGTAACAGCTCTCGTTCTCCTTCCTCCTCCTCCTCCTCCTCTTACTCCACCAGGAGATCCCTCACTTCCTTTACTGCCTCGGTGACAGTTATGACAGCTAAAGGCCTCCTTATGACTGTTCAAAAGGATGGAAAAAGCACCAGTGAAGCCCTTCATTCCTCCACGGAAGAATTTAAAATCCAAAAAACAAATGAAATGGAAATCCCTTCAAATCCCAAACCATCAACTTAAAAGAGAGAGGGCGTTCACAAACGGAGCAACCTTGATTTACCTTTCATTTCCCCATCCTGGATCTGGTCTAGTTTGCATAGGCCTACAAACAGAGCCATTTGCATCAGCATCATTTGGCATTCGTCACTCGTGGCATGTATCTCTTATTGCCAGTGGCAGCAGATTAGGAAGTCATTTGTATAATAAATGTATAATTACCCAGATGCATATAAACACATATAACAAAGTGTGCAGTCGGTTGCTGCAGAGTAGGTTTTCTTCAATGGTTATTCCCAGCCTGCATGGGGGGGGCATGTCAGTTTTCCTAGAGAAGAGTTAGTATCTTAGAGCTTCGACATATATTTATTTAGCAAACGCATACTGTATTTTACACAGTTGGGGGCATGTAGAGACGGCCTCTCTCAGAGCAGTTTTCTGCTCCAATCGCTTGTCTGTCTGTTCAGTGTGTTCATATATGCACATATAGATAACAACATCATAGAAAAGAGTGACACAGTGTTGCCAAATGCCTTTATTGTTGACCACAAAATTACCTTCAGAAGTATTGGCTGTCAATTGATGTTAGTGAAGAGAAAAGTAAATCAGGGCCAGTTTTTTAATTGGGCCAGACTGTGGATGGGGGGGGGGGGGGCTTATTTAATGCAGTGGCAGTCTGTGGACTTGACGAGTCAGATGTACATACTCCAAGACTGTGTTTGTTGGTTTTGTGATCTTCCACAGCGTAGCTGGTGAGGAAAAACAACTTGCATGGTGTGTTTAATATTTTTAAATGTATGTTCCGGGGTTTTTTTTGTTGTTGCTATTATTGGCATCAAAAGACATGCAAGATTACATGAGAAATTCTATGTGAAAGCAACCGATGCTTCTACAACACATAAACAAATTATATTGGCTTTTGCATATATTTTAAGTCAGTGTCGCCAAAATGACTAACAGCTTTTCTAAGACTGTGATTGCGAAGGCACAAACAGAAAATGAACCAAACAGCTCCGTGAAATCAGCCATACAGGAAAAATAAAGAAAAGAGGACTTTAAAATATTTGCCATTCTTTAGGCCGGCTTGGCTGCTGAGCTTCATTGAGTACATCAAAACACGATAGTGAGATTTTCCGCATTTCTTTGTTTTGTTTGTGTCAAATACGATGCATTGCAAGACCCACAGAAGCTTTCACGCAGATGAAGATGTGACAGCCGTCGAGTAATTTGACCTGCCTCTACATCTCATGGCCATTTTATTCTGATGATACAGCAGCCTCTACATCTCACGGCCATTTTATTCTGAAGATACAGCAGCCTCTACATCCCACGGCCATTTTATTCTGAAGATACAGCAGCCTCTACATCTCACAGCCATTTTATTCTGAAGATACAGCAGCCTCTACATCTCACGGCCATTTTATTCTGAAGATACAGCAGCCTCTACATCCCACGGCCATTTTATTCTGAAGATACAGCAGCCTCTACATCTCACGGCCATTTTATTCTGAAGATACAGCAGCCTCTACATCTCACGGCCATTTTATTCTGAAGATACAGCAGCCTCTACATCTCACTGCTATTTTATTCTGAAGATACAGCAGCCTCTACATCTCACGGCCATTTTATTCTGAAGATACAGCAGCCTCTACATCTCACTGCCATTTTATTCTGAAGATACAGCAGCCTCTACAGCCCACAGCCATTTTATTCTGAAGATACAACAGCCTCTACATCCCACGGCCATTTTATTCTGAAGATACAGCAGCCTCTACATCTCACGGCCATTTTATTCTGAAGATACAGCAGCCTCTACATCCCACGGCCATTTTATTCTGAAGATACAACAACCTCTACATCCCACGGCCATTTTATTCTGAAGATACAACAGCCTCTACATCCCACAGCCATTTTATTCTGAAGATACAACAGCCTCTACATCCCACGGCCATTTTATTCTGAAGATACAACAGCCTCTACATCCCACGGCCATTTTATTCTGAAGATACAGCAGCGTCTACATCTCACTGCCATTTTATTCTGAAGATACAACAGCCTCTACATCCCACTGCCATTTTATTCTGATGATACAGCAGCCTCTACATCTCACTGTCATTTTATTCTGAAGATACAGCAGCCTATACATCCCACGGCCATTTTATTCTGAAGATACAGCAGCGTCTACATCTCACTGCCATTTTATTCTGAAGATACAGCAGCCTCTACATCTCACGGCCATTTTATTCTGAAGATACAGCAGCGTCTACATCTCACTGCCATTTTATTCTGAAGATACAGCAGCCTATACATCCCACGGCCATTTTATTCTGAAGATACAGCAGCCTATACATCCCACGGCCATTTTATTCTGAAGATACAGCAGCCTATACATCCCACGGCCAATTTATTCTGAAGATACAGTAGTTGGTTATCAAAGATCATTAAATGATTGTATCACAGTCAACTCTATGTTTGCGCATCCGATATTTGCATAGCCTCTGTATGCAAAGTATGCACCCGTCCCTGTTTTAACGACTTTCCTTATTCCTGCTACATGTGTTCGCTGGATAGGTGCATGATGTCACATCTTTCACAGATATGCGGTTATGAGGACTACAGCAGGTGTGCACAAAAAAAAAAAAAAGGCTGATCCGTTTCAGGATTTTGTGCCAACTTAATTATGTAATTAGCTCAATCGTATCTTTATCTGACATTTGTATAAGCATTAGCAACAGTGGCAGAATACAAGTGAATCTTAAAGATTTTAGTGTGCTGAAGTGAACCTGCGTAGTTCATAGAGCTGTCAGAAAACTAGAACTAAGGTAATTGGTTGGAACAAAAACCAGCACACAGACTGGCCCTTCAGCAACGGAGTTGTGCACCCCTGGTGAGAACCAGTTACCCTGGCTAAATTAGCTAACTGGCCACTGGTTCATACTGGTTCACTCGTAGATTAGATCACAGTGAAATGTTTCATATAGCGACACAAGAACAGTCTTTGGCTGTCGAGAAATGTAGCTAAAATATCAGATGGCGTAAATGGTAGGGCTCATTATGTTATTAAGGCAAGAATTTGGCATGCAAACCAGAAAAAAATATAGCAGAGGTCTCAGCATAGAGACACTGAGCCGAGCTACTGAGCAAACAAGATAGCTTCAGTGTCACGCCACTCCCTGTGCACACACACACACTCACACAGACACAGACAGTAACCTACGTACACACCCATACACACAACCACAAAGACATAGACAGTAACCTGCACACAAAGACACAGACAGTAACCTACACACACTCTTCGACATTCATACTTGCTGTACACACACATACAAACACTACATTACACAGATGTTCAGTGCAGACAGAGTGCATATATACAACCCCAATTCAACAAAAGTTGGGACAGTATGTAAAATGCACATAAAAGCAGAAAGCAGTGATTTGTAAATTCTCTTTTACATATATTTAATTGAAAACAGTACAAAGAAAATATATTTAATGTTTTACCTTATCAACATTATTGATTTTTGTAAATATATGCTAATTCTGAATTTGATGCCTGCAACATGTTCCAAAATAGTTTGGACAGGGGCAAAAAAAAAGACTGGGAAGCTCAAAAAACACCCGTTTGCCATTCCACAGGTATATCATGACTGGGTATAAAAGGATATCAAAAGACTCTTGATATTTTATTTTCAGGTCCTCTTAGAAGCGATACTAAACTCCTCAAAAAAAGTTTGGAAACGTTATTTCGGTAGATTATTCCTCCCCTTTAATAATACCAATTGGTATTGTATTTTATATCGTTGGAAAGCCTGATTAGTCACCTTTACAACGAGGTACAACTTGTAAGGATCATGCATTCGTGGAATGAGCAACACAGCTAACTGTGTGGGTAGCGGCCCAAAAAAATGTGCCGAAATCCCCTGCAATATTCTTCTGTTGGTATTCACTCTCGTTTTGAGCTTCAAGTGCTGGCAGGTGTATGCCAGTCACAGGTGTGCCAGGAAGCCTGCAATGACTGCCCTTCACCGTCAGGCCCGTTTGCGCTGGTGTTGACAGCACCGACAGTGGAACCTAAGAATGTGGGGCAACGTCATGTTCAGTGATGAATCAAGGTTCTGTCTGCGGAAGCTGGATGGCAGGATCAAAGTATGGAGACGGCGTGGAGAACGCTATGCAGATTGCTGCACAGATCGCGTGACACCTTTCAATGGGGGCAGTGTCATGGTGTGGGCGGTATCTCTCTCACAGGCAAAACAGAACTTGTCATCATTGAAGGCAATCTCAATGCAGTGAGATATCGGAATGAGATTCTGGAGCCAGTGGCGATCCCATATCTCCAGAATCTGGGACCTAACTCCATCCTCCAGGATGACAACGCTCGCCTCCACAGAGCCAGGATCATCACAGAGTACCTCCAGAATTTGGGAGTGGAGAGGATGGAATGGCTTGCCGTGAGTCCAGACCTCAACCCAATTGAACACCTGTGGGATCAGCTTGGGCGTGCTGTACGTGCCAGAGTGACCAACGCAACCATGTTGGCTGAATTGCGGCAAATCCTGGTTGAGGAATGGGATGCCATCCCACAGCAGTGTGTGACCAGGCTGGTGACCAGCATGAGGAGGAGGTGCCAAGCTGTTGTGACTGCGTATGGATCTTCCACACGCTACTGAGGTCCCTGACAGTGTAAAATGAATAAAGTATAAAAATGGCCAATATGTGTTGTTTTTTCCTTATTACTGTGGGAGAGTGCAATCATCCAATCCACCAAGCAACTCAAAACGAGAGTGAATACCAACAGAAGAATATTGCAGGGGATTTTGGCAATTTTTTTTGGGCCGCTACCCACACGGTTAGCTGTGTTGCTCATTCCACGAATGTATGATCCTTACAAGTTGTACCTCGTTGTAAAGGTGACTAATCAGGCTTTCCAGCGATATCAAATACAATACCAATTGGTATTATTAAAGGGGAGGAATAATCGACCGAAATAACGTTTCCGAACTTTTTTTGAGGAGTTTATAACCTCTCTGAATTTGAATGGATCTCTATGGGAATTGGGGGGTGGGACTAGATTTAGCTAGTGTAAATTACATTACATTACATTTATTTAGCAGACGCTTTTATCCAAAGCGACGTACAGTAAGTGCGTACAGAGACATCATCATCATTACAGAACAGACAAGGCAAAGCACATCCTTTGCATAATGTAGCAGCTATCCCTAGCAATGAACGTTGACTGTAGTTCACAGTAAGCTGTGGGCAAATCAGCAACACCACAATTCCATTCCAAATACTATTATAAACTATACTATTATAAACCATTCCAAATACTATTATAAACTATACTATTATAAACTATAATAAACAGACAGGAAAACACAGGGAACAGGGAACTGATATTCCTAGGTGAGGATATCAGTCAAGGTGGAGTCTGAAGAGGTGTGTCTTCAGGCCTCGACGGAATGCAGGCAGGGTTGGAGTAGAACGTAGATCGTAAATCTCGTAGACGTAGAACGTAGACGTAAATCTCGCGCAGCTAGACCAATGAGGGAATAGCTCGGAGCGAAGGTTTAAGCGTGATGTTTTCCCGCTGTTGCTGTGGGAAAAGTAATATCACCGTTCATTTATATGACTCCAATTAGAATTGACGCTTGATTGCGAGTGCAATTCTGTTCTTTTGAAACTATCTATACCGGGGACGCTGATAGCCCCGGATACGGGGTGCAGACTAACACACTGAAGCGGACTGACAAGCTCAGATACCCTAGCCGCATAGAAACTCAGCGGGTTTCGAATATGTCAAAGTGGTACTATTGCCTCTGACAGGTGGCCAATTATTAGCTGATCCCGCGAATCTAAAGAAGCAGTCTCATCCGGTTGTAAGAACAGTAATATTTCAAAACTCTTACCTTTTCATCACTCTACTGCCAGATATGCAGTAGATATGAATGGATCACTTTAAGGGTTGTTTCTCCTGACTCATTTTCCTATTGAACTCTATGGAAAAATAAGCCAGGAGAAACAACCCTCCAGCTGGAGAAGCTCCCCAGCCGGTGTTGCCGCGGCGATTTGGTGCAGTGTGTGTACAGCGCTCCATCCATACGGTATACTGTATATCATCACTGCGTAAATACACATATAATCACTGGTGCACGCTTACAGAATGACACTAGGAAGACACAACCTCCAAGGAGCGCTCTCCTGTGGATACTTCACACATATTGCACATGACTCCTAAGGTGGAAAAAACT
Organism: Synaphobranchus kaupii; assembly: GCA_029718625.1. Taxonomy (NCBI): domain Eukaryota; kingdom Metazoa; phylum Chordata; class Actinopteri; order Anguilliformes; family Synaphobranchidae; genus Synaphobranchus; species Synaphobranchus kaupii. The sequence continues at coordinate 91,096,138 of CM056379.1, read as the reverse complement.
CATTCTCTCGCACTTTCTCTGTCCATTTCCATCCTCTCTGAAGCATAATTAATCCCTCTCTCCACCCGTCTCCCTTACCCTTCCATCCTCTATCAGGCTTACAATACATTTCATTCTGAAGGTGAGACAAAAAAACCCGACTTCTGTTAATTACAAGTACGCATTGAAGAATACTATTGGTAATCAATACTATTAATCAGATGGGGGGGGGGGGGGGGTGAAGTCAATCTTAGACCTGGCACTGAACGCCCCATGTCGTAATTTGGGGTGTAGTAGTCGGCATGTCCAGGAGGGGCTGTAGAAAAGATTGCCCAATATTGATCCTTTTTTTTTTTTTGCCAGAGTGCTGTTTTTATTTCCTGGCGGAGAGAAGCAGACACTCATAAGCAATCAGCCAAAAAAAAAAAAAAAAGTATGAAAATCGTGGCTAAAATGGATATGCAGCGCACCCAAGTGGCCAAGAGGCAGAATTTCACGTTTGAGTTCAAATTTCTTCATACCTTTATGCAACGTTAACTTGTCCTGCCGTTTTTTTCCAGGTGTGATGGGGATGGAATAGTTATGAATTATGCATTATGCAGCAGCTCAGGAGTGGATAAAAATGTTTATTCATGTTGAACGGTCCTGACGCAAACTCGGTAATCTATCGCACATCATCATTACCGTGTGTAAAGGACTGTGGGTCTGTTGCTTAGCAACAAATGTAATATTATACAAAGAAAACTGAATTATGCATGAACCATCAGTGACCAATCTATGACAAATAAAAAATATATACAAATAATAAATAAATATCAGTGCTGGAGGCATTTCCGGTTTTGGCTCCATAAAAAAAAACGGACAGCTTGCTGCCAACGCTTCAGAGCAGACTTGCCATATCGGCCTTCAAAAGCCACTCTTTGCAATATGCAGATACAAGGAGTGGACCAGGTTATCCGAAGTGGAAGGTAGCCGGGTTTTTTAAAATGTTGTATACGTTTCTGGCCATGTAAATGTAATAAACCATGTTTTCTTTCACTCAATCACTCACACACACTGCAAATTAATTAATACCAGCGAGTTCTGTGCATAAACATCGCTACAAATGCTGATGACAAAATTGCTCATATTCATCGTATTATTTTTTGAATAAACCTTTATACCATATCTACATGGCATAAACACTTTTATTCAATTGGAAACTTCTGTAACAGTTTAGAACTCTTAAAATGGACATATGAAACATTAAGAACCAAATAAATCAGTTTTTTTTTTATTAGGCTACACTCTCTTAGGTTTATTTGAGAACAAGGACAACAGGTTAGTCACTGGAATTAACATGACACTGTGACCAGCTTAAAAAAAAAGTTTCTTACATTCAGTAATATACAATGCTCCATTATATTTTGTATTAGTTAAAAATCTAAATTGTGAATTCCATAACAGATTGTTACCCCAGGCTACCCCTAAACATTCTCCCAAATGGCTTCACTCAACTTTTACCTCACGCAGCAAAAATTTGCCCGTTTAATTTCCCTTACATGTAACGCGATCATTATCAACCACCTTGACGGCGATTTGGACATACAGTATAAACCATATTATATACACTACTCACAAAAAGTTAGGGATATTCGGCTTTCGGGTGAAATTTCAGGATGAACCTAAAATGCACTATAACCTTTACAGGTGAAATGAATTTGACCTTCTCTAAACTTTTGAATGCACATGTCCAACTATTCAATGTTTCAGTACTTTTTGCACAACTTGCTGTTCTCTAACAAGGAGCTGAACGGCAAAATTCACAACAGGTGTTTGATCCATGAATCGACCAATAAATTTCCTGGTTCAATTAGAATTGGTATTTAAACAGTCCTCTTCATCATGCTGTTCACATTTTGACATCATGAGACCAAGACGACACCTAACAATTGATCAACAGTACCTCGCCATTGCGAGGCTTCAAACAGGATGTTCTCAGAGGGAAGTGGCCACTGAGCTTAGAGTGTCACAGAGTGTCATCAGCAGGTTGCAACAGAGATACAGAGAGACTGGAAGAGTCACAGAAAGGCATAGAAGTGGACGTCCTTTGGCCACATCCCACACTGATGACCGCTTCATTGTGAACAGTGCCCTGCGGAACCGGATGATGAATGCCACTCAACTCCAGGCACATTTAAGGGAGGTGAGAGGCACCCAAGTGTCACGTCAGACCATTCGAAACCGTTTACATCAGCGTGGTCTGCGTGCTAGACGACCTGCAAGGGTACCTGACCACACCACCAGGCACAGGCGTCATCGTCTTGCATGGGCCAGGGAGCATTTACGCTGGACGAGGGACCAGTGGGCCTCAGTGCTGTTCTCTGATGAAAGTCGATTCACGTTGAGCAGAAATGATGGCCGCCAACGATGTTGGAGACGTCAAGGAGAGCGCTATGCATCAGCCACTGTTGTCACCAGACGACCCTTTGGTGGTGGCGGTGTTACAGTGTGGGCAGGTGTGTCTAGTCAATACAGAACTGCCCTACACTTTGTGAATGGTACAGTGACAAGCCCATACTACCTGAATAACATCATTAATCCAGTCATTGTGCCCCTGCATGAACAACACAGGCCTAATTTCATCTTCATGGACGACAATGCTCCAGCTCATCGAGGTCGCATCATTAGGGAAAGGCTGCTGGAGACTGGGGTACCTCAAATGGAGTGGCCTGCACTTTCTCCAGACCTGAATCCCATAGAAAACCTATGGGATCAGCTGACTCACCGTGTAGAGGCTCGTAACTCTGTACCCCAGAACCTCAATGACCTGAGGGCCGCCCTTCAAGAAGAGTGGGATGCCATGCCTCAGCAGACAATAAGTCGACTTGTGAACAGCATGAGACGTCGTTGTCAAGCTGTAATTGATGCTCAAGGGCACATGACAAGTTATTGAGACATTGACATTTTTGTTGTGGTATACCCACCACTGTTGTTGGCTTTTGTTTCAATAAATTGTTTGAGATGAGGAAATCACCATTGCATGCTTCTACTTAAATGCCCTACTTTCATGATACGTATAATATCACTGTAGCGTGAACTTACATTTTCCATAAATTTCACCCGAAAGCCAAATATCCCTAACTTTTTGTGAGTAGTGTATATGGAATTGTCTGGACCAGTGCTCTACAGCAGTGGTTCTCAACCCTGGTCCTGGGGACCCCCTGTGTATGCTGGTTTTCGTTCCAACCACAATTGCAATACCAGAATTTTAACAAGCTGTTATTTTTTCTTAATTAGGTGTTTTTATTGTAGAGAGAACACTTTAAACTCTTTACGCTCTTAAGCCTCATTATGTTAGCAATAGCTATGCATGCTTTGAAGAAAAAAAATCCCATGTTCGTTATGCTTATTGTGTTATATTGCAAACAATTACAAAGAAGAGGTAAGAACTCAGGTGAATAGGCTCCTAATTAGGTAATTGAACACAAGTTTAAGTTCCTTCATAATTTTTTCCTTAAACTTGTTAACACAATGCAGGTTCGTTATCATTTGCTTTGTCTTTGAATTCTTCATTATTTACCAAACGGTTAGTTTTAGTGGCCATGTGTCCACAATTTCACCAATTGATTCACCTCAGTCTTTAATTTGATCAGTTAAAACATTTTTTACCTCCTTTTAATTGTTTACAATACAACACAATGTGAATATTGGACTTTTATTCTTCATGGCATGCATAGCTATTACTAACATAATGTGGCTTAAGAATGTATATCATCCCTCTAAACATTAAAAACACCTAATTAAGAAAAATTAACAGCTTGTTAAAATTCAAGTATTGCAATTGTGGTTGGAACGAAAACCAGCATACACAGGGGGTCCCCAGGACCAGGGTTGAGAACTACTGCTCTACAGCACAAAATCTGCCTGAAGGTGAATCTGATTTTTGGCCAACGCCAAAGTGACAGGGCCGTTGGAAGGCACATATCCGTTATAAATTGTGCCGTCCTATTCGCACAGCTGTGAGAATAGCTTAAGAATTCATACACAATAAATCAGCCAATAGCTTTATTGTAAGAATGAGTGGTCGCACAGCCATGGCCCAAACAAAAATGTATTTGAAAAACGTAAAAAGAGAAATTCTGGCTCACTGACTTCCAAGGGAAAGCAGTCACAGTGCAAGTCCGCGATTTACCAGCAGGGGGCGCAAACCTCGGAATATCAGGCTACAGCGCATCCTGCCCTCTACAGCAAGCCAAAAGGGTCAAAACAGACCAAAAAACAAATGTGAGGCCTCTAATATTTGACATGGCAAAACACAGATTCACATGTGCACACAACTCTAATCCAGGAGGGCCAAAGCATCTTCAGGTTTTTGTAGTTTCCTTTCAAACGGCAGCCAATTCAGGCTTTGGAAACCTGGTGTGTTTCGACCCTTTAGCTAAACAATGACTTGCGCCATCATACCTACATCTTTTGACACCGACGAGTTCAAACTGTTAACTGCAGAGTGAGAGGAAGCCGACTAGATGAGTTTAGGTGTACAGGCTTCTGCTCTCCCAGACGTAGGGAGGATGTGGCAGAGATGATATGGGCATTGCATTTCCAGAAGGGAAAAAAAATAGTAAAATAGCAGAAACAAATGTGAAGGGGGTGGGCATTACACATAAAGCCATTAATGTGAATTGGCAAGGAGCATAAAATTATACTAGACTGGCCCTTTTGACTTGCCGTACTCCTCATACACAACCCCTACCAACTGCACGGTGACGTGACTGTGCCCCGTCTCCTACTAAGGCCATGCAGCGGGTAAAGGAAGTCTCCCTAGACTTGGCTGAATTTTCAAAGTCGAGGTCAGGGTCAACCCAGAACTGGGTCAGGTGAGATCAGATATAAATAGTTGACAACAGAAAGAGGTTTCATATAGATATTGTGGCATATATCCGGTAGTGTCAAACTGCTCTGCATATAAATTAAGAATCAGTCGAATTACAGTAACTCTCCAGCTCCCACCACCGCCAAGCCACATCCTAAAACATCCTCGTTCAGTGCAGAAAGGAAAACACTTGACTAAATTTGACGGTGGACACAATTAAAAATGTACATAACAGGAGCTAGGGGTTTGGAGTGCACAAGGGCGAGTTCTACGATCCGACTGGCTCCCAGAACAAGGAAGACAATGTTGAAAGAAAGAAAAACAAACAAACAAACAAACCCACAGCAGCAATATGAAATATGTTCACACTGGCTCAGTTCAGACCCAACCCTCAACGGAGCGAGCACAGGAGCCGTTTCGCCATCTTCGTCACGCTGTGTACGAAACGAAGCCACCTCTGGAAGTCTTCCTCGCATCAGCTGTCCGTCACCCTCCTGAAGTTACCCCTCTTCACTCGTTCAGGGGAGGGGGGTTGGGGTGGCGTTACTGGGAGGCACTGGGGGGTCGAGAACGTCTGAATAACAGGATGTGAGGCTCTGTAGGAGGTATAGAGAGGGAGAGAGAGTGAGACAGGAGAGACTGGGGGTGCGTCCTAATAGTCGAAAAATGCATCCTCCCTTCCTCCACAACCACCTCCTCTACTCCGTGCCCCGGAAACGGATCTTTGTGTCCTAATCTAATGTTGTGGATTGCATATTAATTAGCCTACGTATTAATGGTTACAAAGACGCTCTGTACAGCATCTTTGTGAGTTCTCTGTAAAAAGCTCTATACAAATATAATTGATTTCATAGCATACATATTAATTAATGTTTCGATGCAAACTGCAATGACAGGTTGACATTGTATAGGCTACTGTACACGCAACTACTTGTACTTGAAACGTACAGGCTGTTTTTCATACTTCCTTGTAGGAGACGAGTGGAGGAAAGGAAGTGAAGAGTGAAGAATATTGGGACGCACCCAAAGAGATTGACTGGAGGCTGGATAAGATGCAGACAGTGAGTTACCATGTGAGTCACTATGCACAATTAAAGCAACAGTTCACTTTCTGGGGGATATTTGATTGGCCCAGACTTTTTTTTTTTTACGTGCAATGAAGGACATTTTAGATATTTACACAAGTTTCTGACAACCTGTTGGCTTTACAATGGTATAGGGGCCCACAAAGGTTCGTGGTTCTAAACTCGCGTAATTGCGACCAATAGAGCAGAGGTGTTTTTTTTTTTGTTTTGTTTCTCTCGCCGAACCCGTTAGATGGGTTAGAAGGGTTTCTTCTCCTGACTTATTTTTTCCATAGAGTTCAATAGGAAAATTTGTCAGGAGAAACAACCCTTAAAGTGATCCATCCATATCTACTGCATATCTGGCAACAGAGTGATGGTTTAAGGCTTGTTTGATACGTCAGACCCTTGATGACTTACAGCCATTTCGCCCACCATGTATTCCATAATGTTCCAGCATAATTTACAGCTAAATCTTGTCCCACCTCCCAATTCCCATAGAGATACATTCAAAAGCAGAGAAGTTATAGCATTGCTTCTAAGAGTACCAGAAAATAAGACATCAAGAGTATTTTGATATTGTTGGGTCACAGACATCAGGAAGTCATTGCATGCAAAGGATACGAGAACAAATCTAAAAAATTATTACTTTATTCTACATTATGTTAAACTGTTCAATATCTTTCGATGGGGGGGGGTTGGGGGGGGGGGACTATGTACAAAAGGTTTGGTTCATCCGATATGGATGAAAATAGCCTCAAATTAAAGCTGACAGTCTGCCCTTCAACCTCATTGTCATTGTATCCTTTCAAACTCAAAGTGCTAAAGTACAGAACCAAAATAATATATAGAGTGAGCACCATAATTAATTGGACAGTGAAACATTTTTTGTTATTTTGGTTCTGTACTCTAGCACTTTGAGTTTGAAAGAATATATATATATATATATATATATATATATATATATATATATATATATATATATACACACACATACACACAATGCGCCTACTCACCTGGTTCGTGGATCATGTAGTGCACCCAACCTTGACTCTGTTGGACCCCCAGGTTTCTCCACTCCGTCTCCGACATCAGGTGGGTCTTCGGCACCCGCCTGGCGATATCCTTGGGGAGCATCACGTGTCTGAAAGGAAGCCAAGGGTTTTTAATCTTCCGGTCATGCGCCAGGTTAGCAAGTTAGCAAGGGCTAGCTACACACCATAGCAACGCTTACCTTAGAGGCGCCACTGAACTAAACAGCAGGCTAAGTAATCAGACAGACAGGCAAAAAGGACGAACGTGGAATCAGATGGAGTCACTCACCTATATTCAAACTTGTCATCGTCATATTTGTCGGAGTAGTAGATCTGCTTCTGCGACATGGCCGGCTAATAATCAAAATGGTAAATACAAACAAGTTCGTTAAAAGCGAAAGCTGTGTTAGCGATACGGAAGGACGTAAATAATATTGTCAGCCAGTTAAGTTAACCTACTTTGTAAATCAGCTAGAAAGACCCACGAGTCAGACTAGAAGCTACATTAGCTTACAGGCTAATGCTTGTGAACTTGCTATTGTATCGTACATTTTAATATTAATTTGACAGAAAGACAGTAAAATCCGCACATATAATACAGTATAATTATGACAATCTAGCTATCGTGATGATAGAAATAACTAATGCATCACATCAGGCATACAAAAAAAGAGCATGGGAATTTTTACGACCCACCCTGTGTTGTCACTCCTGGGGTGTCAGACAAAATATATTTATTCACGATATAAAAAAAATAAAAAACCGTCAATCCGCAATTGAACTTATGTCAGCTGGCCTATTTCGCTTGATTCCTTGGAGATGTTACGTTACGGCCCCAATTTTCAGTTTTTGTAAAACACCACCTCTCCTATATCCGTGCTTTTCCCTCTCTTAAGTGTGTATTTGCTGGCGCTCTTTACCGTTCAAACAGATACTTTCCATCTCCTTATTGGACTACCCGGCTGACGAAACTAACACGTGACTGAAAAGATCTCTGCGTGGGGGTGGGGTCCTGTCACGTGACTCGAACACAACTTCTACTCGTTTCCACTCCAGTCACCTGAATGTAAAGTAACGCGTAGGTAGTTAATTAATGTACCGATTTATAATTTGAAACGACGTTAAAAGTAGTAACATGCTGTTTTTTGGCTTAGGTATTGTTATGTTATTACCACAGGGTCGCTAGATAACTACAACAGTTTAAAAGTCATTTTTAGAACACTGGTAGATTTAAACTTTGCGCAAAGCAAATGTAAAAAGTTATAACTGCACAGGCCGCGCGAGAAGTATCCAGGTGCGGACACAGAGGTGTGTGACGTAATCTTTTCGCGGAAGTAGCTTTCTTTGGGTCGAACGAGGAAGGCCAGGGACGGAAGTGTAGAAACAAGTTTAGCTTCCTACGCAAACACTGCAATAAGCGTTGACTGAAAACTGCAGATGAGAAGGCAACTTTGTCTGAATTGTTTCCGTCTAGGTAGCTGACGCTTTCTTCCAGTCATATCTGTAAAACCCAGTTTGAAGAAGTGGGGGGGAAAGAGGAAAGACCACCGCTGGTGAGTTGAGACTATTGTGCCAGTCAACTAGTCAACGTCAGTTTTCTTGTTTTGTCTGTGAATTGAAGCGAGGCTAATTTACAAGCTTTCAACATAACAATTGCCATTATTCTGTGTATGTAGGATTGTATGTAGACAGCCTGTGTGTAGTTGACTGTATAATATAACAGTATTTTAGGAGGAATAACCTGCTACAGTGTAATGTTATCAGCAGGGCAATCTATAGACTTTTTGGAGGGCATATATGCTGAAAAAAAAACCATCTGCAGCCAATAGGGCACTTTTGCTGTCTCAGGACAGGGAGCATATGTATGCTTCAGCATATGTTGATGTCTATCTGTGCACCTGGGTGGTTATCAGATAAAGCCATAGGCTATATGTGTCAAGGATGCCCGAGGTTAGAAACACCGCATTTCTGAGGTCTTGTTGTGTAGGCCTACATACGGTTATCAGTGCTTAAATGATAATAGAGAGAGAGAATAAGCAAACATTATAAAACTGTAAGAACAGAGAGGAAGGAAGCCCTCTTTAGACAATGCCATTGTTTGTCCAGAGCTATCATGTCTCTATGAAGCGCCCTTTGGCCTAGCCGGCCATGGAGTGGATTTATCTTTATATTAATGCGTTTTGTAGCCTAATTTTGCTTCATATTGCAATGTGAACCGAGGAACGGCTTTAGTGTCAGGCATTTACCTTACGGTAGGTAGGGCCAGACCACTACACCATTGTGTAAGTTACACCTACCGGTAGGTTTTGTGTATTTTCCTGTTTATACCATATTTTCACTGATAAAAAGAATAGGCCTGTTGCACAGTGGTAAGACTGGGTCCCTTGTGTGGGACTTGGAATAATTGTATTTACAGATTAATAATTGTATTAATTGTTTGTTTCCAGTAAGTGAAACCCAAGACTTTTATTTTTATTTTTATTTTTTTAAATGGTGTCTGGGCCCAGGGTTTTTGTAGTGGAGCAAGCTGAGACATACTTTTTTTCTTTCTTTCTTTCTTCTGGGAAATTCCTTGCATTCTGCCTGTGTTTGTCTCAGCAAGCCCAGTTGCAGTTATGTGGAAAGGGGTGGTCGCTCTTCTCAGTGGTCCAAACGACGTGCCAAGAGCTAGCTTAGACCAAGGTGCGTTGTGGAGAACCGATCACACGTTTCACTGTGATCACTGGCTCAGAGGGGGGAGGGTCCTTGTGATGTCATTAAAGGTGTCTGCCTGGTCTCCCTTCCCGTAATGCAGAGGTACTCCGCTCCGGGCCAGTGCGTATGATTGGCATTATTCCAGCCAATTCCAGGGAGGGAGAGAGAGAGAGACAGGGAGACAGGGAGACAGGAAGGAAGAGTCTCCCCCCTCCCACTGGTTTTCCCTTCCTCTTCCTCCATCTCCCCCTTCCTCGCTCTCAGATTACCAAGCGCTATTAAGGGAGGAGAAGCCACAGGCTCTTTGCTCGACCTTCCCTCTCTCTCTTTCTGTGTCTCTCTCTCTTTTGCTCTCTCTCGCTCACTCTCTCTTTCTCTCTCTCTTGCTCACTCGCTCTCTCTACCCCTCTTTCTCTCTTCCCCTCCCTCCATCCTAACTCTGTGTGCACACTAGGGCGTGTGTGAGGGCGAGACTGTGTGCATGTTGTTGTGAGTGCATTACTGAGTCAATGGGGTTTGGGGGGGGGGGGGGGGGCGGTGTGGATCAATCCCCCGGCAGACAGCAGAGCAGGGTAACGGACAGGACCTGCCCCGCCCCACCTCGCAACTCGAAACCAGAACAGAGAAGGCAGGACAGGTCTTTCTTTTTAAAAAATAAAAATCTTGACAGACACGGATACAGAGGCGAGGAAGAGAGGACCGGGGAGGAGACGGAACAGCAGTGGTGACTGTGTAATTCTGAGGGAGGGAGGGAGGGAGGGAGAGGACCAGAGGACCAGAGGGAACACGAGGGTGGGGAGGGGAGGGGCGTGGTGGACCCGTCCCTGTTATTAAACCACCACATCGCTTGTATCTCAGCACATACATCCGTTTGTTCAACATTTTCACTCTGCAAAGTCCTTTATTCACCACTCGCCTCTCCGAAAGGGAAAAGCCAGGAGGAGCCCAAGATTATTCTTCTTTTCTTCTTCTTGTTTTAAACACACCCCATTGGACAGAGGGGAAACTGGAGGACTCTGGAAAAATTAAAGGGAGATATTTATTTAGCATAATTTTAATTGTTTTTTTTTTTTTCCTTGGGAATTTGCGATTTATGGGACTTTAGAGTGATTCACTTGCATTTTATTGCTTATCTGGGGATAAGTGGCATCATCATCATCATCATCATCATCGCTGTTTGCATTTATTTCTTTTTCTCATCCTGCTCGTGGGCATGTGTTTCTTCCATTTACAGCTCCATTTACAGAACCTGATATCCTGCTCCAGTAAATATTTTTCCCTGATCAATATTTCATATTTTCCTAGCTAGAGTGGACTCTAGTCCTATTGATCATCTGTGTCCTGCCAAACTGGCGGTCTTTGGTTTTGTCGACATCGATTTGTTCTTACTGTAGTTTGAGATTTTGCAGAAACCCTCTGACTGTTTGAGTCCTATGCTACTGCTGGTTATGTGCTGATGGACTGCGTTTCAGTGGCTTAAGCTGTGTGATGCGATCGTCCTTTGAGCCTTTACGACGGGCTTATAGATGAACTCTAACAGTCATTACCTCTGGTGGTTTGTTTTTAGCCATCTCTGTTGAATGCGTGCTATCACAAACTAAAACACCAGCTGCGTGTTCTGTCTGTAGCTGTAAGGGCTCCTCTGTCTTGACTGGCACCACTGCTGTAGGGTATATTAGATTTGTCTTATTACAGGAAAGGCATTGCGCCAGACAGGCTAGTTTTAAATTTTCAGAGTCTGGGTCGTTTCAGAGACGGAGCGCGGCCTTCCGGTCGCGTCCGGTTTGAGCCCTGCCGTTGGCCGTCCAATCGCGTTTCCGTCATTTCATAGACCGCGTTCATCGCCCGTGGTAACCGCTACCTTCCGACGCAACGTCAGCGCTAGCAACGTGCTCTGAGGCTCGAATCTGTCATTTGCTCTCGCAGTGTCTGTCTTTTCTAAAGCATGCTGTAGCTTGTGTGTGTGTGTGTGTGTTTCTGTGTATTTTATGCTGGTATGTGCAGCTTTTGCTGAGGCTCAGTGGACTGTGGCGGTTTTTAAAAAATATATATACTTTTTTTAATCATGTGAACTGAGACATCAGTTGTATTGACTGATAGCTGTTATTTCTGCCCTAATTAACGCCCCACTTATTGTCAGGGCACTTTGTTTGCTTACACTGTGCCTTAAGCATACTGATGATGTGATTAATTGATCAATATTGTAGAATCATACTCAACAAGCCACATTTTACAGTATTAACCCTTTTGGTGGCCTGCTCACAAAGAGATATATTGGAGTTTAAGTGCTTTGGTGTGCCTGTTGAAGGGCTAATATAGTGCCTGAAGTGGCAACAGAGTTGAGACTGTTATTCCCAGTGTCTCTTCTCACTGCTGCACATCAACCCTTTGAAGCGCAGGTTTTTTGGACAGTTTTTTTCAAAATTCTAAGTCTGTGTTCTAGAACTCCATTGCTTTCAGTTACCAGTAGTGATTGTTACATCAGCATTAGAGTGTTCTGTTAAGAACATTCTAATTGCATAATTGTGATCTTATTACATCAGACCCTTTACAGTGTGTCACAACTCGCTACACCAGACCCAAGCTTGTCCTTGCTGCTCAGCGCCATGGTTACCGTTAGTCTGCTGTAAAGCGTTGGCTATCGCTGCACCACCTCTATCGCTGACTTAACGATGAACTCTCACTTAATTGGCTCGTTGTGCTAATACCGCTTTACACTCCCGTGCGTGAGCATACATTACTCAGCCAGGTTTATGAGTGTTGAAAAAAGTGATCTGTAGTTTTGAGTTTCTTTTCTGTGCCGGTTCAGTGTGGGTCCACAATAAAACCGCCGTGCCGTTTCCACGCCGACACGTAGTGCCTTGCCTGGGGACCTGGAGTCGTCTCGACTACGGACACCGCCGGACGTTGATAGCGGTGGTTGTCACTTTGCCTTTTTCCCGAGGGAGATTATGCAGGCTGGCATGCAAGTTGTAATAAATAAATAAATAAAATTTGCAAATGCTTTTCTGGGAATACACTGCAGATTACATTTTGACTGCTGTTTAACGAGCCGAAGTAGCACTGCCCGTGACTAATTGCCATTTCGTTGGCCGCGCTCTACACCAGATAGTGTGGCACTGCACTGTTCCGTCCAGTTAATAAGGCTTATCCTCATTTAGCGAGATTATAATTAATTAATACTTTTAAGGGGCGTAAAGCTGTCATTATCATAATAGTGATTAAGTTGACCTTGTAAGGCAGTGTGGTGACCTCATTGGACCCTAGTGTTTTAGCGCTCGTGTGGCTTCAGGTTTGTGGACTGGTGGTGTGTCCCTCCACCCGCTAACCTAGCCTTAGCGTTCTGTGGGGCTTGTGGTGTGTCCCTCCACCCGCTAACCTAGCCTTAGCGTTCTGTGGGGCTTGTGTGTGTCCCTCCACCCGCTAACCTAGCCTTAGCGTTCTGTGGGGCTGGTGGTGTGTGTCCCTCCACCCGCTAACCTAGCCTTAGCATTCTGTGGGGCTTGTGGTGTGTGTCCCTCCACCCGCTAACCTAGCCTTAGCGTTCTGTGGGGCTGGTGGTGTGTGTCCCTCCACCCGCTAACCTAGCCTTAGCATTCTGTGGGGCTTGTGGTGTGTGTCCCTCCACCCGCTAACCTAGCCTTAGCATTCTGTGGGGCTTGTGGTGTGTATCCCTCCACCCGCTAACCTAGCCTTAGCGTTCCGCTAACCTAGCCTTAGCATTCTGTGAAGACTGTCTCAGGGCAACAGCCATACTTTTTCTGTCTTATCTCTGGCTTGGTTTCTTGGTTTTTGGGGTGTGCGCGTGTGCGTTTTGTGTGTCTGTGTGTCTGAAGGAAACTGAAAGAGATCTGGCAAACAGAATTGAGAGAGGCAGGGATAAAATAAGGGATTGAGAAGAGCGAGAAAGCGAGCGAGGGCCAAGAAAGGAAAGTGGAGAGGGGCAGGAGAGAGGGATCACCTGGGAGAAGTGGGGAGGGGAGGGGAAGGAGGGAGTGACTGAGGAAGAGAGGAGGATCTGAAGGGACACAGAGCGAGGATCCCGTCCACGCCCTCTGTCTGATCGAGAGACGACACAAGACCATCCACAGTCGCGTAGAGAAAATCTGAGTCATATAGCCGATAGTTAATAATAATACCACACTGCTATGCTAGTGCCTTTACTGAAGCGCTGTGCTGTTGCGGTTCTTCTGTGAGCTGCCTTATCTCCTGCGCCAGGCTCTCGGTGGTATCGCTCGGCTCTGGCCCCGCTCGCGACCCGTGGCTCTCATTAGCGGGAGCTCCAGGGTCTTGCTGAAACTTTCTCTGAAGCCGACAGCCTTTTTATCACCACGCAGAGCGCTACCAGGACCTCTTGCCCTGTGGAGTGAGAGAGACGTACGCTGTACAGGGGGGGGGGGGGGGGGGGGCAAGCCACTGGGGCAGTTTCGCCTTGCCGACAACAACGATGATGATTATGACGATGATGGTGACGTGATTGGAGGTCTCCTGAAGTCTCTCGGGTTTGGGCTGGAGCTGGTTCTGCGCTTGGTGACGGCCGGGCCATCCTGCCGTTGGGGCCAGGGTGTCCTGTGGCGGTTGGTCTATGATGCTGGGTGCACAGGTACTCACAGGGACAGAGGAACACAGGCCAGTCATTCACAAGAACGTTCCGGGCTGTTTTTCTCAGGAGGACAGAAGGAAAACGACTCCAAAGACCTTTGGAAGGAAGTAGCGAACTACAGTTGGAAAAGGGGGTGGTGGGGGGGTAGGGGGGGATTAAGGCGGTATAATCTTTTTTTTAGGCGCTGAAAACCGCTTACTGTTTAACGAGGCTCAAAATGGAGCTTGTTCCGAAGACCAAGTACACCCCCTTTCGCAGCGAGTCTCTCAGCTCAACGGACGATACCAACTCCAACCCCTCCCTACCCACCTCCGCCCCAATCACGCCCCTCACCCCCACTGGCATGTCCTCATCGCTGTCCGCCACCTCCCTGACCGCCATCCTGCCCCCCTCCCCCCGCCCGGCCGAGAACAGCCCCACCACCTTCTGCTCCTTCTTCCCCCGCATGGGCGCCCTCCGGCTGGGCGTCTCCGCCACTCTGCTCCCAGGCCTGAAGGCCGGAAGTAGGCCCCAGCTGCCCCCGGACCCCGATGAGCCGCCAGGGGAGCCTCCCCCGGAGACTGCGCCCCCGTTAACCGCCCCCTCTCCCTCTCCCCGCCCCCCGCAGGACATGAACCGGCTGGGCGGGGCCTCGCGGCGCGCCCGCGTGGAAGGTAGCCAGCTGGGCGGGGACGAGTGGACGCGCCACGGATCCTTCGTCAACAAGCCGACCCGCGGTTGGCTCCATGCCGACAGCGTGCTCAGTGGAGCGGGAGTCTCCTACTCTGTCCGGGTACGACTCCCTCCTCCCTCATTACTAAAGCCATTTCTGCCTTTGAGTTGCCGCCTTTGCTTTCGACTGCAGTTCTGCACTCACGACAGGCTAGTATTACAGTTAATACCACTCAACTTTACTTACACTGCTGTCTAAGTATTCCTTCTTTAAGCTCACCTGTTAGGTAAGGCCACAGATTTTCTTCAGCTCATTCAATAACTCTAATTAAGTCCTCGTGACGCAACATCACAGTTAATACAATCCAAAAATTCCACCCGCAATACGTATATTACAGTCAAAATAATGATTTTTTAAGTTTATGTTCAGTGGGCCTCTTTTTTATCCTTTAATTCAGAACTTTTGACATTAGATAACTGTTAATGCAGTCCAGTGTTTCAATAGCACTACTTGCACGACTGTCAAAATATTCCAAAGACTTTCTCCGGGTTCTGTAAACAGTGAGTATAGGCCATGCTATTTTACACACCCCAGTCTTTTGGTTTTAGCCTGTAATTCAGTCCTCCAGCATCTAGATGGTGATATAGCCGCATAATCAAGACATGTTAAGCAATCCTTAAAAAACATGATTTTGGGCTCACTTCAGCTAGTCATTTAATTAATACCAGTTGAAATACCAGAGCGCTGGCCTGTTCTCCGATTGGTTCATCCATAGGTTAAAGGTATTATTTGTTGGGATTGCGTCAAACTCGTTGTGATTGGTCTCTCTTAACTAATCATGGCTTTATCACAGCCAATCACCTTGTTTATAAAAAATGTATTTTGCTGCTGATACACATGGCTAATTTCAGGCGTGTTGTTGGCTATCAGACTGGACTGCAGAAAGGCCTTAGACCAGGGTCTCATACTGGGGACCTGCGGGATATTTCACAAAGAGGGATTAAGGAGTTAGCCAGCTAACTTTGACCGGGGGGGATCTTTCACAAAGAGGGATTAAGGAGTTAGCTGGCTAACTTTAGTAAATATTTTGAAGTAACCCAGCTTCTCATCCAATCGGATGTCATCAAAATCAAAATAATTACAATTTGGCCGGCTAACTCCTTAAAGGGATAGTTTGGAATTTTGGACATAATGT